>CM077163.1:217556815-218276727 GCA_039583875.1 Platanthera guangdongensis | reverse complement strand
CCAAATAATCTTTTAATGAAAACCCAAGATGGTTGGATGCTGGTTATTCCACTTTTGATAACCTAACGTCCTCTCATTGTAAGTTGATTCAAGAATTATTCAACTGGGAATTGAAAGTCATTGTAAATGTTAATCTAAACATTATTGGTCACATCACATTATTCCACATTTGATAATATTGCATGTGATGTGTGCCCACATGTGTTGGTGAGACACATAGTGATCTGTAATGAGTAAGGTAACGTGACTAGTCCTAGTTAGACTAGATGAGATGATGACAAAGTTACTTCACCGTTGCTAGAAGTGCTAAGCTCATTTAGTAAGAGCTAGTTTATTTTAAATGTTACTACATATATTTATGAATTCATAGAGTCTGACTCATGAAATTCCTTGCAGGCTACGATGAAGATTATGGAGGAGAAGTAGACCTGGACATGGATGACTATGATCTACTAGATGAGTAGAATCATCAAACGTTTAATTCATGTTTTGTTTTGTTTTGTAATAACTATTTAGACTATGTTTTGGGATAGAATCTGTGTGGTGGTTTGTCGTTTAGGCAAAACCTTTTTCATTTTGATTAATTAGTATGATCTGTCCTGAATGTTTTGTTTAGTTTGGATTATTATTTTTGGCTACTCTCCAGCACCCCGAAACATTACCGTTATTTATCACGAATATATGAGGAGATTGTAAAGGTATATTCGGACGAATAACGGGCTCGGGGGCTTTGCGCGTGGAAACCCTAGGAATTGTTCTATATATTCCTAGCTGTGGGCAACGGGGAGAGAGTTCCACTTTGACTCTCCTCCGGATGTTTCGAGCGCCTTTCTCATATATTTGGGTAAATCTGAATAAAACGCACACAATTCAAACTTCTTCTAGAAATTTCCTCCAGGTATCATATATATTCACCAATTTGTATAGCTTCAGTGATTGGTATGAAGTTTCTTCAGTAAGCAGAACTGTAGCATTCTGCGAGGCTTCAATGGTGGAAGCAGGGAATACAAGTAAAGAAATTGCCTAGATGCATTTGGTTGGGCTGATTATGGCAATAAGCTTCGTTTGCTACAACTTATTTTAATAAAGCAGTTTCAGTTTGGCCGCAGGTTTGTTCTAGCTCCCGTCTGCAGGTATTTTTCGCTTCCAATTGCAGACGCGGGTGTTGTCATTTCTTCATTCGTGAAACCCTAGCGAGTGTGTGTGATATCCCTATCCCCACCACTTCGCTGTCTTCGACGACAAAAATCGCCCCAAAACTCCGGCAGACCCTCCCGTTCTCCCCCGAGCGGATGCTAGGACTTCTCGTCGAGCTCTGTGTCCACAACGACGACAATTCAACGAGCTTCCCGGCACCCCATCTCCCCCCGAGCGCCACCGGATGCTTCCCGATCATTTCTCCTGAACCCATTGCTAATCCAGATAAACCTTCTTCTCAAGAACAGTCTAATGGGGGGCTCTCAGAGATAAATCTTCTTCTCAAGAACAGTATGTCTGACGCTCTTGGAAATTCTAAAGTCTATCTATTTACTTTAAACATCGGTTTTTTTATAAAACCGCAGTCTAAAATCTGTCTAAAATATTAAAAAAAAAATTTTGTCATTTTAAATTAAGAAAAATACCGTTTTAAATAAAAAAAATATAATACTGAGGGGAATAGACTGCAGTTTGTGCAAAAACCGCAGTTTATTCCCTATTTTTCTTAAATTTTTAAGACGTCAGGCGCCGTGTACATTATCGGGCGCCAGGACGCCTATTTTTCTTAAATTTGCTGAAATCTCCAGTGCTTCTCACGCGATTTATTTCTTAAACCTAGCTAGAACCGAGCTTTCAGCAAATTTTGAACCGTCCGATTGATTTTTTTTGTTAATAATAATTGATTTTTTTGTAAAATGATAAGGTGAGCATTTGCCCACCTTATAAACACTGTAGCTTCGCCCCTGCATGGAGCTCCCTCATTTTGATGTTTGCATCCATACAAAAATAGTGCGCAACTTAATAGGATGTCGATCATGCATGTACTTAAACATTGTTAAATATTACAGAGAAGATAATTTAAAAGAATGTATCTCACCTATTGCCCTCAATTTTTTTGTCACCGTCATAATTTTCATCACTTATGAATTGCTTAATGGCATGACCCTCCTTTCATTTGGTTGGTGTTCCTCTACATTGTTTCCCTTTTGTTCTTTGCAGGGTCAAAAGGAAGACATTCAAAGACAATCTACTTGTTCTGGCCTCCAAAATCATAGACCATTAATACAAGTTTGTAGCTTATTACGAGATTGACATAAGTTGATATGCTTTTAATAGTTTCCCGATCACGGCAAACACAGGGCTTCGCCCCTATCAGTTAATTAATACAACTTAAAATAAACATACTATAAATTAATTAATGCAAAAAAAAGTTATAGATTATTTTTTGTTTAAAAAAAGTCTTATCATGTCAAAAAAAAATCTTATCATCATTACTTTTCAAAAATAATGCTGATATGCTTAATGATAATATTCCTCGAAAATATCACTCGCATGCCTAATGAGATATTATATTTAATATATGAGGTCTACTAAAAACTTTTTTGATTTTATGAATTTTCATCCTTACTTTTTTTTCATTTAAGAATACAATGTAATTACTTCACTGAATATTATATTTAAATTTTGTTTGAAATAAACTACAATATATATTAATTGATTAGATTAAAATAAAAAGGATTAATAGATTATATTTGACAATTTTGAAACATATTATAACATATGCTAAATCATTATATTAAATATCAAAGACATGTTGCTATGTTTAATATGTTATTCATCACATTTAGAGGCTACACATTCAACCCATAATCATTTGATTGCAAGTAGAAAGAACTAAAATCTATACTAAAAACTATAATATAGTTAAATTATGTAAGCACATACTTATCAATTTCATCACTCTAAAAGTAATTTGATTATTTATCCATTAATGATTTAAGACTAAATTTTTTTAAAAAAAAATTACAGCAACTATTATTCACACTATAGAGTTGACTATTCACACTCACTTTAAGTATTTTTTAGGGTTTTTCAAAAACACCCACCACACTATTTATTTTCAATCAACCACTTTCTTTTACTCTTTTGTTTCTACATCTCTACCTTTTTAAAAATATTTTTTTTTTCAAAATTTTCTGTGTAACTTAATTTCAATTATCAATGCTTAAACTATTAATATATTTTTCTTCATATCTCAAATGAAGAAGTAAAGCAAAGTCTAATTTGAATCAAACATAACTACTTTTAAATGTTAAACTTTTTTATGTCCTCTAAAATATTTAAAATTAATAATATTTTGATGGTATTTTAAGAATTTTTATTTATTCAACTTAATTTTGATGCTTTTATTACAACTTTAAAAAATTTTTTTTCTTTCTCAAAAATTTATTCATAAAAATTCGTTTTTAAAATTAATATTTTAAAATTATCAAAAATAGTTATGAAAAGTCAAAATACATTACTAATAACAACAACTAATATTAAATTACACAGAATTGTTGTCCCCCAAAGAAACAGAGGGCAATGGAAAAACAAGATTTTGATGGACCAGGGCAGCGACACCAGCGCCAAGCAGCGGGCCGATCCAATAAATCCCATGATTCTTAAAATCCCGGCTCACGATGGCCGGTCCAAACGACCTAGCCGGGTTCATCGACGCGCCCGTGAGCGAACCGGCCGCCAGCACGCAAGCCCCCGCCACTAGCCCAACCGCCAACTGCCCGACGGCCGACACACCACTCCGGCCGCCAGCCGCCCTCGTCTCCGGCGCCGCCACATAGACCGTGTAGACCAAGACAAAAGTTATCACCCCCTCAACAATGGCCCCTCCGAACCCCGTCATTTCCGTAGCTATCTTTGTCGTCGGCACCGCCTGGCCGGCGGAGGCGAGGCGGAGGAGGACGCAGGCGAGGGTGGAGCCCAGCAACTGAGAGACCCAATATAAGATGGCGGTAGGGATGGCGATCTGTCCTCCAATGGCGAACGAAAACGTCACGGCGGGATTGACGTGGCCTCCGGAGACGTCGGCGGCGATGTAAACGGCGGCGAAGAGAGCAAAAGCTTGCGCCACCGCCGTCGCCACGAGAGAGGATGCATCGGAGGTCACGTCGGGAGTCAGCATCCCTGTAATTAATATATTCCAATAAAAAGTGAAATTTATGACACACATAATTATGAGAAAAAAATGGGCGCTGTTATTATCACCCCACTTTTGGTTAGTCATATTATACTTTTTTTCTAATTTTTGTGTCTTTTATAAATAAATTTTTTGTATATATTTTTAGTAAAAGTGTTCAACACGAAAATTGTACATCTCGACTAGATCTACAACTTTCGTGTTGAACATTTTTTTCTAAAAATGCATGTACGAGATCTACAACTTTCGTGTTGAATATTTTTTTAAAAAATGCATGTAAAATACATACTTTGAAAATACGTTCAGATTTCACGTCTTTTGGAAATACGTCTTGTGCATGCATTTTTACACTTTTTCTAAAAATACATGTACAAAACATATTTTCAAAAGACGCAAAAAAATAGTAGAAAATACAGTACGAGTAGCCAAAATTACAGCTCTAATAACAACGTCCCACAAAATTGCTACGTCGTGTCCAAAAAGATCTGACCATCCCTTCAGTGAAAAAAAATGATCCCTTTCGAAAATCAAAAATACAGTCGTAAAGTGTTTAAAATAACTGTAAAATAAAGTTGAAAAATTCCAATTGCAAAATCTGCAAAAATAAATAAACAATAATAATAATAATAATTGCAAAATAGTTTAATAAAACATATATATATTATTATATTAACATTTGGTTAATTATCTTTTGAAATAATTATTTTTTTGAATGACAAATGATCGGCGCATCATCCGTACGAATCACATATAGAATTTTCTCCCTAATTATAGATAGAGAAATAGGAGTACTGACTGGCGGAAATGGCGGAGCCGACGGCGACGAAGACGAAGAGAAAGGTAGATATGAATTCAGCGAGATAGGAGCGGAGGCCGGCCGGAGAGAAGCACTGATTTAACTGAGATCTAGTGTTGAAAGCCATTAATTAGTAATGCTGAAGAAGCATGAGAATGAGAGAACGAGAAGGCTGTGTTTTTTGTTTGAGTAAAAAAGACGTAGAAGATGCGCCGAACGGTTTTTAGACGAAAAGGCACAATTTGAACGGACAGGTGTCATGGACTCGTGGCTTCCCTACCTTTGACGAACCGGCTTGGCCGAAAAGGCGCGTCCCGCACATGCAGTTCGATGTATCAGCACCGGTTTTTATATTATTATTATTTATAATAATAGTATTTAGTACGAAATTTTAATATTTAGTGACGGTGACGTTATTAAACTCGTCATCCAATTGTGCTAATATTATTATTAACACATATTAGCGGAGATAATTCGGATCAGGCTCGGGTTGAAGGAAATAATTTTGTGCGCCGAGCATGCATAGAGTTATGCATGTTGGAAAAAAAAACTTGTAATTTATTTTAATAAGTCACATAATATTAATATTCATATTTTTTACACAAGTATAGTTTGGAGTGAATAATTATGTGCAAGCAGTATCAGGTATAGTTTGGAGTGAATATTAATCACATAATATTTACTAAATACTGGCCGTCACCAAAATCATGACACCCCGACTAATGAAGATGGTTACACTGATAATTACCCGCGCAACAGATGGTTGTGATCTTGGTGGGTCGGTCGGAGGACGGAGAGAGAGAGAGGGAGAGAGAGAGAGGTGTCGCGACCGACATGAGCGCCGGCCTAGCGGGAAAGAGCGGCGGCCAACCCCTACTCCACGGGTGGCCGGCCCGGGCGGCTGCTGACCGTCTCGCGCCAGGGCGGATTTAAAGGGGGGCCAAAGGGACACTGGCACTGTTGAATTTTGTGAAGTGGAAGTGGGTGACGGGACAGGCCGCGCGGCCTGTGGCGGACAGCCTTGGCGGACTGGGCGGACTGGGCGGACTGAGGTTTGCGGCCTGGTGAAAAGTCTGTGGAAGCCGGCTGTGTTCTGAGCGGGTTGTTGCATGAAGTCCGCGGTTTGGTGCGACCTGGTATCTGCGATAGAGAGGCTTGCGGACTGGTGCCTTGCTCAGTGGTCGCGGGTGCAAGCTTGTGCTGAAAGGCGGGTTGGCTCTTGTCCGCGGGAAGCTTGCGGACTGATGTGTCCGCGGTATTGGCTGTTGCGGACTAAGCTTAGAGCTTGGCTGAGGCCTTGTCGAGCTCTGGTGGCACAGCAGGGAGTTGCTGTGGAGATCGTTGTGGCGGCCTGGTTTTGGAGTCCGGGATTGATCGCTGTGATAGGGCAGGAGTGCGAGGAGCTCGCGGACTGTGGTGGTCTGCGCTGTGGTGTTTTGGCGGACTGGAGTTTTGCGTCCGCCAAGCTCGCATTAGCCCCTTATGGTTTTGGGCTTGGTCACACTTGGTGCCAAGTTCAGTGTGTCCGCCGTATCCGCCAAGTCCGCTGTGACCGGGCGGTCTGTCTTTAGCTGCCTTTGGTCGTGGACTTGGGGATTGAGGTGTGAGTCTTGCGTACGGCCTCGGGTTGGTGCGGACAGCCATTGAAGGGGGTTTGCTGTCCTGAAGTGGTTGGAGCTTTGCGGGCTGATGCCTTGTCCGCTTAGCTTAGGCGGACTGGAGAGGGTTCGTCATTGGTTGCCTTGCTCCTGGCGATTTTCCTTGGTGACCGGCTAAGTCCACGCGGACTCAGCGGACGGTGGTTTGTATTCGCGCGTGCTGGGGCGGTGTCCCTATCTCTTGGGCGGTGACCACACTCCTCACCCGGCCTATAAATAGGACCCCCCTGGCACATCTACAGTAACTTGAGTGAACAGTAAGTTGGGGTGTGCGAAGTGTGCGGTCTGTGTTTGCCAGTCCGCACGGATTGTTTCAGGCTGACGGTTTGCTGTGTGCAGGTCGCTTGCGGGATAACTTCAAGGAACCAGGAGTGTGGCTGGGGACTTCGGTCAAGTGCTTGGAAGTGTGCGGTCTCTGCGGACTCAGCAGGAGGTCGCTCTGCGGCTTGTCAGTTCTGTTTCATCTTTGCCAGCTTCAATAACCTGTCCGCCGGCTTCAGGCGGGTGTAGGGGTGTTCCTCAGTTCGGGTTCAGCAGAAGGCGAATAACGGTGTCCGCGCGGCCTCGCGGCTTCGGCGGACTCCGTGGTATTCGGCGGATTGCAGCATAGTTCGGGCGGCTTCGGCTTCGACGACTCGGCGACCTCGCGGTCTCGGCGGACTCGGGTTCTGTCCGCCCGGCTTATTTTTGGTGCTTCTGTTTTTTCAGCTGTTATACTAGCGAAATCATGTCTCGCTATGTATGCCTCGCATTGCAAAGAAGTGAATGAATAATAGACCTGCTTGTGCTTCCATTGTTTGTTGTGATTTACCTTTGTTCCTCTAGTCATTGGTTTCCGCTGGTTCAACGTGCGAACTGGGTAGTTCCGAAGATATTAATTTGGCGTTTGGGCTATCTTGCTGACCACGTTGAGAAAATTTAACATGGTATCAGAGGGAGGTTGCTGAGGTTCAGTTGCGTGAGCGGAGATCAACCTGTGTTGTTGCTCGGAGCTGCTGAAAGGTTGCCAACAGGTGTTGCAATGGAAGGGAGCTTAGCAAGAGGTCTGGGCATTGAACTCTTAACGCCGACTAACTTTAAGAAGTGGAAGTCGTGCATGAAGAGTTATCTTCTTGGCGAGGAGCTGTGGGATGTCGTTGGTGGAGACGACAGGCAGGAAGTCACTGCTGCTTTCGGTACTGCTGAGCAGGTGAGGCTCTGGAGAAGAACAAATGCTAAGGCGGAGTTCGTTCTGAAGAGAGCTGTGTCTCCGGAACTGTTTGATCACATCATTGGATGTGAGTCGGCTGCTGATATTTGGACAACCATTGATGAGTTGTTCAATAGGAAGAATGTGGCGCGGCTTCAGTTCCTGGAGAATGAGTTGGCCAGGGCAACTCAGGGAGACCTTTCCATCTCCAAGTACTTCTTAAAGATGAAGAGCTTGTGTGCTGAGCTGTCGGCACTGGATCCTGATGAGCCTATCTCTGAGGCAAAGACGAAAATGCACATTATCCGCGGCTTGCGGAAAGAGTATGTGGCCTTTGTCACATCTTTTCAAGGGTGGGCTACTCAGCCGTCGTTGCTGGAGCTGGAGAATCTGCTTGCCTCGCAGGAGAGCTTAGCAAGGCAGATGGCTGGAGTGAACCTGAATCAGGAAGGCAGCGAAGCTCTCTTCTCAGGAAAGAAGAAAGGATGGGAAGGGAAGAAGAAGAAGGTGCAGGCCGCTGTTGAGAAGGAGACTTCAACTTCATATCCGCCGGAGAGGAGCAATGCTCCTAAGGACTGGAAGAAGAATCTGAAGTGCTACCGGTGTCATCAATGTGGGCACTTCAAGCGGGACTGCAAGGTCAAACTGCAGCCTGGGCATGCTGCGGGAAAGGAGGAAGCTTGTTCGAGAAGTGAAGAAGCAGAATGGGGCGGAGCTTTCTTGACGGGCACTTGTGTCCGAGCCTTATCTGCTGAGGACTTCAACGGCGAGTGGATCGTGGACTCCGGGTGTGGTCATCACCTCACCGGAGACAAATCGATGTTCACCTCCATGCAGGCTTACTCAGGTAATGAAGCTATTATCACTGCTGATAATACTGTTTATGCAGTAGAGAAAGAAGGGGTCGTGTCATTGGGTAGTGATCAGGGGCCACTTACGTTAAGGAGTGTGTATCACGTACCGGGCATGAAGAAGAACCTCTTCTCGGTGACCAATGCGGTGGACGCTGGGTATCACGTTCTGTTTGGGCCAACAGACGTGAGGTTCCTTCGCAACGTATCAGCGGTGAAGGCTGATGTTGCTCATGTTGGGAGAAGGGTGAAGAGCTTGTATGTTCTTTCCACCAGTGCTTATGTTGATAGAATGAGGGCCAATGATAGTGCGGCTATCTGGCATGAGAGGCTGGGGCATGTTGGCATGGACAAGCTAAAGGCAATGGCGAGTAGAAGTCTGGTGAGGGGGTTGCCGAAGTTGTCCTCCTTTGGTGATGGGCATGTTTGTGCGGGCTGTCAATACGGTAAGGCACATCGCCTTCCGTTTGATAAATCACAAACAAGGAGCAAGAAACCATTGGAGTGTATTCATGGCGACCTGATGGGACCGACGGTTACTGCCAGCCTTGGTGGAAGCAGATACATGCTTGTCTTGGTTGATGACTACTCAAGGTATACTTGGGTGTACTTCTTAAAGGAGAAGTCGGAAGCCTTTCGTTTGTTCGTGGAGTTCAAGGAGTTGGTAGAAGGCCGGCTTGGCTTGCGGATTAAGAAGTTTAGAACTGATAACGGGGGGGAGTTTGTCTCTTCCGAGTTTTCTAACTTCTGCAGGAAGCACGGGATCCAACGGGAGCTTACTTGTGCTCACACTCCACAACAAAATGGGGTAGCGGAGCGGAAGATCCGTCATTTGACGGAAACCTGCAAATGCTGGCTGCATGCGAAAGATATCCCAAGGTCCTTTTGGGCGGAGGGAATGTCTTGTGCTGCTTATGTTATCAACCGGATGCCACTCAGCCCTATCAACATGAAGACTCCTATTGAGCTGTTGCTGAAGGAGAAGCCGAGTGTTGAACACCTTAGGGTGTTCGGTTCAACTTGCTACGTGCATGTCCCGGATGCTTCACGGACAAAGCTGGATGCGAAGGCAAGGAAACTTGTCTTTGTTGGCTATGATGAGCGGAAGAAGGGATGGAAGTGCATGGACCCTGTGACGAAGAAGTTCGTGGTGTCAAGAGACGTTGTCTTCGACGAGCTGACGTCATATGGAGGTGGCTCGGTGGAGCTAACCGGAAGTAGCAAGGATGATGAAGCACCGGTGGAGGCTGTTGAAGGCTTGGAAGAGGAGCTTGCTGTTTCACCAGCAGCTCCTGTTGCTTCAAACTCCGAGGCTGAGCCTTCTGGCTCAGGAAGCAGGGGGAGCACTGCTCAATGCTTGCCCCAGGTAGGAGTGGATCCTAAAGAAGCAACGGAAGCCGTGAGCAAGGAGCCGTGTCTTCGGAGATCGAAGAGGGTGGTTAAGCCACCGGCTCGGTACTGTGATGGGAATGCAGTGAGCTTTGTCTCCTGCTTCTTTGCAGGTCCTCTGGATGAGCGAGAGCCTGCAAACTTCAACGAGGCCACTGGAGTGAAGGAGTGGGATGATGCCATGAAGGAAGAGATTGATGCTCTGAAGAAGAATGAAACCTGGGACCTTGTGCCCAAGGTTGATGGCGTTACTCCGGTTACTTGCAAGTGGGTGTATAAGTTGAAGAAGAAGGCTGATGGGAGCATTGATCGGTTCAAGGCTCGCCTGGTCGCTAAAGGATTCTCACAGCAGTATGGAGAAGACTATGAGGAGACATTCAGTCCAGTTGCAAAGATGACTTCTGTAAGAGTGGTGATCGCCTTGGCTGCTAGCAAGGGATGGAGGTTGTGGCAACTTGATGTGAAAATGCCTTTCTTTACGGAGAGATTGACAAGGACATCTTCATGGATCAGCCGCTTGGTTTTGTCTCTGAGAAGCATCCGGACTATGTCTGCAAACTCAGGAAGGCTCTCTATGGGTTGAAGCAAGCTCCTCGAGCGTGGTATGGGAAGATTGCAGAGTACTTGCAGTTCTGTGGATACCTGGCTTCCAACTCGGATTCAAGCTTGTTCGTCAAGAAGAAGGGAGAGCTAAGAGTCTTGGTCCTGCTGTATGTGGATGATATGATCATCACAGGGAACTCGGAGGAGGAAGTAGCAAGGCTCAGGGCAGAGCTTGCTATACGCTTCGAGATGAAAGACCTGGGAGAGTTGCATCACTTTCTTGGTCTGGAAGTGGAGAGGAAGGAGTGCGGGGTTCTCATTAGCCAGAAAGGGTATGCTGATCGCATTGTGAAGCGGTTTGGCATGGGCAAAGGGAAGAAGTGCTCTACTCCACTGAAATCTGGGCTGAAGCTTCGACGAGATGAGGGAAGGGTTATTCATGATCCCTTGGTGTTCAGAGCTCTTGTTGGGAGCTTGATTTACCTGACAATTACAAGGCCGGATATCGCTTATGCTGTTGGCCGAGTAAGTCGGTATATGGCTGAACCAAGGCAATCTCATCTAATGGCGGCGAAGGGAATTCTGAAGTATGTCAAGGCTTCTTCTGACATGAGACTCCTCTATAGAAGGGACGCGGAAGTTGCATTGCTCGGGTACACGGATGCTGACTATGGCGGTGATTCGGATGATCGAAGGTCTACTTCAGGTTATGTGTTCACTTGCGGATCAGCTAGCATCTCGTGGTGTAGCAAGAAGCAGGACTCAGTGTCGGTTTCAACCACGGAGGCGGAGTATAAGGCTTCGGCCTTGGCTGCTCGGGAAGCCGTTTGGTTGAGGAGGCTTATAGAGGATGTTCATGAAGAAGTGCAAGGGCCTACTTTACTCCGGGGTGACAATGAGAGTGCTCTCAAACTGGTAAACAATCCAGTGTGTCACGCCAGGACCAAGCATATAGAGATTGATCACCACTTCATCAGGGAGAAGGTGTTGGAGGGTCTCTGCTGGTCGGGCATGTTCGGAGTGAAGATAATCTTGCTGACATCTTCACAAAGCCACTGTCGAAGGGGCCCTTTGAACGCTTGCGCAGCTTGCTGGGCTTGGTCACCACTTCTCACTTCAAGGGGGAGTGTTGAATTTTGTGAAGTGGAAGTGGGTGACGGGACAGGCCGCGCGGCCTGTGGCGGACAGCCTTGGCGGACTGGGCGGACTGAGGTTTGCGGCCTGGTGAAAAGTCTGGTGGAAGCCGGCTGTGTTCTGAGCGGGTTGTTGCATGGAGTCCGCGGTTTGGTGCGGTCTGGTATCTGCGGATAGAGAGGCTTGCGGACTGGTGCTTTGCTCAGTGGTCGCGGGTGCAAGCTTGTGCTGAAAGGCGGGTTGGCTCTTGTCCGCGGGAAGCTTGCGGACTGATGTGTCCGCGGTATTGGCTGTTGCGGACTAAGCTTAGAGCTTGGCTGAGGCCTTGTCGAGCTCTGGTGGCACAGCAGGGAGTTGCTGTGGAGATCGTTGTGGTGGCCTGGTTTTGGAGTCCGGGATTGATCGCTGTGATAGGGCAGGAGTGCGAGGAGCTCGCGGACTGTGGTGGTCTGCGCTGTGGTGTTTTGGCGGACTGGAGTTTTGCGTCCGCCAAGCTCGCATTAGCCCCTTATGGTTTTGGGCTTGGTCACACTTGGTGCCAAGTTCAGTGTGTCCGCCGTATCCGCCAAGTCCACTGTGACCAGACGGTCTGTCTTTAGCTGCCTTTGGTCGTGGACTTGGGGATTGAGGTGTGAGTCTTGCAGACTGCCTCGGGTTGGTGCGGACAGCCATTGAAGGGGGTTTGCTGTCCTGAAGTGGTTGGAGCTTTGCGGGCTGATGCCTTGTCCGCTTAGCTTAGGCGGACTGGAGAGGGTTCGTCATTGGTTGCCTTGCTCCTGGCGGTTTTCCTTGGTGACCGGCTAAGTCCACGCGGACTCAGCGGACGGTGGTTTGTATTCGCGCGGGCTGGGGCGGTGTCCCTATCTCTTGGGCGGTGACCACACTCCTCACCCGGCCTATAAATAGGACCCCCCCTGGCACATCTACAGTAACTTGAGTGAACAGTAAGTTGGGGTGTGCGAAGTGTGCGGTATGTGTTTGCCAGTCTGCACGGATTGTTTCGGGCTGACGGTTTGCTGTGTGCAGGTCGCGCGGATAACTTCAAGGAGCCAGGAGTGTGGCTGTGACTTCGGTCAAGTGCTTGGAAGTGTGCGGTCTCTGCGGACTCAGCAGGAGGTCGCTCTGCGGCTTGTCAGTTATGTTTCATCTTTGCCAGCTTCAATAACCTGTCCGCCGGCTTCAGGCGGGTAGGGGTGTTCCTCAGTTCGGGTTCAGCAGAAGGCGAATAACGGTGTCCGCGCGGCCTCGCGGCTTCGGCGGACTCCGTGGTATTCGGCGGATTGCAGCATAGTTCGGGCGGCTTCGGCGACCTCGGCGACCTCGCGGTCTCGGCGGACTCGGGTTCTGTCCGCCCGGCTTGTTTTTTGGTGCTTCTGTTTTTTCAGCTGTTATACTAGCGAAATCATGTCTCGCTATGTATGCCTCGCATTGCAAAGAAGTGAATGAATAATAGACCTGCTTGTGCTTCCATTGTTTGTTGTGATTTACCTTTGTTCCTCTAGTCCTTGGTTTCCGCTGGTTCAACGTGCGAACTGGGTAGTTCCGAAGATATTAATTTGGCGTTTGGGCTATCTTGCTGACCACGTTGAGAAAATTTAACAGGCACCCACTTTTTTTATAAAAAAATGGGAATAGATTGCGGTTTATATATTAACCCCAGTCTATTCCAGAATAGACTGCGGTTAATATATAAACCGCAGTCTATTCAGTCTATTCCATGGAATAGACTGCGGTTTATATATTAACCGCAGTATATTCCATGAACAACGCAGAATAGACTGCGGTTAATATATAAACCGCAGTATATTAATGGAATAGACTACGGTTTATATATTAACCGCAGTCTATTCCATGAACAACGCAAAATAGACTGCGGTTAATATATAAACCGCAGTCTATTCCATGATTTCAGCCCTAAAATAAAACATCTCGTGCCTCATCTCCTTTTGGAGCTGCAACTCGCGGATAGCTCTCGCGCTCCGCTCTCTCTGCATCTCCTCCTCCTCCTCCTCAAATCTCGATCTCTGCACTTGCTACACTGAGAGGCATCGTCCAACGACAACAAGTACTGGTTTTCTTTCTGTGTTTTTCTCCAAAAATTTTCTGGATTGTAAATTTCGTTTGGATTGCTTGGCGTTGCTGTTAAGATTAGCTAGTCCATCTCCTTTACCCTCCTCGCTGAAGAAATCAATGTGATCTCTAACTTTCCCAGGAGCCATGTTGTTGGTATCCCTAGCTTGTGCCGTATTTTCTGCAGTCGGATTGCTTGGAGACTTGGAGTGATATGTTTCTTACCAGTTATTTTGTTGTATAAACTGATTGATTCTCTACTTATTGCCTGCATTTTCATACCTGTTGTTGGTATCCCTCTCTTGTTATGTTACTTATGAAATTATGTATGACTTTATTTTCATTGAAGTGCTTCTTCATATACTGTTACAGATTGTGGCCAACATTCGTGAGGACTAGTACCGAGTACGTGAGTCACGTGATAAGTGATAACAAAAGAAGGAGAAATACGTTCTTCTCTGGCTACAGATTGTGGCCAAGGTTTTGCATTGCTTCCAAATACCCTATCACAATTTATTTTCATGTATTTTTATTTTTAGGGGTATTTTGAGGTATACACGTGAATTAAGGTCAAACCCCGGGGGAGGAGCCATATAGACCTCCTCCTGTAAACCTCCGTGCAGGAAGACATTTTTGACGTCGAGTTGGTAGAGAGGCCACGCCCGAGAGGCCGCAAGCGAGAGCAGAAGGCGAACACTGGTCAACTTAGCCATAGGAGCAAACATGACACCAAACTCGTCCGGAGCCTGAGTAAAGCTCTTGGCCACCAAACGAGCCTTGTAGCGGTCAATGGTACCATCAGCGGAGTACTTCACAGTATAGACCCATTTGCACCCAACTGTGCGCTTCCCGGGAGGAAGAGGAACCAGAGACCATGTCCCAGTACGACAGAGAGCAGACATCTCCTCCTCCATGGCCTGAACTCATCGCGAGTCATGGAGAGCCTCCGCAGTCGAAGTAGTAAGGCGGACAGAAACAACAACAACCACAAAAGCCTGGTAAGAGGGTGAGAAACGCTGGTAGGAAACAACACTAGCCAAAGGGTGCTCAGTAACAACACTAGCCAAAGAGCCGCCGGAGATGGAAACCTGCACCCGCCGCTGCCGTGGATCTCCCCTCTCCTTCACCGGAGATGGAGCCGATGCCGCTGCCGTGCACTAGATCGGAACTCCGATCAATCTTCTGCCGCTCCTCTGATCGATGCTGTCGCCGAAGAAGGAGCACCGGACCGGGCTGCCGTCGTTGCTGCCGTCGGCGGATCTCCGAAGTCGCCGCCGGAGAAGGAAAGCCCGCCGCTCACCTCTTCTTCCTTTTCTTTGTCGTTCTTGCCGCTGCCGGATCTGCAAGATCGCCGGAGAAGGTAGCCCTATACCGGGCTTGCCGCTGCGCTGCTGTCGCCGAAGAAGAAACCTCCCGCCGCCGATCCTGATGTCGACCGCCGCTGGAGGAGAAGCCCAAGATCGGGCCCTATGCCGCCGCAGAAGGAGGCCGCCCTCGATCTTGCCGTCGCCGAAGGAGAAACTGCCCTAGGAACCGTCGGTCGTCGCTGGAGAGCCCGACGCCGCCGCTCTTTCTCCCTGCCGAAGACACCGCCACCTCTAGCGCACGATGCCGTCGGCGATCGCTCTGAAGCCGCCGCCTCCTCCCGATCGCGATGCCGCTCGCGATGCCGCCTCCGCCTTGATGCCGCCGTGCCCGCTCTCGGTTAGGTTTAGGAAAGAATCGGGATCTATATACTCTCCCTGCCGCAAGCCTATATATATAATATATATAGCAGGAAAAAACTGTACCGGTCCAGTTGGACCGGTCCAGTTTTGGAGCATCATAATAACACAAAACTCCTTCCAGCTGCAGCCAAGAGTTTCAGCTCCCCTCCCAGCACAGCCTCCACCGATTTTGTGTTCTCAAGTTCCCCACCTGTCGATGTAAGCGTTAAATGACTTTGATATAAGCAATATTGAGGCTACAAAGACTCAAATCGACTTAATGATATATGCAATATTGAGGCTACAAGCCACAAGGACTCAAATCGAATGTGAAATTAATGCCGTAGGAAGAGTGATAAGCGGAACTCTGATATTTCCTTGATAATCTCATTAATGCTTCTTGTACCAAATTTGGCAGGCAATGCCATAGGAAGAATGATAAGCGGAATTCAGATGTTTCCTTGATATTCTCATTAGTGCTTCTTGTATTTGAGGTACTAGCTCGTCCTTTTTTGGAAAATGTGAAATTATATGAGTTCAACCACTTGTTTTATGCTCTTGTTAACCATCATTTTGGTTGGCATGCACCTCTTAAAATTGCAATTGAATCATTGTTAATTGACAATTCCTTGAATTTGTCTAAAATCCGTGGTCAAGGATATGATGGTGCAAGTAATATGAGTGGTGAAATAAATGGACTCAAGAGTCTAATTTTGAAAGAAAATCAATCAGTTTATTACATTCACTGTTTTGCTCATCAGCTTCAGTTAATCGTAGTTGCAGTTGCTAAAATAAATGATGATTGTCAATGGTTTTTTGAAGCAATTTCGACGCTATTAAATATGGTTGGAGTTTCTTGCAAGCGAAATGAGATGCTTAGAGAAAGTCAAGTGCAAAAGGTTGCTCAGGCACTAGAAGATGGTGAACTACAAACAGGGTCGGGTTTAAATCAGACACTTTCTTTGGGTCGGCCGGGGGATACTCGTTGGGGCTCACATCACAAGACATTAATCCATATTATTTCTTTATATCCTGATATGGTTGCTACACTTTTGAAGATTGGTAAGAGTAAGGCAAATGATCGGGTGAAGACACAAGGTGTACTGTTTGCATTAGAATCGTTTGACTTTGTTTTGATGATTCATGTGATGACAACTATATTTGGTTATACACGTGAATTAAATCTTGCTTTACAAAGAAAAGATCAGGATATTATTAATGCTATATCTTTTGTAAGTTTGACGAAAAGACAATTGCAAAATTTGCGTGATGATGGGTGGGACACTCTGTTCAACAAGCTCTTACTTTTTTGTGATAAATTTAGTATTCATATTCCTAAAATGGATGATCTGTATGTTCCGCGCGGAAGATCAAGACGATTTGTTGAAGACTAACATATTTGCATCATTATCGGGTGTCAATTTTCTTAAAGGTGGTTGGTTTACAATTGCATGAGCTTAATAACAGGTTTGATGAGGTGAGTATGGAGTTGCTCCATTGTATGACTTGTTTGAATCCCATTAACTCCTTTGACTGTTTTGACAAGCAAAAAATACTCAAACTTGCAGAGTTTTATCCTAGTGATTTTTCAAGTTTGGAGTTGTTTAATCTTAAATTTCAGCTAGACAATTTCATTGTGGATATGAAAAAAAACGAGAGGTTTTTTGACTTGAACGACCTTGGTCATCTCTCTATGAAACTTGTTGAAACCGGAAACATATTGCTTATCAACAATTATACAAGTTATTGAAGTTCGTACTAATTCTTCCTGTGGCCACTACAAGTGTTGAAAGAGTCTTTTCAGGCATGAATTATGTCAAGAACAGATTACGCAATAGTTTGGGCGATCAGACATTGAATGACTGTTTGGTTACATTCATTGAAGGAGACACATTTTTGAAAGTTTCAGATGATGATGTTATTGATCGTTTTCAAAAAATGAAGACTCGTCGCGGACAACTGTAATTTCTTCTGGTATTTGGTAATTTTCAATTAAGACATTTATATGTAATGGTGTATGACTTTATAATATCAGAAATTTTTCATTTTCTATATTATACTATTAAATTTTTTTTGTGCACCCCCTTTTCTAAATTCCTGGATCCGCCACTGGTCGCGGCACCGGCCTCGGGCACCGGCCGCGAGGCCGGCACCGGGCGAGAG
Organism: Platanthera guangdongensis; assembly: GCA_039583875.1. Classification (NCBI taxonomy): domain Eukaryota; kingdom Viridiplantae; phylum Streptophyta; class Magnoliopsida; order Asparagales; family Orchidaceae; genus Platanthera; species Platanthera guangdongensis. The sequence goes on along the minus strand of CM077163.1, from coordinate 218,259,054 downwards.
GCCGACACCAACCGGCCACGAGGTGCGGCCGGTTGGAGCCAGCAAGCGTGAGGCGTACCCGGCCGGATGGCAGGGTACGGCCGGCCGCAAGCCGCGGCCTCCAGCGGCTATAACGAACGCCGCGAGAAGGGGGCACCCCTGCCGGTCGGGGCGACCGGCAGGGCCGGCCGCGCCACACGGCCGCGGGATGCGGCCTCTTGGCCGGCCGGCGGAAAGGGAGAGGGGTTTGCCCTCCGACTGACCCCGGTCGGTTGACGGTAACCGGACCCCGCGAGCGCGGGATCGCGCACGACGAACGTCCATTCGACAGTCAAACTCATGATCCCATCATGCTAGTGAGAATCATGAGTGAGCTAACCACACCTCATGAATGCTATAAAACTGGTCTCACTCTCATCCCCATCAAAACGTTTTTTTTTTTGACGTGGGACTGTGGGAGGAACTATAATTATAAAAACAATGCATTTAAAATCATATAAAATGATTATAAACAATTGTTTGGCAGATGCAGCATGCCACCATAATAACCAGCATACATTAAAGGAGAGGGAGAAAAGTAAAAGAAAAAGGGCATAGCTCACCAAAGTCTATCTTGGGCACACTTGATGTTGAACATAATCAAGCCTTGATCACTGTTTATCTTCTTAAACCCTCTGCTTCCGGCGCCATACCTGCACAGGGTTAGAGATGGCTCCTGTCATTTCTATACATGCTGTGATCACCTCTGTCAAGTCTCGAGCCCCGCGTTTTTTGTTTCTTATGTTTGTTTTTCTTGTGCTGCCTATTATACAAAGACAAGTATTGTAAGTTTGGGAGAAGAACAAGTAGAAGAGAAATCTCGTGTATGTAGAGTGTTGTGCTGTAACCTCAAGTGGTGTAACCCTTTATTTTTCATCTATGAAATATGTGGTAGTACCGGCCTACCTTCACCATGAAATTTACCTTGTTTTCCAACATGGTATCAGAGGGAGGTTGAGTCGGTGATCCTGTCTCTTGTCTTCTAATCCTCATATGGCATCAATGAGCAACTCTTCCCCTCAAAATTTTCTTTTCTCTCCTAGTGGTGTTCCCATTTTTGAAGGAGAAGCCTTCAATTTCTGGGAATTTCAAATGAGAACATTGTTTATATCCCAAGGTCTTTGAAGTATTGTGCAACAAGGATTCAACAAGCCCACTGCAACATCTCCAATAGCCAGTTGGCAACCGGCTGAAGCTGCAGAGTTCTATGAAAATGAAAAGAAAGATGCCAAAGCCTTCCTCTTCATCCAACAAGGGATTGGCAAGACAATTTTCCCACGTATCCTGTCTGCCACGACTTCACATGAGGCATGGAACATCCTCACCTTCAATTTTCAAGTTTCCCCAAAGGTACTCTCTATCAAACTTCAAAATGTGTGGCAAGAGTTTGATACCGTCAAAATGAAAGAATCAGAAGACATAACTGCTTACATTACAAGAGTAACTGCTCTAGTAAATCAAATCAGGTGCTATGGAGACAACATTGAAGAGAAAAAAGTAGTAATTAAAATCTTGAGAACTTTGACAAAAAAATATGCCTATGTAGCAATTGCTATAGAAGAAGCCAAAGACATAAACAATTTACCATTAACTGAACTTGTTGGATCTCTCCAAACCCATGAAGAAAGACTAAAAGAATTTGAAGAACCTTCTTTAGAACATGCTTTCCAAAGCAAGATAAGTATCAAAGAAGTAGAAGTGAGTAAGAAAAAAGAAATCAAACCAAACTTATACTGCAATCTGTGTAACAGACCAGGCCATGAGCCTTACAGATGCTATTATAAGTGTAAGAGATGTAGAAATCCAACCCACCTGCAAAAGGACTGCTGGTTCCAACAGAACCAGCACCACCGATTTGCTGAAAATCCACCTCCCAATGATCCAAAAGGAGAGGAAAAAGAGACTGACAGAGTCTTCTTCACTAAAACAAGTAAAGACAATCAAGAGACAAACACTTGGTACTTAGATAGTGGGTGCTCCAATCACATGTCAAACCTTAAAAAAGCCTTTGTTAAACTGAATGAAGAAGAAAAATCCCAAGTGATACTAGGAGATGGCAAGTGCACAACCATTGAAGGAAAATGAGTAATTGCAGTAAGAAACAGTAAAGGAGAAATTAAGCATATTCATGATGTACAATATGTTCCAGGATTAGCACAAAATCTCCTGAGTGTAGGGCAGCTTGTAAGCAGAGGATACCAAATATCCTTCAAGGACAATCATTGCAAAATTTTAGATAAAAATTCTGCTCTCACAACTCTTATTCCAATGACAAAAAATAACATATTTCCCATAAGTTTGACTCCAGTGACAGAACATGCCATGGTGGGATGTATCACATCTATATCTAGAAGATGACATGAAAGATTTGGGCACCTGAATATCTCAGACTTAAAGAAATCGAGTGAAAAAAATTGGTTAATGGGCTCCTACACATCAAAGAAGATGCTAACAAATGCGAGGGTTGTGCAAAAAAATAAAATACACAAGTTACCTTATCCTCTGCAAAGCCAAAGAAGGTCCACAGAACCTCTTGAACTTGTACACATCAATTTATGGGGACCTGCTCCTCTTCCTTCTTTATCAGGAAAACAATACTACTTGCTTATAATAGATGACTTCAGTAGAATGGCATGGATCCACCTTCTCAATTCCAAATCAGAAGCTTTTTCTTCCTTCTTAAAGTTCAAAGCTCAAGCAGAAAATTATACCAGTAAAAGGATCAAATCTTTAAGATCAGATAGGGGTGGGGAGTTCACAAGTAATGAGTTTAACTCTTATTATACCAAGCATGGGATAAGAAGAGAGCTAACAGTGAGAGCTTCACCTCAACAGAACGGGTTAGTAGAAAGAAGAAACAGAAGCATCATTGAAATGACAAGATGCATGATGAATGAAAAAAACTTACCACACAGTTATTGGGGAGAGGCTGTAAACTCAGCAGTTTATCTTTTAAACAGGGCACCCACAAGAGCATTGATTAACTCAACACCTTATGAACAGTGGCATAATAGAAAACCTGATGTTAGCCACCTAAAAGTATTTGGCTCACTTGCTTATTTGTTAATTCCAACTCAACAAAGAAACAAGCTAGAATGTAAAGGTGAGAAAACAATATTAGTTGGATATAGTGAAGAATCCAAAGCTTACAGGCTTTATAATCCCATAACCTATAAACTACTCATAGCCCGTGATGTGATAATAGATGAAGAAGGGGAATGAGAATGGGAATCTAAGGTGGATCAGAATCAGCAATATCAGCAGGTTGCCGAGCCAATTTTCTCAGTTAATAATACCGAAGCCTCACCTGAGCAGCAACCAATCGACTTCATTGAAAACAACCTGACTCAGCCATCCATTACTGACATGCCTGCATCTCCAGAACCTACAAGTGAAGCAAGTGAGCCTGATTCATCACCTCCACCACGATATAGGACTATTTGTGATATCTATAGAGAATGCAATATCGCGTCTCTTGCAAAAGAGCCCGTCAACTATAAACATGCAATACAAGAAAGCCATTGGAGGGCAGCAATGGAGGAATAAATGCATATGATTAATAAAAATCTTATCTGGGAACTGACAGAGTTACCAAACCATAAAACTATAATTGGCCTAAAATGGATCTTCAAAACAAAGCTAAATGAAGATGGTTCGATCTTGAAATATAAAGCAAGGCTAGTGGCCAAGGGGTGTGCCCAAAAACTAGGTATAGATTACCTTGAAACATTTGCCCCAGTCACTAGATTTGAATCCATCCGTCTCCTTCTTGCCCTGGCAGTTAAAAACAACTACCCTATATACCAATTGGATGTGAAATCGGCCTTTTTAAATGGAGAAATAGATGAAGAAATCTATGTCCAACTGCCAGAAGGATTTGAAGTTCAAGAAGCTAAAACTAAAGTCTATAGACTAAAAAAGGCTCTCTATGGACTTAAGCAATCACCAAGAGCATGAAATAGCAAAATAGATGCCATATTGTCAAAATTAGGCTTCAAGAAGACAACTTATGAACCTGCCCTCTACTTCAGACACACTCAAGAATCCATGTATATCATTCTTTGCATATATGTAGACGACTTAATCATCACCGGATCTGATCTTATGAGCATAGCTATGTTAAATGATCAATTAAAAGCTGAATTCGAAATGACTGACATGGGACATGTAAAGCTTTTCTTGGGTATGCAAATTACCAGGAATCACTTGGGCATTCTTATCACCCAAACTAGGTATATAGATGACCTCATATATCGATTTGGTATGGAATCAGCAAATCCTGTATCCACCCCCATAACTCCTGGAGAAAAACTTGTAAAACAAGATGGTGAAGAAAAGGTGAATGAAGAAGAATATAGAAGCTTAGTAGGATCCTTGATTTATCTTACTAACACCAGACCAGACATTGAATTTGTTGTAAGTAAGGTTTCAAGGTTTATGTATTCCCCCAGTATAAAGCATCTCACAGCTGCAAAGCGCATTCTCCGCTATGTGAAAGGATCCAGAGAATTTGGGATTGGATACAGCAAAGAAGAACTAATAGATGAAAGCAGCGACTTGAAAAGAGGTAAAGAGAAGAATGTAAACAAAGTTCTCAATCTCCAGGGGTTCTCTGATAGTGACTGGGGAGGTTGCGTTGATGATAGAAAAAGTACGTATGGGTACATTTTCTTCCTCAATGGTATGCCAATTTCGTGGAGTTCCAGGAAGCAGAAAACTGTTGCCCTTTCATCTACAGAAGCAGAGTACGTAGCCCTAACTGAAGCAGCAAGGGAGGGGGTATGGATTAGACGAATTCTGGAGCAAATTGAAAGAGAAGCAGAAATCAAGACAAAGATCAAAGTTGACAACACCTCGGCAATCGCCTTGGCTCACAATCCCATTTTTCACAACAAAACCAAACATGTCGAGCTCAAGTGGCACTATATCAGAGAACTCATCAGCGATGGGGAGATCATTTTGCAACATTGTGAATCCAAATACCAGATAGCCGACGCCCTAACCAAAGGACTCACCAGAGAGAACTTCGAAGATCTGAGAAAGAAGACGCGAGTGATCGACAGGCTCGAATAAGGGAGGGTGTTGAACATAATCAAGCCTTGATCACTGTTTATCTTCTTAAACCCTCTGATTCCGGCGCCATACCTGCACAGGGTTAGAGATGGCTCCTATCATTTCTATACATGCTGTGATCACCTCTGCCAAGTCTCGAGCCCCGCGTTTTTTGTTTCTTATGTTTGTTTTTCCTGTGATGCCTATTATATAAAGGCAAGTATTGTAAGTTTGGGAGAAGAACAAGTAGAAGAGAAATCCCGTGTATGTAGAGTGTTGTGCTGTAACCTCAAGTGGTGTAACCCTTTATTTTTCATCTATGAAATATGTGGTAGTACCGGCCTACCTTCACGATGAAATTTACCTTGTTTTCCAACACTTGAGCCACACTCCAAAGCCATATAAAGGAATATTTAAAATAATTATCAACAAATTAATTAGTGTTGTGGGTCGCTTAGTACTCACATTGATCAGAAAAATAAAACCGTCTTAATTTGAGAGTATGTACACGCAAAGAGTGAAAAAACTTGTAAGTGTATTTTACATAAAAAACCAAGAAAAGTGAAAAAAATCACGAGGTTAGACCAAATTTTGAAGAAATTCACTAGTATCAGCAAAATATATATTTACAAAAAACTTCTAAATGTTCAGCCTTGGGCGGAGCAGAGCACGCGGGAAGGCAAAGCGCATGCCAAACAGCAGAATGAGTATTGAGCAACATCTTCGTCACCGAGTTAAACTTCTACAACTCTTCACAGGAAAACCTCAGAGCGCTCTTCTCTCTTTATTCTTCTCCCTTCCAATGCAAAGTTTTGTCTTGTTGTTCTCCTAGCCGATTAAGCATGATTATTTAATTAGGACTTGTGTTTTAACTTTATCCACCACACTATATAAAGCAGTTAATTACACCAGATCCTGATTCACAGCATCAACTCCACTATTATTGGGTTATTTATACCTGATTGTTTGTTGATATCCTGTTTCATTGGAGAATTATTACAAATTTACAGTCTCATGGTGTGTCACTCGCAATGTCGCCCAATCTTTTTTGACGAAAATACGACCGTATTGAAATACGACAATATTTATTGATATACGATCGTATTCCGATCAATCACGAGTTTTTGCAGGAGTCGACGGTCTAGGAAGCACCGGTATGGGTACCGGGTACGATACGTATTCAGTGTGACTGTATGACAATTTTAAAAAACAAGGATGCGGGTACTGTGAGATACATTGTATTAAATATAATAAATATATATGTATATATCACAAATGCAATTATAAATTCTCAAAATAATAAAATATGAAACATAAATAATCATTTGAAGTATAAATCTATAACTAATGCAATATAACATAATGTTCTTCGACATAAAATATTCATAATCATTTCAAATTTAAAGATGTCCATCAGACATTTTGTTCACCATCCTCAGTGTTGTTGAAGATCAAAAAATTTTCAAGTTCTGATACATTTAAAGACAAGTTAGCAATCGTAAACATGTCAACTCTATCAAAAGGATTTGCCCACACATTTCCTCATATATCTCATATTTTATTCATTCCTTGACTGTAGATTTCATTTTTCCTCAATAATAGGCGTAGATTACTATACACATACATCAAATCATCAGCTCGTTGTGGTAGAATTTTATTTCTTCTTAATGAGTGAATGAATGAGTATGTGCTCTAATCTCTCTCACAACAAGACGATGAAAAAAGTTGACCTAAAAGCTTCAAAGTAATTTTTTGCAATTTAGGTGTTGAAGTTTCATCGTAACACTACCAATCTTTGAGCAATAATGAATCTCTACCCTCAAACTATCTGGCTCACTAAAACCTTGACCAAGCCCCGTGAACCTAAATACCTCATTGATTACTATATTTCTCTCCACCACATCAGAAAAATATTTTCTTAAGCATTTATTTCTCTCCAAAGAAATCTCCTCATTCGTATTTAAAACAACTCTATTTGACCCCCATCAAGCCATTCTCGACTATAACACCTACAAATAAAAACATATAGTAAATAAATAAATCTTATTAAATATTAAACATCAAATATGCAAAAAATTTACCCTGGATTAAGGGAATGAGTCTTGCAATGTAGTGATGTGCAACGTTTTGTCCATCGATCAACAAGAACATCATAAATTACCTCATAAAGAGGGCAATGACCATCCAAGTCCGTTAACTTCTTGTATCTATGTATTTTAATCTTCATATTTTCTATCATTGAATCTCACATATCATATATCAAATGAAGGTTAGGTTTGTCAGTATCATAAACCCTAAGCATATCATATATGAGTTTTGTTATATCAAGAATTTTGTCCACATCATCCCACCATTTGTCATTATAGATAATGTTTTTAATTTCCAGAGCTTTCTCTACATCATCCGTTCTATACATAGTCCATTCAGGACATCCAAACATATTAAGCAAACTCATCTTCACCAGTTTGAACTTCTTCAACATCACTATAGTGGAAGCAAATCGTGTTTCAATAACTGCAAGTAACTTCAGTGAAACAAAAGAGTTATACATGTTCAACATGTATTGATGATTCATTATGAAAGTCCGGATTGATTGAGCTTCATTAACCACTTGAGTTATCCATATGCATTATTCTCTAACTACTGCACAACGATCGGTATTATTGGCCACAAAAATATTTTTTTAATGCTAGATTTAAGGTATACACAACATAGGGTTTCCAAAAAATGTGGGAATCGTGCCTCCACAATTGCTCCCGCTGCCTTACATACCAGTGTTTTATTAGTGATAATCTGTATAATATTTTCAACACCAACTTTATTAATGATTTCAATAATCAAATTTGCAATATAATGTCTATCCTTGTACTCTTCTGATGCATCATCTGCCTTTAAAAAATAGGATCATCCTCATAGGCTGTCATACAAATAATCCAAAGTGTTCTTTGAGCATTCGTCCAACTATCACTAACTAAGCTAATTCATTGATTCCTTTTTTGGGACAAGTATCTTTAATTTCCTGAAGCATTCTAGTAATATTGGATTTTTCTTTTTGTAAAAGTGTAGTAGTTCTTAAAGTATTGTATCCAAGAGGAACAAATTCATAAAGATTGCGATTTGCAGCAAATTTATATGAATTAATAAAATATGGATTACTAGTAAGATGAAATGACAAACTATCAGAATAGAACATCCTAGCGATGTGGCTGCTCAACTCATCTCTAGCTTTATTTTGAAAAGCCAAATCAATAGGTCCACCTCCTCTTTTTTTTATTTCTACAACTAATTGAGAAGTTTTGTTTGCATTAGGAAACGATAGTACCTTGAGAGTCGGTTTGCTTGTTTATTCTAATGTAGAAACCACTCTTTGAAGTTATTTTAAATACTCACGGGTCACCTTTGGCATATCCTAATACCAGTCCCGGATTTTTTTAGCCAGTGACTCTTTACCCTAGAATATGAGCCGCTAAAATCAATCTCACAAAAAAATACATTTCCATATTCTATTTCCGCTACCAGCTCCCATTTTTTGTTTCCGCCACCAACTTCTTTACTATGGATAAGAGATACATAAGCCCAAAGTGGAGCATTGTCAACATTGTTTGTGTCATCAGAAATAAATCTACTTGTTAAGACAGAAGTTGAACTAGTGACACTAATGTGAGATTGTGATTAAGACATATTTACTGCAATTAAAAAGACGAAAAAACAATATAATAAACTGGATGATTTTTGGGCAGAAATCTGGATAATTTTTGGACTGGTGAAATTGCTCTAATTATGAATACACAATCCGATTGGATTGTTTGTTGCATTCAAGCAGAGGATGTCTAGGTGTAGCCCACTGATGATGAGAGCTACGACTGCCCCCTAACATATATTTTTGTTCTTGAATACGTGCTAGAGCATAAGCTTTCTGAAGGGTTGTTGGCATAAACGTGCGCACTACTAATGAAATTTCTCGCTTGAGGCCCGTTAAAAAAGACTAATGGCATATTCCTCTATTAGAATCAATTTGTTACGTAAAGTCTCAAATTCTTCCAAGTAATTTTGCATTGTACTAGTTTGTCGTAATTCTTTTATTTCACTCATAGTATCTTCAAACAGAGTTTGGGCAAAACGTTCATGAATAGCAATGGAGAAATCATCTCATGAGTGTTAGTGTATATTTTGACAAAATAACGGGTTCAGAGGCTTAACGGGTCGGTTCGGATAAACGGATATTCGTTACCCATAGTAACTTCTAGGGATTGCCTATTTATACCCTCCTATGAGCAATGAGTAGGAAATTCCACTTAGATCTCCATCCGGATGCTTCGAGCGACAATATCATTCATGAAGAAACCGCCCCCGTGGCTCAAAGAAATCCCATAACGTACTGCTCCCTCTCCCGTCCCGATTCCGCCGCCACTGTTCCGCTCGGTTCGCAAAGAAGGAGGATCTGGTGCCGCTGCTTGATCGGGAAGGAGGAATAGGGAATAAGAACTGCCGTCGCTGATCTCAGTTTTTCTCATGCTACTGCTTCGACCGGGTATTAGGAAAGAGTCGTCGCTCCCGATTTTGGCAGATCGAAAAAAGGTTCACGCCGACTTTGTTGATGATCAGTGCGCCGCTCAAATCGTGATAGGGAAAAAGAGAAACTTCCCGCCGCCGATCCTGTGCAGATCTCCTGTCGTCGCTGTTGCTGGTCGGACGGAGAACGAGAATTTTTTCCGCCGCCGTCGATGTTATCCCATTCTGCTGCCACCATTGTTGATTAGAAAGAAAATCGCCTAGGAGGAAATCGAAGAGAGCAAAAGGAGTAAATTTCACTGTTCCTGTTCTCCAGTTCTCCAGTTTCATTTTCCTGTGGTCGTCGGTGATTGCATCGGGAAGGAACAGGAATTTCGCTGCCTGGTTTAGGGAAATCACAGAGATCGTCCAGATCTAGCGCCGCTTGCATCTTTCGGAGCTGTTCTCCACATCTAGAGGAAGACCACTTGTCGCTGCTCAAGAGATATTCAGGCCAAATTGCTGGCCAAGGTTTTTTTGGGAAACATTAGGACAACCCAAATAAGATCTCTAGCCATCAAGAAGCTCTTCTGAACTGCTGTTGATCAGAAGGGATCCGATGAGGAGTCATTTTTTGTTTTGCTAGGTAGATCTTCTCTCTCAATGATGATGAAGGGGAACGATTTCTTGTCTCCGATTCCGATGACGAGGACTTCTGCAGAGATGATTTGCTGAACTGTTTATCCTCCAGCCTAGAAAAGACATACCTCAAGATGAAGACTGCTAAGGAGATCTTGGAGGCACTGAAGGAGCATTTCAGGCAGGAGGAGGAGCTGTCAAAAGCACACATGGTGGACAAGTTTCATTCCTTCATGTTCGACGAGGAGAAAACCATTCTCTCTCAGGTATCAGATTTTGAAAACTTAGTTGATTCCTTGCACAGTGAAAACATTAGTTTACCAGATAGTTTTGTTACAGGCACGCTTATTTATAAATTGCCCTGCACGTGATATAATTTCAAAACTGAAATGTACCAAAAGAAGATACAAGTTGGTATGAAAGAGCTCAAGCGTTTCATACGCATTGAGAATGAAAATAAGATCAGACACGCGCTAAAAGCTGTTAGTAAGCAAAAATTGTGGCTAATATGATTACTAACTCTAAATGTTTGCCCAATCCTAAAAAGAACAAACAGTCCCAAGTTGTAGACCCAAATAAAAAGATTAAAAAGTTTAAGGGCAAATGTTTCAACTGCAATAAGTGAGGATACAATGCATCAGATTGCAGACCCCCTAAAAGAAAAAGGACCAGAGCACCACAAGAAGGCAACCAGACCAATATGGTTAGCCTTGCCGAGCCATCCAACTTTGTTGCCATGGTCGAAAATGTGAAGGCCAACACTGAGTGGTACATGGATTCAGAGGCAACGTGTCATGTTTGCAACAATCATAATATGATGACAGAGCTCACTACTGTAAGAGAGTCTGTGATGATGACAAATGACGAGACAGCTGACGTACTAAAGGTGGGGAACACAACTCTGCTATTATCCTCAGGTAAGATTTAACTTTAAAGAACGTTAAATGCATTCCTTCATTAGCTTCTAATTTAGTGTCTATAAGTTTGTTGTGTGATGCTGAAATGTCTTTTACTTTCTGTAGCGGTAGAGTAAAACTATCAGTTAACTCTCACTATTTTGGATATGCATACATTCAAAATAGGATGTACCAACTAAGTCTAGCAAACGAGTTAGTTCAATAAGTTCAAACAAATTTAGTTAGCCCTAAGACTCTACATTAGAGACTAGGGCATGTGAACTATAGGAAAATGTTCCAAATAGCTAGAACTCGTCAGATCACATTAGACACCAAAAACCAACCTGAGATATATGAAGTGTGTGCTCAGACTAAAATCACTAAGAAACCTTTTAGTGCGGTTACTAGGAGCACAACATCTCTAGAGCTTATATATTATGACATATGTGACTTTAAAAATTTTGTCACTAGAGCTGGAAGGAAGTATATGATCATATTTATAGATGACTACTATAGGTTCTGTCATATTTATCTTCTTAAAACTAAAGACAAAGCGTTTGAAAAATTCTGTCTTTTCAAAACCAGGATAAAAAACTAACTAAACATGAAGATTAAAAGGTTTAACAGTGATAAAGGTGGAGAATACGTGTTCAGTGAGTTCAGATATTTCCTTGACTCTCAAGGAATCATAGCAGAAATCACTGTTCCTTACTCACCCCAATCAAATGGTATAACCGAGAGAAAAAATAGAACGTTAACAAAGATATTGAATTCTATGCTACTAACTGCTAGCATGCCTACTCATATTGGGGAGAAACAGTTTTAACGGCAAATCACATTCTGAATAAAGTCCCCTATGCGAAGTTAGAGGTTACACCCTACGAGCTTTGGTTTAAGCGACCCCCGTCTATAACTAGACTTAAGACCTGAGGCTTTATCGCCTATGTTATAGTTTCTAACCCTAGAAGGTCTAAGCTTGGACCTAGGACCAACACCCGTGTCAACTTACGTTATGCTGAGAATAGTGGTGCAGATAGATTCTTAGACATTTCTAATAACATCATTATAGAATCTAGGGATACAATGTTCTTTGAGGATAAATTCATTAAAGATAAGAACCTATCACTCCCAGGTATGCAAGCAACTATTACTGAAAAAGATCCTGAATCTGTATCGAGCACCTCCTATTCAGTTCCAGTAGATAATAGTGGCCTAGAGTCTAGAAGGACTTCAGTGAGAGAGAGAATTCCCAGAACCTTCGATAGTGATTTCATCACTTACCACGTCGATGCTGATCCATCTACCTATAAGGAAGCCATGCGATCAAGGATTCACTACTCTGGAAAGAAGTCATAGATGAAGAGATGAACTCTCTAATTCAGAACAATACCTGGAAGTTAGTTAATAAGCCAAAATGGGCTAAAACTATATGGTGTAAGTGAGTTATGAAAAATATGCTTAATCCTGATGGTAGTGTAGCTAAGTATAAAACACGTCTTGTGGCTAAAGGTTTCACAGAAGTTAGTGGGGTGGATTACTTTGATGTATATTTGTTAAAATTCAACAAACCGCAAACGCCCCCTTGGATACCCTGTTGAAAACTCAACAAACCGAAGGAGAATACGCCCACTTATAATGTTGAAAGTTTTCCCGGATCGTGGAGTTAGCAGGGGTTATCTCAACAAAGCAGTAACAACCAGCAACACATGCAGCACAAGCTTCTTTATTGATCAAGAGCAAACTTCTTTACAAGGCGAGACATACATGGCGAGACATGCTTCACCAAAACCCAACACCGGGAGAGCAGAGACAGTTACAAAGACAAGAACAAAAAACAAGCCGTGCGGACTCAATCAACAAGCCGCCGACCTACTGCTGTGGAGTCCGCTCAGTCCGCCAGGTCGCCAGACCGCAACCCAAGCCGCGCGGACTCACCCTTATTCCAATGCTTAGCTCTTCACCGCCGATCTGGACGCCGCCAGACCGCACAAGCTGCGTCACCGAATGGAACAGTCCGCCTGAAACAGGCAACTTCCTGAACCCGAACCAAGTCGCCAAAGAGAAGACCGCCTGGTCGCTATCCGCGACCTGCTGTTTACCGCCTGTTGCTTAACTGCAGAGTCTGCACTGTCCCTGACCGCAATCAGAGCCAAGTCCTGGCTTTCCAGCGCTATCCGCACAACCTGCACAGCACAACCGGGTCAACTCTCAATCCGCGCGGACACCAAAGTCCAGACCGCAGCAACTTACGCGAGCTCAAATACTGTTCACTTACTTCGGTCTAGGTTCTTCCTTTTTCCTGATGTGACATGGGTCCTATTTATAGGCACGACGATGAGTATGGTCACCGCCCTAGCCGATAGGATCACCGCCACATCCCGCAGCTAGAACAAGTGTGTCCGCCAGCCCGCGGACACACATATCAGTTCGCCGCTCCTGTGCAGATAGCCAGTCCGCCCCCAAGTCCAGTCGCTGGCCGCAAGGGCCAGTCCGCACTTACTGTGGCGGACACTGGTCTAGCCCCGCCATACCGGGCGACTTCCAGTTCTGTCCGCGCTGACCGGCGGTCCCGCGGCTTCCCGCTGCACCAGAGCAAGAGCAAGGCAACTGCCCAAACCGGTCTGCCGAGCCAGTTCTTCAGTCTGCTTCATGTCGGACTCCGCATATACATTCCTATCCGCCCGGTTACTTCCTGGGAGTCAACCGCCTGCTGAGCATACACTGGCCTGTCAGACCACCGCTGCTGTCCGCGTAGTCCGCGTGAACAGACCGCCCAGGCCGCCACAGAACAAACCGCCTGCAACATCCCTGCCGACCTAGCAGTCCGCCAACCCTGTCCGCGTAGTCCGCGCGGATAGGTTTCCCAAGCCTTCCATTCACCCACTTTCACTTCACAGAATTCAACACTCCCCCTTGAAGTGAGAAGTGGTGAATAACTCCAGCAACTCCCGTAACCTTGCACCTGGTCCCTCTGATAGCATTTACGAAGAGATGTCAAAGACATAGTCCTCGCCCCGCATATCATGGACCATGAGGGAGCCCTCCAGCATCTCCAAAAAGGAGTCATGCTTCCCTCTGCCTTCTTCAGCTTCAACCTCCACTCTTGCATCACAGGAGTATCACCAACTTCCTTGGATACTGAAGTCCAAGCCTCGTTTCCCCTGAGAGAAGTCACCTCTTCAGACTTGGTGTCAACCACCTCCTTGATTCTAGTGGGGTCATCACAGCCAGAAGTACCTTGCTCGACCTGAGGGCTAACAAGGAAACACTGGACCAAGTCCGCCGTGTTCCCTTCACAATATCGAGCTGGTGGCTTACTGATCCTATTCGATCTCGAAGAAACCTGATCATGGCTAACCACCTCCGCTGCTATTGAACCAGCTCCGTTCCCGGGCAAACCCGAAACAATGCTCCCTTTGCTCCTGAACAAGACGCCTCCTTACTGGAACCAAAAGCATCTGGAGCAATGCTCCCCCTGCTACCTGAACCAGAAGACTCCCTCTTGAACAAGAACTGCCTGGAACATCGCTCCCCTTGCTTCCTGAACCGGAAGCCTCCGCCTTCGAGCCAGAAGATCCTGGAGCATCGCTCCCCCTTCTTCCCAACTCTGACGCCTTGCCCCGGAGCTAGAACAACCTGTAGCACCTGGTGACTCAGGCAACTCCACTTCCTTAGCAGCAGCCTCCTTCAGCCCACCATCTGACCTGCTTATCTCTAGCTCCACATAAGAGCTACCCCAATACGGCGTCAACTCATCAAAAACAATGTCTCTCGACACTATGAGTTTCTTCGTCGCAGGATCCATACACCTCCATCTTCTTCTCTTGCTCATCATACCCAACAAAGACTAGCTTTGTCTTGAGAGCACCCGGAGAGTGTATATAGCAGGTAATCCAAACACCCGAAGGTGCTTCACTGAGGGCTTCACTCCGAACATCAGCTCATAAGGAGTCTTCATTATGATCGGACTAAGAGGCATCCGGTTGATGACATGAGCAGCACAGGCTATTCCTCCGCCCAAAGAGCCTTCGGAACGCCTTTACTCTGAAGCCAACACTTGCAGGTCTCCGTTAACCAACGGATCATCCGAGCTGCAATACTACCCTGTTGTGAAGTATGTCCACAAGAAAGCTCCATCTGGATCCCTTGCTTCCTGCAAAAGCGTGAGAACTCGGTTGAGCCAAACTCACCACCGATACTTGTCCTCAACACCTTGATCCTCCGCCAAGCTGGCCTTCCACAAGCTTCTTGAACTCCACAAACAAGCGTACCATGTTGGACTTCTTCTTCATAAAGTATACCCAAGTATACCCAGAATAGTCATCAACCAATATCAGCATGAACCTGCTGCCTCCAAGACTGGCCGTGACGGTCGTCCCACCAGAGCACAATGGACAACCGCCAATGGTGCATTACATCTGGATTGTGCTTTGTCAACCATGAAGCGATAGGCTCCACTTTCCTGACATCCCGCACACCCCGACCATCGCCATAGGATGACAATCTAGGCAAGCCTCTTACGAGTCTTCTTTCCGCCATTGCTTTCAGCTTGTCCATCCCTACATGCCCCAGTCTTTCATGCCAGATAGCAGCACTATCACTGGCATTCCTCCGATCAACTCCAGAACTAGTTGATATCCCAACTACGTTCTTCTCCTTCCTCCCTACCTGAGCAACGTTTGCCGAGAGCAAGAAACCTTGCACTCCTTCCGAAGATGACCTTGCTGCTTGCATTTATAGCACCTTGGTCCTTCCTTCCTCTTCCTATCACGCCTCGGAGAAACACTCCTTTCTTCCTGATACGAAGTAGAGGGACCATCTTCAGCAGCAACCTTCACCTCCTTCCTGAACAACCCATCAAGGGAAGTCCAGACCTCCGCAGCTGACCGACATCCACTGATGTGGTCCAAGAGCTCCGATGAGATCACCTGCTTGAGAATAGACTCCGCTTTCGCATTTGCCTCCTTCCAAGCTCTCATCGCCTCAGCATTGCCAGCAGTATCCTCTTGTCTTCTGCTCCGCATACAACCTCCCAAAGGTCCTCGCCAAGAAGAAAGCTCTTCATACAGGACTTCCACCGTTCACAGTTCGTCTCTGTAAGGAGATCAATTCCAAGACAGCTTGCATCCTCCATTGCCACGGTTCTACCACTGGTTTCCTCTACAGACGAGCAACTACTTCCATTGAGCACTGCTTGACCACTCCAACAACCTCCCTCTGATACCATGTTAAAATTCAACAAACCGCAGACGCCCCCTTGGATACCCTGTTGAAAACTCAACAAACCGAAGGAGAATACGCCCACTTATAATGTTGAAAGTTTTCCCGAATCGTGGAGTTAGCAGGGGTTATCTCAACAAAGCAGTAACAACCAGCAACACATGCAACACAAGCTTCTTTATTGATCAAGAACAAACTTCTTTACAAGGCGAGACATACATGGCGAGACATGCTTCACCAAAACCAAACACCGGGAGAGCAGAGACAGTTACAAAGACAAGAACAAAAAACAAGCCGTGCGGACTCAATCAACAAGCCGCCGACCTACTGCTGTGGAGTCCGCTCAGTCCGCCAGGTCGCCAGACCGCAACCCAAGCCGCGCGGACTCACCCTTATTCCAATGCTTAGCTCTTCACCGCCGATCTGGACGCCGCCAGACCTCACAAGCTGCGTCACCGAATGGAACAGTCCGCCTGAAGCAGGCGATTTCCTGAACCCCGAACCAAGTCGCCAAAGAGAAGACCGCCTGGTCGCTATCCGCGACCTGCTGTTTACCGCCTGTTGCTTAACCGCAGAGTCCGCACTGTCCCTGACCGCAATCAGAGCCAAGTCCTGGCTTTCCAGCGCTATCCGCACAACCTGCACAGCACAACCGGGTCACTCTCAATCCGCGCGGACACCAAAGTCCAGACCGCAGCAACTTACGCGAGCTCAATACTGTTCACTTACTTCGGTCTAGGTTCTCTTTTTCCTGATGTGACATGGGTCCTATTTATAGGCACGACGATGAGTATGGTCACCGCCCTAGCCGATAGGATCACCGCCACATCCCGCAGCTAGAACAAGTGTGTCCGCCAGCCCGCGGACACACATATCAGTTCGCCGCTCCTGTGCAGATAGCCAGTCCGCCCCAGCTTCTCCAAGGCCGGACTCCATATCCAGCCCGCCTTGCCGCCAGAGGCCAAGCCAGGACCACCACAGCCGGACTCCACAACAGCCGTGTCCGCCATTCTGCGGACAAGGCATCAGCCCGCAAAACCCGAGCCCGCAGCCTCGCCATCAAGGCACCTGCCGGACTCAGCGGACACCCGGCTACCGTCCGCATATCCCAAGTCCATTGCCTCATTGCTAAGGCACCTCCGGACTTAGCGGACACGCCAATCCAGTCCGTTAACAGCAGACTCCAGTCCGCAACTCCTGAGTCCATAACCTCGTCACAAGGCTAAACCGGACTCAGCGGACTCTGGCTCCAGTCCGCACGCTCCTGCACAAGCAATTCTCCAGTCTGCATTTCCCCAAGCTAGCAAACAAGGCAACAACACTTCTACTACGCTTGGCGGACTGAGAAACCAGCTCGCGCTCCACTGCGCGATCTCCCCGGACTGAGCCATCCTGGACTTGGTTCAGATCACACCAAGTCCAGTCCGCTGGCCGCAAGGGCCAGTCCGCACTTACTGGCGGACACTGGATCTAGCCCGCCATACCGGGCGACCTCCAGTTTCTGTCCGCGCTGACCGGCGGTCTCCGCGGCTTCCCGCTGTACCAGAGCAAGACCAAGGCAACTGCCAAACCGGTCTGCCGTGCTCCAGTTCTTCAGTCCGCTTCATGCCGGACTCCGCAGATAACATTCCTATCAGCCCGGTTACTTCCTGGGAGTCAACCGGCTGCTGAGCATACACTGGCCTGTCAGACCGCCGCTGCTGTCCACGTAGTCCGCGCGAACAGACCGCCCAGGCCGCCACAGAACAAACTGCCTGCAACATCCCTGCCGACCTAGCAGTCCGCCAACCCTGTCCGCGTAGTCCGCGCGGATAGGTTTCCCAAGCCTTCCATTCACCCACTTTCACTAGTGTGTCGCTTAGCATCCATTAGGATCATACTGTTGAATTTTCTCAAAGTGGTCAACAAGATAGTCTAACGCCAAATTAATATCTTCAGAACTATCGGGATCACACCTTGATCATGCGGAAACTAGGAGAGCAAGCTCAACAACCAAATGCAATCACATGGTCATATATTATTTCTTCTTTATAGAGCGAGTTATACATTGCGAGACATGATTTCGCCAGTACAAAGGAACAGACAAAAAGTACAAGTAAAACAATTCAAGCGGACAGAACTGGAGACCGCCGAGACCGCCCAGTCCGTCAAAGTTGTCGAGGCAGCTCGAACTGCTGCTGCTGCTAGATTACGAATAGAACACGGAGTCTGTCGAGACTGCGAGGTCGCGCGGACATACTTTTATTCGCTGACTGCTACAAGCTGTTGTCGAACTGAAGAACAGACTGCCTAGACCGCCGAGTACGGCGGACAGACTATTGAACTTGGAAAGATGAAGCAGAGAAACTGACAAGCTGCAGAAGCGACCTGCTGAGACAGCCGATTGAAACCACAAAGTTCACTGATGCTGACCGAAGTCAAAGCCAAACTTCTGGCTCCTCAGTGTTAGCCGTACAACCTGAAAACAACAAACAGTTCTCTTCAATCCGCGCGGACGGGAAAATCCCGACCATAACACTTAACCAAGACTCAACTTACTATTCACTCAGTTACTGTAGATGTGTCGGGGGGGGGGGGGTCTATTTATAGGCGAGGTGAGGAGTGTGGTCACCACCCTAGTGAATAGAGTCACCACTCAGCCCGCGCCCTAACACAACTAGTCCGCCAAGTTCGTAAGGACTTGGCCAGACTACAAACCTCCAGGTGCCAGGTCAAAGTCAGTCCACCACCATACGGACACAAGCCAGCCTACACAATACAAGCACAGTTCCATTACGCCCAACGCAAGCTTAGCGCCAGTCCGCCACTCAACGCAGTACGCGAAAACAGTTACAACACATGTTGCACCAGTCCGCAACTCAACATAGCACGCAGACACAGCCACAACCCATGCTGCATCAACCCGCACACTGTACGCGGACAAAGCGGCAGTCTGCACAGTTCGATAACAATGCCATAGCCCGCCACGAGTCCATGACCAACAGGCAGTCAGCCCGGTCAACAACGGACTCTGCAGACTCTGCAGACACCATGGACTTGTCACAGAAAATGACCAAGTTCAGCAGCCCACCAAGCAACTAGCGCGAGCATGGTAGACACAGAATACCAAGACCTCCAATCAACAGGATAGTCCGGCACAAGGATGTGAAACATCCTTCGCATCATGGAGAGCTCGACAAGAACAAAAGCCCATCTCTAAAGTCAGTCCGCAAATGCGGACTCCGCAGACTCAAAAACAAGTTCACCAACACACCGCAGATACAACTTCCATCCGCCTAGTTACTCAAGAACTGGTTGACTGCAAGGCCACAGATCAAGCTGAGCACCACCAACAGACCGCCATCACAGTCCGCTCAGGTCGCTCCACTAGATGCCCAAGTCGCCAAGACTTCCTTGGCCAAACACCATCCAGGCCGCACACTAGGCCGCACAGGCCGCTCACAAGAACAACCAAGCCACCAAGTCCAACCAGGCCAGGTCACCTAGGCCGCAACCATCAGTCCGCCCAGGCCGCGGACTCAGACCTCTCAGACCGCTCAGACCGCCCGACCTGCTCCATCACCCACTTTCACTTCACAAATTTCAACACTCCCCCTTGAAGTGAGAAGTGGTGATCAAGCCCAGCAACCCTCGTAACCGTTGAAATGGCCCCTTCGACAACGACTTCGTAAAGATGTTAGCAAGATTATCTTCACTCCGAACATGCCCGACCAGAAGAGATCCCTCCAACACCTTTTCCCTTATGAAGTGGTGCTCGATCTCAATATGCTTGGTCCTTGCGTGACACACTGGATTGTTCACCAGTTTGAGAGCACTCTCATTGTCACTCGGAGTAAAGTAGGACCTTGCACTTCCTCATGAACATCCGCTACAAGCCTCCTCAGCCAGATGACTTCTCGAGCAGCCAAGGCCGAAGCCTTGTACTCAGCTTCCGTAGTAGACACAGACACTGAATCTTGCTTCGTGCAACACCACGAGATCCAAGCTGATCCACAAGTGAAAACATAACCCGAAGTTGATCTTCGATCATCCGAGTCACCATCATAATCAGCATCCGTGTATCCAAGCAAAGAAAACACCGTGTCCCTACTATAGAGGAGTCTCATATCAGAAGTTGTCTTGACATACTTCAAGATGTTCTTTACCGCTACCAGATGAGACTTCCTTGGTTTAGTCATAAACTGACTTACTCGGCCAACAATGTAAGCAATGTTTGTCCATGTAAGCGTTAAGTAGATCAAGCTCCCCACTAGAGCTCTGAACACCAAGGGATCAAGAATAATCCTTCATTCATCTCGTCAAAGCTTTAGACCAAGATCCAGAGGAGTAGAACAACTCTTTCCTTTGCCCATACCGAATCGATTGACAATGCGATCTGTATATCCTTTCTGGCAAATGAGTATCCAACTCTCCTTCCTCTTCACTTCGAGACCAAGAAAGTGATGAAGCTCTTCCAAGTCTTTCATCTCGAAGCGAATAGCTAGCTTAGACCTGAGCCTAGCTACCTCCTCGTCTGAATTCCCTGTGATGATCATATCATCAATATACAGTAAGACCAAGACTTGAAGCTCCCCCTTCTTCTTGATGAACAAGCTGGAATTCGAGTTGGAAGAAAGATAACCGCAGAATTGAAGATACTCTACTATCTTCACATATCAAGCTCTAGGAGCTTGCTTCAACCCGTAGTGAGCCTTCTTGAGCTTGCAGACATAGTCTGGATGAACTTCAGAAACAAAACCAAGTGGTTGATCCATGAAGATGTCCTTATCAATATCTCTGTAAAGAAAAGCATTCTTCACATCAAGCTGCCACATTCTCTATCCCTTGCAAGCAGCCTAGACGATCACCACCCGAACCAAAGTCATCTTTGCAACTGGACTAAATGTCTCCTCACAGTCTTCTCCATACTGTTGTGAGAATTTTCGAGCAACAAGACGAGCCTTGTATCTGTCAATGCTCTCATTAGTCTTCTTCTTCAACCTGTACATCCACTTGCAAGTCACTGTAGTAATGTCATCAACCTTGGGCACAAGGTCACTGGTTTCATTCTTCTTGAGAGCAGCAATCTCCACCTTCATGACATCTTCCCACTCCTTGACTCCAGTGGCCTCATTGAATTTTGCAAGCTCTCGCTCATCCAGAGGACCTGCAAAGAAGCAGGAGACAAAATTCACTGCATTCCCATCACAGTATCGAGTTGGTGGCTTCACAATCCTCTTTGATCTCCGAAGAGTCTGCTCCTTGCTCACCTTCTCCGTTGCTTCTTCAGGCTCAACTCAATTCTCAGACACACTTTGAGCAATGCTCCCCCTGCTTCCTAAACCAGAAGCCTCGGCCACAGAGCTTGAAGCAACAGGAGCTGCTGGTAGGGGTGAGCATGAAAAACCGCAAATCGCAAAAACCGCCCGCACCGCAAAAGCCGCACCGATTTTTAAACCGCACCGCTTAGTTTAGGTGCGGTGCGGTTTTAAACTTTTACAAATCGAGCGCGGTTTGGTGCGGTGCGGTTTTTGGATTTTGAAAACCTCAAAAACTGCACCACACCGAATATTTTGTGCATTTAATTTTTTATAATTATGTGACGTCACATTTAAGTATATTAAGTAAGAGTTGATATATTTATACGATATATTATCACCAAAGTTATTATAATTAGGTGAGATATTGTGCTAAATCATCTCTTCCACACACACACAATAGTGGAATAAAGACCTAAAACTATAAGGAAAACATGATGTACGCATTAGTGGAATATGTCAAGATATGACACAATGACGACAAATGATCCATATAGCCGACCACACTATAGTGAGATAAAGGTTTGAGTGTTGTTGTATCTTTTCCACACACAGACAACTTGGATATCAATTAAACAGTCTCTTAGTTTTAATAATCCAAATTAAAACAAAATATTGCTTAAGAAGTGTTGATATATAAGAATGAATGAATCTCCTGCAACAAAGTTTAGTGTGAAAATATTTGTCTACAAAACATGATATTCACAAAAATATTATATAGTTCATAAGTTGGTATGACATCTCCAAAAAGAAAGACAAATAACTAGAGAAAAACATCAAAACATAAAAGAAGTCATAAATTATCAAGCAACATTCATTGTTCTGATGCTTACCTGTAGTCTATGTAAAATACATGTTAAAAACCGCACCGAAACCGCAACCGCACCGCAAAAAACCGCACCGAACTGAAATTCCACCGCATAATTTCAGTGCGGTGTGGTTTTGCTCGGGCAAAAATCGAGCCCTTACGGTGCGGTTGCGGTTTGGGCCAAAACCGCACCAAACCGCACCGTGCACACCCCTAACTGTTAGTGATACAGCAAGCTCATCTTCCAGAATTTCAGCAACCACCTTCTGCTCTTCATCAACCTTGCTCTCTGGTAGATCAACCGACCCACCTCCATACGACGTCAGTTCATCAAAGACCACGTCTCTTGATACAACAAACTTCTTCGTCGCAGGATTCATGCATTTCCATCCCTTCTTCCGCTCATCTAGCCAACAAAAACAAGCTTCCTTATCTTTGCATCAAGGTTTGTCATTGAAGCATCCGGGATATGCACATAGCAAGTTGATCCAAACACCCGAAGGTGTTCCACGCTTGACTTTTCCTTCAGCAACATCTCAAAGGAGACTTCATGTTGATCTGACTGAGCGACATCCGATTGATGACATAAGAAGCACATGACATCCCCTCTGCCCAGAAGGACCTATGAATGTATTTCGCATGAAGCCAACACTTGCAGGTTTCCGTCAGATGACGGATCTTCCGCTCCGCTACTCCATTTTGTTGTGGAGTATGAGCACAAGTAAGCTCTCTTTAGATCCCGTACTTCCTGTAGAAGTTAGAAAACTCGGAGGAGACAAACTCATCACTGTTGTCTGATCTAAACTTCTTGATTCGCAAGCCAAGCCGGCCCTCCACTAGCTCCTTAAACTCCACAAACACCTGGAAAGCTTCTGACTTCTCCTTCAAGAAATAAATCCAAGTATATCTTGAGTAGTCATCAATCAACACAAGCATGTATCTGCTCCCTCCAAGGCTAGCAGTGACGGTTGGTCCCATCAAGTCATAATGGATACACCCCAATGGTCTCTTGCTTCTCGTTTGTGACTTATCAAATGGAAGGCGATGAGCCTTATCGTACTGACATCCCGCGCAAACGTGACCGTCACCAAAGGAAGACAGCTTAGGCAAGCCTCTCACAAGGTTCCTGTTTGCCATAGCTTTCAATTTATCCATTCCTACATGCCCCAGCCTCTCGTGCCATATAACAACGCTATCGTTGGCCCTCATCCAATCAACATAAGGGTTTGTTGCAAGAACAAACAAGTTCTTTACTCTCCTCCCAACATGAGCAACATTAGCCTTTACCGCTGATACGTTGCAGAGGAACTTCACTTCTATTGGCCCAAACAGAACGTGATAACCTGCGTCTACCGCATTGGTTATAGAGAAGAGGTTCTTCTTCATGCCCGACACATGATACACACTCCTTAACGTGAGTGGCCCCTTATCACTACCCAAGGACATGACCCCCTCCTTCTCTACTGCATAAACAGTATTATCAGCAGTTATGATAGCTTTGTTACCTGTGTAAGCTTGTAGTGAGGAGAACTTCGACTTATCTCTGATGAGGTGATGACCACACCCGGAGTCCACGATCCACTCATCATTGAAGTCGACAACATATAAAGCACGGACATAAGTGCCCGTCATGAAAGCTCTGCCCCATCCAACTTCTTCAGTACTCAAGCAAGCTTCCTCCTTGCCTGCAGCATGCCCAGGCTACAGTTTGACCTTGCAGTCACGCTTGAAGTGTCCCCGCTAATGACACCTGTAGCACTTCAAGTTCTTCTTCCAATCCTTCTTAGGATCAGCACTCCTCTCTGACTGATTAGAAGTTGAAGGCTCATTTTCAGCAGCAGTGTTCTTCTTCTTCCCTTCCCATCTCTTCTTCTTGCCTGTAAACATCGCTTCACTACCTCCTTTAGAGATAGTCACTCCTGCCATCTGTCTAGACAAACTTTCCCGCGAAGCAAACAGGTTCTCAAGCTCCAGCAAAGATGGCTGAGTTGCCCAGCCTTGAACAGAGGTTATAAAAGCAATATACTCCTTCCGCAAGCCGCGGATAATGTGCCTTTTCAACTTGGCCTCAGAGATGTGCTCATCAGGATATAGCGCTGATATCTCAGCACACGGGCTCTTCATCTTCAGAAAGAACTTAGAGACATTCAGGTCTCCTTGAGTTGTCCTAGCCAACTCATTCTCTAGGAACTGTAGCCTCGCCACATTCTTCATGTTGAACAACCCATCAATAGTTGTCCAAATGTCAGCAGCCGAATCAAATCCAATGATGTGATCAAACAGCTCCAGTGAAACAGCCCTCTTGAGGGTAAACTCAGCCTTTACATTTGTTTTCCTCCAGACTCTCACCTGCTCAGTAGTCCCAAACGCAGCAGTAACTTCCTGTCTGTCGTCACCACCGACGACCTCCCATAGCTCCTCGCCAAGAAGAAAACTCTTCATACACGACTTCCACTTCTTAAAGTTAGCCGTGGTCAAGAGTTCAATACCTAGACCTCTTGCATAGTTCTCTTCCATTGCAGCAACTTTGGTTAAGCTTCCAGAAGCACAGAGCAACAACACAAGTTGATCACCGCTCAAGCAACTGAACCTGGCTCTGATACCATGTTGAATTTTCTCAAAGTGGTCAACAAGATAGTCTAACACCAAATTAATATCCTCAGAACTATCATGATCACATCTTGATCATGCAGAAACCAGGAAAGCAAGCTCAACAACCAAATACAATCACAGGGGCAAGCAGATCACAGGGGCAAGCAATCACAGGGGAGAGACATGATTTTGCCAGTACAAAGGAACAAACAAAACGTACAAGTAAAATAATTCGAGCGGATAGAACTGGAGACCGCCGAGACCGCCCAGTCCGCCAAAGTTGCTGAGGCCGCTCCGAACTGCTGCTGCTGCTGCTAGATGACGAATAGAACACGGAGTCCACCGAGACCGCGTGGTCGCGCGGACACACCGTTATTCGCTGACTGCTACAAGCTACTGCCTAACTAAAGAACAGACTGTTGAGTACGACAGACAGGTTATTGAACTTGGAAAGCTGAAGCAGAGAAACTGACAAGCCGCAGAAGCGACCTGCTGAGACCGTCGATTGAAACCGCAAACTTCACTGATGCCGACCGCAGTCAAAGCCAAACTCCTGGCTCCTCAGTGTTAGCCGCACAACATGCAAACAACAAACAGTTCTCTTCAACCCATGCGGACAGGAAAATGCAGACCACAACACTTAACCAAGACTCAACTTACTGTTCACTCAGTTACTGTAGATGTGCCGGGGGGGGGGGGGGGGGTCTCTTTATAGGCGAGGTGAGCAGTGTGGTCACCACCCTAGTGAATATAGTCACCACCCCAGCCCGCGCGCTAACACAACCCAGTCTGCCAAGTCCGCAAGGACTTGGCCAGACTACAAACCTCCAGGCGCCAGGTCAAAGTCAGTCCGCCACCATGCTGACACAAAGCTAGCCTGCATAATACAAGCACAGCGCCAGTCCGCCCAACACAAGCTTAGCGCCAGCCCGCCACTCAACGCAGCACGCGGACACAGTCGCAACACATGCTGCTCTAGTCCGCAACTCAACACAGCACGCGGACACAGCCACAACCCATGCTGCATCAGTCCGCACACTGTATGCGGACAAAGCGGCAGTCCGCACAGTTCGACAATAACGCCACAACCCGCCACGAGTCCACGACTAATAGGCAGTCCACCCGTTCAACAGCGGACTCTGCGGACTCTGTGGACACCATGGACTTGTCACAGAAAATGACCAAGTCCAGCAGCCCATCAAGCAACTAGCGCGAGCACGGCGGACACAGAAGACCAAGACCGCCAATCAGCAGGACAATCCACCACAAGGATGTGAAACATCCATTGCATCATCGAGAGCTCGGCAAGAACAAAAGCCCATCTCCAAAGTCTGTACGCAAATGCGGACTCCACGGACTCAAAAACAATTCCGCCAACACACCGCGGATACAACTTCCAATCCGCCCAGTTACTCAAGAACTAGTTGACTGCAAGGCCACAGATCAAGCTGAGCACCGCCAACAGACTGCCATCACAGTCCGCTCAGGCCGCTCCACTAGATGCCCAAGTCGCCAAAACTTCCTTGGCCAAACACCATCCAGGCCGCACACCAGGCCGCACAGGCTGCTTCACAAGAACAGCCAAGCCACCAAGTCCAACCAGGCCAGGTCACCCAGGCCGCAACCATCAGTCCACCCAAGCCGCAGACTCAGACCGCTCAGACCGCCCGGCCTGCTCCATCACCCACTTTCACTTCACAAATTTCAACACATACTTGCTATTGCGTCTATTGAGAACTTTATTGTTCATCAAATAGATGTTAAGACTGCTTTTTTGAATGAATATCTGACCGAAGAGATATACACGAGCCAACTTGAAGGCTTCATAGTAGAAGGTCACGAAAATAAGGTCTGTAAGTTAATCAAGTCACTATACAAACTAAGGCTCTATTTGTTTGGATGTTTCGCTGCTCCCATTTTCGGCAACGCCGCCGGAGGGGGGGGGGTAGGGGGGGGGGTAAACAAATGAATCACCGTTTGCTCCGTTTTCACCCGCTCGGCTTGAGAAACGCCCCAAAAAACTCTATTTGGAGTAGCCGCCTCCCCCCCTCCGTTTCGAACACTCTGTTTCCACCCGTCGGATCGACCCGCCACCGCCGAACCAAATGAAGCCTAAAACAAACACCAAAATTATGGCATTACAAGTTTGACTATAGTGTAAAGAACATGAGATTCATATCGAGTCTTTCTGATAAATGTCTTTACATACATCAAATAAAGTCGCTATAGTATGCTTGTATGCGGATGATATGCTGATTCTTGGTTCTGATCATTCTGAAGTGGATGACGTTAAGTCAGGACTAATAAAAGAGTTTATCATTAAAAACCTCGGTGTAGCTGAGACTATAATAGGCATGCAAGTGAGCTTTAAGAAAAATGTCATTTCCCTAAGTCAAAACCACTATATAAAATTCATATTGGATATGTGGGGGTATAGTGAAAGTAGAGCATCAGAGACATCATACGATTATAACAACCGCTTAAAGCCCAATAAAGGAGCTGCGGTTAGACAATTAGATTATTATTAAACTGATTAGTATTCTCATGTATGTTATGGTATACACAAGACCTGACATAGCTTTTACGGTCGGCATGTTAAGTAAATTCACTAGTAATCTTAGTCAAGACCATTAAGATGCCCTCAATAGACCAATGCGATACCTAAAGCACACCCAAAAGTATATTTTATGTTATCATGATCATCCTCCAATTCTAGAAGGATATTCTGATGCATCATGGTGTTTAAAACTAAATGACAGTAAGTCCACTAGTGGATTTATATTTACACTAGCAGGAGCAGTTATAGTATAGAAGTCCAAAAGACAATCATATATTACACTATCTTCTATGGAATATAAACTCTACGCTTTAACTTTAGCGGGAGAAGAAGCAGAGTGGATAAAAGATTTGGTGATGGATATTCCACTGTCGAGCCTGAAATTGAATTCTGTTGCAGTTTACTGTGACAATCAGACTACTAAAACGATTGCTACAAATACTTTATTAAATAACAAAAGAAGGCAACTACAGATAAAACAAGACTGGTTGACCTCCCTCACAAGTCGAGTGATTGTGAACCTTATTGATGTGAGATCGAAAGATAATGTTGCAGACTCCTTGATAAAAGGATTAAATAGAACTCTCACAATCAAAATATCAGGGGAGATGAGTTTATAGTTCATAGAAATATGAAACACTCCTCTTATGTTTATGTTTTAATGAGAAGAGCTTATAACTGTAACATTCAAGCATCTAATAATAGAATGAAAACTCCAAATAATTTCTTGATGAAAAATAAGAGGTTGGATGCTAGTCATTCCACATTTGATGACTCAACATCCTTCTCATTGTAAGTTGATTCGAGAATTATTCAACTAGAAATAGAAAGTCATTGTACGAGTTAATCTAACATTAGTGATCATATCACATTATTTCACATTTGATAATGTTGCAAATGATGATGTGTCGAATCATATGATAAGCTACATAGTGGTCACTAATAAGTAAGATAATAATGTGTGATTCATTAAAATCATAATGTGACTGGTCCTACTGAGACTAGATAGAGATGCTGACAATTTTATTTCACTACTGCTACAAGTACTAACATCCATTTAGGTAGAGCTAACTTACTTTGATATGTTACTGCATATGTTTATGAATTCATATTGTCTAACTCATGAAATTTTTGCAGGCACTGGTAAAGATGGAGAATAGAAAGTAGATTTTGACTTGGATGATGATGATCTACTCTCCGAGTAAAATTACTATATGTTTTTTATCCATTGTTATTTTATTTTCAGTGTTCTTTATTTCTAAGTAGCACATTATATCTGAATGTTTACGTTACTTTTTTTTGGTAAACTCCTATCTTGCTTATTGTGCTAACTCTTATGAAATTGTGTAAAGTCGAAAAAACTTGTTCTTTTAGTACTATCTGTTTTCTGCACTTCGAGACGTACACGTTATTTGTCACAAATATAGGAGGAGATTGTTAGTGTATATTTGGATAAAATAACATGTTCGAAGGCTTAACGGGTCGGTTCGGATATACAAATATCCATTACCTGTAGTAACACCTAGGGATTGCCTATTTATACCCACCTAGGGGAAACGAGTAGGGATTCCACTTAGATCTCCATCTGGATGCTTCGAACGACAATATCAATGAGATGTTAGCATTGTTGTGTTTTGATTTGGCAAAAATTTGATACCAAGCAGGGTTCTTCCCATTTAATTTACCATAACCATTTTTACCTTCATGTCATCAGGAATGTTGTCAACTTCAAAGAATTGTTCACTTCTGAAAAGCCACTCCCTTACTGCATGTCCAAAGAAAGTAGGAAATTCTAGACGCGCTCCTTTTGTAGGCATGGAATATGGTTGGTGATACTGCATGTTTGTGTTTTCTGTTGATGTTGTTATGACAGTTTGTCCTGAATGCATCTTCTCTTTGGTGAGTGATGATAACATGATGCACAATTCTTCAAATGTCAGAGATTAGCGCTGCTCCATAACCTTCAGTGCTGTTTTAAGTGTGGAATTGCTAGAGTCGAGAGTGTGGACCGTGTCTTTGATGACATCCACTTCTTTCCATAGATCGTGGCTACGAGTATTGTGATCAGTCATTTTGCAAATACCCATGACCATAAAAGTGCTCTGATATCAATTGATACACTTATATTTTCTATGTGCAGGTAAGAAAAAGAAGAAGGGGTCAACGACGCATTGTCAACTCTCAAGCGGTGAGGAAGAAGATGACATAAGGATTTTCATTCAACATAAATCACAGTCAAAACATCACACGAACCTCTAGTCAGGCTTAAATATTAAGTAGTTAGGGAGTTAATATAACTACTCCCACCCATTCCAACAACAAGTAAGTTTAAAAGTTTTTAAATTCAAACAAAACACTCATAACTAACAGTCAGTTTTGTTTGTAAACAAAGATACTACTGCGCTTGTGTAACCGGGCACACAAAAGAAAAATGAACGCAAACAAAAACATGAAAAATTGCACAACCAGAGAACACAAAGATTTACGTGAAAACATTCTCCAAATCAATGAGGAAAAAACCACGGGACGGGGCACATGAAATCCACTATCAATAATAAGAAGGATTACAATAACAAGAACACCAAACCTAAATCCCCCTCGGATTCACAGAATGAATTCCCTCTCAGAACTCAAGGTGAAAAACTCACTTCAAGAAAAAAGATCACAAATTCTAAAATCTCTCTTCGAAACCTAAGGCAAACAAGACGAGATAACAAAAATACCCTTACAACAAATACAAGACACCAATCTGAGAAACTTCCGTTCTTCCTCCAGACGAACTTCACTGGCAAGGGAAATGACGGAGGCTGATCTTCTTCAGAATCCGAGAGCAACAATCTTCTCTCTGACGGCTGAAATAACTGCTAACCCTGTCTGGAATAGATCGAAACCTATTTAGGGCAAAGGGAGAGGCTATCTCATCCCTTAGATCAAGCCCTAAACAATCCATCGATAGGAACAACCGATATTTTACAGAACATATTCTGTCAGCCTTGACTCGACACCAACCAGCTTTACTCGACGCCAACCAGCTTCACTCGACGCTAACCAGGCTTCACTCGACGCCAACCAACATCACTCGATGCCAAGCACTCGACGCCAAAAACTACTGCTGCATCACTCGACGCCAAAACACTCGACGCCAAGGATGGTTGTTGCTTCACTCGACGCCAAGAGACATAAAACTCTAGTTTGATATATTTTAAATTTTTCTAAGTCTACTGACTCTTTAGGGTCTGGACCTTAACAAACACCCCCTCCAGACCATAATGACCTAACATCTTCATATAGTAACCATGCAAATCAGGGATCAACAGAACTCGTGCTTCTCTCTCGGCACTACCTTCGTCATCATGTCCGAAGGATTTTCATCAGTATGGACCTTTTCCACCTTCAGTAGCTTCTCCTCGACAACATCTTGAATCCAGTGATACCTCACATCAATGTGCTTTATCTTGGAGTGATAGGAGGGGTTCTTGGCCAGAAAAATGTCGTTCTTACTATCACTGAAAACAGTGAACACCTCTTGCTGGAGTCCAAGTTCAAGCATGAACTTCTTCATCCATAAGATCTCCTTTGATGTCTCTGTCAGAATAATGTATTCTACCTCTGTTGTCGACAGCGCCATGCACTTTTGCAACCTCCACTGTCACGCTACTGCTACCCCTGCATAGGTAACAACAAACCCCAAAGTGGATCTCCTAGAGTCAACATCTCCAGACATGTCTGAATCAGAGTACCCAACAAGAGTCGGAGACCCACCACCGTACTGCAAATAATAACCTGAGGTACCTCTGAGATATCAGATTATCCGCTTCACAACATCCTAGTGAATCATCCCGGGGTTCAACAAGTATCTGCTCACTACCCCAACTGTATAAGCTATGTTTGGCCTCGTGCAGACCATAAAATACATCAAACTCCCCACTACAGATGCGTAGGGGACTTGGCGCATCTCCTCCACTTCCTTCTTATATGGATACTAAGAGCATGATAGCTTGAAATGTCCATCCAATGGAGTGGCTACCAGCTTGGCCTTCTCCATGTTGAACCGCTTTAGCACATTCTCCATATACTCAGCTTGAGATAACCATAATAGACCTGCACTCCTGTCTCTGGTGATCTTCATCCCCAGGATCTTCCTTACTGATCCCAAATCCTTCATCTCAAGACTCACTAAGTTCCTTCTTCGGCTCAGTAATTCTCGACTTGTTATCACTAAAAATCAACATATCATCCACATACAATAACAAAATAGGAAGGGTCTTCCCAGTCTTCTTCGCATAAACATATTGATCAGCCCGGGTCCTCTAAAACTTGCCCTTCAGCATAAAGTAGTCAAACTTCTAGTACCAATGTTTGTGTGCCTGCTTCAACTCATAAAGACTCTTCATAAGTCGGCAGCCTAAGTGCTTCTTGCCCTTGACCTCAAAGCCTTTGGGCTGCTCCATATATAGCTCCTCCTCCAAATCTCCACAGCATGTCCGCAATGTTGTCCTCCGTGGGCACCTTTAGTAACTGAATGTATCCACTCCCAACGAACTCCCTCAACTTATGGTAGCGCACATCAATGTATTTTGTCCTGGCATGATAGACCAGGTCTTTAGCCAGACAAATTGCACTCTGGTTGTCGCAGCGCAGCTTCACCGCCTCCTGAGAAATCCTGAGTTCTTTAGCGAGACCTTTGATCGAGATGGCGTCTTTTACCACTTCCACCGCAGTAATGTACTCCGCCTCTATTGTAGTTAGAGCCACGATGTCTTAAAGAGTGGCTTTCCAAATGATGGGGCATCCACCTAGAAGGAAGATATACCCAAAATTAGATCTCCTCCTATCGAGGTCGCCAGCATAGTCGGAATCGACGTAGCCCTCTAGAGCACTGACATCCTTGTTCCTTTGGAAGACAAGACCAACATATGATGTTCCTTTTAAGTACCACAGAATCCACTTAAATGCTTCCCAATGTTGTCATCCTGGATTTCTCATATATCTGCTGGCAATGCTCACATCATGAGCGATATCTGGTCTTGTACAAATCATCACATATATTAAGCATCCTATTGCACTAGCATACCGTACCATGAGCATCTCTTGACATTCCTCTTCTAAGCCTGGACACTGCTGTAATGATAATCTGAACTGCTGTCCCAACAGAGTCGTGATTGCTTTAGATTCCATCATACTAAACCTTTCCAGAACCTTCTGAATATAGCATGTCTGAGAAAGCCAAAGCATGCCTCGCTTTCTGTCCTGTTTGATTTCCATCCCAAGGATTTTCTGTGCGTGACCCAGATCCTTCATTTCAAACTCAACATGTATCTTTTGCTTCAATGATTTGATCTCCTGAGCTCACTTGCAAGCAATCAGCATGTCGTCGACATATTACATTAAAATCGGAATGTCCCCATTATCCAGGAACTTGTAATAGACGTAGCTGTCGTACTGGCTTCGGCTATAATCATGTGAAGTCATGAATGCGTCGAACCTCATATTCTACATCCTCAGAGCCTGTTTCAAATTATAAAGAGATCTCTTTAGCTTGCACATCGTCTTGTTGTCACCGGGTCGAATGAACCCCCTAGGTTGTAGTATATAGATCTCCTCCTCTAAGTTGTCGTGAAGAAATGTCGTCTTTACGTCCAACTGCTCCAACTCCATGTCCCACATCTCCACCATAGCAAGTAGCACCCGTATGGAACAGTGTTTCACCACGGGTGAGAAAATTTCATCAAAATCAACTCCTTTCTTCTGTATGAATTCTTTTGCAATGAATCTGGCCTTGTACCTCCACTAGTCCTTCCCAGATGCGAACTCTTTCTTCCCGAACACCCACTTGGAGCTTATTGCCTTGGCTCCTTTGGGTAGACTAACCAGCTCCCAAGTCTGGTTCTTTCGAAGTGAATACATCTTCTCTAGCATAGCTGCTCTCCACTGAGAGCTGTCTCTGCTCTCCATTGCTTCTTAATATGACCCGGGGTTTGAGGAGATCACCTAAAAGACGTATGATATAGTGTCATGTAGACTGAGAGGCAGTGTGACCTCTCTCCTCGCCCTTTTTCTGGCAATTGAGTACGGCTCCATACAAATAGGTTGCACAACATCAGTATCCTCCGAGTCAGAGGAATCACCATGATCGTCAGCTTTGTCACTTCCTTCCAGCTCTACCTCCAGTGGTGTGATTGGAGTCTTCTCCACTTTTTTAGATTGAGACTGAGACTTCTCAAGCATAGAGGCCTCATCGAAGATGACGTCGCGCTTCACCTTCCCCTTCTTGGTATCAGGGTTCCACGACACGGCCAAGATAAATGCACCTCTTAGACTTAGCATCCAACTTCGTCCTCTCCGAGTCCTGCATCAGTGTGTATACAGGGCAACCAAAAAGGTGAATATCAGAATAATCAACGGAAGTACCGGACCAAACCTCTTGTGGAGACTTCAGATCTAGTGACATAAATGAAGACCGATTCATTAGATAGCATACCGTATTTATCGCTTCGGCCCATAAAGACTTTGGTAGGTCGGCAAATAGACGCATGCACCGAGCTCTCTCCAACAATGTCCTGTTCATTCTTTATGCAACACCGTTTTGCTGTGTCGTACCGGGAATGGTAAGGTGGCGGGTGATGCCCTCCTGATTGCAGTATGCATGGAATTCCGCTGAGGTGTACTCGCCTCCATTATCGTATCTAAGGTACTTCACCTTCTTCCCGGCCTGCTTCTCTACCTTAGTCTTCTAGATCTTGAACTTTTCGAAGACTTTAGATTTGTTCTTCAAAAAGTAAATCCAGACCTTCCTCGAGAAGTCGTCAATGAAGGTCACAAAGTATTTGGCGCCTCCAAGAGAGGGCTCTGGGCTTGCCCCCACACGTCTGAGTGTATATACTCTAGCAACTGCTTGCTGCGCTTGCTCGACGTCGCGAATTGTACCTTGCACTGCTTCCCAAGGACGCACGTCTCACAAAAGTCTAGCTTGCATGTCTTGACTCCTTTCAGCAGGCCTTTCTTATGTAGCTCCAGCAGTCCTCTCTCACCTATATAGCCAAGCCTGACATGCGATAGCAGAGAGGAGTCCTCATCTAACGTCACAACGATCGCTGTATCACCAACAATTGTGGTACCGATCAGTCAGTAAAGAGTACCAGAGCACTCTCCTTTCATGACCACCAAAGCGCCTCTCTTGACCTTCAAGTATCCGCCCTCACCGGTGTAAGAGTACCCAGCCTCCTCGAGAGTACCTATGGAAATCGGACTGTTCCTTAGACCAGGCACGTACCTTACGTCTGTAAGGGTTCTGATTGTTCTGTCGAACATCTTGATTTTGATACTGCCAATCCCCAACGTTT
The DNA here is from genome assembly GCA_039583875.1 of Platanthera guangdongensis. NCBI lineage: Eukaryota > Viridiplantae > Streptophyta > Magnoliopsida > Asparagales > Orchidaceae > Platanthera > Platanthera guangdongensis. The sequence goes on along the minus strand of CM077163.1, from coordinate 218,224,141 downwards.
TGATTATGAGTCGTTCCCCATCAAAACACGACCGTCATCACATTGCCCGAAGGTTTAAAACCATTTTTTGTGTGGGCACATGTGATAGGAACATCCTGTATCCATGATATCCACGTGTTGGTGGTATCAAGGCTGGGTGAAACATGAAGGATGTCAGCGTCGCTCTCAGGATCGGATGCCACTGCAACCTATTATGGTACTTATGTCTTCTCCTTGAGCTTCTTCTTCGGGCTGTTATTTTTTCAGTGCCCTCTTCCTTATAGTAGTGGCACTTGTTGTTCTTGCCCCTGCACTTAGACCTACGTCAGTTTTCCTTCTTGCCTCTGTCTCTTGATCTGCCTCAGACCGGTTCTTTGTTCTTTACAAACAAACCCTCGCTGGTGCTAGGACCAGACTTGTTCCTCGTTTCATTCGAGAGCAGGGTTGTCATGACCTCCTCTATCTTAAGAGTATCCTTTCCTTAGAGGATGATGGTGACCAGATGGTCAGAGGACTTCAGTAGAGAAGATAACAAAAGAAGAGCCTGGTTTTCTTCTTCAACCTTCACGCTCATGCTCCGCAACTGGAAGATGAGCTTGTTGAACACATTCATGTGCTCCGACAGCTGAGTGCTCTCGGACATCCTCAAGCTGTACAACTGCCTCTTCACGTGAAGCTTATTCATGAGAGACTAAAACATGTACAACTCCTCCAGTTTCTTCCATAAGTCTTCTGTAGTCTCAACATCGACTACGTTATACATGACCTCGTCTGCTAGACACAACTAGATTGTGCTAATGACCTTTAGATCCAGTTCCTCCCATTCGTCATCCTTCTTACCAGACTTCTCTTTGTCAAGGAGCGCATTGTGGAGACCTTACTGAACGAGAACCGCCTTGATCCGTTTCTGCCACAACCCAAAATCGATTTTGCCGTCGTACTTCAGAATCTCGAATTTTGCCGTCATTGCTATTGCTCACAGAGGTCCAAGATCAGAACCTCCCTCTGATACCAATTGTTATGAAATTGAATCTAATCCGCGACTACGTTGTCACCACGAATAACGCAACGGAAGTTAAGCCGAGCAATAACGCAAAAATAAGCAATTCGAGAAACCAAGCACACACACACACAGACGACACAATCAATTTACGTGGTTCGGAGAGATGCACCTTCGTCCACGGGGAGAGCACCAAAGAAGATCCACTATAATCAGAGAATTTAGTATAGAGTTTACGCTGAAATCACAAAGATCGGAGACGTGTCAAAAGAAATCGTCTGATTTGGAACTTGAAACTATCGCCGGGCGAGAGCGATATCGTCGGGCGGTATTGCACGAACATCGTTCGTCTTCTTTCACGGAACCGCCTGCGTCGCTGACCTCCAGAGATTCTCCGCCTGAGAACTCGCCGCCGATCTGATGATCCTCCTCGACCGATCACCGGAATTGCCGAAGGGTCTACGATTTGCTTGCGGTCGAACCGCCCAGGAAGAACAACCTTTGTACGCCGCCGCTGCACCTCCTTTGGCCGGTCGGGCAAGGAATGAACTTCTCCTCTCTTGATCTCCTGTTTCTCTCTTCTATTTAGCCCAAGAGATATCCCTCTATATATAGCCTTGAGGATGAGCAGGTTGTCAAAACGAGGCTCAACCGAAATAGGAAGAGTATCACTGGAAGAATATTTTTCTCATAATGATATTCTAAATATAGGACTCCTCCAATATCCGGAATTACCAAAGCACACGGATTGATGAGGTGTCTCTTTGATGTGAGGTATTACGAGTGCATTCATTTTTTTACCTTAAATCTGTTTTGCTAAGTTAATTCCTCTAATGGTTAAGCAATGATCCCCGAGCCATTTGTGCTTTTGACATCTTCAAGAATATTGGAAATTAGGATGGTTTTGAATTAAATTGGACTGCCCTTAACCTGTTTGATCTAATGCCTCAACGAACAAGAACGACAATTGAAAAGAGTTATGTGCTTTGATTTTAGTAAGTGCTCAAAGGATTTGATTAATCAACTCATCGACCCTGTGCTAAAGCTTGAGTATTGTAAAAACGGAACGAGTTCACGACGATGATGCCTATGTCACGGGCGATGCCTCTCCTTTCGACAACATTTGCAGCACGATCTCCGTCCAAACACGGACACAACTTCAAGTTCAAGGAAGTGGAGAACCTAGGACAACGAGGACGATCGATGAAGCCTATTTATAGGCTTTTTGACACTTTGCACCCTTGAATTACTCTATTTTGACATTTTGCATCCCGAATTTTTAATATTTGCACTTTGCACCCCCCAATTACATAATTTTGACATTTTGCACCACGAGATTGAAATTTAAGGGGTATTTAGGTCCGGACAGCACTCAAAATGCTCATTTTGGCACTTTGTACCCCGATCTATTTTATTTTGGCTATTTACAAAGTGCCTAAATGAGTATTTTGGGTGGTGTTCTGACCTAAATACTCCTTAAATTTCATCCTTGGGGCGCTGAGTGCCAAAAAACTATACTTCGGGGGTGCAAAGTGCCAATTTTAAAAATTCGGTGTGCAAAATACCAAATAGAATAATTTGGGAATGCAAAGTGCCAAAAACCCATATTTATAGGGATTCCGATTTCTATGACGACCTAAATAATCGAATTAAAAGTGTGGTTTAGGGTCTCTCTCTCTTTCACTCTCATTTTTTCTACATATTTTTTTTTACAGGTACTTCAAATAGAATGGATGACCTTCAATTTTCACGCTGCCTCCCTCCGCAGAGGCTAATTGATGTTATTCAGTTGAGTTTTGTTAAAAAAAACTACCAATATTACAAGTAGGGGCTCAATCCTATGCAAGAGTGATGCAATTATTAAAAACATGTGGTTTATCACGACTTATTTACTTGTTGGACAAAAATGTCATTGTCATATTAAAATCTTATGTCTCAAACTAGTTTCTGTTTTGTAACATTTATGATATCAAACATACATTCTATGACAATGACGTTTTTATCCAACCTCACCGGAGCAAATAAGCTGCGATAAGCCGCTCCAAACACAGCCTAAAATGTATGAGCAGTTTATGCCTATTAGTCTGTGTAAAGAAGTCTGTAAATAGGAATCTGTGAGGGTCCAGCAAATTCCCCTTTTATTCCCTAACAAACTACAGTTCATATAATGATTTGAGCATCTCTTACTTTAAGGTTATTTTTGTAGGAAGTAGTCATTTTCATTCATGTTATACCATGTTTTGAGGCTTGAAATGTGAGCACAAACTGTATGTTACATTTTTATCATAAGAGTTGAGGTTCACGTACACGATAAAAATGTATCACCGTGACTCGATTTTATGTTGTTATTTTCGGAGGTTTATGTTGGGCTGCGACGACATTTTGGCTAGGCAGCATGCTTTGGATATAATCCTGTAGAGGGGAGCCTGGAATAGTAGTTAAGAGGCTTCACCTTAATTTGATGGTCTTAAATTAAAGTGCTAAAATAAGCCACAAAGTAAATGGGGGCAGTAGTGTTACCAAGTGCTAAAATATGATCATTTCTTTGTTAGATGCAGGTTGTTTTACTAGAAGAATCCAAAGAAATTTTTGCTTAAGTTTCATTATGTACCAAGTGTACAACCTCATATTCGATGAATGGACCCCATCAGACGTGCGAGTGAGAAGTTTGGCCTGTACTCGCCCAAGGCCTAAAGAGGGGTATTCGCCCAGCCCTGCGAGGGGTGGTTTGACCCTTCGGCGAGTGCAATCTTCACCTAACACTCGCCTAAGGGTCTCGCGCCTCAGCGCGCACGCGAGACTAGTTCTCGCCAAGCTGGGCGAGTGGCCGCCCAACCAGGCACTCGCCCCTCATAAGAGCTTCAAGGCGGCGAATGCGTTGTGCTCCCGACATTCGCCCCTTCCGCCGAGTAGTGCTCTCACAGATCATTCGTCCAGAGGCAAAATTACCTAGACACCCTTGTAGGGGGTGCAAATAGCCATTCAGAACAGCGGAGTTACGTTGTTGGCAGGCCAATTTGGACAGCGTATAGCCATTCAGAACATCGGAGATTGGCTGTTGGCAGACCATTTTCAGAAATCTATAAATAGATCCAACAGGGTACCTCAGAAGGCATGCTTTCTTATGTCCCGGTCTTCTAGCGCTTTCTAAGGTAGCCTTAGCTCGGCTTTTGGCTAAGTAGGGGAAGCGCTCTAAGATCTTCCGGATGTGTTGTGCGACCTCCACGACGAGCGCTTGGGTCCATTTGTTGTCTCATTTCCTTTGTTGGTTGGCTCGCGGGGGAGAAGTAAGTGTACGATCACCCTTTCTCCTAGAGTGAACTCCACGGAGACCGAATTCTCGGTTTCAACATCAAGTATTGTAACCAGCTCATTTAAGTCATAGTTAACTTTGTTGTTTTATTTGTTTATTATTTACATGTTTACAAAATTACAACTAATGGCTATATCAATGGCTGATAAAATATTCACATCTGGATATTATTGGAAGACATGTAGAGGTCCTGATGAAGAACAGTGTTATTCTTGAGCATAATATCTATTTAAGGTGTCTCAAAAAAAAAAAATCTTTTTTTATTGATTTAATAAATTTATTCCACAACATATTTATTGTAAATTTCAAACCTTTTGTATCATTTATTTGAATAAAGTGGGAGTTTGGTCATGCTCAATTTTAAGATTTTGTTGTTAAAAGTCTTATGAATGAATGTTGTTCCGTTAGATTGCAAGTGTAAACAATCAACAGAACAACATTCATTCATGTACGTAGGGCCAAAGACCCGTGTCGTTTTATTCATGTACGGCCGAAGGTCCATTCCGTTACACTCATGTAAGGTCAGGGGCGGGCAAAGCCCGCTATATAATAAAATGTTATATCATGGAGTCAAAAGGTCTTTGCTTATATAATAAAGATATATAAATAATTATCCAAACCTCTCTTGTAAATTAGCATAATTAGTGAGAACATCACTCTTATTTTTGAAATTACAAAAAACTCCCCTTATGTTTTCATTTCATCACAAAAACTTCCTCTGGTCTTTTCATTTCATTGCATTCATGAATAAAAATACCTCATAGACACTGTACAGCGAGGGGCGTGTTTTTGTGCATGGATGTTATGAAATTAAAACTTCAGGGGAGATTTTTGTAATTGTTGCGGGCTAACTCGATGCCCCGGTCAGACCGGATTCAACTGGACCGCCTTAGTTTGCGGGACGGTCGAGCGCGCACACATTCAGAGAGAAAAGGGAAGATCGACTCAAGATATGATGACGTAGAAAAACCCCTAAATTGGGTAAAAAAATCACGTGACCGGGTCTGTGCCGGTCAAAATCTACTAGCTGCTTGTGGTTACAGGGCGTTCGGTGAATCAGAGCGACAGGCCGCTCCCATTACAACTTGAGGTGAGAGAAGAGGACTGTAGCTCCCCGCGTGCAACAGGCTGCTTCGCGAGATCGCTTTGAGTACTGGAAATTCGAGTGGCGGCACTGAGGCTTTGTAGCTTGGGTTGCGGGTCCGTCGTGCGACTACTTGCAAGGATCGTCTTCTTCCTCCTCTGCTCGCGCTAGGACCTGGGCGTTCTCCGACTGGTGGTGCTCTAGTGGTTCGTGGTGGCTCGCGGTGGCTGGAGGATGACCTGAGGAGGAGTCCGGCAGGGCTCTGACCTGAGGAAAGAAGATGACCAAGAGACAAAAGGTGTTGAATGAGATCTTGGGGCTCCTTTTATAGCCGCCAGGAGAGGATCATGGCGGGCCCCACCACCATATAGTGGGTTAGTGGTTACCCACCAAATCGGACGGCGGGGAAAGCCACCACGATCGGACGGTGGGCAGGCCGTCCACGGTGATGGGGCAGACATGCGTCGGCGGTGGAGGCGGCGGCCGGCGGCGGCCTGGCCCGACGACACGGCTAGCCGGCGGCGGCCTGACCGGCGACACGGCCGGCAGGAGGCAAGGCCGGCGGCTCGGCGGCTTGGCCGCGGCCTGCGGAGGCAAGGCCGGCCTGGGACAAGGCTGCTGGCGGCCTGGCGGCTTGGCCGCGGCCAGCAGTGGCAACAAGGCCGGCCTGGCGGCCTGGCCGCGGCCTGCGGCGGCACGGCAGCGGTCGGCCAGGCCGGTGGCAGCGGCGGATTCCCCCCAAAGGGGGGACGGTTTTGGTGGAGAGAGAGAGTGTGGGCCCCACCCCCCATGTTCTCCTCATCATGGGAGGTGAGGTTGACTAGTCAAACCCATGACTCCATTTTGGAGGGAGATCATGGAAGAGTTTTCCTTAAATGATGGTGTAACCCATCAGTAAAGAAATGAAAAACTTTAGAGAAAATTTTTTGTAATTTCAAAAATAAGAGAAGTATTATCAGTAATTTAGCAAAGTTATAGGCTAGGTCCCGGTAATTGGCCCTAATCTATTACTACTGTTTAAGCCAAGCCAAAATGCTGCAGTCCGTAACTTTTGATCTCCCGGTTTTTCCCCTCCTCCATTTCCATTACTGCCACTGCCGTCATCCTCCCTGTAGCGCTTCCTGCTGCTTCCTCTGCACGCGGCGACACCGCGCCTCGCATCTCCCCCGCTTCGTTCTCCCTGCTGACACGCAACAGTTTAGTCGTTCTTCTCCACCGCTTCCGCTGACACCGCACACGACGTCCTGCCGCTGCCGTCCACCCGGATGGCCCGCCGCTGTTTTTCTGGATATGTGCTCCCTCTTCCTCTCCATTCCATACTTCAATCTTCCGTCCAGGCTCTCCCTTCCGCAGCTCCATATTTCCTCCCGCCGGTAAGCTTCATATCTTTTTCAGTTTTTCATTTCAGTTTTTCGTTACTTCGATCTTTCGTCTAGCCTCTCCCTTCCGCAGCTCGCTCCATATCTTTTTCAGTTTTATTTTCAGTTTTTATATCTTTTTCAGTTTTTCGTTACTTCGATCTTCCGTCCAGGCTCTCCCTTCCGCAACTCCATATTCCTCCCGCCCGGTAAGCTCCATATCTTTTTCAGTTTTTATATCTTTTTCAGTTTTTCGTGTCAGTTTTTCGTTACTTTGATCTTCCGTCCACACTCTCCCTTCCGCAGCTCCATAGTTCCTTCCGCCGGTAAGCTTCATTTCTTTTTCAGTTTGTCGTTATGATTTTTTTTATTTCGTTTCAATTTCGCTTTTGACTTCGATCTCCATTTCGTTTTCCTGATCTAGGTTTAGGCGTTCTCATATTGCTGCAGCTCCCACTTCTCTCTTGCACAATTACAACAGTGTAAGAGGCATTATCCTGTTGGTTCCCGCTGTCCGCTCTTCGCACCGATCGCCGGTGAGCTCCATATCGTTTTCAGTTTTTCGTTATGATTTTCTTATAGGCGATTTTATATTAGTTCAACTCCCACTTCTCTCTCGCACGAGTACAACAGCGAAAGAGCCGTTATCCTGTTGGTTCCCACTGTCCGCTCTTTGCACGGGTCGTTGGTAAGTTCATGATATTTTATATCCTTCTTAAGGTGTTATCCTGTTGGTTTTGATTTCCTCTTGGATATTGTTATCTCCCCTCCCCACTACTGCCATCACCCATGGTAAGCCACTTGCATTCCGTTACTTTTTTTCAGTTACTCACCTGCCTTTCACCTATTTGATGAAATGTCACAATGTCATTAACCTTTCCGTGTTAATTTATTTGGTTTCATATGTACCCATACGTACAACAACGAGACGCTACAACAGCTGGGGCATCAAACACGGGCAAGAGCCACGCAGAGGAGGGCAAAGCACGTGCAAAAGCGGGCGAATTCCGCCTGGATGCGGCCGAAGGCCGCCCGAGAGCATCGAGCACGGGCGTAGCCCGTGCGAAGATGCCCGTGATATATATAGGGAATTGCAATTATAGGAACCAATTAAAAAACAAACTGTGCGCCCTCGGTAAAACCAGCGCCGCCGCCGCCACCGCCAGCCTTAACTCGCCGGCCCCCGGCCACCCCGGTTCTTCAAAGGAGTAGCTTCTTTATGACATAAGGTAAGGGATCGGCATAACAGCCAAAGAATTCTCCGGTCAATTAATCATTAACACCCGCTACTTTCGTTCTTTTTTTCCTTTTCCTTTTTTGGGAAGAAGCCCTCTCGACTTTCTTTACACCAGGCGACGTTTTTCGCTTTAGGCAGCCTTCTCGCGCACGAGGCACCCCCAGGCACCATTCTCTCACTCTCTATCTCTAAATACAAGACACCCACCCTACATTGCGACCCGAAATGACCCGCTGACTAGCAGCAAACCCACCCAATGAAAATCCTCCACCTGTACAGCATTCTGTAAAACACCCAATTTCCGACCCCCCCATCATCTTCTTCTTCTCCCGGGAACAATTGTCTTCTTTCTTCTTTAGTTAAAGCTTACACTTGTTATTTCTTCTTCCTCCTCCTCTGCTTCTTTCGTTTTTTGCCATCCTCTTACCCAAGCATTCGAAGGTTCTTCAATGGGGAAAGAAGCAGGGAACTCGTGGTTAGCGGCAGTCAGAAGGGTCTTCAGATCCCAGCCGTCCAAAGTTTCTCAGAAGAAACAGGATTTCACTGATCATTTAGATGAAGAGGAAAAGGTGAAATCTTTAGTACTTGCATGATTATTTGTTACTGTATTATTGAATTCCGTTGCATTTTGCAGAAGAGGGAGAATAGGAAGAAATGGCCGGTTTTTTGCAAGCCTGCCGCCGGCGAACGACCGTTACGAACCTTAAGGGAGACTGTGGCGGCCGCGAAACCACTACCCGCTCTTCCGCCTGCGGCGGTTACTGCGGAGCAGAGGAGGAGGGCCGTTGCCATCGCCGTTGCGACGGCGGCAACAGCTGAGGCGGCGGCGGCCGCCGCCAAGGCGGCGGCGGAAGTCGTTAGACTGACAAGCTTTAGAGCTAGTTTCTTGAAGGAACACGCCGCAATTGTCATCCAAACAGCTTTTAGAGGATATCTGGTAAAAATTTTAATTTCTCACGCTCTGTTGCTCCTCAATCATCTCTGTTTCAATAACTCTCTGTTACTCTGTTTTTCGATGGAAAGGCGAGGAGGGCGCTGAGGGCACTGAAAGGGCTTGTGAAACTACAAGCGCTGGTGAGAGGACACAATGTTCGGCAGCAGGCGAGCTTGACGATGAAGTGCATGCAAGCTCTTGTTCGAGCCCAGGCCAGGATGAAGGAGCAGCGCCACCTGTTAGCACAAGAAGCTTTAGCCAGCAGTCATGGCCGAACAGAGAGAATTGATTCAGTACTTTTACTATTTCTCTTTCTTCTCCCCTGTTTTCTTTTTCTACCCACCCAATGGAGGCTGTAATTTTCTTCTTACTTATTACAAAAAAGCATCATTTGTAATTTTCTTCAGCTCCAAGATCGCGGGAGTAGCTTTTTGGAGGACTGGAACGATCGCCAGCGGCAAACCGTTGACTCGGTTCGAGCTATTTTGCGCGAAAAATCCCTCTTTTCCAAACAGGCATGTAATTAAACTGAGATCTTATCTTCTTTCTTCTTCGGGAAACTCTGTTCTTACAACAGAGATTTCAATATTGTTTAGAAGATGTGGAGAAATAAATCAAAAGTGCTGGAGTTGGAGGATGAATCAGAAGAACAGAGGCTGCCAATGTGGCTGTCTTCGACAGGCGATCGCCGGCGACGGGGACGAGCTTCTACTGGCGAAAGAGACCCCATCAAGACACTGGAGATCGATACGGGAATCAGATACCACCAATCTGCTTCTCCTCTGCATCAATACTCGCCGTCCACTCCGTCGCCGTCCAGCGCTAGAAGCTTTCAAGGGAGGTCGGTGCCGAACTACATGGCGGCGACGGAGTCGGCGAGGGCGAGATTTCGGCCGCAAAGCGCCCCTAGGCAGCGGCCTGTGACGCCGGAGAAGGAGGGAGTGAGCTCGTCGGCGAGGAAGCGGCTGTCGTTTGATCCTCGTGAGAAGGATTCTCGGAGCGGCAGGTTGCAGGGAGGCCCAATGTTTAAGGAAGGAAAGGGTCGAGTGCTTCTTCTTGGTGCACGGAGAGTGCCGGCGGTGAGAGCGGCTAGCCGTATCGGCCGCCGGCGGTAGATGGTGACGGCTAAGAAAGTGAGAGAAAATAGAGCGAGGTTGATGGGACATCATGGTTGAAAATGTCACATCCTTGATGCTTTCAGAGGAATGAGTGAGATTGCAATTGCTTTAGAATTTACTAATTTAGTTAATAATGCTGGCTCTGCTTTTCTTTTGATATTTTGAAGTTATTTAAATTTTAAAGAGTTGTTTTTAGGCGTGATATTAGGAGGCTGATATCGAGTTGAGTTCGAGCGATTTTACTTTGGCTTGAAATCGAAATTTTCGACTCGAAATCGAAATTGATTTCGAGTCGAGATGACTCGACTCTTTATGACTTGATTCTGAGTCGCCTCGAAATCGAATCGAGTCGGCTTGAAATCGAATTGAGTCGGCGCGAAATCGAATCAAGTCGGCGCGAAATCGAATCGGATCGGCTCAAAACCGAATCAAATCGCCTCGAAATTGAGCAATTTTTCATTTTATTCCTAATTAGCTCAAAATTAAATTCGGACATGTATAAATTTAGCAAAATGAAACAATTAAAGCCTTCATTTTTTTTTATTTATGTGTATTTTTGTTATTTTAATCTTAAAAATAGGAATATATTAATAAATACATAATTTTTTAAATTAATTCAAGTTGATTCGAATCATATTTCGAGCGATTCAGGGCTGACTCGAAATCGACTCGAAATCAGATTCGAGTCAAATTGAATCGACTAAAATTGAGTCGAATCAATTTTAACCGATTCCGATTCGGCTCAATTTTCGAACGATTTTCGAGCGACTTTCGAGTTTCGAATAATATGCTCAGCCCTAATTAGGACTGTACTTCTGGCAATTCACACTCAAAAATTAATTTTTTTTACTTTTAGAATTCCTATTAGCAAGCATTGCACAAAAATATTTCTTATTGGCACTTGCCCTTCTCGTGCTTCCGCTTCCCCTCCAAACCGGGATTCCGTCGGCGACCCTTCCTCCTCTCTTTTCGTCCAGCCTAAAGGGCTTCAAATCTGGTAAGTACTCCTCTATTTTCCGAGCGGCGTTCTTTATCCATGCACGTTCTCCATTATCTGGCTGCTATTTTTTCCACATCCGACGATCTCTCTTCCTCTTGACGGTGGTGCTACTCAATTCCGTGTTTTCAAGCGCTCATTCCTCCATGTGGTGGTGTTCTGCTCATATCTTTTTCCAATTTTTGAGTGCGGATAGCTTTCATGCTTGCGGATAGCCAATTTTTTAAAAAATATTTGCGAATAGCCGAAAATACTAATAGTCAAAACTGCAATGCTAATATCAACATCCTTTATATATATATATATATATATATATATATATATATATATATATATATATATATATATATATAGATATATATATATAGATTTATATATATTAGATAAAATTTGCAACCACCCACTTAAAAAAATTTGCAATGCTAATATCAGCCACCCCACTTTAAAAAAATTTACAACAACGGTGAGGGTGGCACGGCACGCCATCGCCGCTGTTCCGTTTTTTTTACAGCAAGGCGGCCGGTGGCCGGTGAGCCCGCAGCCGCCGGCCGCCCCTATGTTAAAAAATTTGCAGCAAGGCCGATCACCGGCTTCGGGCTCGCCAACCCCGGCCTCCCTGTGCTCGTCACCAATAAGAAATGCATCATATTCTCTGACAACTTAAGGAGAGCACAGGGAGGCAAAGATGGCCAACCCCGGCCTCCCTGTGATTCTCCTACACAATTAGAGAAGTCACCTCGCCTACCAGACGACTTAAGGAGCAACCTTGCCTATTAGGCAACTTGACAAGCAATCTCGCCTACTTGTCGACCTGAGAAGTATCAACCGTGTCATACGGATGATGTTCACTTCTGCTGGCTGACTCTGGCTTTTGCTAACATGGCCTAAAGGAGTACACCCTCAAAGAATACGTGTTGTGCAGATATATTATAATTTTCAGTGAAAAAAATCAACATTGCCTTTTCATTATAACTCATGGCTCAGTTGGCTTTTTTACTCGGCGAGTTCCAACAAAAACACCATCATAAAATGTGTGTGGCAAGACAATGGATATGACCGTCACCAAAAAAAATTATAATTTTGAACATAAAAATAGATTGAGATCAAACATTCACGAACGACAATTCACAACCACTGCATTCATGACCACCACCACAATACCAAACGAAGCCTAAATGTATGTCTAGAACAACAGCAATTATGCAATTATGACCGCCACAAAAAAAAACTAATTTTCAACCTAAAAGTGGATGAAATTTCTTGGGTGAGGCCAGGTGTTCAAGAACGACGGTTCATAACCACCGTGTTCATGACCGTCACCGCGGTGCCAAACGGAGCCTTATTTTCACCTTTGATTTCATAATTGTTTATGTTTTGTAGAGCTGTGACTTGTGACAATTTTTAATTCTTTATAAAATTGATATGTAATTTAAATTTAAGCCATTTTTTAAATAATAAGATATGACATAAATGAATAAACAAGTAAATATAAGATGTGCAAAATAAATAAATGAAAATGTATAGAACACACTCTACACTGAAAACCTTGCATATTGCATCCAAACATATAGAACACACTCTACACTGAAAACCTTGCATATTGCATCCAAACATAAACCCTAACTTGTACAAAACTGTCCAAATATTCACATAAATACCCAATTGAAGCACATCACAGGACACATTCTCACAAATTCAGTTTCTGAAACACAATCTCGCACAGAGTTAGGATCAACATCAAACCCCAATGTCTTCCCACCATACTGCACATAGATAGGCCCTTAGACGACGATGGAGGGGGCAGAAGACGAGGATTGGGGAGCGAATTCTGGACCCGGGGGCTCAGGCACACTCTTTTCCTTCAGCGAGAAGTAAACGTCGGCCAGCAAAAGCCAAATTGCGTCGGGATTGATTGCAGGCAGAAGTCCTGCCAGGGCTTCATTGATGTTTCTCTGAGAGCTGTTATACTGCTAAAGGCAATTCCCACAACCAGACCACTTACCTTGTTGAAGACATTTTGCAAGGCGGCGGTGCGCGCTATTTTTGTCAGAGGCGATGGTCGGCGATCATGTTTAAGATCGCCGACTGGATTTCAGAGCGGAGGATTCGGCCATCGGATCGTCGGATGTCAGGGGGAGTTGCGGTATGGGAGGAGCAGCGGTCGCTCGTTTTTTGATGAGAAGGGGTTTCGTTGAAAAGGCGATGTGGTTAGCAGTTTCCAAATGATGTGCCCGTCGGTGCGGAACCGGCGAACGAAGAAATTTCCGCCGGATATTTGGACCGACCTGGTGAGAACGCCAGCGCATCTTCTCACGGCCTCCTGTAGAGATTAAGATGAATATGGTTAGCCGTATGGAGTAGGAATAAAGTGTTTCTAGATTCAAGTTGTTGAATGGGAGAGCATAGAACACAAGGGATGCGGAGAGAATTGGTGACTTTATACTCGAACAAACCATGCTAAATGAGTAATATGTATGAATGATGGCTACATGAAACTCTAACCCATAAATCCAACCTACTCCCTAAACCAGCTTTAACCCTAAATCATAAGCACAACACCGTGAAGCAACTATATAACCCTGAACCCCAACCTAGCCCTATATACTAAACAAAATCATGCAAACCTAAACTGACAACCGTAAACCTTAAATCCTAACCTCTAAACTATAATCCAAACTTAAAAATATAAACTAAACTTGATCAGCCCTGAACTGCGTGATCAAAAAGCCTGATTAACCCTAGGCTCGGGAAGGCCTAGGCCAGTCCTGGGACCTAATTTGCCCCCATATTACTGCTAGGTCTACCCGGATGCCAGGCCCGGGTCAAGCTATGGATAGCATTGGGATTGTTCTACCGAGCGAGGCCAGAAGACAAGCACCCCCCCCCCCCCCCCCCCCCCCCCCCCCCCCCCCCCCCCCCCCCCCCACACACACACACCACACACAACATAAAGCCAGGCCTTATGTAATTCCTCCTTTGATTACGCCATATCCGACCCACGCACGTGACCTGTATATACGCGTGCGAAGAACCGCCCGCCAATGAGATCTCCCTTGTTCGTATCAACACTCCCAGTTTCCAAAACAACCATGGCCTTAAGGTTGAAATCTAGGAACCATGTCTTGATCTCGTCGGCTACATTTCACGTGGCTTCCTCTGTTAGCTATTCCTTCTACTGGCTGAGGACATGCCGCATGGCTTCCCTTGAATGCGTTCAACTCGAGAGCCCGGGATTGCCTCCGGGTCATAGTGTAGAATTGACTCCGCGGTTAACCCGTACGGTAGAGTGGCATGAAGGGAGTGGTTCACTGATGCTCTCTTGAGCTGTGATACATGGCAGATCAGGTGGATGCGGCTAACGGTGGGCAAATGTAGGCATTAAGCTACCTCTCCTATTTTCTCCAAGATTAGGAAGGGACCACAGTTTCAGACAAAAATCTTGGGGTGTAGTCCGGCCAACGAGCCTAGGTTGGGCGCTGAAGTTTCAAAATTCAATGTGAGGCGGTCCCAATTGTGCTTGATATCACCTAGCATGTGTAGTCAAGATATGCCCAAGATGATGTCCAATCCGCCTAGGCTGAAGATGTAAAAACCGGCCTTGCTTGAGAACAAGTCGATGGTGAGGGAAATACCGACACAATGCCACACCATGCGATCACGTCGTACATCACCGAGAAACACTTGGAATCTAGGGGCCGACGTAATCAGTAGGAGATGCTTCACCATGAGGTCGACAGAAATGAAATTGTGACTCGCCCCACTGTCGATCAAAATCACAACGGAAGGTTGCAAAGCGAGGCAACCAATTTCACCGTGCATGATCCGGTTAGTCTGTGAACCGAGTAAAAAGAGACGTCTAAGCGTTGGAGTTATACTAGCGGGGAAATACAGAGGTCCACGTTGAGTTCAAGCCTTCGAAGTCAGCTAAACCAATGTCATCATCTTTGTCACTGAGTAGCATTTTGAAGTCCTTGTTGGGGCAATTGTGAGTGGGAGAATACGACCCCTTACAACGGAAACATAGGCCTTTGCTGCGGAGGTCGAGATATTTTTGATGGGAGATTTTGTGGAGCAATGCATTTACCCAAGCGGGGGAATGAGAAGGGCGCACCGGCGGGTGGCCCTGGACCCCGGTGGAGTTCTAGAAGTAGGCGGGCTGGAGAGGCCGACGGCTTCACTGGATATGGTGATGGTGTGGGTGGGCTATCGGTCAAACGAGAAGCTGAGGCGAAGGTGGCGAAGTCCACCTCAACGTAGTGGGCTTGCTCCATAGCCCGTGATAGGGGTCATGCACCCGAAGTAGTGCCTGAATATGGAGGCAGAGGCTGACGAGGAAAGTACCCTAGTGGTCAGGAAAGAGCCCGTGAACCTGTGAGGCCACTTTAATGAAGTCGTCGGTGTAGCAGTCTACGGACTTCGTCTGGCGAACATTGCTTAGTCGTTCAAAGGGATTTCCTATGTTTCGCATATCGAAGCGACGAATTATCACCACCTTGAGGTGCCACCATGAGAGCGTAGGATTGGACTGGCATAGCCAGCGAACCTAGTGGAAATTCGAGCCCTCAAAGTAGATCGCTGCGAGAGGAACCATCTGGAAGTCCGGGATAACTTCTATGTCGATGTATTGCTTCACGTAGGCTACCAGCCCAAAGGATCGAGGTCGTCAAAAACTAGAATCTCTAAGCGCCAATGGTGGTGGACAGGCGGTACGCATGAGGGCGGAAGAGGGCCCCGCGGTGCTGCTGATAGAGGCGGATAAAGGTGCATGCGGTGGCGGCGGAGGAGGTGGAGGCGTCGTGCGGATGACGAGGAGAGAGTGGATTTCACGTACAGTGACTTGGAGGTCAGAGAGGAAGGTTTCGAAGCGGTCGAAAAGGTCGGAGAGGGCCTCAACGGAGGGGGTGTCCGCCGAAGAGTCCTTGTATCGTTCCATGCAACGGGGGAGGGGCATGCACTGATGGGGAACCCGCTAAAAGAGCGAGGACCAGTAAGCGGGCGGGGCTGACGATGGCGGTTGGAGGGTCGATCGGCGGTGTCGAAGACGACGAGCGAACGCAGCAAGGCGTGTAGGGCGAGGAACGCAATCAGGGGGGCACACCAGGACGTGAGCAGAGCTGCGCGTGGAGTGCGACGGGTAAGGTCGGACCAAATTGATAGAAGGCGGAAGGATATGTCAAGAGGGATATGTTGGGACGTATTTCTCCCCAGTTTCTTTCAACAAAAAAACTAATACAAGAATGCCTACTCTACTGCAAGACCTCCCTTATATGGGAGGGATTCGATACAAAAGGCAAGAAAAGAAAATAGAAAGTGCAACAATGGAAAATAACTAAATGCAGGAAAAGCAATAAATAAGAAAGCAACAATAGGAAAGCGAGGAAGCCACAAATAAAGATAATTCCTCATTTGATTACGCCATATCCGGTCCATGCGTGCGGTATGTGTATACGTTGCGAACGCCGCCACCGATGGGATCTCCCGTGTTTGTATTAAAGCGAAGTTGAAAAAGCAATATATGTTTCTGCAGCTCCATCAAGCAGAAGAGTTTCAAAAATTACATTGAAATGCAAAAAAAAACCAACTGGATGGTGGGAAAAGAACCATCCTTCAATCATTAAAGAAATATTGGAGTGAGAATGTAGAGGCCCATTCCTTTTTCTACCGAACCCTGCACATATATACCATTCATTTGTTTCTCAGTTCCCCATTGATGGGGGAATTATTCTCAAGAATCCACTTCACTGATGCTCACTATCGCCTATCAGGATGACAACCACAAAGAGCATATTAATTATATCACAAACTGAATACACATTAGGCTGACAAGCAACCTAGAATTGGCTTCCAAAGTCGACAAAAGGAAACATTAGGCTGGTTGCAAGCACTAGAAGGTTAAAACTTTTCGAGCCTAAGTAAATTATGACCAACAGAATTTGACACTTCTGAAAATTCATAGACAGAAGAGGAGGCTTATCTATGGGGATCTATCCCATGTAACAATGTTTCATATTCAAGCTTGGATTATACTCGCTCTTTGACTAAGAGATTCAAATTGCAATTTCTTATGAAAGAGAAACAATGCTCCCACCATGGACATTTTTTATGGGCTCACAAATGTTATGACCTCGGGCGCCATGCCCAAAAAGATCGTGAAGTTTCGTTGGAGGTTGAGGCAGGGGCAGTATGTGACACAGGCCTTAGTCCTATGGAAAGGATTATCGGAGGCAGAGAAGACCTGGGTTGATTGCGATGAATTCAGATCGACGTACGTAGAATTTCAGCCTGAGGACAAGCAAATTTTCGAAGACGAGGGGAATGAAATGACCCGGGCGAGGCAGCAGCGCTACGACATAAAATATCAGAGAAGGGGCAGATGAGCGAGAGGGACTGAACCAACTGGTTCAGTCCCCACGTTATGATGAACTGGCAAGGGGCGAACCAGCCGGGTCAGCCTACTGGTATTTAGGGGGGTTCACATCTACCCCTAGGGCATCGATCAAAACTATCAGGTAAACCCTAGTTTAGCATATTGTATGAGTAAACGGGTTGGGTGTATGGGTCGCGTCCCTGATTCAGTTCATTGGTGGGTCCAACTATGGATCCCCGTGCCATTGTTGGGACCAACTATGGATCGTTGTGCCATTGCTGGGTCTGACTATGGATCACCGTGCCATTGCTGGGTCCGACTATGGATCGGCAAACCGAGCAGGGGTAGCCCAGAATGGATTGTTCATTGCTGGGTCCGATTATGGATCGTCGTGCCATTGCTGGGTTCAACTATGGATCGACAGGCCGAGCAGCGGGTAGCCTAGAACGGACGTGCCGAGCAGCGGGCTGTCCAGAATGGATTGTATCATAAAAGTGCAAATGGCAGGACGATCCATAATCGGACCCAGCAATGAACCGTATCAGGGCTACGACATCATCAATTTACAAGCATCACTCTGGAACAATCAATTCCTATGACATCATAACAGAGAAGTTAAATACATAACACCATTTAATTTATCCCTATTCTATCTTTAGATTCAATCGCTCTTGCTTTATGACTTGAATCACTTGATATTGTTAGCACTGATGAAGGAATGATTGTAAAACACAGGAAACTAGTAATTGATTGTTCCATAGTTGAGTAAACTAGTAAAACATAAGCAACAGTTGAGTAAAACATTAAGATTAAGAAAATTGTATTTCAATGAAAATGTAAAGTGAGAGAATACCACTGAAATTTTATTCTTCAGACAGAGAATCAGATAAGGCCAGATTTTGTTCATTGCAGGTAGCAATCTGTTTTCATCAACATCATCATCTTGGGAATCCATCTCATCTTTAAGTTCATTGGAATTACACAAATGGATAGCACTCTCTATTGCAGCTTTAGATTTTTTTTCATGCATATAAGCTTCCTCAACTTTTGCAAGACACAAAGTAGCATCCTAGAGAACATACAAAATTTAGAAATAAACTACTGCATGAATTCCAATGAATAAGATGTAAAGAAAAAGAAAACTGTTCAATTTTATGTGATAAAAATGTCCGAAACTACTAAATATGCAAACCATAACCTACATCAAATTGCAAGATATTTTGAGTTTTACATACAAAAATAACCCAACAAATGTACAAAGCTTTAGAAAATGCAGAACACAGCAGGTCATATTTAAGTCATATGTTACGGACCTATCTAGCAAAGCGTGGATATCTCGTTGGAGGTAGTAGTCGAGATACAATGGAGTAAAGCTCAACCTAAGGAAAATGTTATGAGGAAGGGTGGGGGGGGGGGGGGATGGTCTCAACCATAACCCTAGAAGGGGATGGGGAGGAAAGAACTATATAGAGAGAACTTTCATAATTTTTTGGATAATTACCTCATGCCCTAGGGGGGTCTACAGATAATTCACAAAATGACATGAGTGTAAATAACCCCAACATAACGAGAGAAAAAAGGGCAGCCTACTGCACAAAGCATCCCCGTGCAACGAGGGTCCGGGGAAGGGTCCCACACAAGGGTGAACTATAGGCAAACTTTATCTTACAATTTTGCAGGAGGCTGCTTCCGGGACTCAAACCGGTGACCTCAACATCACACCGCAACACCTCAACTGGTGCGCCAAGGATACCGTTCAACCCCAATATAAAAAGAAATGCTCAAAGAAACAAAATGCACAATGGACTCGTACATGGACTCGATTAATAAAAGGTGCCTGACATGAACATATGATGACACTAATTAACGATATAGATAACTCGTCGTGGGAAACCATAACAACATACCTCTAAAATGTTAAGGGCCACCAGACAAGCTGATTCCATCTGTGAAGAAATCAAAGGATTTGCTGCTTTTAAGCATGATGATGCAAGAGATCCAATTGTTCTTCGATACCTTCTCATCTCATTTAGCTTGAATAATAGCTCCTCCAGTGGTTCTAACTGAAGCTGAATGCCGGTAAAATTACCATTTTCTAATCCGTCAAAAGAAAAACAATGCCAAAGTAAGGAATCCCTCATTTGAGAACTTCTCACTGTTTGAATAAATTTCAGTATTGACATATGTACAGAGGAAAAAAGATATCCATGTTACTATTATTAGAGAGATTATAGACAAAAATAAAGTATAATCGATCAACATGCACAAAAAAAGAATATCAATTGCAAAGAAGCAATGGCCGTATCATTCAGCCTAGGTCAGGTGATGTTAAAACTTAATGATGTATCATTCAGCCTAGGTCACAGGTGATGTTAAAACTTAGTGATGTAACACGTTTATGTTATACAATCAGATAGTTTTGTCAGCAACAGGAAAATGGGATATGCAGTACAAGTAAATAGAGGATTACCTCCAGAGTTCCAAAGAGAGTAGGTAAATAGGAATATGTCACTAGTCATTTCTCACTTTCAGTTTTTGTTTCCGTTATTTGTTATGGTAACTGTATTTTGAATTTCATCCCGTGCCTGTGAACCAGCCTTTGGACCAGTAGTTAGTTTGCATCAGAAAACATCATGTGTTTATGCTGGGAGTGCGGCAAGTGGCTGGAACTACCCGCAAACTGCCAGGAATTGGAGTATAAATACTCTATTGTAGAATGAAAGAGGCGGGGAATGTTTTGTGTGAATCTTCTTCTTCATCCCTGTACTGTCAATTCTCGGGTCCTCTCCTTTGGATACTCCCTTCAATCCTTTGTTGAGGTTTAGCTTTAGAAGGATTTTCCCCTCAATCATCTTCAATAAAACATAACTTATCATTGGTATTAGAACTAGGGCCTTGGCCGCGGGATAGAAAACCATGGGCGATCACAGCACAAGGCAGCAGGACCTTCGCAAGGACAAGAATCTCCTAAAGTAACAAGTGCAAGCAATGCAGGACCAACAAATTTGAATGTTGGATGATTTGACGAATCAAATTACTTCTCTCACGATCGAACGCGAAGCCAAATTCTCCCCAGTTGATCCGTTGTTAGAGACAGAGCAGCCGACCTCTGCAACGCACAACCTGCCTACACGCTACACCTGCTTGGATTTTCCACGTTTCACTGGCAATGAAGTGGATAAATGGATTTATTGTAGTGAGCAATTTTTTGCCGTCAATTGCACCCCAGCGTAATTGAAAGTGAACATGGATTCAATCAGCATGGAAGGCAAGGCCTTGGCCTAGTAGATTTACTGTAAGTCCGGAATAAGCGACATAAATCTCCTGAGATGAATTTGTCGTGGCAATTCATGCCCGGTTTGGCCTAACTCTCTACGAGGACCCCATGAGTGAGCTTAAACAAATACGTCAGATCACTTCCGTCCAGGCTTACTTGGACGATTTTGAACTCTAGCGGGATCAAGTGCTCTCAGAGGAGTATGCAATCAGCATGTTTCTCACAGGCCTTCGTCGTGAAATAGAACTGCCAGTGAGAATGTTTATGCCGGACACACTTCAGAAGGCATACAACCTAGCCCGCATCCAGGAACAATACAACATCACGGGTCTTAACAAGGTATGGATCATCCTCACAGTTCACAGGCTTCCCTAAACCAGCGGGGAGCAAACTTGCACTCCCACAAGGTCTGTTTATAGCTCATGCCAAGCCATTGGGATCCAAAACAACAGAGAGACTATCCTCTAAGGAAATGGACAAAAAGAGAGTGAAAGGGTTGTGCTTTTAGTGTGACGAGAAGTTCGTCAGAGATCATAAATGTAAAACACCATTCCATATCAACCTGACGGTGAAGAATACACTCCATATAAAGACACAACTCCAAACCAAGGACCACTGATTACCCCTCAAGTTTCAATGCATGCCCTCATAGGGATTACCACCTTTCATAAGATGCGCATCACAGACTCTCACAAAGGCACTCCAATGTTCATCCTCATTGATACAGGAAGCACTCACAACTTCCTAGACGAGTCTACAACATAACGCCTCGGGTGCAACTTGCATTCCATTTCACTGTTCCAGGCGGCGATGGCAAACGGAAACAAACTCGTAAGCTCAAAATGGAATTCCATTCTCAAAACAAAAAGATCTCGCTACGAGGTATTCGGAACGGGGGCGATGCATTTGTCAACAAGCAGCAGATGAACAAACTCCTGCAGAAGACTACAAATCTGCACCAAAGAATTCTGGAAAAAACAAGCATTTGACGGCCTTACTAGATGAATATCGGAATTTGTTTTCAAATCCTGTTGGGTTGCCGCCATACAGAGTACATGACCACCATATCAACCTGAAGGATCCCACTCAATATGGGAACATGAGGCCCTATCGACACCCATCCTTACAAAAATCAGAAATGGAAAAAATTATTCAGAAGATCCTCGGGTCCAACGTGATTAAGAGCAAAATCCCGTACGCTTTCCCAATTGTGATGGTCAAGAAAAAAATGGATCCTGGAGGCTTTGTCGACTACCGACACCTCAACAACATCATCAAGGATAAGTTCTCATCCCAATTATTGAATAACTATTGGACGAATTACAAGGTCCCACAATCTTCTTCAAATTAGATCTACGAGCGGGCAACCATCAAGTAAGAATGGCGTTGTGGGATGTGGAGAATACTGCCTTCCGGTCCAATGAAGGCCATTAGGAATTTCTAGTCATGCCTTTCGGCTTGACTAATGCTCTTTCTACCTTCCAATGCTTTAATGAATCAAATATTTCAACTACAATTGAGGAAGTTCACTCTGGTCTTTTTCGACAATATTTTAATATAAAACTCATCATAGGACGCTCACCTCCTACATCTATCTGCACACAACTCTTCAAATCCTCCGTGTCGAGCCCTCGTTCCTGAAGAGAAGTAAATGCTTCTTTGGGGTTTCTCAAATTGAGTATCTGGGACACATCATGTCTGGGCAAGGAGCCGTGACCGATCCACAAAAGATCCGGGATAGGATTAATTGGCCAATCCCTCGATTCGTGAAGCAATTGTGAGGATTTTTGGGCTTATCTGGATGCCACCAGAGATTTATCAAAGGGTATGAGATCATTGCAAAGCCTCTCACTGATCGCCTCAGGAAGAGCAACTTCCAATGGACAGCTCCGCAGCTGACGCGTTCAACCAACTCAAGGAAGTTATCAACTCACCTCCATTGCTAGCACTTTCAAATTTTGCCAAGTAAGTCATATTGGAAACATATGCATCCAACTCGGGCATTGGAGCGGTTTTAAAACAAGGACATACGATTTTGTTTTTCAGCAAAGCCCTGTGACCTAAGCATGTCGCATTGCCCGTCTACGAGAAATAATTACTTGCCATTGTCATGGCCATCCAAAAATGACGCCATTAACTTATAAGAGGATCCTCTGTGATTAATACATACCACCAAAGCCTCAAATTTCTATTGGAGCAGAAGCTAGCTACCCCTCAACACAAATACATAACCAAACTCATGGGCTTCAATTTTACCATCAATTATAAGAAGGGCATACTCAACCAAATCGCAAATGCATTGTTCGGGAAATTCATCGGAGAAGCTCGGTTGACCCAAATTACAACTTTTGATTCTAATCTACTAATGAAAATAAAGGAATCATGTGTGACGCCACCCAAGGTGTGTAAAATTGGTGTGCTAATAAAGGGCTGGAATGTGCTTGAAATAGGCTTGAACCGGCTGAAAAGGGCTTGAACTGGCTAATTCCGGTTACAAACATGTGTGTCGTGCGTATAATAAGCGGCGCTCGATAAAATAGCGGAATGAAGCAGCGCTATTCATTTCTATTCATCTCTCGATCCCGCACAGCAGCCGGTCGACAGTGAGAAGCGACGGGCAAGCCCCATACGCCGATCATCACCGAGAGCCCAATCCTTCTCTGTTTCTTCTGATTTCTCCTCCTAACAAGAGGTAATCTCTTCCTCTCTAGTCCTCTTGTTTCTTTTTCAACGATTTTTCACGGATTGAAAATACTAGAAACCCTAGGGTTTAGGGTTTTTCAATTTTCTTTGATCCTTGACATGTAAAAAGTTTCTGTGATGGCTTTAAAGCCTAAATCCATGAGTTTGATGAAACCCTAGCTAAGTTCAGAGGATTTTGAGTTTAGGGTTGAAAAAGGAGAAACCCTAAGGGTCCTTAGTATGAATATTATGCTGCCCCTTTCACTAAACCAGTGAAAGTTCACTAAGCTGAACCTAGGGCAGCAAAACCCTAAGTATTTAAAGAGGTCTTTGACCTAATTAGGTTAATTAGAGACATCAATTTAACGGTCTTAATATAGTTACGGATGCTATATTGTAGCCAATGGCGTCACACGGAAGCGGAAGGCGCAATGGCAAAAATAGGAACAAGAAAGAGAAAGGAAAAGCCACGGTGAGTTCTCACCCTTCTATAATTGCTTAATTACATAATTATGTTTTATGGTTATGCTTTATGTTGCAAGAAAGAACAATTAAAAGTAAACGTACAATGAATTGAATGAAGTAAAGGAAGTAAATGCTATGTCGAAAGAGGAATACAAAATGAAATAAAAGACATCGAAGAGTAGAGTTTAATGTAGGCGATATGGTATGTCTGAAAATAAAGCCCTGGCGTCACACGGAAGCGGAAGGCGCAATGGCAAAAATAGGAACAAGAAAGAGAAAGGAAAAGCCACGGTGAGTTCTCACCCTTCTATAATTGCTTAATTACATAATTATGTTTTATGGTTATGCTTTATGTTGCAAGAAAGAACAATTAAAAGTAAACGTACAATGAATTGAATGAAGTAAAGGAAGTAAATGCTATGTCGAAAGAGGAATACAAAATGAAATAAAAGACATCGAAGAGTAGAGTTTAATGTAGGCGATATGGTATGTCTGAAAATAAAGCCCTTCAAGGGAACTTCACGAATTCGTCGACTTGAGAAGCTTAGCACAAGATACGTATGGTCATTTGTCATCTCTGAAAGGATTGGACCGGTGGCTTATCATCTAGTATTATTTGATGTCATTCAAAACCTTCATGATGTATTCCATGTTTCTTCATTGAAAAAATACATAGCAGACCCAGACAAAATAGTTCATTCTGAACAGATTCAAATAGAACCAAATCTATCAAGCCCAACTGAACCATACGAGATTGTAGATTGGCAAAATAAGCAACTTCGAAGCCGAAAGGTTCGATTTGTCAAGGTCTGGTGGAAAGGGCATAGTATTCATGAAACAACGTGGGAAAAAGAAAAAACATGAGAAATCTCTTCCCTCAATTGTTTGATGTACCTTCAGATTGAAGATTTTCGCGGACGAAAATTCAATAAGGAGGGGAGAATTGTGACGTCACCCAAGGTGTGTTAATATTACAACAATTATTTATAACAACATTATGTAAAATTGGTGTGCTAATAAAGGGCTGGAATGTGCTTGAAATAGGCTTGAACCGGCTGAAAAAGGGGCTTGAACCGGCTAATTCCGGTTACAAACATGTGTGTCATGCGTATAGTAAGCGTCGCCCGATAAAATAGTGGAATGAAGCAGCGTTATTCATTTCTATTCCTCTCCTGATCCCGCACAGCAGCCGGGCGACAGTGTGAAGCGACGAACAAGCCGCATACGCCGATCTTCACCAAGAGTCCAATCCTTCTCTGTTTCTTCCGATTTCTCCTCCTAAGGAGAGGTAATCTCTTCCTCTCTAGTACTCTTGTTTCTTTTTCAACGATTTTTCACGGATTGAAAATACTAGAAATCCTAAGGTTTAGGGTTTTTCAATGTTCTTTGATCTTTGACATGTAAAAAGTTTATGTAATGACTTTAAAGCCTAAATCCATGAGTTTGATGAAACCCTAGCTAGGTTCAGAGGATTTTGAGTTTAGGGTTGAAAAAGGAGAAACCCTAAGGGTCCTTAGTATGAATATTATGCTTCCCCTTTCACTAAACCAATGAAAGTTTGCTAAGCTGAACCTAGGGCAGCAAAACCCTAAGTGTTTAAAGAGGTCTTTGACCTAATTAGGTTAATTAGAAACATCAATTTAACGGTCTTAATATAGTTACGGATGCTATATTGTAGGCAATGGCGTCACACGGAAGCGGAAGGTGCAATGACGGAAATAGGAATGAGAAAGGGAAATGAAAAGCCACGGTGAGTTCTCAATCTTCCATAATTGCTTAATTGTTTAATTACATAATTATTAATTACATAATTATGTTTTATGGTTATGTTTTATGCTGCAAGAAAGAACAATTAAAAGTAAACGTACAATGAATTGAATGAAGTAAAGGAAGTAAATGTTATGTCAAAAGAACAAGAAATACAAAATGAAATAAAAGAATAAAGTAATGAAATGGGCTAAGTTAAGGGTCAACACAACAGTGGAGGTGGGGTGAATGTCCTCCCAATAATAATGAAATGAAAGTTAACGTGCGAATATGAAAAAGCACGTTAAGAAATGTGTGCAAATATAAAAAGGCACGCAAGCACGCTATATAAATGATACAAAATGTTAATATTATTTTAACACTACCCGATAATAACAAGAAAAGTACAAGAGATAAGGGTAAAAAAGTCAAACCCCACATGAAAAGATATATATATGAAAAGGATGAGCAAAAAAAGAAAAAAAGTCAACAATAAGAAGATGAAAACGAATAATATGGTATAACGAGAGAGAACGTAATCAAGAGAATAAACTATGAAATCCGTAAAATATAAATAAGACATCATAGTAAAAAGGGAATAATGAGAATTCATTTAATCTTTGACTTAGAGAAAATGCAACTAAACAGGTCAAGAAGGAAGCTACTCCAGACACGTCTAGTTGGCCCCCTACTCGACGCAAGAAGATGTACAAAATCTGGGTGGAGGTCATCACCGCTGTCTTTGGAGTTCTAGAAGCCCACAAAGCCGCCTGTCGTGATCCAGATTACCCGCATGACGAGTTTCAGTACTGCTTCCAGTAGTCCATAATAACCCTGATATATAGTCTGATACGTAGTCTGATATGTCCATAGTGCGATAGTTTTGATCTGTTGCTCTACTAATACTTTGTTAGAGTGATATGTTATACTGTTCGTTGTAGCACATATGCAAGATACCCACTTTTGTATACATATGCAGGGTTATCTTTTGATCATGTATAATAAATAAAAAGTTTTTTTACTTTCTGCACTTTCCTTTATGTACTCATAAATGCTGAATATTCAATTCCCTGTCAGCTCTGTGAAATAGATAAATGAATGAAAATTGTGATGGTGCCTAGAAGATAGGGTCGTTACATCCTGGAAGGACCCAGTAATCCAAAAGCAAATCACATTGAAGGAATTCAATCCGTATGCAAAGCCTAATTACCAATAGAGCAATGTTCTTACAAGAAAGAGAAATATTGTAGTGGGAACAAATGAACCAGTCCGAAACTTAACCTGTCAACTCTTCCATGATACAACAATTGGTGGGCATTCTGGGGTACAAGCCACACTCAAGCAAGTCAAAGTGACATTCTTTTGGAAAGACATGAAGAATTGCATATACCGCTATATCTGAAGGTGTGTCATTTTCCAAAAGTTCAAGGCTGATACCAACAAACCAATGGGCTTTTGTTGCAACCTCTCCCTATCCCCGAGCAAGTTTGGAAAGATATATCAACGTATTTTATCACCGATACGATGCCTCCTCAGTGGCCCAAGTATTCATGACTGAAATCTACAGGTTACATAGATGCACATCTCCATTGTAAGCGATAGAGATATGATCTTCGACAACAACTTTTGGAAGGAATTCTTTTGTCAACTAAAAGTGCAGCTCCATACCTCAACTGCATATCACCCTCAATCTGACGGTCAGACAGAAATTGTCAACAGACGTTTGGACAACTACTTGAGTTGCATGACCTCGGATAAACCAAAAAAATGGAGCAAACTGTTGCCCCTTGCCGAATGGTGGTACAACGTGTCTTTCCACAGTCCCACTCAACTCACGCCCAATGAAGTGGTCTACGGCCAGCCTCCCCGCGCACATTCCTTATATCACGGATTCCATCTTGGTGGAAGCCATAGATATGAGTTTACAAGCTCAAGAGAAAGCAATTTGACAGATGAAGCACCGCCTGCAAAAAGCTCAGAATCGTATGAAGAATTAGCAAGACAAACATAAGCACAAGTTTGTAGATGTCGGATATCAGGGACACGTCGATTTACGTTTTTCATGTCGATTTTAATATGTCAGGGGATATATCGGGGATATTTCATATATCGGAATTTAATATTTAATTATTTATATTTATAATTATTTATAAATTTAATCATTTTTAATATATATATATATATATATATTAATATTTTGATATTTATTAAACTCCAAAATTTATCAAACTAATATAAACATTTTGTATTACACAAGTAATAACAGTGTAATGCGTGAAATAAAACAAGAAGAAATAGAATGTCATGAAGTTGTCGATGACAATGGAGGATAAGGAATATTTAGTCTATAATTCAAAGACCATGCATAATTGAAGTCGATGACGGACTTGAGTAAAGAAGAAAGCCAGAGGAAGAGAAAAAACAACCTAAATAATGAAACGATTTTGGTCTATTGTCTATTAAACCATATGCACTAATTAAAATAAATTGAAAAAACCAGTCGATAAAATGTCGGGATATATCAACCAATATATCGGCGAATATATAGGTCAATATTAGACATATCAGAGGATATATTCAAAAGAATATTTTGCAAAAAAATATCAAAAACGTGTCGTTTTGTTCATGAAACTTTTATGTCGGCCGACATGTCGGAGGATATCCACAACACTGCATAGGCATGAGAGGGAACTGTCAATGGGGTTTGGGTATATGTCAAGTTACAACCTTATAGACAAAATAGTCCAGATCCGCCAGCTATACCAAACGGTCTCCCAGGTATTTCGGCCCTTTTCTCATTATCAAGAGGGTACGTCCAGTGGCACATCAACTTCAGTTGCCAACGAATTCAAAAATCCACAACACCTTTCATATATCCCAACTCCGAGAGAGCACATTGGCATGGAACCAACATCTTCCAGCTTACAAGAAAATGTTACTGAAGATGGGAGCTTGTTGACAGAACCACTATGATCGTGCATAAGGGGAAAGCTCAACCACAAGTTATAATCAAATGGAGCTCTTCTTCTTGCGAGGACGCCACATGGAAAAACTACTATGATCTCAAACTGGTGTACCCCAATTTTGATCCTTGAGGTCAAGGATTTAGAATGGAGAGTGCATTGTTACGAGTCTTCTCTCGCTTTCAATTTTTGTTATTTATAACTGTAATTTGAATTTTTACCCATGTCTGGGAACCAGCATTTAGCTTACGTCAGGAAATATCATGTGTTTATGCAGGGACTACCAGCTAATTCCGGTTACAAACATGTGTTAATAAATCTCTTCCCTCAATTGTTTGATGTACCTTCAGATTGAAGATTTTCGCGGACGAAAATTCAATAAGGAGGGGAGAATTGTGACGCCACCCAAGGTGTGTTAATATTACAACAATTATTTATAACAACATTATGTAAAATTGGTGTGCTAATAAAGGGCTGGAATGTGCTTGAAATAGGCTTGAACCGGCTGAAAAAGGGGCTTGAACCGGCTAATTCTGGTAACAAACATGTGTGTCATGCGTATAGTAAGCGGCGCCCGATAAAATAGCGGAATGAAGCAGCGTTATTCATTTCTATTCCTCTCCTGATCCCGCACAGCAGCCGGGCGACAGTGAGAAGCGACGAACAAGCCGCAGACGCCGATCTTCACCGAGAGTCCAATCCTTCTCTGTTTCTTCTGATTTCTCCTCCTAACGAGAGGTAATCTCTTCCTCTCTAGTACTCTTGTTTCTTTTTCAACGATTTTTCACGGATTGAAAATACTAGAAATCCTAAGGTTTAGGGTTTTTCAATGTTCTTTGATCCTTGACATGTAAAAAGTTTATGTAATGACTTTAAAGCCTAAATCCATGAGTTTGATGAAACCCTAGCTAGGTTCAGAGGATTTTGAGTTTAGGGTTGAAAAAGGAGAAACCCTAAGGGTCCTTAGTATGAATATTATGCTGCCCCTTTCACTAAACCAATGAAAGTTTGCTAAGCTGAACCTAGGGCAGCAAAACCCTAAGTGTTTAAAGAGGTCTTTGACCTAATTAGGTTAATTAGAAACATCAATTTAACGGTCTTAATATAGTTACGGATGCTATATTGTAGGCAATGGCGTCACACGGAAGCGGAAGTTGCAATGACGGAAATAGGAATGAGAAAGGGAAAGGAAAAGCCACGGTGAGTTCTCAATCTTCCATAATTGCTTAATTGTTTAATTACATAATTATGTTTTATGGTTATGTTTTATGCTGCAAGAAAGAACAATTAAAAGTAAACGTACAATGAATTGAATGAAGTAAAGGAAGTAAATGCTATGTCAAAAGAACAAGAAATACAAAATGAAATAAAAGAATAAAGTAATGAAATGGGCTAAGTTAAGGGTCAACACAATAGTGGAGGTGGGGTGAATGTCCTCCCAATAATAATGAAATGAAAGTTAACGTGCGAATATGAAAAAGCACGTTAAGAAATGTGTGCAAATATAAAAAGGCACGCAAGCACGCTATATAAATGATACGAAATGTTAATATTATTTTAACACTACCCGATAATAACAAGAAAAGTACAAGAGATAAGGGTAAAAAAGTCAAACCACACATGAAAAGATATATATATGAAAAGGATGAGCAAAAAAAGAAAAAGGTCAACAATAAGAAGATGATGAAAACGAATAATATGATATAACGAGAGAGAACGTAATCAAGAGAATAAACTATGAAATCCGTAAAATATAAATAAGATATCATAGTAAAAAGGGAATAATGAGAATTCATTTAGTCTTTGACTTAGAGAAAATGCAACTAAACAGGTCAAGAAGGAAGCTACTCCAGACACGTCTAGTTGGCCCCCTACTCGACGCAAGAAGATGTACAAAATCTGGGTGGAGGTCATCACCGCTGTCTTTGGAGTTCTAGAAGCCCACAAAGCCGTCTGCCGTGATCCAGATTACCCGCATGATGAGTTTCAGAACTGCTTCCAGTAGTCCATAATAACCCTGATATATAGTCTGATACGTAGTCTGATATGTCCATAGTGCGATAGTTTTGATCTGTTGCTCTACTCATACTTTGTTACATAGATATGTTATACTGTTCGTTGTAGCACATATGCAAGATACCCACTTTTGTATACATATGCAGGGTTATCTTTTGATCATGTATAATAAATAAAAAAATTTTTTTACTTTCTGCACTTTCCTTTATGTACTCATAAATGCTGAATATTCAATTCCCTGTCAGCTCTGTGAAATAGATAAATGAATGAAAATTGTGATGGTGCCTAGAAGATAGGGTCGTTACATCCTGGAAGGACCCAGTAATCCAAAAGCAAATCTCATTGAAGGAAGTCAATCCGTATGCAAAGCCTAATTACCAATAGAGCAATGATGTTCTTACAAGAAAGAGAAATATTGTAGTGGGAACAAATGAACCAGTCCGAAACTTAATGTCATCTCTTCCATGATACAACAATTGGTGGGCATTTTGGGGTACAAGCCACACTCAAGCAAGTCAAAGTGACATTCTTTTGGAAAGACATGAAGAATTGCATATACCGCTATATCTGAAGGTGTGTCATTTTCCAAAAGTTCAAGGCTGATACCAACAAACCAATGGGCTTTTGTTGCAACCTCTCTCTATCCCTGAGCAAGTTTGGAAAGATATATCAATGTATTTTATCACCGATACGATGCCTCCTCAGTGGCCCAAGTATTCATGACTGAAATCTACAGGTTACATAGATGCACATCTCCATTGTAAGCGATAGAGATATGATCTTCGACAACAACTTTTGGAAGGAATTCTTTAGTCAACTAAAAGTGCAGCTCCATACCTCAACTGCATATCACCCTCAATCTGAGGGTCAGACAGAAATTGTCAACAGACGTTTGGACAACTACTTGAGTTGCATGACCTCGGATAAACCAAAAAAAATGGAGCAAACTGTTGCCCCTTGCCGAATGGTGGTACAACGTGTCTTTCCACAGTCCCACTCAACTCACGCCCAATGAAGTGGTCTACGGCCAGCCTCCCCGCGCACATTCCTTATATCACAGATTCCATCTTGGTGGAAGCCATAGATATGAGTTTACAAGCTCAAGAGAAAGCAATTTGACAGATGAAGCACCGCCTGCAAAAAGCTCAGAATCGTACGAAGAATTAGCAAGACAAACATAGGCACAAGTTTGTAGATGTCGGATATCAGGGACACGTCGATTTACGTTTTTCATGTCGATTTTAATATGTCAGGGGATATATCGGGAATATTTCATATATCGGAATTTAATATTTAATTATTTATATTTATAATTATTTATAAATTTAATCATTTTTAATATATATATATATATTAATATTTTGATATTTATTAAACTCCAAAATTTATCAAAATAATATAAACATTTTGTATTACACAAGTAATAACAGTGTAATGCGTGAAATAAAACAAGAAGAAAC
This sequence comes from Platanthera guangdongensis, assembly GCA_039583875.1. NCBI lineage: Eukaryota > Viridiplantae > Streptophyta > Magnoliopsida > Asparagales > Orchidaceae > Platanthera > Platanthera guangdongensis. Next base: position 218,192,145 of record CM077163.1, on the reverse strand, counting down.
AGAATGTCATGAAGTTGTCGATGACAATGGAGGATAAGGAACATTTAGTCTATAATTCAAAGACCATGCATAATTGAAGTCGATGAAGGACTTGAGTAAAGAAGAAAGCCAGAGGAAGAGAAAAAACATCCTAAATAATGAAACGATTTTAGTCTATTGTCTATTAAACCATATGCACTAATTAAAATAAATTGAAAAAACCAATCGATAAAATGTCGGGATATATCAACCAATATATCGACGAATATATAGGTCAATATTAGACATATCAGAGGATATATTCAAAAGAATATTTTGCAAAAAAATATCAAAAACGTGTCGTTTTGTTCATGAAACTTTTATGTCGGCCGACATGTCGGCCACGTCGGAGGATATCCACAACACTGCATAGGCATGAGAGGGAACTGCCAATGGGGTTTGGGTATATGTCAAGTTACAACCTTATAGACAAAATAGTCCAGATCCGCCAGCTATACCAAACGGTCTCCCAGGTATTTCGGCCCTTTTCTCATTATCAAGAGGGTACGTCTAGTGGCACATCAACTTCAGTTGCCAACGAATTCAAAAATCCACAACACCTTTCATATATCCCAACTCCGAGAGAGCACATTGGCATGGAACCAACATCTTCCAGCTTACAAGAAAATGTTACTGAAGATGGGAGCTTGTTGACAGAACCACTATGATCGTGCATAAGGGGAAAGCTCAACCACAAGTTATAATCAAATGGAGCTCTTCTTCTTGCGAGGACGCCACATGGAAAAACTACTATGATCTCAAACTGGTGTACCCCAATTTTGATCCTTGAGGTCAAGGATTTAGAATGGAGAGTGCATTGTTACGAGTCTTCTCTCGCTTTCAATTTTTGTTATTTATAACTGTAATTTGAATTTTTTCCCCATGTCTGGGAACCAGCATTTAGCTTACATCAGGAAATATCATGTGTTTATGCAGGGACTACCGCAAACCGTCAGGAATTAGAGTATAAATACTCTACTGCGGAATGAAAGAGGTGTGAAATGTTGTGTGAATCATCTTCTTCATTCCAGTACTCTCAATTTTCGAGTCCTCTTCTTTGGGGATTCCTCCAAACCTTTGTTCAGGCTTAGCCTTAGAAGGATTTTTCCCCTCAATCATCTTCAATAAAACATAGCTTATCAGAATACAGTAAGAAAATTAAATGTGTGCAAGAAAAAAAAGTATATAAATAATATGAAAATTTTACCTGACATATTTATTGAACTATTTGATCCACCATCTTGAGTAGAAGAAATTTTCAGTATGACATGAGCATTAAATGACTCAGCTAAACTGGTCAACCTAAAAGACTCAAATCTCAAAGCCTTCGTAATCTCATTCACTGCCTAAGCAAAAAGATAAAATAAACTTCATGATGAATAGTGATGTAAATTGGAAGATAAAACGGATATAAAGTAGTAAGCATTCAAATCTTTAATAAAATATGTGAAAAAGGCCAGCATTATGGGAAGCCATGTATAATATCATCCATATTTGAAGAACACAAACAAATTAGATGAATAAAAATACAATACTATTTACATCTTAACAGTCTTTAAAACTAATCATGGAAGTTTATTCATGTTTTAGCTTTTTTCTCCCTTCTTCATTGAAGGTTGAATTGTCTTTGAGATTTCCAGCTTTTAAATTGGTGTTTAGTTCTGACAAACACACTGAAAATAGAAAATCTGTAAATATGTCTTACAAAAGTGTGTAAACACTAGGTGTAATTCACACAATTACAAGGACAAAAATAATCTGTAGCTACTTATTCGCAGAGAAACAACAAGATAAATTGATTCCATAGCAACAAAAACAACCTTTCATCAGGCCGTCACCTTCTCTTTCCTTGAAGGTCGTCATTTAACCGTCAAGGAGCACGATGAATCGTGAACATTGCATTATAACTTAAGTTCTACTTCTAAAACTTGGAACGTCAAAGGGTTGATTGAGAGGGAAGGGGGCCAACTAAAGCAGGATGAGTCAAGGTTAGTGAGTGTGGCCAAACAAAAACTCTAATGAATGTGTGTCCAAACAAAAACTCTAATGAATGTGTGTCCAAACAAAAACTCTAATGAATGTGTGTCCGTAGTCTTGTGGGAGAAACCTAACATGATGCAACATGCACGCAATTACTCCACGTAAAACTATAATAAGTCCTGAAATTATTAAGAGTCCACAAACAATGCTAGAGATTAGATGTCAGAGAAACAAATCAGATAAAGTTACTGTAGACCGAAAGTTCTTGGATTAAATGACCGGTAAATGAACCTTTCAAGTAGAATAAAAAGTGAGCAAACTTTTAGAAATTTATATCCCAAATAGTATGTTCCTTCATCAAATAAGCAGCAATAAGCAATACTGACTTCAAACAAGAACTCACAAAAGCAATAAGAGTCGAGTAGTGGAAGGGGTCCCATTATGTAGCAGATTTGCACATATTTCAGAATACCGAAGTAGGGGAAGTTAGGGGAAAATTATGGAAGAGTCCGGTGAAGTGAAAGGATGATTCTAAAGGTGATGGCCGCGCGATGTCATAATCCAAGATGAATGAATAAAATACACGACATATGCAAATGGAGCTATATGATTTTCTAAATGATGATACGAGTATGCATGCAAGTAAATGAACAACAGTGTGTCACAACTCACAACATAAATCCTAACCTAACGCAATGCACATTAATGATTCAATCATGCAAGCATTTCTGATGTGCAATTAATTAAATAATAAAATCTACGGTGCACACAATTGAATCACATTCGATCACATATACTCTAAATTAAGCAAATGACAATTGAAATTAATTGAGAATGCACATAAATTAAATGCAGGCAAATTATTATTGCACTTTTCTCTGAGAAATAAAATAGTCAAAGATTACTAGCAATAAGTGAACACCTATATAATGTAGGGAATGAAATATTAAAATGTAAAAAAAAACCTCACCAAGACATCGACATTGATAGTGGAGGGTGTGGTAGGTGGGCTTGAGATGGTTGTAGGCGTATGCGCTTGCTCTGATGTGCGCTTAGAGGGGAAATAATTTCTAGGATATGGGGAATTATGGGGATTTAAGGAGGCTTGCAGATTTTGGGGAAAAGGGGTGGGTTTGATAATGACTTGGTTTGGAGAAGAAATGAGTGAAGGGAGTCTTGGGTGAGGGCTATGGGGGTGGTTATGAGGCTTGTGTGCGTATATGTGTGTGTGTGGGGGGGGGGGGGGGGTGGGGGGGGGGTGGGGGGGGGGGGAGGGTGGTCGAAAAGATGATGGAAAGACTGGTCGGGAGACATTGGAGTCAGGAGGCATTGGAAGGTTCAACTGGGGGTTGTGAGGGCCGTTGTTGGGCTTGTGGCGACTAAGGGTAGGTCGTTAGAGGCATGGTTATCAGGATCGCGATTCGGATCGTAGGATCTTACGATCCTAGTTTTGTAAATCAATCCAAACCTTACCTAGGATCTAAATCGGCACATCTACGACTGGGATCGCGATCCGGATCTTAGGATCTTTAGGATCACGATCCCGACTCGATTCTACCTGTTTGGCCAAAGGTAACTAGAAATATGTCCAACCCTATACTGACTTCATTTAACCGGACCAACGGCCATAACTCATTGCTTAACCTTATCTCAATCCCTCCCTCATACCCCATTACAGAATCATATCATGCTTCTCTACTGTATCTTTGATTGCTTGTAGTCCAGACAATGTCTTCCTTTTCCTTCTTTACGAGGTTCCAATTCAAGTGGTGTCAATGTCTTATCTTATGTTTTTGCGTATGAGCAATCAAGTGGTTGGTAATCCAGTGGCTTCCTGATTCCTACTTTTAGGCAGACGTCTTCTCTTTCATTCTAGCGTACGAGCAATGTAGCGGTTAGAAATCTGATATACGAGAAATTCAAGCTTTCTACTTCCTGCTTCCAGCATATGAGCAATCCAACAGTCTGGGTTCATCTGTCTGCTTCGAGGCTTCCACCAACTCATCAGTCTCGATTTATTTTTATTGTTAGTAGACATTGAGTGTTCTACCTGAAACTGAAAGTGAACTTAGTATGATATTATTTTTTTGATTTAGTTATTCAAATTCTTTTAATATAATTATTCATATACTACTCAATTTATAGATTTTTTTGTTAATTAAGCATGTAATTGAATGATACAAAATTTAATTTTATATTTTAAATCTTTTTTATGATTGTTGTAGGATCTTGCGATTCTCGACCCGATCTGATCAAATCTCGAAACGATCTCACTTAGGATCTCGATCATGACAACCTTGGTTAGAGATGAGGGAAGATGCATAAGGTTAATGGCGTGAAAGAGGGAACTTTTGTAGCATGAGGTGGCGGTTGGGCGTGAACCCATGAAAAGAAACTACGACTGGAGATGGCTTTGTGGATGGAGGTGGCTTAGTGGATGTAGATCTGTCGGTGAAAATAGAGTTGAATATACGCCTTTTTATTTCTAGGTTTATTTTCCCGTTGCTTATTACATGTGATAAGTCGCGTGTATTGTATCTTATATAAATGTATGCTTGGACCGAATTAGGGAAACTTATTCCTCTCGATTCTACTTGGTATCAAAGCATAGGAGTTCTGTCGCACGATCCCGACCCCGCACTGAATCGTATGCATCTCGTCGATCAATCTCGCCTCTTCGCAGTAGCGCCCCACCTCATCGCTCCCTACGCAGGAGCGCCCGGTCGGTCGTTTCCTCCACAGCAGCGCTCGGTCGATCCCGCCTCGTCGCAGCAGCAACTCTTCGCAGTAGCGCCCCGCCCGATCGTTTCCTCCGCTCTAGCGCCTACGGTTTTCAGCCGGTCTCTTCCTCCTACAACCGTCTTCGTCGTCATCCGCCTTCGTCGTCTTCAACGCCTCTCTCCGCCCGTTTTACGGGCAGCCCTTTGTCTCCAGCTATTTTGTCTTCCATGGAGGCTGTCGGAGACATCGTGGTCACATCCTCTGGTGTCCTCTCTGGCAGCGCAATCTAAAGGACACTTGTGGGATGTGGTTTTTCCGTGTTGAGTTCTTCCTCTTGATAGTTTCCTTTGGAAGGTAATCAATGGGTGATTCCTCGGAAATGTCATCGTCTTCCCTCACTGGTCCCTCTGCAGATCCTCCTCGGAGGCATGACCAATCTGGCTCTTTAAAGATCACTATTGTTGTTTTGGATGACACAAATTATCTTGAATGGTCTAGGACGGCACAACATGCTATTCGAAGTCACCAGCTATATGGACATATTGATTGTACCACTGTTGATCCACCAAGTACAAATCACTCATGGAGAAAATGGGATGCGGACAATTTCTTGGTTGTCTCGTGATTACTTCACTCTATGTCCCCTCAGGTGTATCACAACTACATGCTTCTAGATTTTGCTCATGAAATTTGGAAAAGAGACCGTGACACCTACTCTCAGGCAGACAGTTCGACGCAGATTTATGAGTTAACTTACCGTGTTTTGGAGCTGAAGCAGTGAACTATGACTGTCTTTGCCTACTACTCTGAGTTTGAACGTCTGTATCAGGAACTAGATTACTTCAATACCTTTAGTCCTTTACCGCTACTTGCACTGCTGATGCACAAGATCTTCAGAAGGATAAAGACCGTTTTCGTGTTCACGTCTTTCTTATGGGGCTCAATATGGAGTTTGATGCGGTTCGTCTGCATGTCCTCGACCGCGAGCCTCTTCTCTCTCTTAGGGAAGCCTTCAGTATTCTCCTCAGTGATGAGAATCGTCGCTGCTCTCTTGGTTCCTCTACCGACCACTATGCTCTTGCTGGGATTGCTCGAGTCCCTCCTCCTTTATGAAGCTATTGTGGGAAGAAAGGATATACTAAGGACGTCTGTTTCCGTTTACACCCACATCTTTCTCCCTCTGGTCGGGGATCCGGTGCTCGTGGGAGAGGTGGTCACCGTGGTGGTGCTCATCAGGCTGCTGCCCGCACACAGTACTCTACGCATTCGACTGAGGTTTATGAGGACAACTCTAGGGGCCTTTTTGCTATGGAGTTAGAGGTCTTTCGCTGTATGTTGCATTCACATTCCGACTCTACATCGGTTGATTCCACTGCCGCGTTTGTTGCTTCAGGTATCTCTAGTGCTCCTGTTGTGTCTTAATCCCACTATGAGTGGATCATCGACTCGGGTGCGACGGATCACATGACTGGCTCTGCCTAAGGTTTTACCTCCTATATTTCTCTCGCTGGTCGTGATAAGGTCATAGCTGCAAATGATTCCATTTCTTCTATTGCTGGCAAATGAACCGTTGTCTGTTCTCCCGACCCATCTCTTTCTTTGGTATTGCATGTTCTTTTATTTCCTCGCAATCTTCTCTCCATTATCCTCTTAACTGCTTCATTAAATTGCCCTGTAACTTTTTTCCTGATGTTTGTGTGTTTCAAGATCTGGATACGAAGCGGATGCTTGGTAGTAGTAGGAAGGTTGGCGTGTTGTACTTGCTGAACCAGTCGTTATCTCTCAGTGCTCTTTACACCACAAGTGCTCCAACTTTACATGACATCCGGAGCTGACATCTGCGACTGGTCCACCCTTCTGCTTTATATCGTACCAAATTGTTTCTTGCTTTTAGTTGTTTAATTAAATTGTTTAATTATGACACCTGTGAACCCTCAAAACATGTTTACCATAGTCTCAGTCATGTTTCTTATCCTAGTTCATGTCCTTTTGATGTTATATATTCTGATGTTTGGGGTGCCTCCCCATTGTTATCTTTATCAGACTATAAATGGTTTGTTACATTTATTGATTGTCATTCTCGTACTACTTGGTTGTATATGTTAAAAAGGAAGAGTGACGTGCTTACTTGCTTTCGATTCTTTCATCAAATGGTTGTGACACAGTTCAACGGCACAATTTGTGTGCTTCGTAGTGATAATGACGGAGACTATGATGATCGGGGAGCGTTTGGTGTCTATCTTGCCGAACATGACATTATTCACCAGGCCACGTGTACACACTTCTACTCAACACGGTGTAGCCGAACGGAAAAATAGACACTTTCTGGAGGTTGCTCGGTGTTTGTTAATTGCCATGAACCTTCCCAAGTCCTATTGGGGTGACGCAGTTTTGACTACAGCTCATTTTATTAATCGTCGACAGTCACGCTCCATTTACTATGATACGCCCCTCTGATTTATCCAAGAAACACATTGTCCACACCTCTCACATCGATCCTCACATCTTTGGTTTTGTTTGCTTTGTTCATGTTCATACCCCACATCGTGATAAACTGGATGCTCACTCTCCTACCACTAAAGGGTATAGGTGTTATCATCTTCCTACACCCCGCAATTATTGTACTGTTGATGTTACTTTTCATGAGGGGGAGTCTTATTTTGGTCCTCGTGGGGGGGGGGGGGGGGGGGGGGGGGGGAGTAGTACTGTTGACGGGACAACCAGACTTTCCTCTCCCAATTGTTGCTTCTCCTCATATTTCCCCTTCTCTAGCTCCTAGTTCACCCAGTACTTCTTCTGTTCCCCCCACTTCTATTCCTCCTGCATTATATACATACTCTCGCAAACCTCAGATCACTGAGCAAGTACCGTCCGTGGAGGTTCCACCTGTGCCAGTGCCCGTCTCTGCACCAGATTCAGATGATGACCTAAATGTTCCCCCCGTTCGTCTTAAAGCTAATACTGGTGGCACAAAACACCTCATTGTCAATTACAATTCTTATCATCACCTCTCTCATGCTCACAGAGCTTTTATCTCATCTCTTTCCTCTATTGTGATTCTTAAGACCTGACAGGAGGCTGCTCAGATATATGAGTGAAAATAGGCTATGGAAGAATAGATGTGTGTTTTAGAAAAAATGGAACATAGTGGCTTGCAAGTCTTCCCCCTGGGAAGTGAACAGTTGGATCACGCTGGATTTTCTCTGTTAAGCAGAATCAAGATGGGGTGGTGGAGCGGCATAAAGTACACTTGGTCGCTCGAGGGTATACCCAAACCCAAGGAATTGACTACCAAGAAAGCTTTGCCCATGTTCCAAAAAGAATTCTATTCGTGTGATCCTCTCTTGTGCTATTAGTCTTCGGTGAGAGTTACAACAGCTTGATGCCAAAAATATTTTCTTGCATGGTAATCTGGAAAAAGAAGTCTATATGACTATCTCTCCTGACTTTACCAAAGAAGGGTCCAATGGAAAGGTCTGTCTGCAGAAATCCCTACATGGCCTGACTGAAACAGTCCCCCGGAATCTGGTTTGGACGGTTTAACAAAACCATGCTTCAACTAGGTTATACTCAGGGCAGGCTGATCATACTCTCTTTATTAAGAGGAGATGATCTCAAATATTGATACTTATTATATACGTGGATGACATCATCATTACAGGAGATGACCTAGAGGAGATCATGCACTTGAAAGAACAAGTAGGCAAAGTATTTGAAGTCAAAGATCCGAGGAAGTTGAAATACTTCTTGGGAATTGAAGTAGTGAGGTCTCGTCGGGGGATCATCATCTCTCAAAGAAAGTATACCCTCGATTTTCTGGAGGAAAATGATATGCATGGGTGTGCTCCCGTGGATACACCTATTGAGGCTAATCACAAGATTGATGTTGATACTAATGGGGAGAAAGTTGATGTTTCAAGGTACTAATGATTGGTTGAGAGGCTCATATAGTTATCTCATACTCGCCCTAATATTACGTATCTGTGGGTGTCCTAAGTAGATTCATGCACTCTCCCACAATTTGTCATCAACAGGCTGCATATTGGGTATTGAGATACCTCAAGAAGTCAGCAGGACATGGGATTCTATTCTCTGCAAACCAACTTTTGAAAATAGAAGTGTTTACAGATGCAGATTGAGCTAGTAGTTAAGACGATAGAAAGTTTACAACCGGGTATTGCTCATTTGTGAGTGGAAATCTTGTATCTTGGGAGAGGCAGAAACAAAATGTTGTTACTCAAGTGCCGAAATGGAGTATAGGGCTATGACACAAGGATTATGTGATGGGTTGTGGTCGAAGACATGTCTCCAAGATATGAGTATCCAGATGAACAAACCAGTTACTAATTATCGCGACAACAAAGCTGTCGTCACTATTGCTCACAATCTGGTTCAACATGATAGGATGAAGCATGTTAAAGTTGACAGACATTTCATCAAAGATCACATAAACAATGGAAATATTTGCACACCGTTCGTGAATTCTTATGATCAACTGACTGATGTCTTCACCAAAGGATTAAGCTATGACAACTTCATGAACGATACAGTCAAGTCGGGGATGATTGATATACATTCCCAACTTGAGCGGGGGAGTTGAATATACACCTTTTTATTTCTAGATTTATTTTCCCGCTGCATATTACATGTGATATGTCACGCGTATTGTATCCTATATAAATGTATGCTTGGCCCGAATTAGGGCAACTTAATGAAATTCCTCTCGATTCAACTAATAGCAAAAATAACGAAACGGGGGAGACTCGCAGTCGGCAAGAAAGGGGGCAGACGGAGGGCATCAACACCCTTGGAAGCAAGAAAATGCGGCATCAGTGCCGCACAATGCCCTAAGAGTCGCGTCAAGGGAAAGAGACCGGGCGACTACAACGTGGGAGCCAACTCTCAATCCCTCTTTTGGGGAAAACAACATTATATAAAGAGGGAGTTAATCGGAGCCGAGCGTGGCAGTCAATCATGCTCGTTCACACCGGGTGCCCTAGCCCTCTTTTATTATAAACAAAGGAGATGATTGTCATTGTGAGACATTGTTAGCCTTGAGAAGAAATCCATAGCTGACAACACAGCGAGATCCTGTGGTGCGGCGTCCTAATTGCATTCAATTTTCATCTCTCATCCCCCCATAACAATGCTACACCTTCTATGTTCCCCTCCGTATGTCTCTTTAGCCACACTCGACCCTCTTCAGATCCGCAATACAAACCGTAACCACTCCTCCGTCCTCCGCTCAATTCACAAGCCTCCGCCACCTGCTCTTACTGCAAGCTGCTAGCCATCATCGTCTGCTACCACTGCAAGCTGCAAACTCCCATGACACCTTTCACAAGCTGCAACCACCACCTCCAGTTCTGCCGCAATCCACATCCGTCAGTTCTAACTCCCACTGTGACCTGTACACCCCCCCCCCCTTGCTCCCACCCTCAAGCCACTGCCAATTCCCACATTCGACTAACACCGTCTCCACTCCAAGGGTTTCACCAACACCTACATTCCCTGTCTTCTGCTGCCAAAGCCAACTTCTACTAATGACAACAGCCCGCCGCTAAGAGTGCAACTCTGGTCTTTTTGGTTCGGTTCCACCCAAAACCAAGAACCAACCCATATAGGTTTGGCTCCAATTTTTTGAAACCAGAACCAACCCATGGTCCTAAAGTATAGAACCGAATCTGAATCGTTCACTTTAGTTCAGTTCTAGCTTGACTATTCCCATGTTTGAAAATAATCAAAAAATGACTATTCCAACTTGTTGAAGAAATTGTAAAGGAAAGCCCATTTTGGAGGACCATGTAAAGCCCTTTTTGGGATTAGTCCTACATCTTAGGATAGAGTTTAGACTTTCCTCTCTCTTCCTATATATATGCACAAATATTTGTGATGTATTCATGGATAATATGAGAAATTAATAAAGTATTGTTTTTCTCGCTCTTCTGTCACAACTCTCTACATGTATTAGAGGCATCTGATCCTCAAAATATGTGTGTGGTCTGAGCTTCTGTTCCTTTTTTTGCGGGTAGCCTTTTATCTAACCACAAGAACTCCTTCAATTTCCTCTTGTCTCGGGACAACTTTCATCACACGCTACATAAGATTTCATTCTTACAAACCAAGTTATTCCTTTCTTGACTTCTACGACACACCAGAATAACTTTATATCACATCATACAGTTTATATCACATCATACATTTTATATCATATCTTTATCTTAAGCGATAAGATTCTTTCTTGACTTCTACGACACGTCATAATAACTTTATTTCACATCATACTCGAAGATATTCTTTCATCATTTCCTTGGTATAACCCATTAAACTTTTCCTTCTCTTGTTTTATAAGCCTTCATACTGTCAACAGAGCCCCCCTGAACGGAGCTTGCCGCGGTCCTCTCCTCTAACCGCTTAGCCCGCGCTCCCCCTCTGCGGTCTTTTGCCCCTTTGCAGTCTCCTGATCGTCTCACGTGTCTAATTGCGCTCCTCTGCTCGCGTCGTTGAATGCTTCGCTCCCGAGCGTTGTTTCTAACAACAAAGGATCGCTCCTCTGCTTGCGTCGGGCGTTAGTGTCGTTCTCGACTCCCTTGCCGCTCTGACCAACAGCTCTCCGCATTTGCTGCATCCGCTAGCCAGTTCGTCGACTTCTTCTCCCTCTGGATAGCCAGCCTCCGTCATCCAGACGCGTGTGCCGCTTCCTCTTGATCGCTAGTGTGTCGGACCGACATTCTTCTCGGCTATACTCCTTGTCGCGCTCCTCGACATATTTGGTTTTGTCTGCTCTTGCCGCTCTTGTTGCAGGGAGAGACATTTCTATCCGCTCTTCCCGCTCTTGTGGCAGGATCTCCGCATGATTCAATTCTTCTGGGCAGTTTCCCTTCTTCTCAAGGGTGAACTTGTCGCACTTCTCTCTGTATTTGCCCGCTCTTGCCGCATGGTTTCCTGTGCTTCTCTTATGGCTTCCCTTTTTGGTATCTCATCTTTGTGGTCTTGTCCTTGGATGATGCCTCGTCTTTTCCAGTTCCTGTTGCGTCCACACCTTCTGAAGTCCAGGATGAGCTCCGGATCACCAATATCTCACTTAGCGGACGAAAACAATTTGTGGAGTGGGTCCACTCAGTAAGGAATTGGAACAATAATATCTGATATTATATTGTAATTTTGAGAATAAACAATATAATATATTGATATTGTAATGCTAACAATACAATATATTGGTATTGCAATGCTAGCAATACAATGTCTTGTATTGTAAATGCTAGAAATGCAAATACAATATATTGTAATTTTTCCAAAGTTTCAAACAGATAATATAATATAGTATTTCAAAAGTTTCAAATCCAATATTCAAATTTACAAACAAACAATATAATATAGTATTTCAAAAGTTCAATTCCTCATTCTCGTCACTTTGATTTTCATCATCAATTGTTTCTTCATTCAGGACAATAGACAGCAAAGCTAAATTCCATAAACCTCGATTTTGTTTGAGAAAAACCAACGCTTCCAAAATACGTGGTAGTAGCCTTCGTGTCTTCGAAAATATTCGATTGCGAAGAGATGCGAGCGAGAAGAGGGAGAATAATGTCTTACAGATCAAAAATATCGAGCTCTGTCCGATCTCCCATGATCATGTGGCTGAGATTAATCTAATGATTCTAATACAAAAGATTGAGAGGTGCGGCTGGAATCAAATCAAGCGGTTGTAAATGAATTAAAAAAAAGAGGTGTGGCACCTCTAGGCTCTAGCTGATAAATCTTTTTTGTATTTTTGTTATATATTATATATATATTTTAATTTTAAAATTTACAATATTATTGTCAATATATTGTTATTGTCAAAATAACAATACAATATATTGTTATTGCCAATTACACAATACAATATATTGCTTACAATATATTATAATATATTATCTCATAAATATATTATTTCCAATCCTTGCACTCAGTGTGTCGTGTCATACACTACCAATGTCTCAAAACAATTAAATAATGGTTATCTATAATATTAAAGTCATACAACTACACAAGTTCAAAAATTATTTTTTTTAGTCATACAATTATATTTTCAATCATTTTCACATATAAAGTAATATGACTATAACCGTTATCTAAAAAAATAGCATTGATTTTCAATTCTTGGGTCGGTTCTGGGTGCCCGACCCGTGGAACCGAGGACCGAACCAAATTGTCAGTTCTGGTATTATGGGAACCATACCATAACCGAACCTATTTGGAACCGACCCAAACTGTTCGATTCGGCTCCATTCCGGTTCTTGTTTCTTCGATTATTTTTGCACGCCCCTACCCACCGCCACTTCTCGATGTTGGGTCTCCTTACTAGTAAATATCTAGTATTGTATTTTCATATTTTGTTAATGAATATGTGGATCAACATCGCATAGTTGTTTAGAAATCATGATTCGCTTGTACCATTGTTTCTTTTTCCTATTTCTTTATAGAACTCATTTGTGCAAGTTTAGTTGAAAGCCCTTCGTGCAAAAGAGAACTTGTTTTGCTTACTCACTTGAAATTGTTGTGAACGTCATGTTGTGTTGCTAAGCTTATCTTTAACTTTAGTGCTCAATTTAATTCCGGATTAATTCGAGTCAAATACGCATCATATAAATTAGCTTCAATTGAGTCAACCCGCGCTACTTGCATAGATTTGCATTAGTGTCGGTCCACTTTCACAGCCTACTCTGCATCACCACCACTGCCAATAACACTACAAGACATCCACCTTATGTGTTATTATTCTAAATTATATCGTTAGATATTATTTGAAAAAAATACATTTTTAATAACTCAAATGGTTGAGTATAAACAACGGGTGATGGGGATCACGAATCTAGAGGTCATCACTTATTAGAGCCCACACAAGTCTGTATATGTAGGAGACGGAGATAAGATAGTTGTATAGATTATTTGAGCCGGTAGTCACATTCAAATCAACGATGACATATTTTTATATATTTTTCGTAATTTCATTTCATGTAAAATTAGTTGATTTACGTTCGGGCGATCTTGGTAATCCATAGAAGGTTCTGAGTCTCTATGGGGTATAAAGGTTGATTTTCAGAGATTACAAATTTTGGATAGAAATGTCGGACTCTCACGATCGTCCCATGGTGCCGATTTCGTGGATATTTGGTGCAGAAGCCAACGTAACTACTCCACTCTTCCAAAACTCTCATAACCACCCCCCAGCTAATATAATACCTCCAATAACTACCTCCCCCGCTATCAAATCAAGATAAATACCTAAAACACCTTATAACCAAAAATACTCCCCACATGGCTATAACTGTTCATTCAGAATAGTAACTGCTCGGTTTCCCACTGAACGACCACTCATCTTACCCAAATATACATAGCTCCATCCTTCAATCAAAATGAGACTTCCACCCTAGATTTCCCTCACTAGTCCCCTCCCATACCACTGAATCCTGTCCCAGAAAATAGCCTGCCATGTTGTCTCTCCATATCCATGAATTATGTGTATTCTGGATATTCTATTATATCCCCCCTCTAGATTGCTATCCAGAATCATCAAGGGCCCAATTACTTCATCCAGCAGCCTCCCTCATAATCCTCCAAACAGGCCACTCCCATCAGTTTATCCTAACCCGAGCAGCACTGCTACAGGAAAACACTTTCAGGAATTGAATTCTGCACAGGACTACAATTATCTCACTTTTAAAGCTCCGAATCAGCCTCTTGGGCTCTTACCATCTCTCTGAACTCCTATTGCTTGTGTAAGTTTTAATTACTACTTCTTGTTGCAGATTTGATGAACAGACATACCATTAGGGACAAAAAATTGTATTAAATTGTCAATCAATTATTCTGTTTGAAAAGCTTATTTGTCTACCATTTAGCTGAAACATTTTCTCTACGTCTGATCTCAAACGTGAATGATTGTGGACTCTATTACTAGCTTCAGAATCTATTGCTAATTAATTGTTGGATAAATATTTGTGCATTGCATCATTATGAGGTTTATACCCGTCCTTCGTCAACGGATCTAGAAAAAATTAACGAAGTCACAAACATTCTTAACCATATCTAGATGGTTAGTGTTACAATATGTTACAATATGTTTTTTATTTTATACAAGTATTGCTACTATATCTTGGGTCCGCCTCCGTATATAGAGGGGACAATATCAATAGAATTACCGATTTTGGTTTTGCTAACATGGTATCAGAGCAACAAATGCCCTAGCCGCTCTTCCTCTTCCGACCGCCGCTCGCCCCGCCTCACCCGCTCAGCACGTCCTGCACCGCTCAGGCTTCCCGCACCGCTCAGCGCGTCCCGCACCCGCTCAGGCTTCCCGCACCGCTCAGGCTTCCCGCACCGCCGCTTCCGCCGCACTTCTAGCGCCGCTTCCTCCTCTTCCCGCGCAGTGCCTCCCGCGACTCTTCCAGCGCCGGTTCTCGGCCAATCTCCTCTCTCCAAACCACCTCCTAGGGTCTGTAGCCCTTTCTCTTTCGGCACCAGACATATGGTGAGGCCAGTTACTCCTTCCGGCACCGCCTCCTAGGGTTTGTTGCCCTTGTTATCAAATGGAGTTGATTTCTATTCCTCCTTTCTTCTACTTCGATCGTTAGTTGGTGTAATCGGTCGTCCCTTGTGGCCTTGCGTGGTGTGTGGTCTCCAGATCGCTACTATGTCTTCGCTCTGTGAGTCTACGTCCACACCAGTTCGTCCTCCAGCAAGTTCTCTGCGTGGGAGTCATGATCACAATACTCCGCAGATTATTACTCTCCAATTAGATGATTCTAATTACTTGTCTTGTTATCGCTCTATTACACTTACTCTTAAGAGTCGTTGCCTTTTGGTTATGTCACAGGACAAACCGAGGAATGAGAGAAGACAACCCCTGAGTGGCCTCAATGGGATTCCAAAAATTTCTTAATCATGTCTTGGCTAACGAATTCCATGCAGGAGTCCATTGCTCGCCACTACCGATTTTTGGATACTGCAGTTGATATTTGGCGACGTGCCGAGACTACTTATTCTCGAAAGGGAAATGTTGCTCAGATCTTCCAGTTGCGACGGAAGATATCCTTGCTCCGTCAGGGTGATCGTCCTTCATCGGCTTACTATTTGGAGTTCACCCAGTTGTATCAGGAATATGATCATTTTGATCCCCTCATATTTGTTAGCCCTATTGATGAGGCTATGGTCCGTTCTCGGGAGGATCGGGACCGGACCTTTGAGTTTCTTCATGAGCTTCATCGGTATTTGGATCAGATTAGTGTTCACATTTTGGGACGTTTGTTGTTACCATCTTTTCCAGAGGTTTATAGCATTGTCCAACATGAGTTTGATCGTTGTCTGACTCTTCTTCCTACTCCTGCTCCTGAAAGTTCTGCACTTGTTGCCGCCTGCCGGTACACCTTTGTTGGGGGCTCGTCCTACCCGTGATTCTAAGATGAAGGGTACTGATAAAGACCATCTCCTTTACGATTATTGTGTAAAGACCCGTCATACCAGAGATACTTGCTTCAGACTCCATGGTTTTCCTCCACCGAGAGGTGGTGCTTCTCCTCGTGGTGGTCGTGGCTTTGGGCGCTCCTCTGGCCGCACACCTCCTTGGTCTGCTCACCTCACTGATGCTGCTCAGGATATCTCTCCTGCCTTACCTGCTGTTGATCCTTCTGTCCTCCATGGTGCCTTCTCGACTGATGAAGTTTTTGTCCTTCGCCGCATGATGCAAGGTCTTTCTATGGAGTCTTCTGCCTTGTCTTCGTATGCCCCCACTGGGACTCCAGGTGCTCACTCTGCTGCTGCTCATCCTTCTGCTCATTGGATCATTGGCTTCGGAGCCACCAACCATATGACTGGCTCCGCCTCAGGTTTTATCTCTTATACTCCTCTCACTGGTCGTGATAAGGTGAGCATTGTTGACAGTTCTCTTTCCTCTATTGCTGGGAAGGGCTTCATCTCTTGCTCTTCTCCCACCTTATCGTCAGTTTTGCATGTCCCAAATTTTACACGTAATTTGCTCTCTATTAGCCATTTGACTAATTCTATGAATTGTTTGGTGACCTTTCATCCTTCCTCTTATGTGTTTCAGGACCTGAAGACGGGGACGGTGATTGGCTCTGGTAGTCTGGTTAATGGTCTGTGTGTGCTCGACTCCAACCCAGTGGCACGTCCTCTAGCCCTTCACTCAAGCACATCCGACCTATATTCCTGGCATTGTCGCTTAGGACACCCGTTTATCCCTGTTATGAAGTTTTTGTTATCTGCTATGCCTGCTGCTGTCTTTACTTCTTTTGTTTGTGATGACTATATTGTTAACAAATATTGTCGTACTGCTTTCAATCATGATTTGTTGCCAAGTTCAGTTTTTCTTTCTGTGATTCACTCTGATGTTTGGGGACCTTATCATGTATCCTCTATTTCTGGTTGTGCATGATTTGTCACTTTTATTGACTGTTTTTCTTGCACTACTTTGTTATATTTATTGCGTAAAAAAGTGATGTATTTCTCACCTTCAAAATGTTTCATAACATGATCTTCACCCAGTTCAATGTTAAAATTTAGATCCTACGCAGTGATAATGGTCGTGAATATCTGAATTCACACTTTGCTGAATATCTGGAGATATACAAAATTGTGTTAATTACAGAGGAATTAAATTGATGAGTCATACCATGAAATTATGAGAACGAGTAATAAAAAAAGTGTAAGAGTAAGACGGGAGACTAACATCTCGGAGAATCAATTTGGATTCATGTTAGGGCGGTCGACCATGGAAGCTATACATCTCTTGAGGAGACTCATTGACAACTACCGAGAAAGAAAACAAGATTTGAATATGCTGTTTATTGATCTTGAGAAGGCTTATGATAGAGTTCAAAGAGAGATCTTATGGAGAGTCTTGGAAAAGAAAGGTGTAAATGTATCATATATTGATATAATCAAAGATATAGATACAAATTCAGTGACAAGGGTGAGGACATCTGAAGGATTAACAAAGGAATTCTTTATCACTGTTGGCTTACATCAAGGTTCAGCTTTAAACCCTTATCTCTTTACCCTTATCGTAGATGAACTTATTAGAGATATCCAGCAAGCAATATCTTGGTGTTTATTGTTTGCAAATGATATCGTTTTGGCTGATGAGACGCGCGAGGGTGTAAATGCAAAACTGGAATCTTGGCGAGACACTTTAGAAAAGAAAGGTTTTATGTTGAGCAAGGCAAAGACAGAGTATATGAAACTTAAATTTAGCAGTACAAGAAGGACAGATGGCGTCGTTATTAAGTTGGGTGATCAAGAAATTTCTCGTAGTGAATGTTTTAAGTATCTTGGATCAATAATTCAAAACGACGGAGGTATTGATAAAGATGTGACACATAG
This sequence comes from Platanthera guangdongensis, assembly GCA_039583875.1. NCBI lineage: Eukaryota > Viridiplantae > Streptophyta > Magnoliopsida > Asparagales > Orchidaceae > Platanthera > Platanthera guangdongensis. Next base: position 218,174,043 of record CM077163.1, on the reverse strand, counting down.
AATCCAAGCGAGTTGGTTGAAGTGGAGAGGCGCGTCAGGGATCTTATGTGATTGTAAAGTACCATTAAAACACAAGGAAAAGTTTTACCGCACTGCAATTAGACCAACGATGCTCTATGGTTTTGAGTGTTGGACAATGAATTGTGTACATGAGCAAAAAAATGGGAGTTGTGGAGATGAGAATGCTTAGGTGGATGTGTGGACACACGAGACTGGATAAAATTATGAATGAATGTATCAGGTTTAAGATAGGAGTAGCACCAATTACAGAGAAGATGAGAGAAGCTCGACTAAGATGGTTTGGACACGTACAAAGGAGACCATTAGAGGCACATGTTAGGCGTTGTGAGAGTCTAGTCACTAGGCATGTTAAACGAGGGAGGGGTAAACCAATAAAGACTTAGAATGAAACTATACGGAAAGATATGATCTACTTAGGCATTAGCGAGATTATGACAAAAGATCGGACACAATGACGACAAAGGATCCATATAGCCATCCCCACTACAGTGGGATAAAGGCTTGAGTGTTGTTGTACACTTTGTTGAATATCTGGCTGATTGTGTCATTGTGCACCAAACCACTTACGCATATTCTCCTGCTCAGAATGAGGTTGCAGAGCATAAGAATCGACACCTTTTAGGGGATGTTGTCCTTACAGCCGCTTGCCTTATTAATCGCATGTCATCTCGTATTCTTGGGAATGACACTCCCCTCGGAACTCTACGGATCCTGCCTAAGGTGTTTGGTTGTGTCTGTTTTGTTCATATCCATCACCCTCCTCCCACCGAGCTTGATACTCGAGCTCTCAGATGTGTGTTCATTGGTTACTCTCCTACTCAGAAGGGGTAAAAATGTTTTCATCCTCCTACGAAGAGGGGTTTCGTTACCATGGATGTCACATTTCGTGAAACTGATGCCTATTATCCTGCCCTGGGTGACTCTCCTTCTTTGCCCTCTTCTTCCTTGCCCTCACCGTCGGTACCTCTGCTAATTCCTGTTATTGCTCCTACCTCTCCTACTTTGCAGGTGTACACTCGGCGGAGAAAGAGGCCCACAAACACACTTGACCTGCCACCAGATCAGCCATTGGACCTGGACTCAGGGCCTTCCGAGCTTCCAATTGCCCTCCGCAAAGGTACACTGTCCTGCACTCCGCACCCTCTTTCTAATTATGTTTCTTATAACTCATTCTCTACCTCCCATAAGACATTTGTGTTTTTCCTTGCGTCCATATTCATACCAACATCCTGACAGAGTGTTCTGTAGATTCCCGTGTGAAGAGAAGCAATGTTTGAGGAAATGGTTGCGCTTGAAAAGTACAACACATGGGATTTGGTGCCTCTTCCCCCTGGGAAGAAACCGTTTGGATGTAAATGGGTGTTCACAGTCAAACAAAATTCCCAGGGTGTAGTTGAAAGGTGTAAAGCAAGGTTGGTGGCAAGACGGTACACTCAAACTTTTGGAATTGACTATCAAAAAACATTTACTCCTGTAGCAAAGATGAACACTACCAGAGTCCTTCTATCATGTGCTGCTTGTAAAGGGTGGAACCTTTGACAACTTGATGTAAAAAACGCCTTCCTCCATGAGAATCTGGATGAGGAAGTTTATGTCTTTCCCACCAGGATTTACTCCTAAAAATTCAGTGGACATGTCTGCAAATTGAAGAAAGCTCTATATGGACTGAAACAGTCTCCAAGAGCTTGGTTTAGGAGATTTAACAAAGCTATGTTGTCTTTTTGGTATAACCAAAGCAATGTCGACCATACTTTATTCATCAAGCACAGGATCAGTAAACTTACAGCTCTCATTGTTTATGTTGATGAAATCATTACCACAGGCGATGATGTGGAAGAAATCAAGCATCTAAAACAAAATTTGGGTTCTAAGTATGAGTTCAAGGACCTGGGTGCTCTAAAATATTTCTTGGGCATTGAAGTGGCAAGGTCCAAGCATGAGATCTTTATCTCTCATAGGAAGTATACTCTGGATCTTCTTGAGAAGACTGGAATGAGTGGTTGCCGACCAGTGGAAATTCCAATTGAAGCAAACCACAAAATGGGTTGTGATGATGGAAAGAAGATTGAAAATATTCCTGAATTCCAGAGACTTGTAGGGAGACTGATCTACCTGGCCCATACCCTTCCAGATATAGCTTATGTTGTGAGTGTTATCAGCCAATTTATGCACGCTCCGAAGACTTGTCATGCTGACGTTTCCAACAGAATCCTTAGAATCTAAAGTCCTCACCTGAGAGTGGAATATTGTTCTCCCCTAATTCGGCTCTAAAAATTGAGGTCTACATTGATGCCGATTGGGTCGGGTGTGTCGACGATCGGCGATCTACCTCAGGGTATTGTTCTCTTGTTGGAGGAATTCTTGTTACCTGGAGGAGTAAAAAACATGTAGTGGCGAGATCAAGCACTGAAGCAGAGTTTCGGGCTATGCCTCATGGTGTTTGTGAAGGTCTATGAATGCGGTCGTTGCCAAGTGACCTGGGTCTCTCTAAAGATGAGTCTATTCAGTTGTATTGTGATAACAAGGCTGCTATCAGCATCGCACACAACCCGGTCCAACACGATCGTACTAAGCATCGCGCCTGAGTGGAAGCATCTTTGGAATAATTGTTGTCAAGTTAGGTATGATCAACATCTCACGCCCAACTTGAGGGGGAATGTTACAATATGTTTTTTTTATTTTCTACATGTGTGTTATTGCTACTATATCTTGCGTCCACCTCCATATATAGAGGGGACAATATCAATAAAATTGTTGATTTTGGTTTTGCTAATAGTTATAACTAAAATGGTAAACAACGAGGATAGAAAGCATAGCACTAACCTTTAAAAATGGCACAGTTAGATGGGAATGCTGATGTCTACCAAAGACTTCCAACTCCAATGAAACAACTCGCATCTATGAAAAAGTGAAAATTAGCAGAACTAGTTAGCATAGCTTCCCAAGACAAACTAAGAAAAATGAAGTTTTTATAGTGTGAAAGATAGATATTGTACTGGCTCTTCCAATAATGGCAGAATTTCTTTCGCAGCTCCAATACATGACAGCATGGCAGCAAGCACATTAGGAACATGCGGGTTGAGATCCAAATGACGTAATTGCCGACATAAGGAGTCAATAATATAGTCTGCATTTGCTATAACTAAATGCCCTATCTATCCCAGAACAACATAATTTCAGTATCATGAAACATTTAATACATCATAATTGATACCAGTCGCACTCACAGTAGAATGATCAGTATTTGCTGAAAGAACATGCAAGGAAGCATCTGATGCACTTCTGATCACGTCATTTGAACAAATCAGGTTTTCAAGCAATAAATACAAGGTTGAGTGCATAAAACCGCTGTTTATAAAATCCTTCTTAAGAACTTTACTGAATAAACCTATTCCTTCAATGATAACCTGAGTGAAATAAATTGGGTCAACTCACTTGCAAGAATGCGGCATAATACCCCAAGGAAAGAAAAAAGAAAACAACAAAGAGAGGGATAAGTACCTGGTGGAGCATTCTAGAATCCCTGAAGATATACAATGAGAGATTTGTTTCTGTGCCATATTTGAGTTGAGAAGTAGGATCTACAGGGAGATCCCATAATTCAGAAGATGTATACTCATGCAGAATACTCCCAACACAATAAATTATCTGTTCTCTAACATCCTTCCCTTGACGAACTTTCCACGAAGACCGAAATTTAAGTTGATCACTATAGCAAATGAATTCCATTTTTGGTGCTTCTTCAACCTGTGTCTCATTCTTAAACAACTTCAAACATGAATTGATTGAATCGTCTGCTAATCCATAAATTATTTCATTTAACACACAAACAACAGAACTCGTCTGGCGCAACATCTTCGCAGAATCACCATAAGAATACCAAGACTGCCAGCCTTCCTGCTTATATCCTTTCATTCTGAGTTCAGAAATGAGTTTCCTCATATACTCCAAAAGATTATCAATAAGGCTCAATAGAGGTACATCGCTTCTATCCCCTATTAAATAGTTCAACAATAAAAAAACTAAAAAAGTGATCCATGTCAACTTAACATAATTATTAATAACTAGCATTTCCATAGATTAAATTCTATATATGAGCACATTATGATCTGGTAAATGGATATATTTTAAAATTAAAGGAAAAATTAAATTCACAACACAATTTGGAAAAGAAGTAAAAATGAATAAGTATACCTGCCATTATTGATAGACCGGCGAGTCTAAGAATACCGGCAAGCGCCAGGTACAACTTTTTACTTCCAACTTTTAGGAACCATGGAGGCATGCGAGGTAACTCGTAATCACCAGGCATGTTTTCTGAAGGATTTTTCATGGACATTTCAGATACAAGAGGGAAACCATCACCATTAATACTATTGTTTGCATCACTAGAAAGAGAGCCAGATTTTAGCTCAGCAACCGAGAGTAGGTAACCAACGGTGAGTGGCTTAGATGAAATAATTTTATTGATTGAGCCAGTGAACTGTGAATTAGGACTCAAAGAAAGTATCAAATAATCCAAGAAACGAGCGGTCATCATCTGGAAGTCAAATTACAACATGTTATGAATTCACTTGAAAAGTCAACATGTCATGTCAAGAACTAATTAAAACTTATATCCTATATGGTCCTATTGTAAGACCCAAACGCTATTTGTGATATAAATAAAGTATGTTAACATGAGAATAATTACCCGATGATGAAAATAAAATTCAGTGCTGATTTGACATCGCATGTTTATTTTTGATGTTCGAGATTTTGAGGTTTTTGCGACGATCGTTTCGTATTTTATTATTCAAAGCACTTTATGTGCATGCTTGAATAGTGGCTGATTTGGATTCATTTGCATTGGCTGGACATTAGGCTGGAAGGGCTAATGGCTGAATTAAATGAGGTGGCTAACTAATTTGGGCTGCCCAGATTGGAGTTCCTTGTGGACCGGCTCTCTGGATGGTTAATTTATGGCTGTATGACTTAAGTGTAATGGTATAGCTGATGCTATATTATACGATTTTTAATGGGAGTGGGCCGAATGTTGCTTGTGTCTACTGGAAGAAATCCTTTAAGCTATGACTGTTGGACTTGTACGCGTACATACCGCATTTGGCTCTTTCTCCCGACATGTTCATTTTCGCCTCCTGGATCTCTTGACCTGCTGATTTCTGCCTAGGGCTGCTCCGATTTTCGTTCCCCTGCCTCGATTCCCTCCCCTCCTTGGTCGTTGGTACTGGAAGAAGCTGAGAAAGCTGCTTCCACCTTCTTACTCTATTGTTGGTTGGCGGGTTCTATACTTGGCCGATAGTTAGGTCTGAATTGAATCCCCTTCACTGTGAGTTTCTCTCTTCCCTCTCTCTTGTCTTTTAATTGTTAAAACCTTATGGTTTCCGGCTAGGGTTCCTGTTAGGGGGATTTTCTGATTTGGCGATTTATTTCCCTCTTCCTCTACTCCTCCCATCTGCTAGTATAAATGATGTTGATTTATGTTGGTTTATGGATAGTCTTTATGTTGCTTTAAGAGATTTCTGCATGCCCTTTGTTGGCTGTTGTTTCCGTGTAGGTGGCCATCCAACTGGTTTGAAAGGGGTTTACCTCGGAATTAGGTTGTTGTGCTGTGTTGTTTTATCTTGAATTGTCCGGTTGTTTTAGATGTTGTGCTGGCTGTTTTGGTGGGCTATTTTAAATTTTTCCTTGAGCCGTGATGACTATTTTTACTAGTGCTGTCCGGTTGTTTTGATGGGGGTTTTACCTTGGACTTGGTGCTGCTATTGGTAGTCCTTGGTGCTGCTGTTAGCAGTCATTGGAGTTGTTGTTAGCATCTCTTTGTGCTGCAGTTGGGCTGCTGTTAATACCTATTGTGGGCTGCTTTTTGTTAGCTTTTGATGTATATTCTTGACTGTCCATTTGTTGGCTACCTCTTTGTCTTTTGAATGAAGTGTTGAGTGGCTGATATATGAAGTAACTAGTAGCCCTTATTGAAGTATTAGTGGCTGAGGGTTTATTTGTTTAGGCGTTTTGACGCCAGCGTTTGGAGAAAACGCCGCCGGAAAGCGGCAAAACAAACGAAGCCCGACGGCGTTTGCCGAATCTGCTCCTGCAGTGCCTAGGAAAAGCCCCATGAAACCTCTGTTTAGATCCCTGACTCCCCCCTCCAGTCCTAAAGCAACGGTTGGGCCCGCCGGTTGCACCCGCCACCGCCGCACCAAATGAGGCCTGAATTCTGATTTAACTTTGCTTTCTTTTTGATTCAACTAAGCTAGTCTTTCCCTAGGCAAGTCCTACAGGTCGTAGTTGTGGCCGTCATAGGAATCCACTCGTAACTATTTAACGGTGCAACCCTAAAGTAAATGATTTACATGATACTGTAAAGGATGTCATCCGACGATAGACGCGCCGAAAATTCTATGAAAGACAAGGGCAAAGGAAAAAAACAGTGGTGAGTCCATACCACTTTGATTACATATGCATTTGAATTATTTTGAATTATGAACATGTAGAACTATTTTACTCTGAGCTATTTTATTGCATGGACACTGAATCTGAATATGAATTGAATAAATTTGAAGATGTAATATCACTGAAAATATACAATCGCAAAAAAGTTAAACATGGATTAACAAGCGATAGAAACTCTGAGGGAAAATTTATATAATTATTTCCTATATTTTGAAAATGAATATGATTTGATTATGAAAAAAAATTGAGAATACATTGACGCATCGAAAAACTAAGGGTCAGCCTTGTAGGGGGTGGAGCAACATACTCATACACATTGTGGGGGGGGGGGGGCGGGGGGGGGGGGGGGGGGGGGGGGGGGGAGGGGTAGAACTCCTACACCCAGTAGGGGGTTGAACTCCTACAGAAGTTGATATTGAAATGTCTAATCAAGGAAGCGTGGAAGCCTGCTACATTGTTGAGCGCCCTGTAACGGACATTGATACAATGGGCCGGACGTTTGAGAAAATTGAAATTGACCATCAGCATTTCAAAAGAACGAACTATAATATGAATTATGAACTGAATATATAAATGAATAAGAATGCAAGAAATAAGAATGCAAGAAAAAAGAATTTGATAGCATAAATTGTTTATTTTTGTTTTACTAGCTCATTGTACAGTACAATACTTTCTTCTTGTGCTTACTATTTTACTACACATGTTTATATAGAACTTATAACTGCATATTGATGTTAACTCTTCATATTTGCCCGTAATGCGATTGAAGAGATAAGAAACTCACTTAGGCTCTGTTTGGTTGTGTTGTTACTGATAGAAAACAAATGATGAAAAGCTGCTGATAAGAAAAATGTTGATTCTGGAAAACGAAGCTTTGTTAAAAAATTGTTTGGTTGAAATGGAGTTTGTAAAATGGAGTTTTCGAAAAGTTGTTTGGAAACAAAACAAAATTTTGAGTGAAATTTTTTTCCATAAAATAATTACCAACCACAAAGTATATGAGAAAATCAATTTTTATCCAAATAAATAGGTTTACTAAACCATAAAATAACTACTCCATCAGACCAATCTGGGTTTGGAAGTCGATTCAAATAAATATTGGGTTATTTACACCACAAATAAACAAGCATTAAATACTAATAACTAGTAGATGGTGATTATGAAATATGGCTAAATACATTACAGTCATTTTGATCTAACATTACTAACATTTTGATTTAACAATAAAGGTGCTAACAAAAAGATTGATTACAGGCCTATACCAAAAACTATCATTACAGGTATTAGCTGGCATGCCCAACATAAGAGAATTTTTAATTCAATAGAACAGCGATTCAAGGGCTGGAACAGAACAAAAACAAAAGCGAAAATATCCTGTGGATTCACAAGCAGGAACAGAACAGAAAAATGCAAAAAAAGTCGTGGATCTTTATTTGTTGGAACCCTATTGTCCTCATGGATTCACAAGCCAGAAACGCCGCTGAGGTTGAAGCAAGCTAAGGCAAGCCAGAAGTGATGCAGATTCTGAAATTTGTTTCCGTCGAGAGGACGGGAGGACAGTACAGAGATTTCGGAGCTAAGTGGCGCTGAGGTTGAGGTCGTCGAGAGGAGAGATGTTGAGGCTGTGTCCAGATCCGAACGTCTGCACCGTCGATGTCTCCATCAGAGTGGAGGGGGGAAGGTTTCACTGCTACGATCGGGGGAGAAGGATATTGTAACACCCAAAGTTTACGAAAGTAAAATTTAAATTTCAGGGTCCTATTGCGATCAAAATTGATCGAGCAAATGTTATGTCAAGGTACATTTTAGTATGGCTAATTTTTGAGTGCTAATCAATGAATAAATTTTAGTCGTTAAATAAAAATTATTCGACGCTTCTTGGTGTTGGTAGAAGAGCGTAGCGCGCATTTATGACAATGACACAACAACAGTCAAGCCTTTATCCCACTATAGTGGGTCGGCTATATGGATCCTTTGTCGCTATTGTGCCCTATCTTTTGTCATAATCTCACTAATGCCCAAGTACATCATGTCTTTCTTTATAGAATTTTGAGATGACAAAATTTCCCTCCATCGGTTCAATTGGAAACTGATACGGTTATGTTAACCGCAAACCACAATTTTTATTTTCCCCCATCAATCGGTTCCCTTTAGTAACCGATGCCTAAACCGTCTATTTAAAGCTCGATGGAGCTCAAAGTAAGAACCGTCGCTCGCTATTTCGTTCTCCCGCTCGGCACGATAGTAAGAAGGCTAGCGTGACACCTCTTCTGCTCCCGATTTCGGATAGCGCTACGCTCATACGACGTGATTTTGTCAACGGCTTCAAGTTCGGTCGGCATCAATCCCTCTAGGAAAACCTAGGCGTCGAACACTTGCTGCTTGAGGAGGTTGACGGTCCCTATTCGGTGTTGTTTCAGTGAAAGAAACTTTCTCCGATCAATGCTGAAGGAAAGTAACCTCCAAGGATTTGAATATTCTGAATCTCATGTCTCCTTCCATGGTGGCATTCCAATCTTTCTAAGAGTTTTCAGTTTTGCTCTCCAGGAATTCCGTCAGCACCCTTGTGAGATTCAAGGATTCTGTAACGGGCCCGAGATTGTGAGCGTGTGCGCCAGGGAAGAGGAGGTAAGTCCTTAAGAGGGGAGGAGCGAGCGGCCCGGCGAGCTATGGCGGCAGTGGAGCGTCGTGCTGTGTCGAGCGGCGGAGCGGCACAGGCGGGGATCGTGCGTATCGCGATCTGGGCGGCAGCTAGGGCAGCGGGTTCGGTTCCGTGGAGATATTTCGAAGGTTAGAGAAAGAGATAAATAGAGAAATCTAAAAAATAATTTGTGCTTGCTTACCCAAGTCTTGGCTATACCTAAGTATAAATAGTCATCAAAATGCCCCCTCTTTGGGCTTAAACATGGAGGACGACTACGCATATAAAATTATAAATTAGACTAGATAAAATAGACTAGATAAATAGTTCGCGACATGCGCAACCAAGGAGGGATCAAGGCGGGACCGTAACATCCCCCACCCTTCCCGACGACAAGCTTGCCCTCAAGCTTGGTCTGTAGTGACGGTGGGCGTCGGATCTCTCGTGTTAGTGTCAACATCCTGTTCAGAAGTCGAGTCGTCAACCTCCAACCAGAAGAGGCGCTTGCAGCGATGTCCACGGAAAAAGGGCTCGTCTCAGTTATAATAGAGGCCCTTGGCATGGCGGTCATTCATCTCCTGTGGCGACAGTCGTCTAATGGTAGCTGGGCGGTCGGCATCGCGGTCTGGGGCGAGGAGACTGGTTGTGGTCGATGACAGAGGCCGCGGAGGACGCTTGGGCCCCTCGGTGTCCTGCTGATGTAGATGAGGGCGGTCCAAAAGGAAACGCTTCTTGCAAATACGAGCCAAGCTCATTGCAGTGGTCAGATCTGCGGGTGCCTGAAATTCTACGTCCATGTGGAGGCGCTCATGGAGTCCCGCCGTAAAGATGGACACATGCTGTGTCGGAAGAACGGTGGTAGTGCGGGCCAAGAGGACTTGAAACTGTTCAAGGTACTCGTCGATCGGACCGGTCTGTCGGAAAGAAATGAGATCCCCTGAGGGATTGCTGTGGAGAGGTGGGCCGTAGCGGAGGGTGCAGTTGACCTTAAAATCTTTCCAAGATAGTAGTGGTTTCTCTCGTTGTAGTTGGGAAAACAAAAGGTGTACGGGGCCCATCAGGTGGAAGGCCGCAATATTGAGCCACTCTTCCCAAGGGGTGTGTTGGTGGGAGAAGAACTGCTCGCAGCGAGAGCCGGGCTAAGGGGTATTTGTGGCTGTCGAATATGGGAAAATCCAGTCGTAAGTATCGTGGCACCTCGTTTCCCTCGTGTCGCGGGGGAAACAATTTCGGCAGAGTTGGCGGAATCGGTACCTCACTGGAGGAGCCCACTGTCGGTTGGACCGGTTGGTTAGCCGCTAGTTCGGTCGTGACGGCGGCAATGAGAGCGTTGTTGTTATCCGTGAGGAGCTTGGCGAGAGACTCAAAAACTTGCGAGAGGGAGGGTTGGTCGGCCATCGCGTAGGACAAAAATAGTGGGTTGTCGGCGCCGGAGAGAGGGAAGGACGAAGGGTCCGACAGCGGAAGTAGCACGGTAGAGGCAGTGTCCCCCGTCGAGGGAGGAGCCGAGACGGATGCACGGGGAAAAGGGGCCGGCGGAGAGCGGCGGATAACAGAGCCGGACAGGGATCAGTCGGCTGGCCGGAGCTTTTCGGTGCGGAGTCGGGCTGTGCGAAGCGGTCGAGAGGGGTAGGCGGCGGCGGATCTGGAAGGTCGTTCGCTAGTTGATGCTGCGGCGGTGTCAGGGGTGCTGGAGGGGCTTCGATGGCGGCTGGCCGGGGTTGGGCGGCCGGCGATGGTCCGGTACAGAGGGAGACGGCTGTAGTGGAGGCGGGAAAGACCAGATCTAGGTTGTCGGTGGTGGTAAGGAGGTTTCCCTCTGATACCAAGTTGTTAAGGGCCTAAGATTGCGAGCGTGTGCGCTGGGGAAGAGGAGGGAAGTCCTCAAGAGAGGAGGAGCGAGCGGCCCAAAGAGCTATGGTGGCGGTGGAGCAACGTGCGGTGTCGAGCGGCGGAGCGGCACGGGCGGGGATCGCGATCTGGGCGGCGGCTAGGGCAGCGGGTTCGGTTCCGTGGAGATATTTCAAAGGTTAGAGGGAGAGAAATAGAGAAATCTAAAAGATAATTTGTGCTTGCTTACCCAAGTCTTGGCTCCACCCAAGTATAAATAGTCATCAAAATGCCCCCTCCTTGGACTTAAACACGGAGGACGATTACGCATATAAAATTATAAATTAGAGTAGATAAAATAGACAAGATAAATAGTTCGCGACGTGCACGACCAAGGCGGGACCGTAACAGATTCCTTCCACCGCTGTTTGCATCAAAATAGATACTTCTGGAGCCTAAAGTCCACTTTGTCTTAGAGGTAAGTACTTCCCCCTTTTGTTCCTTCATGTATTAGCCTTGGAAACTAAACCTTAACTTAAGGGATTTTGATGCATTCCCGGATTCCAAAATTGATTTTAAAAGACAAATTTTGAGAACAAATTAATTTGAGTGACGCTAGCGGAAGTCACACGAGTGTTTGCAAACGGGACTCGTCCAAGTTTTCTCAAACGCACATAAATGCCCCACGCTCGCTTGCATTCAACGATATGATTAATTTTTCCATATGCATTAGCAAGGGGGAAACAAGCACAGTTTTTGAATTAACGGCAAACAAGAGTAAGGTTAATTTAAGCAAGCATTTTCTGATTTTCCTTGTCAAATAATATTGCGCATAAACGTTATACTAATAATAAGGGAGGTCCGGAGGTATGAGCTTGTATGTGAGTTATACCTGGCCCGTGCGCGACAACACGAGCCCCAAACTGAAGAAGAGTGGATATGTTTTGGGAAGGAAATGGCAGCAGGCTCGGGTGGAGGAGGGGATGGTTTCACGGGCCGGAGTGGCGTAGCCGTCAGTTGGTCCGCCCCAAGAGCCGGTGGAGGGCTAGGAAATGAGCGTCGACAGTCGACTAGACAAAGCAGGGAGGTCGGGGGGCCAACGAGTTTGGCTGTTGGAGATAACGAACAAAAATTGGGGTTGCGGCGGGTCCGGTGGTGTACGCCGCCGTTGTGGTCGAACGGGAAAGAAGAACCTCCTGGCGGCTGCTTTGCTACCGGGAAACTTGACGGGGGGCCGAGTGATTCACAGGAATCGGGAACGAAGGCTGGAGGATGGAGAGGGAAACCGACGCCGACCAGTGTTGTAGTCGCTCGATCCCGTCAGTGGTGGCCCGGAGATGTGTCGTCGGAGGTCGACGTGACAGGGAAAGGCAGCGGCGGGTAGCGAAGTGGCGAGGAAGAAGGGGTAACGGCTGATGAGTCGCGTCGGGCGAGGAAAACGAGGAAGTCTACAATGACTCGTCGTTTTCTTCTTTCCCAGGATGCCGAGAACAGGGGGATGGGGGCAGGCTAAAAAGACCGACGGGGAAAGAGATGCGCATAGTTTTTTGCCGTCGATTGACACGAACTGGAGTGAAACGCTGATGGGGAGAAACACCCAAATAAGAGTAATGATATTTGTGGGTAGTATTTCTTGTATAAACATCAAATATGAATACAAATATATAGGAAGAGAAGAAGAGAGAAATCCCAAATGTACAATGTGGGACAAAAGCTAAGACAACTTGGGCTCATAAATGGGCCACAATTACAATGAGTCTTTACATATTATTTCACTATCTTCTAACACTCTCCCGCAAGTTGTATCATACAAATCGTAAGCACAAAGCTTGGATAGAAACTGGCGATACAGTGGCCGAGGTAGAGTCTTGGTAAAGATGTCAGCAACTTGCTCAGAAGCTGGAACATGCTCCAATTTAAGTTTCTTCAGTTGGAACTTCTCCCGAACAAAGTGACAATCAACCTCAATGTGTTTTGTCCGCTCATGAAACACATGGCTCTTCGCAATATGTATAGCAGCCTGACTGTCACAGAAAAGAGTAGCAGGAGAGGAGAGATTGACACCCAAATCACCAAGAAGGATCTCTAACCAGGTAAGTTCAGAGACGACAGCAGCCATCACACGATACTCAGCTTCAGCAGAAGAGCGAGCAACAACTGATTGTTTCTTGCTGCGCCAGGTGATGATATTTCCTCCAAAGTAGGTATAGAAGCCTGGGGTGGATCGTCGATCCTCAAGTGAGCCCTCATAATCAGCATCACTGTACGCAACAAGGGATAAAGAGGAGGATGACTTGTATACCAACCTTCGTCCCGGGGCATCTTTTAAATACCTGAGGATGCGTTCGACGGCCTGAAGATGAGATATCCTTGGTGAATGCATAAAGCGACTGATCACTCCAACAGCAAAAGAGATATCGGGTCTTGTAACTGTTAGGTATATCAGTTTTCCCACAAGGCGTCGATAATATTTCGGATTAGTAAGAAGAGAGTCTGAGTCTGCTCCATGAGCAATGAGCTTGTCGTTGACATCCATAGGTGTTTCAACGGGTTTACATACGGAACAACCAGCATCCTGAAGAAGATCCAGACAATATTTCCATTGAGATAAGACCAGACCATCAGGTCTTCGAGCAACCTCAAGACCAAGGGAGTACCGAAGGTTTCCCAGATCTTTAGTTTGGAAGACAGAGTTTTAAGTGTTGTTTGATTTGATGTATCCCGTTAGAGTCATCCCCACTTATCAAAATATCATCCACATAGACTAAGAGAATTACAGTCCATGTTGATCGATGACGGGTAAAAAGAGAGAAATCAGCCGAGCTGCGCTGAAAACCAATATCACGAACGACATTGCTAAATTTTTCAAATCAAGCTCGAGGGGACTGTTTGAGACCATAGATAGCTTTACGCAATCAACACACCAGAGACTCCCCCGTTGTCTCAAACCCGAGAGGTTGGTTCATGAAAACCGTCTCCTGAAGATCACCATTAAGAAAAGCATTTTTAATGTCCAGTTGATGTAGAGGCCAACAACGGTGAACAGTCAGTGAGATGAGCACCCGAACAGAATTCAGTTTGGCGATAGGGGAGAACGTCTCCTCATAGTCCAAGCATTGTTGTTGAGTGAACCCACGAGCCACAATACGGGCTTTGAGGTGATCAATAGTCTCATCTGGAGCATGTTTAATGACAATGATCCATTTGCATCTAACGCAGGACTGGGCAGGCAGAAGAGGTACCAAATCCCAAGTATGATTAGCCCAAAGGGCTAACATCTCAGCTTCCATGGTCGCACGCCACCCAGGGTGTTGGAGAGCCTCCTGCACAGTGTTAGGCAGAGAGATAGAAGAAAGAGCACGAGCAAATTTTCGAAGAGCAGGAGAGAGCCGATGTAGGGCAATATAGTTGGCCATAAGATGGGCCGTTAAGGCAGGGTCAGCTGGCCGCGAAATCGTACTGGTAAACGGTAGCAGTGGCTGGGCTCCGGAGTTCAGATTACGACGAGTGTAGACACGGATGAGAGGAGGTTTGGTTGTTGGCTGATTGGGTGTTGGTGGTATGGGAGCAGGTGGTTCCACGTGGGGCGTTGGAAGAAGTGGAGGTAGAGAAGTGACCGGGAAAGCAGGACGAGGCACAAGTTGCCCATCGTAAGGTACTGAAGCGAATGACAAAAAGGGGTGGCCTTCCAGAAAAGTAACATCAGCGGACACAACCACTTTCCTGTCGATATGAGAGTAACACACATACCTTTTTTGAGTCTGAGAGCATCCTACGAACATACACTTGGTTGCACGGGAGGCAAATTTGTCCGTAGGTGGACCAAGGTTATGGACATAACAAGCACACTCAAACACTCGAGGTGCAAGAGGAAACAGAGATTTAGAAGGAAAGAGGAGACTAAATGGAGTGACAAAGTTGAGAACGGAGGAGGGTAGGCGATTGATGAGATGACAAGCAGTTGAAACTGCAAAGTTCCAGTATTCGATTAGTACCTGCATCTGAAGCATTAACGAGCAGGCAACATCAAAAAGATGCCGATTTTTGCGCTCAGCAACCCCATTTTGCTGAGTGTAAGCACAGGAGGTTTGATGGATAATGTCAAATTCAGCACAAATAAAGGCAAACGTTCAGCTAGCATATTCCCTTGCATTGTCAGTGCAGATAATTTTAAGGGGCGAAGAGAACTGAGTCTGAAGTTCAGTAACGAACGTATGAAATATAGAGGTGAGTTCGGTACGATCCCGTAGTAAATATAACCATGTCACACGAGAATAATCGTCAATAAAGGTAACAAAAGAGCGGCACCCAAATACACTAGGGATCTTATAAGTGCCCCAAATATCAGAGTAAATAATGAATAAAGGAGTACTACTCCGATTACAGACAGGACTAAACGAGACGCAATGTTGTTTACCAAAGATACATGACTCACAAGTAAACTCATGTAAGGAGACATCTGGAAGAACCTGCTTGAGAATCGGGAGGGGAGCATGTCCAAGACAACGATTCCACTCGACGAAGGAGACGACAGAGAGGGTAGAAGGAGGGACGTCAAGAAGATAGAGCCCATGAGACAGCCGTCCGTTACCAATAATATCTCGCGTTTGTCGATCCTGCATAACAAAAGAAGATGGTGAGAGAGTAGCATATCAAACAAGGTCATGTGTGAGTGGGCTAATAGAAAGTAAGTTGAACGGGGAGCCCGGAACATGAAAACCCGAGGTTAATGAGAGGTTGGGCGTGAGAGGGATATTAGCAGCTCCGGAGACAGGGGTGGAGTCACCATTGGCGACAGTGACGAACTTGGGATGAGGAGAATCCAAGTATTTTGGCGGCTTCTGGCGGGTAATATGGTGGGTGGCACCAGAATCCACAATCTAGTGGGAACCCGAGATAGACAGGTTATACCTTCATTAGCGAAGGAGGTCACAGAACCCGATGAGCGAGCAATCACCCATTGGAGTTGGTGAAGCTGGGTGTGGAGAGCATCAATATCAGACTGTGCATTTGAAGGAGTCGAGGTAGAAGCCACAGACATAGACTCAGCCTTTGAAGCAGCAGCAAGATGGGGTGGCAGACCATGCTTACGAGAGCATGTAGCCTCCAGATGATTTTCTCAACCACAAAAGGTGCATTTCAGGGGGGTTTTAAAGTACGTCCTCGTCCCCGAGACGAATTGCGACCCCCACAGGTCGAGGTACCACGAGTGGAGGGATGTTGTGAAGGTAGTTGCAGAAGAGCTGGAGATGGAGGCAAAGGAGCCTCGGGAGGCAGAGTGACCCTCAGAAGCATGGAGCATGAAAGGGGAAACTAGATCTGATATACTCTAAAGGGGGGGTGAATAGAGTATATGGTGCTTTTTAAAATTCAAAGAAAAACTTTTGCAAAGCTTTACAACAGTTGTTGTAATGAGTGTAAGCAGGGAAGCAGAAATAAAACTAAGCTATGCAGAAATTAAGCATAAGAAAATCTAGGCCAGAAACAAACAAAAAACATGCAAAACCAGATAACACAAGGAAATATAGTGGTTCCCCAACTTGGGTACATCCACTCTTCTACCACCCTAGGTAGGAATCCACTGCAGGATGAGTTGATCAGGTGTCCTGGGCACCAATGAGCTTTTGATAAGGTGCTCAAAAACCAAATCAGATTTTTTGATCAGGTGTCTTGCCACCAATGAGCTTTTGACAAGGTGCTCAAAAACCAGATTCAAACTTTTGAAGGGAGTTTGAAAAACCCTTTACAGAATGGGGGTGAGAGAGTGATGGCAGTCTTCTCTTTCTCAAGCAACTGAGAAGACTATGTGGATTCAGTGATGTTTGTCAAAGCTCCCCCTGAGTCCTTGAAATCTTTAGGAAGATGAGCTTTGCTGAGGGTGATAGGCCTTCAAAGATAGATCTCCAGCAAGAGATGATTTCAGCAAGCTGAAATGTTGAGTGTCTGGAGTCTTGAGATGATGTTGACCTTGAACACTTGAGAGCTGAAGAGATCTGAAGAATGTTTGAAAGCTTGATCTCTTCTTGATGAGTGTTCTTCAGAATTCTTGTTGACAGAAGATTGAGAGAGTCTCTGTGTATTGAGTTGTGTCCTCTACTTGTCAATTTCTATTCTCTTGTTCTTGTCTATCTTCTTATCTGATTCAAAAACATTCTTTCTTTTTATTCTCTGAGTCTGAATAGAAAATTCTCTGTCAAAGATAGCCGTTGGTCTGAATTAATTACAGCATTAATTGCATAATATGTTCTGAAGGAAAGTCCACTGATTTGTTCCTTGAAAAATCCCTTGAAACTTGCTTCAGAAGTAAATGAAAATGGCTGGCAGATCTTCTGAATTAAATGCAGAATAACTTCTATCTGATTTGAATTTGAATTCTGAAAGATAACTGAAATCGTCGAACTGAGTTCTGCTATCGTCGAGCTGAGCTCAGCGAACTGGAAAAAGCAAGCAGCAAAGAAATCGTCGATCTGAGCTCAAAGATCGTCGAACTGAGCTCAGAGATAAGGATCCAGTGCAGAGTCAAAATCGTCGACCTGAGCTCAGCGATCGTCGAATGGAGTTCGACGATATTGAGAAGTTGAGCTCAGCGATCGTCGACCAGAGCTCGACGATATTATGAGGGTTGAGCTCAGCGATCGTCGAATGGAGCTCGACGATCTGTCAATAGTTGAGCTAGCCGATCGTCGACCGGAGTTCGACGAAACGTCGTGCTGAGCTCGACGATTTGGACTTAGTCTCCAGAAAAACTTGGGTCTTCAGGGCAGCTTCCAAACCTAGACTCCTGATCCCTTAGACTCAATTCTAATTGACCTATTATCTATACAGAAGGTCAAAGCATAAAATCCTAGAGACATAGTGATCCTGACCCAAATTAGTAATAGGGTGTTCCAACAATCTCCCCATATTTGGGTTAGGAAAACTATTTACAGACTTTGAAAATCAAACAATCATCATACAATCACAGAAACATAAAAACAACAAAAGCAAGACACAGAGCAGAACCATCACAGAGATATATATAAAAGCATGATGTCCAGAAGGCAGTCAGAGAAACCAAGAATTATCACCTTACAGAGTTATTCCTTTTCTTTGCCTTTTACCATCTTGATTTCTCTGTTGGGATCTAAAGCTTGTTGTTTGGACCTGGTATCATCAGCTGCACCCAAGTAAATTTGCTTTGAAGCCCTGGGAACCACTGCAGCTGGATGCAATTCCATGTACCTGTCTGCATCAAAAAATTTGCTGGAAGCATATCTTTCTAACTCTTTTTGCCTTTGCTCTGACATGGTGGAGATGTTGGAAGTGTCTAGCCCTTGTTCTTTTGCTTTCTTTATCTGATCCAAAGCAGCCAGCTCTTTCATTCTTGCAGTCCAAGCCATAGGATTTTTTTCAGGGTCCTCAAATGGAACAGGTGGCTCATACCTGTTGGAAGTAGTATCTTGAGGAGTCCTGGCAGTTACAGTATCTTTGAGCTTGTAGGGGAAAGGACCAGAAGATGTATCAGCAGAAACATGTCCTCCCCTAGAGTAAGGATGCTGCCTGGAGTGTCCTTTAGAGTAAACCTGAGTTTCTCTTTGGTTTCCCCTATATCCTCCCCTTCTAGAGTAAGACCCCCTAGACTGGCTTTCCCTTTGATATGTTCTTGCATGAGGTTGGTAGGGAGCCTGGCTTCTAGCAGGGCCTGATCTTGCAGAGCTGCCACCTGCACCTGCATCAGGTGGAGGTGGTGGAGGAGGATGAGGGTGCTTGAACTGAGTGGAATCTTTATCAAACTTTCTTTTCTTCTTCATTGCCTTTAACTGGTTCTTAGAGAATTGCATCCAATGCTCAGAGATTGGGCAATTGTGCAGAATATAGTAGGGGACATCATTGTCATCTCTGACTTTGGCAGGAGGAACTCTCTTCAAGGCCTTACTTCTTGCCTTTCTTTTCTTTGCAATTGTGGCAGATGAGTCATCAGAAGCAGTGTTATAATCCTCAGATTCAGAACTTTGTGCATCATACAAGGCATCAAGCTGTTTCATCAAATCTTCTTTCAGTTTAACAGCAGCTGATGGGGCAACAGACACAGAAGCAGGAGGAGCAACAGAAGCAGCAGAAGTAACAGCAGATACTGGAGCAGCAGTAGATGTAACTATAGGTACTGGAGCAGCAGATGTTACAACAGGAATGAGGGCAGCAGCAGCAGCTTCAGACACAACAACTTCTACAGCAGGCTCAAAAGCAACAGCCTCTGTCATCAAAACATCCTGTGAAATGGGCTCAACAGCAGCAGTTGGAACATTGTCTTCAGCAGCAGCAGCAGCAACATCATCAGAAGCAGCAGTCACTGACAGAAGAAAATCAGAAATGATTCTGGGGTCACAGCAAGAGAAGGGCACTAGAGCCTTGGACAAATCTTCTGACTGGGCAGCAAGAACCTCTGGAGGCTGGACAGGATATGGCTCTGGGAGGCAGCAGAAGTAAGCAGTGTCAAAAGTAGATAGCAATGACCTTAGGTCTATTGCTAGTACTGGTGTAGCAGCAGCAGCAGAAACAGACACAGCAGCAGTAGCAGCAGAAACAACAGCAGGGGAAGCAGCAGCAGCAGCAGCTTCATAGGGCATCTCCCCCTGCCTGGATGCAGAGACCTGTGCATCAAGGCACACTGCTGGGGGTGCTGCTAGAGGAGTAAGGAAAGAGGAAAGCCTGGCAGAGAGAGCTGCCACTGATTGTTGTAGAGGAGCTAAAGAGGCCTCCATGAGAAGAGAGAGCCTAGGTGCAAGGAGCTCATACAACTGATCAGCAAGGGCTGGGAGATCTACATGCTCAATGAGAGGAGCAGAGGTAGAGGGTTGAGGGATGGCTGAGGATGCTGGAGGAGGAGGGCTGAAGGGTGGAATGAATGGCTCAGGAGAGGGGATGGTAGAGATGGAGGATAGAGGGATGGAAATGGAGGGAGTGAAGGTGGGTTGATCAATAATCTGGTGGAGAAGGTCTTGGAAAGATGTGGAGGAGGATGGGAAGTCTGGAGGAGAGGAGGGGGAATCATCCATGTAGGATTCATCCAAGAGAGTGAAGGATGGAAGGGATGGGGATGAGGTGACATCTGGAGGGGGATATGAGAAAAGGGGATGGAGGTGGTCTGCTGGTGGGGATGAAATTGTTGGGGATGGAATAGAGGTTGGAGATGGGCTGGAGATGGTAATTGTGGAGGTGGCTGGAGAGGTGGATGGAAGTGGTAGGGTTGGACTTGGAGGAGGAGAAGCAGCAGCACTAGCAGGCAGGTCCTCTGCAGGGGCAGAGGCCTGGGGTGGAGTGACTCTTAGAGTCCTGGTGCCTGAAGGGCCAGAAGAAGAGGGCCTGCTGGGCTTGGAGATTTGCCTGTCCCATTTCCCAAAAAGGGCACAGGTGAGTCTCTTGGAGGCATTGATGTGCACTCCAGAGGAGACTAGCAGGGCAGGGCACTTAGCCTGGAGGAAGATTCCAAGTATTCTTCCAAAGTTCACAAATGTCTTGTTTATTTTTTTCTTCAACAAATCAAAAAATACTTCTCCCCAGTTCAAGCTTCTTCTATCTACCAGAGCTCCCATAAGGCAAAGCTGATATCTGGAGATTGTGTCATGAGCAGAATGCTTGGCCAAGAGAACCTTGCCTACTACATCAGCCATAAACCTGTATTCCACAGACAGGTTCCTTTTAAACAGCTTGCTAGGGTTCCCCTCAGGATGACCCATCCTGGCAAGAATATCAGAGAACTCATCTCCAGAGAGTTCAGCAGAATCTTCACCATTTCTTAAACCAAAAACCTCTGTGAGTACTGTTGGGGTCAGAGGTACCTGGGTGCCACCAATAGAACCGACTATGGTATTGTTGTCCAGGTTGTGGGCAGTATATACCCATTCTTTAATCTCATCAGATGCAAGTTTGATTCTGGTTGTCATCAGGGCAGATAATTGCTGATCTTTGAACAATCTGAGAATATCCTGGAAGATTTGATCGGTTGTGTTGAAGGAGTCAAGATCGATGTCAAAGCTTGCATCAAATTTCATTGCAGAGAGTACAGCAACTGAAACGGCCATGGTACCTGCAAAAATCAACAGACAAAACGACCAAGGTAGAACTGTTTGGAGGGAAGAAAAGTTTGCAGAGAAATTGAAAGCGCAAGAGAGAACGACGACGAAAAAAGAGTTTTATATTAGGGTTCGACGCAGAAAAGGAAAGATCGTTGAACTCAGTTCGACGATCGAGGCTTCTAAAGGAATCTGAAGAGACTCCAAAATCGTCGATCTCCGTTCGACGATCTGGAAAGGCGTCGAGCTCCGTTCGACGATCGTTCAGTGAACAAAATCGTCGAGCGCCGTTCGACGATCGTTGACCGAAGGAGACAGTTCATGCTGTCTGAGGGGCGCTGAACTCAGTTCGACGATTCTGGAGATCGTCGAACTCTGTTCGACGATCTATGGGGAAATCGTCGAGCGCAGTTCAGAGATCAGAGAAATCCTAGACACTAAGGAAAATCAGAATTTTTGCCTATTCTTGGTCAATTTTTAGCTTTCAAAATCTTGGATATTATTTGAGACTTCCTCCATCTAACATTCCTAACTGATTTAGGAAGAAGGTGTGTTTCTTTTCATCCAAGGGCTTGGTGAAAATATCTCCCCTTTGTAAATCAGTTGGGATATACTGCAATTCAATTTTATTCTTTTCAACATTATCCCTTAAGAAATGATGTCTAATCTCTATATGTTTTGTCCTACTATGGAGGACTGGATTTTGAGCTATGGAGATAGCACTTGTATTGTCACAAAAGATTTTTGACTTCTCTAGGTTGTAACCATAGTCTAGGAGTTGATTTTGAATCCACAAGATTTGTGAACAACAACTGCCTGCAGCCATATATTCAGCTTCAGCAGTTGAAGTTGACACAGATGTTTGTTTCTTGCAAAACCAAGAGACAAGTCTATCACCAAGGAACTGACAAGTTCCACTGATGCTTTTCCTGTCAATTCTGCATCCAGCATAATCAGCATCAGAGAATCCAGTTAACTCAAATGCTGAATCTTTTGGATACCAGAGACCTAGATTTGGACAACTTTTAACATACCTAAGAATCCTCTTAACTAATGTGAGGTGTGACTCTCTAGGGCTAACTTGGAACCTAGCACATATGCATGTAGCAAACATTATATCTGGTCTACTAGCTGTAAGATACAGTAAGGAGCCAATCATTGCTCTATATGTTGTCTGATCAACAGGTTTCCCATGTTCATCAGCATCCAATACAGCATTGGTAGGCATGGGTGTTTTCATACAAGATGCCTCAGACATGCCAAATTTCTTAACCAGCTCATTAGCATATTTGGTTTGAGAAATAAAGATGCCCTCAGCATGTTGTTTGACTTGCAATCCTAGGAAGAAGGATAGCTCACTCATGCTACTCATCTCAAATTTAGAATGCATTAGGTTAGAAAACCTTCTGCACAATTTTGAGTCAGTAGAACCAAAAATGATATCGTCTACATAGATTTGTACTAGTAGGGTATGGGACTTATGGGTTCTAATGAAAAGAGTTTGGTCTACTCTACCCCTTATAAAACCATTTTCCAAAAGAAAGCATGCTAGGGTCTCATACCATGCTCTAGGAGCTTGCTTGAGACCATATAATGCTTTATTTAATCTAAAAACAAAATCAGGATGAGTTGGAGAGATAAAACCTGGAGGTTGTCTGACATAGACTTCCTCTTTGATGTCTCCATTTAAGAAGGCATTCTTGACATCCATCTGATAAACCTTGAAGCCTTTGTGAGCTGCATAAGCTAGAAAAATCCTGATGGCTTCCAATCTTGCAACAGGTGCAAAGGTCTAGTCGTAGTCAATTCCTTCTTCTTGAGAGTATCCTTAGGCAACTAGCCTTGCCTTGTTCCTTATTATTACTCCTTGATCATCCAGTTTGTTTCTGAATACTCATTTTGTTTCAACAATGGAATGATCCTTAGGCTTGGGCACTAGTTCCCATACTTTGTTCCTCTCAAATTGATGCAACTCCTCTTGCATGGCAATGATCCAGTGTGGATCTTGCTCTGCATCTTGAATGGACTGAGGTTCAATTTGAGAAAGGAAGCACGTGTGCAACAGGTTTTGGTTGACCTGATTTCTGGTTTGCACACCAGCTGAGATTTCTCCAATTATCTGGGAAATTGGATGGTCTCTTGATGTTACTAAATCAACAGGGGGTGTTGATCGTTCACCAACCTGTGTTGTTGTTTTCTCTTGTGGTACAACAACTGGCTCTTCCGGTTGAGCTTCAATATGTTGAGCATTGCTTTCATCTTCACTACTTTCATCCTCTTGAGCAACCTGTAGCTTGTTCATATCTTCAACTAGAGAGTGTTCCTGCAAAGGTTCTATGGTAGAAGAAATCTTCTCCTTGAAAGACATGTTAGTTTCATCAAAAGAAACATGAACAGATTCCTCAATTTTTAATGATGATTTATTATATACCATATAGGCCTTGCTGATCATGGAGTATCCCAGAAACACTCCTTCATCAGCTTTGGCTTAAAATTTTGCTAGATATTTCTTATCATTATTGTGAATATAGCAAATGCAACCAAAAATTTTGAAATAGTCAACTTTAGGTTTCTTCCCTTTGAGTAATTCATAGGGAGTCTTTCCCTTTAGTTTATGTATCAGGCTTCTGTTCAGCACATAGTTGGAGGTGTTCACTGCCTCTGCCCAGAAGGATAGAGGTAGATGAGCATCTGTCAACAATGTAGTGGCAGATTCAATAAGGGTTCTATTTTTCCTTTCAGCTACCCCATTTTGTTGAGGAGTTCTAGGAGCTGAGAAAGTATGTCTGATCCCTTCACTCTGGCAGAACTCTTGCATAAGAAGAGAATCAAACTCTGTCCCATGATCACTTCTGATCAGGGCAATGTGAGTATTGAACTCAATCTTTATACATTTGAGAAACTCTGTCAGATACTTAAAGTTATCAGACTTCTTCCTTAGAAAGAACACCCAAGTGAATCTAGAGAAGTCATCTACAATCACTAAAGTGTAGGATTTCCCTCCTAGGCTTTGTACTGTGATGGGTCCAAATAGATCCATGTGTAACAGATACAATATCCTAGGTGAATCACTCTTATTAAGTGACTTAAAACTGTTTTTAGTTTGCTTGCCTAATTGACAAGCCTTGCAGAGTCCTTCCTTCTTGTAGGGGCCAGAAGGTAGTCCTCTAACAAGGTTGTCCTTGGATAGCCTAGCAATAGTTCTAAGGTTTAGGTGTCCTAGTCTCTTATGCCATAAAACATTTGGTCTACAAACTGAGTTGAATAAACAGATATCTACAGAAGTTGAAAGAAAATCTACAAGGTAGATGTTACCTTTCCTTTTACCTGTCAACACAGTGGTGTTGTCCTCTGACTTGATCTTGCATAGGGTTTTGCTGAAGGTCACCTGCTAGCCTTCATCACATAGCTGACTGATGCTGATTAGATTGTGCTTCAGTCCTTCCACATATGCTACCTTTTTGAAGGTTACAGAACCAATCTGTACTGCTCCATATCCTTTAGTTTGTCCAAAGTTGGAGTCACCAAAGATAACTTTGGGTCCAAGCTTGGCTTTAAAGGAATTTAGGTTGTCCTTGTTCCCTGTCATGTGCTTAGAGCACCCACTATCCAAATACCATTGCTGGTTAGATGTTGGATAGGTCTTCACCTGCACATTAAGCAATTCACTTGTTTTTGACCCAGTTTACCTTGGGCCTAGGTTGATAACCTTTAAATTCAGAAATGAAAGACATCCCTGGCTGACTCTTATATCCTTCAGGATGATATCTCCTTGGAGGTAAAATCCATTCAGTATAAGGGTTAAATGTTTGGGATGAAGAACCCTCAGGATTCAATTTTGACTTGCCATTGAAAAAATTTCCAGAGCTCTGACCTCTGTTCGACGATCTTGGAGCTGAGTTCGACGATCTTTGGTCAGATCGTCGAGCTCCGTTCGACGGTCGACTATGGCTGAGGTCAGGTATATGGGATCGTCGAGCAGCGTTCGACGATCTTGGCTGAGATCGTCGATCAGCGTTCGACGATTTGTCCTGAGATCGTCGAGCTGCGTTCGGCGATCGTCGATCTTCATTCGGCGATCGTCGATCTCCGTTCGACGATTTGTACTGGACTTTAGTTTTCTGAGGCAGATCAGAATTTTTCCTGGCAACCTCTACAACTCTCTTTCCCTTGTCAGAAATGAACTTGATAGGGGTTGTTAGAACAATAGGTTGGCTGGATGAGGCACCCAAGCCCAGTGTACTGTTGAATCTTGAGTTCACTGTGCTTGTGATGTCCATCAGCTTGATGCTTCTCCCATTGAGAGATTCTTCAAGCTTCTTGGCCTCAGAGAGTTCACTCTTCAGTGAAGCTATCTGTTCCCTATGGTTCTCCAACTCCTGAGAGAGCTTGAGGTTTTCTGATTTTAAAGCATTGTGTTCAGACAATTGATTTCTGAGAGAGATGATCTCTTTCTCAGACTTTATCAGGTCTAGACATAGTGCTTTAAATTCAAGTTTAAAATCTTCTGAAGTGAAATCAAAAGAGCTGATTACCTGATCTTCTTCAGGTTGAGTTTCTGAGTCTGACTCTGACTCCTCTTCCTCTGAGTTGTGTTGAGAGGCATTGATTGCCATCATGCAGAATTCTTTTTCCTCTGCATCATCCTCATCATCACTTGAGCTGGAAGAGGACTGTGACTCCTCTTCAGTCTCACTCCAGGATTCAGCAACAAATCCTTTCCTTGTGTGCTTATTTTTGCTGGTGGAAGGTTTGCTACTTCCATGCCTTTTGGAGTCCTTCTCCTTTCTTCTTTCTTTTTTGTCCCTCCTGTCCTTGTTCTTGTTTTCTGGACAGTCAGGAACCATATGCCCTGGTTTCCTGTAATCAAAGCAAATAATGTCTTTGTTATTGCCAATGGACTTGTCATACCTTGGCTTATCTTGCTCCTTGTATGATCTTCTTCTGAAGTCCTTTCTGGCCATCTTATAGAATCTTTTGGCCAACAAGCTGAGAAGTTCATCATTGGCTGTTCCTTTTTCTTCAGGCAAATCCTCAGTTGCCTTGAATGCTATAGTTTTCTCCTTTCTTGTGGCTGGTGAAGCAGCCTTCTGTTCTTCTTCTCTGTTCTTGATGAGTAGCTCATAAGATTTGAGCTTACCCAGCAAGGCTTCAGTCGTGATCTCATTCAGACTTCTGGCATCTTTAATTGGCCAGATTCTTGAATCCCAAGTGCTGGGGAAGCACATTAGGATCTTATCATTCAGTTCTGTCAGTGAGATCTCTTTGTCTAATGTCCTCAGTTCACTGACAATTAGACTCAATCTGTTGTACATTTCTCCCACTGACTCTGTTTCTCCCTTCTTAAAGTTCTCATATTGGGAGATGAGATGAGATCTTCTGTCCTTTCTCTCATCAGCTGATCCTGCAACTATTTCTGAGAGCTTGTCCCAGATCTCCTTGGCTGAGTTGCATTCAGCTACTTTTTGAAAAATGTCATCTGACATTGTTTGAGCTAGAATGTTCATTGCCTTGGCATCAGCTACTTTCCACTTTTTGATGTCAGCATCTGTTCCTGATGGAGGTGGAACAGCATTTGTGCTTGTGCTCTCTGGAGGTCTTGGACACACTGTTAAGACGGAATTAAAAATATCTTCGTCAATAGAATTCATGTATAGTCTAATCCTTGCTTTCCAAAGTGCAAACTTTGACAGATTGCACACTGGAGGTCTGGTGATAGCATAGTCTTTGTTTTGGGCCATGATTTGTGCAGACTAAATTTAATGATAAAATATAAAAAGAAGGATCTAGTTTGGGATCTTTGGGGTTCAGGTGTTAGCCTGTACAACCAAACAGATATGGTATGTTTAACCAACCTCCCTCTGATACCAATTGAAAGGGGAAACTAGATCTGATATACTCTAAAGGGGGGGGTGAATAGAGTATATGGTGCTTTTTAAAATTCAAAGAAAAACTTTTGCAAAGCTTTACAACAGTTGTTGTAATGAGTGTAAGCAGGGAAGCAGAAATAAAACTAAGCTATGCAGAAATTAAGCATAAGAAAATCTAGGCCAGAAACAAACAAAAAACATGCAAAACCAGATGACACAAGGAAATATAGTGGTTCCCCAACTTGGGTACATCCACTCTTCTACCACCCTAGGTAGGAATCCACTGCAGGATGAGTTGATCAGGTGTCCTGGGCACCAATGAGCTTTTGATAAGGTGCTCAAAAACCAAATCAGATTTTTTGATCAGGTGTCTTGCCACCAATGAGCTTTTGACAAGGTGCTCAAAAACCAGATTCAAACTTTTGAAGGGAGTTTGAAAAACCCTTTACAGAATGGGGGTGAGAGAGTGATGACAGTCTTCTCTTTCTCAAGCAACTGAGAAGACTATGTGGATTCAGTGATGTTTGTCAAATCTCCCCCTGAGTCCTTGAAATCTTCAGGAAGATGAGCTTTGCTGAGGGTGATAGGCCTTCAAAGATAGATCTCCAGCAAGAGATGATTTCAGCAAGCTGAAATGTTGAGTGTCTGGAGTCTTGAGATGATGTTGGCCTTGAACACTTGAGAGCTGAAGAGATCTGAAGAATGTTTGAAAGCTTGATCTCTTCTTGATGAGTGTTCTTCAGAATTCTTGTTGACAGAAGATTGAGAGAGTCTCTGTGTATTGAGTTGTGTCCTCTACTTGTCAATTTCTATTCTCTTGTTCTTGTCTATCTTCTTATCTGATTCAAAAACATTCTTTCTTTTTATTCTCTGAGTCTGAATAGAAAATTCTCTGTCAAAGATAGCCGTTGGTCTGAATTAATTACAGCATTAATTGCATAATATGTTCTGAAGGAAAGTCCACTGATTTGTTCCTTGAAAAATCCCTTGAAACTTGCTTCAGAAGTAAATGAAAATGGCTGGCAGATCTTCTGAATTAAATGCAGAATAACTTCTATCTGATTTGAATTTGAATTCTGAAAGATAACTGAAATCGTCGAACTGAGCTCTGCTATCGTCGAGCTGAGCTCAGCGAACTGGAAAAAGCAAGCAGCAAAGAAATCGTCGATCTGAGCTCAAAGATCGTCGAACTGAGCTCAGAGATAAGGATCCAGTGCAGAGTCAAAATCGTCGACCTGAGCTCAGCGATCGTCGAATGGAGTTCGACGATATTGAGAAGTTGAGCTCAGCGATCGTCGACCAGAGCTCGACGATATTATGAGGGTTGAGCTCAGCGATCGTCGAATGGAGCTCGACGATCTGTCAATAGTTGAGCTAGCCGATCGTCGACCGGAGTTCGACGAAACGTCGTGCTGAGCTCGACGATTTGGACTTAGTCTCCAGAAAAACTTGGGTCTTCAGGGCAGCTTCCAAACCTAGACTCCTGATCCCTTAGACTCAATTCTAATTGACCTATTATCTATACAGAAGGTCAAAACATAAAATCCTAGAGACATAGTGATCCTGACCCAAATTAGTAATAGGGTGTTCCAACAGAGCACACATCAGAGAGAGAGGGAGTAGTGGCAGATGAGAGTATCTGAGCACGAATACTATGCAGATGCGGAGGAACCTTTGTCATCATCATGGCAATCCCGATAGCTTATTTTTATGCCTGTTGTGCAGTCAGATCAGTAGTAAGAGGCTAGTGGTGAATTCACGCCTCAACAAGTGTCTTGGCCTTAGCAACGAAGGACGTCATATCTCCAGGTAGCCCGAGATTAAGGGATTGAAGATCAGTAATGATGTCAAACAGATGTTGCAGACTGTTTTGACCAGAATAGAAGGACTGAAGTTCCTCCCACATGGACTTTATCGTGTCATGATACATGGTCATCCTGTAGGGCTCGGTATCCATAGAGTTGAGGAGCCAGGATTGCACACGGCCGTCATCACGAAGCCACTCGTCAGTGGGAAGGGTAGGAGTAGCCCGGGTCAAGTGATGAAGTAGTCCTTTTGTCTGGAGTACCCGACGAACAGAGTGAACTCATTCCACAAAGTTTCTTTTGCCCGTGAGAGAGATAGTGGTAATCCTGAGTTCATCTCGTAGTTCAATAGCAGGCGAAGCAGTCCGAGATGGCAGAGAAGAAGTACCAGCGGACTCCCCGGAGTTTGTAGTAGTATCCATGAGGCAACTTGAAGACCAATCCGCAGCGGCCAGAAAAACAGCCCGCAAGCAAAACCAGCGGCAAGACAGGCCGAAGTGGCTAGATAAGAAACAGCGGCTAGGAGAAACCGCAAGCAGAGATCACAGCGAGCAAGATCAGCGGCAGGATCAGCTGGCAAAGAAGAAAACCGCAGCGGTAAGAACAAGCCGCGCGCGACTAGGGGGTCGCTCAAGAAGAAGGAACCCGCAAGCAGAACCAGAAGAAGCGAAACGGAAGAGAGGCCGCACTATCTCGGTGACAACACACCGGCGGAAGGAGGCCGCGACAAAGTGCGGAGACCGCAGCGGGTAGATAGACCGCAACGGTTAAGGGAGACAACCCGCAACCACAAGGCGGGGCGGAGAAGAGAAACTGCAGGGTCTCGGCGTCAACACACCAACGTTCAGAGGCCGCGACCAAAATGCGGAGCCCGCTGCGGGTAGAGAAGCCGTAGCGGTAAGATATGTCGAAGCGGGAAGCTCGCAGAGCCAAGGAAGAGACCGAGATCGCCGCGACTAGAAGACAGCAACGAGAAGGGAAACCGCAACGGTCAGGAACGGCCGCGCAGGAAGGGAAGTCGTCGACGACGGGAGAAGCAGCAGCGGGAAGGGAAGTCGCAGCGACTAAAGAGCGGAGACCGCACGGTCTCGGTGCGAACTCCAGCGGCAAAAAGGAGTTACCGCGACCAAGGTGCGGTGGAAAAAAAAACGTAGAGGAAGCAGAAGAGAGAAGAAGGCCGCTCGGATAGGGGCAGAGACCGCAGCGAACAGGGCGGGGGGTACCACCAGTTCGAGAGGTTATAAAACAGGAGGGTGGAACCACGAGAGAGAGAGAGAGAGCAAAGAGAAGAGGGCGGTAAGGAAACCGCTAACCGCATAGAAGCAGCGGTTAGAAAAGGGGAAGGAAGTCGGGGACCAAACCGCTGGGTTAGCAAGCAGGCCAAGCGGACAGACAGGGACAGGTCGGACCATCTTCCTCTGATACCATGTAGAAAGTAAGAGTAATGAAACTTGTTGATAGTATTTCGTGTATAAACATCAAGTATGAATACAAATATATAGGAAGAGAAGAAGAGAGAAATCTCAAATCTACAATGTGGGACAAAAGTTAAGACAACTTGAGCTCATAAATGGGCCACAATTACAACGAGCCTTTACATATTATTCCACTATCTCCTAACAGTTTACAAGCTAGAAAGATATTTTGGAAAAGACAAGAGAGGACTATTTGAATATGTCATGAGATCACTACTGAATGACTATTTTTAGAAGAACTTAGATAGTAGATGTTAATTTAAAAAATGGGAATTAACTCAAAGATCTGATTGAAATGCTAAAATCAATCCCAGATACCAATCTATACGGTTTTAAAAAAGACGGACCAACTTGAAGCACGGCCTTAACCTCAGAGACCCGATCATTCACCCAAACTGGAAAGGCATCGTTTTTCTAAGATAGGTACAAAAACTAGAGACAACAAATTGTTTATTAAAAAAATCAAATATCAACTTGCTTCCAACTTAAAATAAACAATCACCCATATAATATAAAATGCCATTCCTATACTTACAGGTGAGCAAAACATGTGGCCAACTACAAGCTCTGGTCCTGCATAATACATTAATGCGAGCAATCTCCTGGCATGTGAAAGTGCAACTATTTCTTCGCTTCCCAAAACCACTTTCGGAAGTCTTTCCAGAAAGCTGTTAAAAATTATAACTTGATCATTGACCGAAGACTATGTTTCTTTTAATGAACATAAATAATCACTCACCTCGTAAACAATTCAGAGAAGTCAGTTTCTCTCATAAATTTCTTGCCAGAGTGGAAAAGCAAGCTAATGGAATCTTGGGCAGCACAAGATACGGCATCTGAATCATCACAAACAAGAGCACACAAACACTCCTGGATGTTCAAAAAATAGTAAACTAATTACTTTTGTCAAAATTAACTAATGCATAAAAAATGCAACAAGTGCTATATTCAACATTTAGCAATAGCTGCAAAGCTGCATTAGCTAGAAAAAATGAATCTAATCTCGTCAAGGAAGGCAGCAAAAATCCAACATTTAGCAATAATAGCAAGTGCTATACTCTGGCCATTCCTACAGGGTACTATGTGGAGATGAGGAAAGGGGTTTGAGCTTAGAAAAAAAAAGAGTATAAAAGCATCAGGATGAGTAAGGATCAGTTCAAATACGGCCAAGTGGAGATAATATCTCACTAAAAACAAAAGATACTTCCATCCATCAAATGTCCGAATTAGGAAAAATTAACTGATGCTTTCTGAGTTACGGAATGCTAAACCTAATTATCTTCAATGATCTTTGTTTGAACTTTGAAGTCTTTTGTTGAGAGATCTTTGTTTGATGTCTGTGGGGCAATTGTGGAGGGAGATTGTAAAAATTTGATTAATGTTTTTTTTCCGAGAGCCTGAAGTGTGGAGGCTGGGGTATGTCTGATGATGGCGAGGAGGACTTCTCCTTTCTTAGCTTCTTTCCTCAGCTCCGTTTTCAGCATGTGTGCCCGGAGGCGAATAGAGTTGCCCACTTCTGGGCTCGGTTTGCTTTGCAGGGAATTGTGTGGTTAGTATTGTCAGCTCTCTGCCTGAGTTTGTCGAGTTTGTCCAATCTGATTTGGATGACATGGTGTAATCGCATAGTTTTGTACTTTCTTTTCTGCTTTAATGCATATGCAATTTTTCAAAAAAAATTATCTTCAATAATCTATTTTTTAAAAAATTTAAGCTAGACCTGACATCTTCTATGATCTCAAAAAGTTCTTCCATCAACATAATAAGATAACAAATTAAAACAAGCAGATTGCTGAGACAAGTCAAAGAAACATAAACATGATCATGATATAGTATCAATACAATAGAAAATGTTATGGGCCATGTACCGGGACCCGACCATTCTATCATCCTTTACATTTTTAATTAGTGTGCAATATGTTGTATTAAGTCGAATGCAGGTTCTTTTTATAGAAACCAAGTGCTTGAACTTATTGTGCATATGCCTTTTGCAGTTGTATTTAAAGACCCCTAGGGTCATGAATAAAGGAGACGAATTGTCTCCCTTACTCTCTTATTTTCTTCTCTTTTCCTCCCTAAATTAGATTTGGGTTGAACAAGGCTCCCACATCCTCTCCTTCGGTCGAGCACGGCACCAGTCTCCATCCCCACCTTTGGTGAAGCTACTGAACAAATGATGAGGGGCCCATAACATAGAAGTCAAATCCATATAACAGACACTACAATAGTCTTTTCAAGCTTCTAAAAGTCAATTATCATTTCGAAATCACCAAACAAAGCTGAAGGAAACAACAACTTATTTGAGCGAAGATGCATCATGCTAGGCAATGTTTAGAAAACTGGACTGGCCAGTCGGATCGGTTGGACCTGACCTGGTCCTCTTGGCGGCTCAGTCTGGTATTAAAAACCGCCTTTGATGCGGATCTGGGAACCGCAGAACCGAGCAATTGACCTGGCAAACCGAAAACACGTTTCGGGTCGGTTCTAACGTTGGTTGGTTTGGGTACGGTTCTTCGAAAAACAAAAACCGGCGGTTCGGTTCGGTTCTCGGGTCCCGTGGTCGGGTACCCGAGAACCGACCCGACCCGTATGTTGTAAAAAATTTATTTATTTTCAGGTATGATTCACACTTGAAGATAGATCTGCATCACGCCTAATGACGTTAATAACTCATTAAATAACATTTTACAGTAATACATGATTTGGAGATTTAATAATTCTTTAAATAACATTTTAAAAAATGTTAAATCTCAATCCCTTATATTCTTATAATATCATATTTCTCATTTTCTCCCGTGAAGTCAATCTCCCGTGAAATTCCTAACTTCCAACCCTAACATTGCTGCCCCTGCACCCTGCCTGCTAGAGCTCCTGTCACCGTCTCCAGTGAAGGCCGACCAAACACTCAAAGCAAGCACAATAGCACCTCTAGTCGCTAGAGTTCCCGTCCCCGTCTCCCGTGAGGGACACCGAACGCTCGAAGCATCCCGCAGGCATCGATTAAGGTCAATCTACTTTTAGTGTACCAGCTTTCTTAGCTCCTCTTCGCCAATTATAAACCGATTTTGGATTGTTTTTTAAGGCAATTTGTTGTGCAAGAAACATAAATTAAGGAACCGAGAACCGAACAGGAACCGAACTGATATTTCTGGTTCGGTTCCGGTTCTACATTGCAGAACCGTGGGTCGGTTCCGGTTCCAAAAATTTGGAACCGAACCTATACGGGTCGGTTCTTGGTTTTAAGCGGAACCGAACCGAGCCGATCCGAGTTGCACCCCTAATAGATATATAGATATATGTGTGTATACAAGATATGTAAACATTAATATATTTTAAGTGCATTCAACAAAAAATCATTAAAGTAAACTTCAACTTGGGCATCTGACTAATGATTTCATCAATTGTTTTGGGCTAGCTTGATTCAATCAAATATAATGCACATTAAAATATTTAAATAAAACTAAATTCTTTTATTTTATTTACATCCATTTTATTTATTTTTATTATTTCAATTTTTTATTAGAAACATAATATTCTTTAGATTGTTATAAATAAGTCACAAATTGATTAATTTATGACTCGCAAAATGGAAAAAATGATTTGTAAGGATTGCAAAATCATACCAGGAGAAAGTTGGACAACACAACATATGTTATTGGTGTTAGATGTACAAATTAAATATAATAAATTTAAGAAAATCACAAAAATATCGCAAAAACTTAGGTGGTAGAACTTGAAGATGGAAAAACAAGTTGCTTTCAAGACAACAGTTATGGAACAACTATTTGATGACCCTTATGCTGATCCTAGTGTCTCATGAGAAGTTATTTCTTTGAATTTAAGGATAAGTGGACAAAACATACTTGGAGTATCAAAAGATCATGCGTCCCCAAAAAAAGAATCTCGGTTGTGGAAAGACGAAGTGCAAAACAAAGTGAGAACAAAGAGGGTCAGCCGTCAGCTATAAATTACTCTACGCTTGTAGGAATGATGAAAACTTAACCAGGTATAAAGTCGTCAAAAAAAAGTTAAATATGCAGTAAGTAAAGCAAAATGTCAAGCTTATGAAGAATTTTATAAGCGACTAGATGTCAAAGACGGAGAGCGTGACATATATAAAATTACTCGAGCTATAAAAAGGAAGACAAGATTTAAGCCAAGTAAAAAGCAAAAAAGTATGATTCAGTTACAATTTTGACGGATGATGTGGATATTAAAGAGAGATGAAAAAGATACTTTTATCAACGATATAATGAAACAAAAGACAATGAATTGAACTTGGAAGAGTTAGGTAAATCAGATGAGTATAGGAACATAACGTTTTATCGTAAAATTTAAGTATCAGAGGTAAATGATGCTCTAAACAAGATGAAAAATGGAAAGACGGCTGGGTCAAACGATATACCCATCGAAGTATAAAAATGTCTAGGGAATAAAGGAATTTTATGTCTTACATGTTTTTTCAATAAGATACTAAAGTCAAAGAACATGTCAAACCAATAAAGAGAAAGTATTTTGATACCTTTGTATAAAAACAAAATAAATATACAAAGTTATGTTAATTATTGAGGAATTAAATTGATTAGTCGTACCATGAAACTCTATGAACAAGTAATAGAAAGAAGAGTAAGACGGGAGACAAACATCTCGGAGAATCAATTTGGATTCATGTCAGGGCGGTCGACCATGGAAGCTATACATCTCTTGAGGAGACTCATTGACAACTACCGAGAAAGAAAACAAGATTTGCATATGTTGTTTATTGATCTTGAGAAGGCTTATGATAGAGTTCCAAGAGAGATCTTATGGAGTAAATGTACCATATATTGACATAATCAAAGATATGTATACAAATTCAGTGACAAGGGTGAGGACATCTGGAGTATTAACACAGGAATTCTCTATCACTGATGGCTTACATCAAGGTTCAGCTTTAATCCCTTATCTCTTTACCTTTATCTTAGATGAGCTCACTGGACATATTCAACAAACAATACATTGGTGTTTATTATTTTTGTATGATATCGTTTTGGTTGATGAGACGCGTGAGGGTGTAAACACAAAACTTGAATCCTGGCGAGACACTTTAGGAAAGAAGGGTTTTAGATTGAGCAGGGCAAAGGCAGAGTATATGGGTAATAGAGCTTAAATTTAGCAGTACAAGAAGGACGGATGACTTCGTTATTAATTTGGGTGATCAATATATTTCACGTAGTGATTGTTTTAAATTTCTTGGATCGATAGTTCAAAACGACGGAGGTATTGATAAAGATGTGACACAGAATCCAAGCAGGTTGGTGGAAATGGATAGTCGAGTCAGGGATCTTATGTGATTGTAAAGTACCATTAAAACTTAAAGGCAAATTTTATCGTACTGCAATTAGACCAACAATGCTCTATGGTTCTGAGTGTTGGGCAGTGAATTGTGTACATGAGCAAAATTGGGAGTTGCGGAGATGAGAATGTTTAGGTGGATGTGTGGACACACGAGATTAGATAAAAATTGGAATGAATGTATCAGGGATAAAACAGGAGTAGCAAGAAGATGCGAGAAGCTCGACTAAGATGGTTTGGACACGTACAAAGGAGACCATTAGAGGCACATTTTAGGCGTTGTGAGAGTCTAATAACCAGACATGTTAAATGAGGGAGGGATAGACCAATAAAGACTTGAAATGAAACTATAAGGAAAGACATGATGTACTTGAGCATTAGTGAGAGTATGACAAAAGATAGGCACAATGGCAACAAAGGATCCATATAGCCGACCCCACTATAGTGGAATAAAGGCTTGAGTGTTGTTGTTGTTGTTATGTAATTACACATCAACCCCAGATTGACCGGTTGGTCCTTGAACGTTTCCTTCTTCTGATTTAACGTCTGGTCCAGATTTTGAAACATTGATTCTAGGGAATAAATCATCATTTTTCTATTTTATAGCACAAATGTGAATTGTGTCAAACCTCCAACACAATAACAATGAAGAAACCTGTGATAGTTCAAGCTAAAAAATACAATTGCAGGGCAAGCTCACATGTTAACATAAAATATTGAAATATATAGCAGGGTATGTTTTTGCTGGCCACCTTTGCTCTAGGGTATGGAATAGAGTTTTACCTGCGCGAGGAAACAATATTTTAATTGTATCTCAGTAGGAGCAATTCTCTTAATTTCAATCTTCATGTACACAAATACATTGGTTCGACCAGATATATCTGCATGTCGATTCAATGTGCCGTTGGCAACCTCAATTGAGGATGTAACCCTAAGTTCCATCCCTCGACTATGACTCTTCTACGCATGGCCGCCTCTGAGACACCAACGCCAGCCTTACCATGCACTATTTTGCCTCCAACAGCTTCTTCCTCATTGTGTGACATCCAACAATTGTTGTTGACGCCATACTCTATCGACTACTTTGCACTAGGTCCATCAATCAAAGGACATTGGTGCTCATTTTTAACCATCGACTAGTGCATCGTTTTCGAGGCATGCTTCATAGACTACTTGGATTAGGCCCAAAACCTGGTCTGGACGATCCAGCAACCAACGACATTGATGATCAGCTTTAACCCTATTCCATTGCACCACTTTTAAATTTTGATGGCAAGCACCGTTGACTACATGCACTAGGCCCACCTCCTCTTCTGGTTCATACAACTTCCCTCACCTCTTCCTCAGATTTTCCAGTGAATGACCATCACCTGAGCAATGTCGAACAAGCTCAATAACCATGGCGCATGGTCACCACTCTCTCAACCACTATGGACAACATGGAGGCATCCTTAACGGCACTCTTCATGTCTTACAACATGGACACTAACTCATCTGGTACCACATCCCTCTAACTTGGTTGAGCTCACCGCCAAGGCTGTAACACCCCGGTCTACTGTGGATGCGCTACATGTCTGTAGACCAGTGACCCCAACCCCTCTCCATGGATCTGATTTGTTGCGGCTGCTAATTTCAATGGTGGGTTGTTGAGGTTGGGCTTGAACCCCAGACCTCCTGGATAAGGGATCTCTAAACTGGTCCTCATCACCAACTGAGCTTAGTTGGTGATGAGAACTAGTTTAGAGCTCCTTTATCCATGAGGTCTGAGGTTCAAGCCACAGCCTCAACAACCCTCCATTGGAATTAGTGGTCACGGCTATCCAGATCGTGAAGAGGGGTTGGGGTCACTAGTGATGCGGAGCACAGACGAGGAGGACGAGTTTTAAGCTCATTCGGGGCTGATTGATGACTTTCCATATATGGCGTTCCCGGATCGACAATCGGACTCCGCAGATGTGTCCGGATTCGCGTTGCGAATCATTTGATATATTACCTCATTATTTTGTGTTGTATTTTGATGTATTTGAGTGACCCCACCTCTGGTCAATCATAGTTGTCGATGGTGAGATGCCTTAATCCTCCTTTTATTCTAAATAGATGGTTTGTGGGCTGGTTTTAGGTATTGCAGAATTTGGAGAAGAAAATTCTCGGATTCCCGTGATCCCTCCGCGGTGCCGACTCCGTGAAACCCTAGTTGACGACTCCTAGGTGTGTATCTCCTTCCCCATGGTTTTCCTTAACCCTAAGCCACTTTTCCCCTCACAAACTTCCTCCAGTACCTCTCCTACAGCCCCCAAATCCAATCACAATGGCTGGCCAGAAACTCCAATTCATGTCTACTATTCAAAAATGAAATTTACTATTTATTTGATATAGTTTCTAAAAACAAAGAACTCACTGTGCCACCGTCTCCCCCTTGACCACCACCGCCCTTCATTTCTCCCCCACCAGCAACCCGCCACCCAAAATTCCCCCTATTAGCCGGTAAGTTGGTCGGTTTATTCTCTACAGGAGTCGGCCTTTCCCTTTATTCCCAGCCACCACCGCCCCTCTCCCCCTCCACCAAAACCCCCTACAGAAGCACTGTTTGGTAATTTCCTGCTGCCGCCCCAATGCCCTGCCACAAAAATCACATCATGTGAGTATTCCCTGCAGATGAACCTTATTCTTGTGCCTCCTCTGTCTGATTTAAAGGTTCTGCTGCTACCACCCCTTTACTTTTCATTTCCTTCTGTTGTATTCCCTCCCAATAGCCACTCATGTGCTGCCACCGTCCAACCAGCCCGCCTACTCCCTCCGTGGAACCACCACAAGCTTCCCCACGTCCAGATTTGTAACTACAGCCCACATAGCCGGACCTATTCATTTTTGGCCCGATCCCGCCTTCCTCCACCAAAACATGCTGCATCCGTCATTCTCCACGCCTCGGGTTCCACCTCGGGTCGCCTTCCACGCATCTCCGGCTCTGAATTCTTCAATGTCTTGGTCAGTCCACTACTCGGCGAGTCTTTGTTGTATCGGATAATTATTTTCAGTATATTTATATTGGATTGTATCTTGTACTGATTTTGGATCTCTTGTATGATAGTTGTTTCTTTAGATAATTATCGTGATTTGTAGAATTTATTCGTCGTGCGCTCTAGCTTTGGCCCTCCATGCGAAGGAAAGCCTAAACTTTTTTCGCTTAAATAAATTATTTTTGCCTTGCTTTGAATATTCTGCGTGGGATGTTTTAAATTACTATCTAACTGTGGCTTAACAGTCAGATTTGCATAGCATGTAGGGTTAGGTCAGTTTATCCATTGTCTATAGATTTGTCTTGTGTCAACTGGTTTGCAGACTTGTAGCTCACCCACAGTAGACTGGGGAGTTACCATGTGCTGATACTACCTTTTTTGATTCCCATCCACACAAATCCTCTGCACCGATTAGATTTTCCAATCTTTGAGACTAAAGCTTTTTGAACTGCAATATATCCACAAGGTACCACGCTATATGGATGGCTCGACACTCTGCATATGTGTTCGGATCCATCAAACGAACCATAATGTGACTTGGTTGGCACATAAATGGATGATTTTGTGGAGTTACCTAACAATGTTCTCGACCAAGTGTCAACGCATTATATAGGTTACTATATGATGGGATTCGAATATCCCGTCACACATTTACGTCCATAACTCCATCACCCCTCACAATGAAACAAGTTCATTTTCTAGAAGCCGAATTGCTGTAACTACTATCCCCTGCTTCGACCATTCCAATCCTACACCTACTTAATGGTGTTCCCTCCACAATAACCTAAAAAACTATCGTTAACACCGCATCACCCTCCATCGAAAATCACACAAGCACCTTCTCAACAAGTGCAACTCCTTAGCGCTCTCCAAACATGTCTGTCGAAACCACCAACCACAACAATGGTCTCATTAAGAGTACTCTGAACTCCATCATCAACATCAATGTCTAAATAAAAACTACTCATGCTCCTCGGTGCCGAAGACAATGACATCCCCTTGGCTGACTTCGATGCACTGGCGCTAGATGATGATTCATGACACTCATATTTCGTTCTCTACTTTGATATTTGGAAGTAAAATCAGTTTAAATATGGATACAATGAGTGTCACGCATATGTGTGACGTAACCCAACTAGTGAGTGTACTAATCTTGTTTTATCCCTATGGACTAATATGGGCATTTTGGTAATTTATGTGAGTTGTGTCCTTACAGAAAGGCGTAAATGTATCATATATTGACATAATCAAAGATATGTATACAAATTCAATGACAAGGGTGAGGACATCTAGAGGATTAACACGGGAATTCCCTATTACTGTTGGATTACATCAAGGTTCAGCTTTAAGCCCTTATCTTTTTACCCTTATCTTAGATGAGCTCACCAGACATATTCGACAAGCAATACCTTGGTGTTTATTGTTTGTGGATGATATCGTTTTGGTTGATGAGACGCGCGAGGGTGTAAATGCAAAACTTGAATCTTGGCGAGATACTTTAGAAAAGAAGGGTTTTAGGTTGAGCAGGGCAAAGACGGAGTATATGGAGCTTAAATTTAGCAGTACAAGAAGGACAGATGATTTTGTTATTAAGTTGGGTGATCAAGATATTTCCCGTAGTGAGTGTTTTAAATATCTTGGATCGATAATTCAAAAAGATGGATGTATTGATGAAGATGTGACACATAGAATCCAAGCGGGTTGGTTGAAGTGGAGAGACGCGTTAGGGATCTTATGTGATCGTAAAGTACCACTAAAACTTAAGGGCAAGTTTTACCGTACTGCAATTAGACCCGCGATGCTCTATGGTCCTGAGTGTTGGTCAGTGAATTGTGTACATGAGCAAAAAATGGGAGTTGTGGAGATGAGAATGCTTAGGTGGATGTGTGGACACACGAGATTGGATAAAATTAGGAATGAAAGTATTACGGATAAGACAGGAGTAGCACCAATTTCAGAGAAGATGCAAGAAGCTCGTCTAAGATGGTTTGGACACGTACAAAGGAAACCATTAGAGGCACCTATTAGGCGTTGTGGGAGTCTAATCACTAGGCATGTTAGACGAGAGAGGGGTAGACCAATAAAGACTTGAAATGAAACTATAAAGAAAGACATGATGTACTTGGGCATTATTGAGATTATGACAAAAGATAGGGCACAATGGAGACAAAGGATCCATATAACCGACCCCACTATAGTGGGATAAAGGTTTGAGTGTTGTTGTTGTGTCAATATATGAGAGAGGGGTGGGCATAGTTGTTGGTCATCTTTGCTCTAGACTTTGGAAATGAGCTACTACTAGGTGAGGGAAGTAGTTTATGGTTGTATCTCAGCAGGAGCATATCTCTCAATTTTTTTAATGCGAGTTTCCTTCTTTGCACAATCTCAAATGTGTTGGAACCCACCCTCAAATTATTTTTCATTATTATAAATAAAGGTAGTACTCAAGAATACCATGTCATTACTTTTGCATTATTATATTAGATTATATAAAAAAACATAAGATAACATCCCGACCCATCAGATTGAAGCTCATTCCTCACGGATTTAGAAGTTACTTTGATAAAAACCCAATTCCGTCCAGACTCGAGAAGAAATGTTGGAACGCACTTCCAAAAATGGGATCCAATCACTTTACATTGCAATGAAACAAATTGCCCTCAAACACAAGAGAGTGCATGCATGATTGCAGAGAAGAAAGATGCATGTGGTGAAGCATAATGGATTACTCGTGTCAGATAAAAAATTTGAAGATGTAGAAAGATAATTAGGTATTTAATTGGTAAATATCAACTTCAAAGGTTGAAAAATATAGCAAAATAAACGATTTAATCAAAGGAGTTCTGAAGAAGTAAAATAGCCAAACTAGCATAATTAGTTATTGATGGAAATTGACCATCAACTGAGTGTGTAAAATACAATCCATAAAATGAGAGAAATTCTATATGCCAGATCATATATTGCTAGATGGGGTCAGTTTCAAAAATATGCAGAAGATTAACTAGAGATTGTAAGTCTTATGATCCAAGTAAATATGAGCAGTTTCCCAAAATACATAATAAAGCGATGCATGTGCAATAGGCCATTCTTTTGCAATAAGAATAAATAACTAAAGGTGTTATTCACACAAAAAATAT
The DNA here is from genome assembly GCA_039583875.1 of Platanthera guangdongensis. Lineage (NCBI taxonomy): Eukaryota > Viridiplantae > Streptophyta > Magnoliopsida > Asparagales > Orchidaceae > Platanthera > Platanthera guangdongensis. Next base: position 218,132,411 of record CM077163.1, on the reverse strand, counting down.
TGCAAAAAAGTAGTCTCGGAAGTGAAAAAATTGTGCCGCTGAAGGTCTATGCCATGTCAAATGGGTTAAAAAAATTCAATAATTGGAAGTATCCCATGATCCTATGCATAGTGCAGCCTTATGATGGCATTCATGAGGAAATATGTAGATAATGATATGCAAGTAAATCTACGGAGGAAAAAATCTGCGAGGAAACTAAGTACTACACTTACTAAAAGCATTAATCTGCTCCTCTGCAGAGTAAAACTACAGTGTGACAATAGACCCATGGTACCATCCACAAGTGCTTTCCTAACCTTTTCGGCAGGATGAACACAAAGCTGCAATAACAGAAAGATTATGAAAACAAACAAAAAGTTCAGCATAAACTTGGAAGTTAATACATTTTTAATGCTTATATATATATATATATATGTATGTATGTAGATATAGACATATGTATGTATATATACACATATGTATGTATATATACACATATGTATGTATATATACACATATGTATGTATATATACACATATGTATGTATATATACACATATGTATGTATATATACACATATGTATGTATATATACACATATGTATGTATATATACACATATAGATGTATATATATACATCTATAGATGTATATATGTATATATATATATATACATATATATATGTATATATATATGGAAAGAAATCAAACACTTTCTAAAATGGCATACATGTGGAAAAGTGGCAGACAAAAGTTTATCTACTTGAGCAGAAGTTTGATCTACCCAATCCTTTGTGCGTTGCACGTACAATGATATTGTTCCAGGATATTCATCATGATTTATCCCCTTTTTGTCATCATTTACAGGAATTTGTGCTGACTGGCATAATGAATACTCTGATTGATTATGGATACTGGCAGGTAAATGGCGAAGCACATCTAGGACTTTTTCGGCTGATCCATTTTTATCGTAGGTAATCTCACTAATTGAAAACTTCTGCGCAGTGAGATTTGCCTCATCCCTTAGAACTATTATCAAGAACTCGGTTAATCCAAGAACTGTGTGTTCAATACTCCCAGCATTTCCTGCTGAACCACTTATCATAGTTTTTGACAAAAGCAAAGCTTTTGTGAAGCGGCTAACTATACCCGGAAGAAAAAAGGCGAGTGCATCAGCAGTACCAACCTTCAAAAAAGATAATGTAGAATAACATAGCTGCTATAATGGAATATCATTTACAAAAAGTACAACCTATGCGCGTAAGGCCAACAAGTACAACAAGCTAGTAGTGTAAGACAAAATTATAATAGTAAGTAAATCAGGTTTTATTCATTATTTGTTCTATTGGGCGGCATTCTTCCAAGGGATTTCGAAGTGTGAAAAACCACAACACACAATTCTGCCGAACAAAAAGTATTTATCAAAGATAATGATGTCAAGACAAACAAAACACAGAATTCAGATAACATGATAAAGTAATTGGCACTTGATAAATTCGGAAGTCTGGTTAAAAATAAAAGTACACCAAGAACTATCCGAAAAAACGCCGTCTCTTGAATTTAAAAAAGGAACAATCCATTTTGTGCATGTAAAAAGTGAGAAAGTAATCTGACAATTAAAACAAGTCTTTCTTATTTACTTCACATCACTACCCCGCAAAATCAAGGGGCTACAAAAATGTCAACTTGAGTTTAGAGCAGATTTAGCCAGTGACGAGGAGATCACGTTGGCAGAGAAAATGAGACTTGGAAACAAAATTGTGAAACTAGCGAGGTTGGCCACTTGAGACTGAATTCCATCACCAGTAAGCGGGAATGACAACCTGAGAGATAGATTCAATAAGCAAGGATAAAAGGTTATGTACCTTGACAATGAAGTCCAATAACCTAAGAGAAAGGTCTTGTAACCAGAGAGTAGGTTGAGCATTATGAGAGAAAGTTTTATAACATTAAGAGTAAGCTCAGCAACTAAGAGGAGCTGTAATCAGGGGGATTCAGGCAGGAGAGCGGACCTTTTAAGCAAAGACAAGGTAGATCTGGACGGTGTAGTCGGGAAATTGAAGAAATAGTAGATGTGATCCAGGTTGGCTCAGATATGTTAACATCCCCTACCCAACACCCCCAAAAAAACTTAAAGGAAGCATACCAACTTGAGTTTGAAGATCAAAGAATGAAAATAAAATTTGAACTGACAAGATATAGATCGGTGATATAGAAACCGATCATAATGGAGTCTGGCAAGATGGAGTGACGGAGTGGAGGTTGATGAGAAGGTCCACAAGTTGGAGGTTGGCGAGATAGATGTGCATGAACAAAGACATAAGCATTACCAGTGTCAAAAATGTCTCAGCTCACACAGATCTAGAGGAAGATCCAACATATGAGTTGATACATAATGAAACTGACATTGCTACATTAAATATATTTTCTGAAGCAGTAGATAGTTGAAAGCTAAGTGTCAATTGGAGAACCTAGTGTCCGGCGGGAAAGCGCTGATGAGGGGGAGAATTGAGCTCGACTCAATGCCCTCGAAGGATGAAGAAGCTAGAGGTATGAAATTAAAATAAGTCGCTGCAAAGCATCTGATGTCATAGTATTAAGAGAAGCCTTTGAATGACAGAATGCGAGGCAGAGCTAGCAGGAGAGAAAACAAACAATGATGACACTTCATATCATGGACTAGACAGACTTAAACATAGAATTTTTGCCTAGGTGGGAAGTGATGCGGAGCAGAGACGAGCACGAGCTTTGGGCCCATTCGGAGCTGATTTGGAGACTTACCATATATGGCGTGTCCGGATCGACGATCCGACTCCGTGGATGCGTACGGATTCGCGTTGTGAATCAATTTCATATATAGCTTTGTACTTTTCGGATTTTATTTCATATAGTTTTGACCTCGAGACCAACGACCAATCATAGTCGCAGTGTTCTAGATGTAGGCAGACATGTCTGACATGTCGGCCGATATAAAGGTTTTGGGGATAAAACGTCACGACATCGATATTTTAAGCAAAAATGTTGTTTTTTGAAAATATCACCCGATATATTCATTTAACCAGATATATCAGGCTATTTCGCGACTGATAGATCGTCGAGAGTGTTATAAATATTGTTTCCATTTTTGATGAGACCAAACAACGGTTAAGGTGTTACCGTGTGACCTTGAGGTCATGAGTTCGAGTCCTAGAAGCAGCCTCTTGCAAAAATATAGGGTAAGGTCTGCTTACATTTCACCCTTATGGTGGGATCCTTCCCCGGACCCTTGCTGCACGGGGATGTTTTGTGGACTGGGTTGTCCCTTTTAAAGAGACCAAGCAAAAATATTTTATGTTGTGCTTCATTTCGTGCATCTTTCTAAGTTTAGTGTCGATTAATTTCTCATCTCGCTCTTATTGGTGAACTTTATCTCATTTATTGCAGTCAGCAACTCTTTTTTGTGCAATTTATAAACATACACTATGTGTATATATGTTTATTGTGTAATTTATAAACATACATTTTGTATTCAATTGTTCATATTTATAAAAACTGTGTATATATATGAATAAATTTATTTAAGTACTAAAATCCGACATTGTAAAATATCTCTGATATATCTCCCGCAATCCAACATTCGATATTTCAAATTCAAACTGATATGAACCTGACATTCGACATCTACAATCTTGCATAGTCGTTGATTCCGGGTGCCCTAATTTTTATTTCGTATAAATAGGTGGTTTAGGGTTGCCGTCATTTCTCATTGCTGAATGTTTGGAGAAGATAGTGTCTTCCTTCATTCTGGTGATCTCCTCCGCGGTGCCGACTCCGTGGAACCCCTTGGTGATGACTTCTTGGGTAAGGCCTTGTATCTTTTTATTTTATCCCCCCCCCCCACCTTTCATATTTTGTTGTCCAGCCGCCACCCTCCCTGCAGGAATTTCTCTCTGCTGCCCAGCCCGGCCAGCCCACCGCACCACTCTCTCTTCCCCCAGATCAGTCGTCTGCCTCCCTGAATTGTCCCTCCAACCACCCCTATCATAACCGCCTCCCTGTTTCCCTGCACATCCACTGTTCCCCTCCTTTTCCCCATCAGATCCAGTCGGCAACCCCCTCACAAACTCCCCCTCCTTGCTGTCCAGCCCTGCCACCACCCACCTTACAGTTGGCTGACTGCGTGCAGCCCCAAAACAGCCCAGATCTAGATTTTTCCAACCACAACCGCCAAGTCTTTCCATATTTGTTGTCATTACTCCCCATCACGTGGATCCATCTCCCAACAACCAGTCATCACCAAATTTGTCCAGATCTGGCATTTCAGCCGAGATTCAGCCACTTACCTCTCCAATTCAGTTCCTAATCCCCCAACCAGCCTTCCCTTATCTGATCCGGTCCACCAACCACTGAAACCCCTCTTTGAGCTCTCCAGTATTCAGATTTGTTTTATTTACAGCAGCGCTATTAATCGTATTGTATTTTTATATCGGTAATTAGTTGTAAAACATTGTTACAGTAGTTTATTACATAGTTGCTTGGGTGTTCAGTTTATTATAGTTATTTGTGCATGGATTAATCTCTAACTGCAAGAAGGATTCATTCGTCGTGCGCTCTTGCTTTGGCTCTCCCCGCGGAGGAAAGTCTAAGCTTGTTTCGCCCTAAATAAATTATCTTTGTCTCGATGTGAATTAATTGTGTGGGGTGATTTTAATTTATTATTTAATTTGTGATCTAACAGTCAGATTTGCATAACATATAGGGTTAGGTCGCAGATTTCTCGTCGCCTATAGATTCGCCCTGCGTCAATTGGTATCAGAGGGCGAGTTACGCGTACTTTTTGATACGTAGTCGTAGAGTCTATGGGTTTTTAATTATATCTATGTATCACGATTATTCCTCTCCTAGATTTGGAGGTCTCGAGTCCACTTGCACCCGCTCTCACAGAGCCCCGTCAGGGAGACCCTCACATTACTACGACAGTTATCCTCGATCGTAGCACACCACTTTCAGAGATCGTGTTGACCCACCGACACGACACCACTATGCTAGAGACGATCAGTATGATAATTGTCGTCGTTCTTATCCGTACACACGAGCGGATCGTGTTGATCATTCGACACGACTCAGTTATCTTAGTGATGATTATTATGAGGATCGTCGCTCTGAGAGAGATCTTGAGAGTCAGTTTCGTACTGTTGCCCCTTCCTTTGACGGTTCATCGAGTACCGAGTCATTCAGTTATTGACTCGTGGATATGGAGTATTATTTTGATTATTTTGAGGTATTCGGTGAGCGTCGCGTCAAAGTTTGCGAAACTTAAACTTTTAGATCAGGTCAGGGCTTACTGGTCTAGCGTTGAGAGAACTCGTGAGCGAGACCGTCTTCGTCGCATCACTAGTTGGGTGGACATGAAACGTATTGTGTCAGAGGTATCTGCCTTCGTTGTATCGGAGTCGCTTGCTCGACCAATTATTTCCCCTTCAGCAAGGATCCATGTCCGTCGCTGAGTACAGGGACCGTTTTGATGAGTTAGTGGTGAGGAGTGATATTCGAGAGGATCCAGCCATGATCACTTCCAGATTTCGATCTGGGCTTCGATCTGACATTCATACTAAGGTAATTTATCATAGCTCGGAGTCCCTCGAGCAGACATATCAGCTCGCCCTTCGTTATGAACAGTCATTGAGATCCGCAAGAGCTGGTCGATCGGATTCTCACCTTGACCTCCGCAGTACGAGTCCCTCCCATACTGAGGTCACCACGACGTCTACCACTGTCTTGTCAGCCACAACAGAAGTGATAACTGATGCAGATTACTCTCATCTCAGTGAGGTGCTTAGCCCAGTGAGTGACCTATCTCTGATTTCTGAACTGCCTCTTGTGACCCCGACTGAGAGCGAGCCTGAGTGACTTACTAAGTCTGTAGTGTTGTGCCCCTCAACCACACCTCCTCTGTCATCCACCGAGTTAGTTAGCATCCTAACCACAGACCCATTTCCTGACACCGCACTCACGGATCCATTCTTGAGTGTAGGTCTGTGTCGCTCCGCCATTGTCATTACCCAGAGTCACATCACGACTGAGAGCCCAGATCCTGATGTTGATCTCGTAGTGATTATGTCACTCATTCATGGGGACATGACCATTTATGATGGTACTAACATGGAGGATCATGACCCTAGTGACGAGTTTTACGATGACCCCCCTGTTGAGCCTCCTGATGAGCCGCCACATCCTGGTGAGAATGCAATTTGGGCGAGACGCTCGTTTATGAGCTTTGAGTTATTGGTGTCTCTTTTGCTATCATCTATAGTCTTACCCCGGATAATTGATCTTGCGTGGAGCATAACGTATGTAGGGCCTTCCTTGAGTACACTTGAGCATACTTATATTTTGAGGGCCTACCCTATGGCGCATCACACGCTCGATGAGTTTTGAGACACCACCTGCGGACCCACCAGACGAGTTCTTTCTTTTCGGGGGCACGCACCACACTCGAGAGTTATGTCTTCTAGTTGGTGCTTACGATTTTCATTCAGGTGGTCGTCGCATTCGTAATAACTTTTCTTACACACCTCCTGGTGAGCCCCCTGATGTGCTACGTTTCCCGAGAGACAATTGGCTCTTTACGAGCTCGTATCTGAGTATTGTTGTCTCTCACAATCATCTGAGCACTCGTCTTACGCGGGATGAGTTTTTTTACGCCCCACCGAGAGAGTCTCCTGATAGACCACCTCCCTTAATAGATTTTCAGGTCATTAGTAGAATTTCCAATAGGGAGCATGTTGTGTCGGTCATGTGTCGTTGGCCTCATTTGCATGAGTCTGTTGAGTCATTTAATCATCATTTGCATGAGTATGTTGTGTTGTCTGTTCATCATTTGCATGTGTTATGAGTCGGTCCGACGAATAATCCATATTGGTAATAAATCTTGTAAATCACATGCGGATGTTCATTGACCAGTGCAGGTACTTCATGAAGGCGAGCAGGTGATACTAAGAATCTGCGTTGTGAGGCTTTGTGTGAGGCTTGTTAAAGGCTTGAGCGTTAGGTGAATGGGTCCCTACTCAGTCCTGAGATGCATCGGGACAAATTCTTATGAGATGGACATCCCCGCGAGCATGGATACCCAAACTGTGTTCAATGTTGAGGACCTGGTGACATACTTTGCACCTCACGAGTATTCGGGCCCACATCCTGGCGGCCCTCCCGAGCCTTTACCACCATTTTTACCACACACCACTCAGTCTACCCTCGAGCCCTTGTCACCACATTCATTGCTCCGTGCTCGGCCCATTTCTGACCCCCACTTAGCCGGGATCCTATCCCCAACGGTTCCACCATTGGCACCTTAGATCCCACCGGATCCTTTTGTTATTGTATTGAGAGATGAGATTATGACTGAGATCCTTTTGCATGAGTCTGTCCCCTCTGCAGGCGGTCTCGTGTGTCGCTACCTGGTTTGCTGGCGCGAACAACCCTTCATCGATGACACTTGGATGCTACCAGCGGAGCTTAAACGACTCGCCCTGGACTTCGACTTCAGTACGACCATCTCCATTCATTGGAGATGGAAGTTTTTAAGTCCGGAGGAGTTGATTGGCGAGGAAACTCTTCCATCGACGACACTTGGACGACCTCCGGTGGACCTCTTCGAGTTTTACCTGGCATACAGCGAGAGAATTTTGATCTATATTCATCGGGAGATGAATTCTTTCAAGCAGGGGAGATTGATGCAAAGCAGAGATGAGGATGAGCTTTGGGCCCATTCGGCGCTAATTTGGAGACTTATCATATATGGCGTACCCAGATCGACGATCCGACTCAGTGGATGCTTCCGGATTTGTGTTGCGAATCAATTTCATATATAGCTTTGTACTTTTTGAATTTTATTTCATGTAGTTTTGGCTCCGAGACCAACGACCATCATAGTCATTGATTCTGGGGGCCCTAATTTTTATTTCTTATAAATAGGTGGTTTAGGGATGAGGTCATTTCTCATTGCTGAATGTTTGGAGAAGAGAGTGTCTTGCTTCATTCTGGTGATCTCCGCGGTGCCGACTCTGTGGAACCCCTTGGTGACGATGCATTGGGTAAAGTCTTGTATCTTTTTATTTTATTCCCCCGTACCTTTCCTATTTTGATGTCCAGCTGTCACCCTCCCTGCAGGAATTTCTCCCAGCTGCCCAGCCCAGCCAGCCCACCGCACCACTCTCCCCCCCCCCTAGATCAGCCGTCGGCCTCCCCGGATTGTCCCTCCAACCACCCCTATCATAACCGCCTCCCTGTTTCCCTGCACAGCCATTGTTCCCCTCCTTTTCCCTATCAGATCCAGCCCGCTACCCCATCACAAACTCCCCCTCCTTGATGTCCAGCCCTGCCGCCACCCACCTTACAGTTGGCTGGCTGTGTGCAGCCCTAAAACAGCCCAGATCTAGATTTTTTTCAGTCATAACCAGCCGCCAAGTCTTTCCTTTTTTTGTTGTAATTACTCCTCATCACGTGGATCCACCTCCCAACAACCGGTCATCACCAAATTTGTCCAGATCTGGGCATTTCAACCCAAATCCAGTCACTTACCTCTCCGATCCAGTCTTCCTAATCCCCCAACCAGCCTTCCCTTACCCGATCCGGTCCACCAACCACCGGAACCCCTCTTTGAGCTCTTCAATATTCAGATTTGTTTTATTTACAGTAGCCCTATTAATCATATTGTGTTTTGTATTGGTATTTAGTTGTAAAACATTATTACAGTAGTTTATTACATGGTTGTTTGGATGTTCAGTTTATTATAGTTATTTGTGGATGGATTAATCTCTAACTGCAGGAAGGATTCATTCACCGCGCGCTCTTGCTTTGGCCCTCCCCGCGGAGGAAAGCATAAGCTTGTTTTGACTTAAATAAATTATCTTGTCTTGCTGTGAATTAACTGCGTGAGATAATTTTAATTTATTATTTAATCTGTGATATAGCCGTCGGATTTGCATAGCACGTAGGGTTAGGACGCAGATTTCCCGCCGCCTATAGATTCGCCCTGCGTCAAGAAGAGATGCAACAAACAATGATGTTGCCACATGTTGCGGTGTTAATGGAGTTGCATATGTTGAGAACTGCAAACATCGGAGAAGACAATGTCAGTAAATTGAAGAGAGATTCATCTTTGAGCCTTTCCACTTCCACTCGATAATGATAGTACATAGTTGTTGGAAAAGCTAAAATTTGAGGGCCTATGTAGTAGGAGAAAGATAGTGTGCTTCATGGTTCGAACAAAAGGATCCAAGGTGCACAAAAGCAGAAGTTAAAGAATAAAAGGGACAAATAAAATATTCTCCTTTATATATATATATATATATATATATATATATATATATATATATATATATATATGTTTAACACATGTAAAAGATGCTCCTTATATAGTTAGAGGGAAGGAGTAAGAATGAATCTAACATGTGGGACTAGAGGAGCCTAAGAGAGAGATGGCCCAATGGGCCATTTATACATGGGCTAAGTATATGTCAATGACTAAACTACTTTATTGGCATTTTCAAACACTCTCCCGCAAGCTGGAGCAAACAAGTCGTAGGTGTCATGCATAGAAAGACACTACCAATATAGTGAACGAGGCAAGGCCATAATAAGAACATCTGAAACCCTATCTGCAGCTGGCACATATCGTAAAATTAATCTTTGAAGTTAAACTTTTCTCCGACAAAATGACATTGACTTCGATGTGTTTTGTGCGCTCCTGAAACACAGGATTTTCAAAAATATGAATAGCAGTCTAGCTATCACAAAAGAGAACGCCTAGTGATAGAAGTTTGACTCCTAAACCAGTAAGGAGACTCTAGCCATTTGAGTTCTGAAACGACGACGGCCATGAAACAATATTTTATTTCAGCAGAGGAGCGAGCAAATACAGTCTGCTTCTTGCATCGTCAGGTAACCAAATTTCTGTCAAAATACCTGCAGTAACCAGTAACCAGTAACCACTAGTGGATCAATGATAATCGAGGGACCCAACATAATCAACATCATAGTATGCAATGAGAGACAAAGATGGGGAAGGCTTGTACACCGGTCCTTAACCTGAAGCATTCTTCAAGTATATAAAAATATGTTCAACTGTCTGACGATGGGAGGTCCGCGAAGTATGCATGAAGCAACTGATAACACCGACCCCAAAAGATATATTGGGTCGTATGACAGTAAGATAAGCTTGCCAACGATGCGACAATAATACTACTGTTTAGGGAGAAGTTGATAAACTATCTTCATTGCTTGTCGATGGGAAGACCCAGATGATGAGCGAAGGAGATGTAATAAAAGACTCGTGGGGTCAGAGGGAAGGGAGGGCGGCTAGGAAATAAGAGAGAGAAGGGCATCGCAAATTGGAGAACGAACAAGTGCATGTGGTTGATGAGATAACAAGCAGTGGAGATAGCGAAATTCCAATAGGCGGTGGGGACCTGCATTTGGAATAAGAGAGACTGAGCTACTTCGAGAAGGTGGTGGTTCTTCCGCTCAGGAATGTCATTTTGTTGTGTTGTATGCACACATGAGGTTTGGTGGATGATGCTCAACGAGGTGCACAAAACCTAGGCTTATGGGGTACCAAAGTTAGAAGGGCGGGAGAATAGGTTTTGGTGGATGATGCTCAACGAGGTGCACAAAACCTAGACTTTTTGATGCAGTGTAGGCTATGGGGTGCACAAAACCTAGGCTTATAGTGCGAGATGGCGGTACGACACAAAAACCTTAGTCTAAATGCAATGCAACCGTCGGTGACGGCGATGAATAAATCAGAGCAATGAAAACTTTAGCACCACACAAATTAATAAAAGAGCAGAGAAAGAGCATTTAATTTTAGCAATTTTGTAATGACCTTCGCTCGGAAGGCCAAGGCCAAGCGCACGGCGAATAAATCCAACCTGCAATTATTAGCGTATCGCAACAAAGGTCTACAAGCGCAAATCCAAGCAAAGCACAATAACAATCCAATAATAATGAAGAATCAAATGTTCCAAGACAACAAGAGACTCACCAAAGTAGCGGGCTGACTGAGGCACTGAAGATTCCGGAGCCGGATGTGTAGAATGGCGATCTAATGTGGAACCGGTGGCGGAACGATGGTGGCGGTGGCTGCCCTCGGCGGAAAGTGGGTAGATCGGGTCGTAAATGGGTAGATCTGGCCACGAGGAGGGAGATCCAGGCGAGGAAAAGTAGATCCGATAATTTGGGGATCGGATCCGAGCTAGGGGATGATGCACGGGGGTGGAAATAACGGATCGGAGTGCTAAAACTCTAGATCTAGACTGGTCTAGAATTTTAGGGTTGTTTGGGAGGTGGATCCACGGATGGGAGTTGGCGGTTTGGAGAGGAGGGGGTTTGGAGGTTGGTGGACTGTTTGGACAGCCAAAAGGGTGGTGGGAAATGGGGAGGAGGGGTTGGCTGGAGGTAGGGCTGGCGTGGGGAGGTTCGACGGCTTGAAGAGGGACCGGCAGGTGGGGCGGCTGAAGGCGGGGAGGTCGTGGGGTCTGGCGGCTGCTGTAAACAACAGGCCGGCTGTTGGTGGTGACGGAAAGGGGGCTGCAGTGGGGGAAAATGAAGTTTGAAGGGTGGAAAATGATGGCAAGGGTTAGGGAAGGATAGGGGAGGGGAAAACCAACCGAGGAATCCTCACCTAGGGCTCCACGGAGTCGTCACCGTGGTGGGATAGTGGGCTTCAGGGAAGAAGCTCTCCAAAAATCTGCAATGCCTTGGATCAGCAGCCCTTAACACTTCTATTGATAATAACATGAAGATTAGGGCATCCCCAATCAACGGCTATGATTGGTCGGTGTGAAAACCACTTGAATATACTAATAATAAACCAAAATATATAAAGTAATATATGATCTCGACTCGCGACGCGGATGCTGACATATCTGCGGAGCCGGATCGGCAATCCAGTCAAGTACTCCTGCGCGAATACATGAATGTGGGTCCCGCCTTGCACCGAACCCCTCCTGGTGCATGATCTGATGGATCTCCATCACCTTTGGTCTGAAGAACATGGCGCGATGAGTGAACCCGGCAACCACTCCATAAAGTTCTTCTTGCCGACAAACGAGATAGCAGTAATGTGGAGTTCATTGCGAGCATTAGACAGTGGAGCCGGAGCAAGGGACGAAAGGAAAGAGCCGAGGAGGCAGGAGCATCATTTGTTCCCAACGTCCCAAGGGAAGGAAGGGCTAGCAGAAAGATGAGGAGTGGTCACAGTAGGAGAGGACAAGGAAAGCAGACAAACATAGAGACCGAAGGCAGGGTGTCCGAGCTGTTGAATTTTCTCAAAGTGGTCAACAAGATAGTTTAATGCCAAATTAATATCCTCAGAACTATCAAGATCACGCATTGATCATGCAGAAACCAGGAAAGCAAGCTCAAACACCAAATGCAATCACAGGGACAAGCAGATCATATATTTATTTCTTCTTTATAGAGCGAGGTATATATGGAGAGACATGATTTCGCCAGTACACAGAAACACAGGAAAAAAATTACAAGTAAAACAATTCGAGCGGACAGAACTGTAGACCGCCGAGACCGCCCAATCCGCCAAAGTCGCTGAGGCCGCCCGAACTGCTGCTGCTAGAAGACGAATAGAACACGGAGTCCTCCGAGACCGCGAGGTCGCGCGGACACACCGTTATTCGCTGACTGCTACAAGCTGCTGCCGAACTGAAGAACAGACCGCCTACACCGCCAAGTTCGGCGGACATGTTATTGAACTTGGAAAGTTGAAGCAGAGAAACTGACAATCCGCAGAAGCGACCTGCTGAGACCGCCGATTGAAACCGCAAACCTCATTGATGTTGACCGCAGTCAAAGCCAAACTCCTGACTCCTCGGTGTTAGCCGCGCAACCTGCAAACAGCAAACAGTTTTCTACTCAACCAGCGCGGACAGGAAAATCCAGACCGCAACAATTAACCAAGCCCCAACTTACTATTCACTCAGTTACTGTAGATGTGTCGGGGGGGGTCTATTTATAGGCGAGGTGAGGAGTGTGGTCACCACCCCAGCACGTGCGCTAACACACCCCAGTCTGCCAAGTCCGCAAGGACTTGGCCAAACTTCAATCCCGTCAGGCGCCAGGTCAAACTCAGTCTGCCACCATGCGGACACAATGCCAGCTCGCACAACAAGCACAGCGCCAGTCCGCCCAACGCAAGCATAGCGCTAGTCCGCCACTCAACACAGCACGTGGACACAGGCACAACCCATGCTGCATCAATCCGCAACTCAACCCAGCACGCAGACACAGCCACAACTCATGCTGCATCAGTCTACACACTGTACGCAGACAAGGTGGCAGTCCGCACAGCTCGACAACAAACGCCACAGCCGGCCACGAGTCCACGACCAACAGGCAGTCCGCCCGGTCAACAGCGGACTCTGCGGACATTGTGAACACCATGGACTTGTCACAGAAGACGACCAAGTCCAGCAGATCAAGCAACTGACGCGAGCACGGCGGACACAAAAGACCCAGACCGCCAATCAGCAGGACAGTCTGCCATAAAGAATGAGGCCAGCACCCACTGCAACACCGGAGAGCTTGGCAAGGGTCAAAGCCGATCTCCAAACACAGTCCGCTACAACTCCGCGGATACAACTTCGAATCCGCCTGGTTACCACAAGAGCTGGCTAACTGCAAGGCCGCAGACCAAGCTAAGCACCGCCAATAGACCGCCATATACAGTCCGCTCAGGCCGCTCCACTAGATGCCCAAGCCGCTAAGGCTTCCTTGGCCAGACCATCCAGGCCGCGCACCAGTCCACCCAGGCCGGAAACACAGGCCGCACAGGCCGCTCCACAAGAACAGCCAAGCCATCGTCCAACCAGACCGTCACCCAGGCCGCAACCATCAGTCCGCCCAGGCCGCGGACTCAGACCGCCCGGCCTGCTCCATCACTCACTTTCACTTCACAAATTTCAACACTCCCCCTTGAAGTAAGAAGTGGTGATCAAGCCCAGCAAACCTCGGAACCTTTGAAAAGACCCCTTCGACAGTGGCTTCGTGAAGATGTCAGCAAGATTGTCTTCACTCCGAACATGCCCGACCACAAGAGATCCCTCCAACACCTTCTCCCTTATGAAGTGGTGCTCGATCTCAACATGTTTGGTCCTTGCGTGACACACTGAATTGTTCACCAGTTTGAGAGCACTCTCATTGTCACCTCGGAGTAAAGTAGAACCTTGCACTTCCTTATGGACGTCCTCTACAAGCCTTCTCAACCAGATGACTTCCCGAGAAGCCAAGGCCGAAGCATTGTACTCTGCCTTCGTAGTAGAGACGGACACTGAATCCTGCTTCTTGCTACACCACGAGATGCAAGCTGATCAACAAGTGAAAACATAACCCGAAGTTGATCTTCGATCATCCGAGTCACCATCATAATCAGCATCCGTGTATCCAAGCAAAGAAAAGCTCGTGTCCCTTCTATAGAGGAGTCTCATATCAGAAGTCGCCTTGACATACTTCAAAACGTTCTCTGCCGCCACCAGATGAGACTTTCTTGGCTCAGCCATAAACCGACTCACTCGGCCAACAGTGTAAGCAATGTCTGGCTTTGTAATCGTTAAGTAGATCAAGCTCCCCACTAGAGCTCTGAATACCAAGGGATCAGGAAGAATCCTTCCTTCATCTCGTCGAAGCTTCAGACCAAGATCCAGAGGAGTAGAACAACTCTTTCCTTTGCCCATACCGAATTGATTCGCAATGCGATCCGCATATCCTTTCTGGCAAATGAGTATCCCGCTCTCCTTACTCTCCACTTCAAGACCAAGAAAGTGATGAAGCTCTCTCAAGTCTTTCATCTCGAAGCGAATAACTAGCTCAGCCCTGAGCCTAGCTACCTCCTCCTCTGAATTCTCTGTGATGATCATATCATCAACATACAGCAGGACCAAGACTTGAAAATCCCCCTTCTTCTTGATGAACAAGCTTGAATCCGAGTTGGAAGCTAGATATCCGCAGAATTGAAGGCATTCTGTTATCTTCTCATACCAAGCTCTTGGAGCTTGCTTCAACCTGTAGAGAGCTTTCCTGAGTTTGCATACATAGTCCGGATGAACTTCAGAAACAAAACCAAGTAGTTGATCCATGAAGATATCCTTATCAATCTCTCCGTAAAGAAAAGCATTCCTCACATCAAGCTGTCACATTCTCCATCTCTTGCAAGCAGCCAAGGCGATCACCACCCGAACCGAAGTCATCTTTGCAACTGGACTAAATGTCTCCCCATAGTCTTCTTCATACTGTTGTGAGAATCCTCGAGCAACAAGGTGAGCCTTGTATCTATCAATGCTCTCATCAGTCTTCTTCTTCAACTTGTACACTCACTTGCAAGTCACTGGAGTAATGTCATCAACCTTGGGCACAAGATCCCAGGTTTCATTCTTCTTGAGAGCAGCAATCTCCTCCTTCATAGCACCTTCCCACTCCTTGACTCCAGTGGTCTCATTGAAGTTTGCAGACTCTCGCTCATCCAGAGGACCTGCAAAGAAGCAGGAGACAAAACTCACTGCATTCTCATCACAGTATCGAGCTGGTGGCTTAACAACCCTCTTTGATCTCCGAAAGTTCTGCTCCTTGCTCACCACCTCTGTTGCTTCTTCAGGCTCAGCTCCATTCTCGGGCAGACTTTGAGTGAAGCTCCCCCTGCTTCCTGATCCAGAAGCCTCTGCCTCAGAGCTTGAAGCAACAGGAGGTGCTGGTGAAACAGCAAGCTCTTCTTCCAGAATTTCAGTAACCACCTTCTGCTCTTCATCAACCTTGCTCTCTGGTAGCTCAACCAAGCCTCCACCATACGACGTCAGTTCATCAAAGATCACGTATCTTGATACAACAAACTTTGACGCAGGATCCATGCATTTTCATCCCTTCTTCCGCTCATCATAGCCAACAAAAACAAGTTTCCTTGCATTTGCATCAAGCTTTGTCCTTGAAGCATCTGGGATATGCACATAGCAAGCTGATCCAAACACCTGAAGGTATTCCACGTTTGGCTTCTCCTTCAGCAACATCTCAAAAGGAGACTTCATGTTGATCGGACTGAGCGGCATCCGATTGATGACGTAAGAAGCACAAGACATCCCCTCTGCCCAGAAGGACCTAGGATGTCTTTCGCATGAAGCCAGCACTTGCAGGTTTCTGTCAGATTACGGATCTTCCACTCCGCTACTCTGTTTTGTTGTGCAGTATGAGCACAAGTAAACCCTCTTTGGATCTCGTGCTTCCTGCAGAAGTTAAAAAACTCGGAGGAGACAAACTTACCACCGTTGTCTGATCTAAGCTTCTTGATCCGCAAGCCAAGTCGGCCCTCCACTAGCTCCTTGAACTTCACAAAAAACCGGAAAGCTTCTGACTTCTCTTTCAAGAAATAAACTCAAGTATATCTTGAGTAGTTATCAATCAGAACGAGCATGTATCCGCTCCCACCAAGACTAGCAGTGACGGTTGGTCCCATCAAATCACCATGGATACACTCCAATGGTCTCTTGCTCCTTGTTTGTGATTTATCAAACGGAAGGCGATGAGCCTTACCGTACTGACACCCCGCGCAAACGTGACCATCGCCAAAGGAAGATAGCTTAGGCAAGCCTCTCACAAGGCTCATGTTTGTCATAGCTTTCAACTTATCCATTCCTACATGCCCCAGCCTCTCGTGCCATATAGCAGCGCTATCATTAGCCCTCATCCGATCAACGTAAGAGTTTGTTGCAAGAACAAACAAGTTCTTAACTCTCCTCCCAACATGAGCAACATCAGCCTTTACCGTTGATACGTTGCGAAGGAACTTCACTTCTGTTGGCCCAAACAGAACGTGATAACCTGCGTCTACCGCATTGGTCACAGAGAAGAGGTTCTTCTTCGTACCCGGCACATGATACACACTCCTTAACGTGAGTGGCCCCTTATCACTACCCAAGGACACGACCCCCTCCTCTACTGCATAAACAGTATTATCAGCAGTTACGATAGCTTCGTTACCTGAGTAAGCTTGCAGTGAGGAGAACTTCGACTTGTCTCTGGTGAGGTGATGACCACACCCGGAGTCCACGATACATTCGTCATTGAAGTCGACAGCGGACAAGGCACGGACACAAGTGCCCGTCATGAAAGCTCCGCCCCATCCAGCTTCCTCAGTACTCAAGCAAGCTTCCCCCTTGCCTACAGCATGCCCAGGCTGCAGTTTGACCTTGCAGTCACGCTTGAAGTGTCCCCGCTGATGACACCTGTAACACTTCAAGTTCTTCTTTCAATCCTTCTTAGGAGCGGCGCTCCTCTCTGGCTGATAAGAAGTTGAAAGCTCATTCTCAGCAACGGTGTTCTTTCTCTTCCCTTCCCATCTCTTCTTCTTCTTGCCTGTGAACAGGACTTCACTACCTCCTTCAGAGATAGTCACTCATGTTATCTGTCTGGCCAAACTTTCCTGCAAAGCAAGCAGATTCTCAAGCTCCAGCAGAGATGGCTGAGTTGCCCAACCTTTAACAGAAGTTACAAAGGCAACATACTTCTTCCGCAAGTCGCGGATAATGTGTCTTTTTAACTTGGCCTCAGAGATGGGCTCATCAGGATCAAGCGCTGATATCTCAGCACACAAGCTCTTCATTTTCAGAAAGAACTTCGAGATGATCAGGTCTCCTTGAGTTGTCCTAGCCAACTCATTCTCCAGGAATTGTAGCCTCGCCACATTCTTTCTGTTGAACAACCCATCAATAGTTGTCCAAATATCAGCAGCTGACTCACATCCAATGTTGTGATCAAACAGCTCTGGTGAAGCATCCCTCTTGAGGGTAAACTCAGCCTTTGCGTTAGTTTTCCTACAGACTCTCACCTGCTCAGCAGTTCCAAAAGCAGCAGTAACTTCTTGTCTGTCATCACCACCGACGACCTCCCATAGCTCCTCGCCAAGAAGAAAACTCTTCATGCACGACTTCCACTTTTAAAATTAGTCGTGGTTAAGAGTTCAATACCCAGACCTCTTGCATAGTTCCCTTCCATTACAGCAACTTTTGGTCAAGCCTTCAGAAGCACAGAGCACAACATAAGCTGATCACCGCTCAAGCAACTGAACCTTGCTCTGATACCATGTTGAATTTTCTCAAAGTGGTAAACAAGATAGTCTAATGTCAAATTAATATCCTCAGAACTATCAAGATCACACCTTGATCATGCGGAAACCAAGAAAGCAAGCTCAAACACCAAATGCAATCACAGGGGCAAGCAGATCATATATTTATTTCTTCTTTACAGAGCGAGGTATACATGGCGAGACATGATTTCGTCAGTACACAGAAACACAGGAAAAAAATTACAAGTGAAACAATTCGAGTGGACAGAACTGGAGACCGCCGAGACCGCCCAGTCCGTCAAAGTCGTTGAGGCCTCCCGAACTGCTGCTGCTGCTAGAAGACGAATAGAACAAGGAGTCCGCCGAGACCGCGAGGTCGCGCGGACACACCGTTATTCGCTGACTACTACAAGCTGCTGCCGAACTGAAGAACAGACCGCCTAGACCGCCGAGTTCGGCGGACAGGTTATTGAACTTGGAAAGCTGAAGCAGAGAAACTGACAAGTCGCAGAAGCGACCTGCTGAGACCGCCGATTGAAACCGCAAACTTCACTGATGCTGACTGCAGTCAAAGCCAAACTCCTGGCTCCTCAGTGTTAGCCGCGCAACCTGTAAACAGCAAACAGTTCTCTACTCTCTTTGTTAGTCGATGCGATTTAACTTAGCTGATTTTTCTTCTTGAATTCACCTTGCCTTCATCTGACCTTAACTTGGACTGACTTCCTAACACTTATAATGACAAAATTACCCTCTATATACAACATGAGTAATTATCCTACAATATAAAATCACTTCCTAACACTTCTAATGACAAAATTACCCTCTATATACAACATGAGTAATTATCCTAGAATATAAAATCACTTAGAAATAATTTGTTAAGTTAAATCTTAAGATTTTTCCCAACAATTACCCTTCTTGTTGAATGCATAAACTAAAAAGATACACTCAGTAGCTTAGGGATTAAGTTTGATGTGATGATGGTGGTGAATGTGGGCATAACTCACAAACCCAAACACACAGGCTGGCAAACTTTGTCTGGCACTCTGGCAATAGCAGAGGGAAATAATGATGTCAAGATTTTGACATGAATAACCCTGACAAGAATTTGTGATAGTAAATGACTAATTAGGTAGGTGGCAGTTAGAAGAGCTTCTCCCCAGTATAACTTTTGGAAAAAATCAACCACACTCCAGCCTTTATTCCACTATAGTGGGGTCGGCTATATGGATCCTTTGTTGTCATTGTGCCCTATCTTTTATCATAATCTCACTAATGCCTAAGTACATCATGTCTTTCCTTATAGTTTTATTCCAAGTCTTTATTGGTCTACCCCTCCCTCATTTAACAACTTTTGGAACAAATACTTGAAAAAAAAAAATTGTAACTTCAAGAAAGTGAAAATTATTTCATGCGGAAAAACCATTTTGTTGAGTGTATCAACACAAGTGAATTAATGGATGATGTCATGTTAATTGGAAACTTCAAAAATGTTGATTAATATATTCTTTACTATTGTCATAACACACGTGTTTTATAGATCTATTGAAATGTGTTTGGATCATACGATAAAATTGGATAAATAATTGGGCGATTTTGGTTTTTTCTCTCATCAAGAATACCCAAGTTCACAAATGTACAATCATCAATAACTGACAGAAATTACTTGGCACCAGAAATAATAGCAACTGAAAAAGGACCCCAAACATCCAAATGTATAAGATCAAAAAGTTCACTAGTTTTAGTAATACTAGAATTAAAAAAAACACGACAATTTTTTGCAGGTTCAAAAGCTTCATAACTAAAACACTCATCAAACATTTTAAGAAATAAAACAGGAAACATGAACATGTTCTCAGTCATCCTCAAACTGGAAACATGAATGAAAAGATGTTTGGTCAGCCCCACCAGACTTCTGAATGAAGTGACGCAACCATTCCTTCCCCTCAGCAATTCCAATCATCCTTACCATGGACAGATCTTGAAACACACAATGAGAAGGAAAAATGTTACAAGGCAATTTAAATATGTAATCATTTTGTGGACAAAATAAGATTTTTGATCAACCTTGGAACATGGAGAGCATTGCTTAGGTGGACTGAGGGAGAATCTCAACAGTGTCAGTAGTACTTACTCAGGTATGTGAATCATCGGCAACAGTAATGGTGTTTTGGTGGGGAAATGGTAAGATGATGAAAAATAATTTTTAGAAAAAAAACTCGTGGTTTGTAGCTCCCGAGTCGACAACTCATAAGTGATTTATACTTGTAACATTAAAGAATTTTGAACATAAATTCTTACAAAACATGAAAAGAGTGCGAGTACCAGAGGGCTTGCTGAGAGAACAAATAAGAGTTCGCGTGCTCTCTAACTCGTCCTTGTTAAGTGTTTGGATGTCATGAACAGTAATGCCCATGACTACACATTGTGTCTCATCTGTACTCTCGAATGCAGCTAGCTTGGCCTTCTTAAATTAGATGCATTTAAATCCACCAGGACGACTAAGAATTTGTTCTTTTCCATAAAATTTGGGAAGTTCTCCTTGGTATGGCGGGGTTTTTTGCAATAACTGCACCATCGATTGTTGTGATGAGATCTGGGAGTGGGGTGGGTGCAGGAGTTACTAGATTTTCCCATCTTACTAATCACAAGGGCAAATACATCATTTGGTTTGTCATCCATCATGAATACACTACAATTCTCTTCTTGTAGCAGCAAAGAAAACCTTAGATAAACAAAACTCTTCCCTCACAATAATCTCTACATTGAGTGGATAAAACTCCGAGTTCAAACCAAAAAAAATTCAAAAATCTTATTACTCTCAACAAAAGGTTTTCAATGTGGAGGCAGCTTCGCAGTATTTCAACTTCATATTCTAGCATAAATCTAGCACAATCCACAGTCCATTCAAGATCTCATATTAGTCAAAAGCAGATCATCTCCTTTGCTTTGTAGAAAAAAAATTGTCTTCAATTCATGCCATATGGCTACATCTTATTTCATAGATTAAGCCTGACTAAGATTGTTCCAAATTTCTCGTGTGGTTGGCAAGAACATGCAATTCTTGCTCACCTCGAGAATTATCGAATTCCACGCCCATGTCACGATAAGAGAATCTTCGTCATCCCATTTTTCAAGATTTAGTATCAGTTTTGTCAAAAGTAACTCACTCAATATGATACAATTTCCTACGTCCTTTCAGTGTAGTGTGTATGACTTGAGCCCATTGAAGATAATTCTTCACATTAAGAAAATAAGTGAGACGGAAAACAGGAAGATCATTAGGGCAAAGAGAAGTGAGGGATGACAATGGACTTAGAGAACCTTGTCATCTTTATCTGAATTGGTTGCAAGAAGACACAATGAAGGCAAATTAGAAGTTGGACGAACTCTGTTGGATCAACAGAAAAACATTATGAACAGGCTGGAAGTAGCGGAAGTAGTGTTCTGTCGAGGGGACTTGCGTTCAGGATGGAGCAGCACATCGGTCGGACAACGAAAGATAAGTAGAGGCAGATGAGTATGCTACAAATGGAGTCGCCAAATCCGTCGACGACACATGAAATTGAAGCCGAGTCACGGTTGGACGACGACGACAGATGGAGTCAAGTCCGTCGAAGCAGAGAGAGGAGTTGACTGGGTAGACAAGACTGTTAGAAAATAGTAAGGAAACACCTTGTAAATGCTCATTTAGAGGCTCATTATAGATCTTCCTCTTTCTCATGTAATAGTCTCACATCTTGTATAAGGGATTACTGTCTCTCTCTCTCTCTTCTCTCTATATATTTGTACTCATACTAGTAATTTGTTCTTCAAGAAGTATATACATGGTTTACTCCATTCTTCGAAATGGTATCAGAGCTCTGATCCTCTGGAGTGGCCTATTCATTTTTAACTGCATCCCCTGTTTCTTCCCGGGCAGTCTACTGTCGCTGTCCGCGGGACCCTGTTCGCCTCCTACCCGCCGGTCTCCATATCTTTACCCGCTCCTCTTCCGTGGCTCGACTTATCATCCCACCCCCCACCCCCACCCCCACCCCCACCCTGAGCTTTTATAGCATCGTTGTGGGGACCTCGGTCTGCTCTTGTCGCGGTTAACTCCTCTTTACCCGCTCGACCGGTCTGCCTCTCTACCCGTTGGTCTGTCTCTCTACCCGCTCGACCTCTTCTTGTTGTGTACTGCCTCTATCCGTGGCAGACTGCTTCTATCCGTCGACCTTTTCTTGTCGCGGACTGCCTCTATCTGTCAAGGACTGCTTCTATCTGTCTTAGTCTGCTTGTCTACCCGCTCGACCGGTCTGCGTCTCTATCAGCTGGTCTGCTTTTGTGGTTCCTACTTGTCGGTCTGCTTCTCTACCCACTCGACCGGTCTGCTTCTATACCCGCTCGATCGGTCTGCTTCTCCACCTGCTCGACCGGTCTGCTTCTCTACCCGCTCGACAGGTCTGCTTCTCTACCCGTCGGTCTGCTTCCATGATTCCCGCTCACGGACTGCTTCTAACTGTCGCGGACTGTGGTCTGCTTCTATCCACTGCGGCCACTTTTCTTCTAGCCGCGGAGTTCTTGTTGAACTCCTGTCGCACGGAGTCTTCTTACTCTTACAGTTGCGGCCTCATCTAGTCGTTGCAGCCTCCTCTTGTCTAGTTGCGGCATGCCCTTTGCGCGGTTTGCTCTACCTGTTGCGGCCTCTTCTTTTCTAGTCGCGGATGGCTCTTGTCGGTCTTCTCTTCTAGCCGTGACCTCTCTAAGCCGCGCTCTCAATTTGTCTAACATTGTTCGTTGCTCCTCTAGTCGTTGTGACTTCCTCTTGCTTGTTTACTGCTCTACCCGCAGCCCCTCTTGTTCGTCGGCCTCTACCCTAGCCGCTACTCCCCTAATCTAGTCGTTGCTCCTCTACTCGTCGGCTTCTCCTCTAAGTCACTGCGACTTCCTCTTGCCGTCATGGACTCCACGGCTGCTTCATCTCTTCCCGCTCGTGCTGCGGCTCCCTCTCCTGAAGTCCGCAATGAGCTTCGGATCACCACTATCTCTCACAGTGGGAAGCACAACTTTGTGGAATGGGTGCATTTGGTTCGCCGTGTTCTGCAAACTAAAGGACTTCTTCACCACCTTACCAGGGATGTTATTATTGCTCCTACTGACGAGTGGTTGCGTGATGACGGTCGGATTCAATCCTGGATCCTCAATTCCATGGATACTGAGCCATATCGCATGGTCATGTATCATGAGACTGCTAAGGTAATGCGGGAGGAGCTTCACTCTTTCTATTCTGACAAAAACAGCTTGCTACATCTATTTGATATCATCTTTGCGCTTCAAACTCTGGATCCCGGGACAACAGATGACCTGACCTCTTTCGTTGCAAGGCCAAAACTTCGGTGGAGGCATGGATACAACAACAACCTCCCTCTACGTATTTTGCTACACAACGGGCGCAAAAGCTGTTGGAATTGCAATGATGATGGCCTAAGTTCCTCCCCACCTCCACAGTGTCCGGGCTCAGATTCTTTCCTCCTTTACAACGCCCTCACTGTCTGATGTTTGTTCTATGCTGCTCAAAGTTACACCTCCATCTGAGGCCCCCGCAACTTTTTCACCAGCTCTCCTTCAGCAGTCTCTCCTACCTATCCCAGCTCCAGCTCGTGGCTCTTCAACTAGGGGAGTCCGCAACACGTCTCGGGGATGAGGATGTGTTGAGGGCTCTGTTTTAAAATGTACTTACTGTGGTCGAGAGGGTCATCTTTAAGCTACATGCTACCGCAAGCATGGTATACCTCCACACCATGTTGCATCTACTATAGTTGCTGCTCCACCCACTGGTGCTCTTCCACCAGATTTTGATTCCTCTACCCGGCAAGATATCAATGCTCTTCGCACCCAACTTCAACAGCTCCAAAGCGTTATCAGTCGCTCGTCTGGCTCGGTAGCATCTTTCTCCACTGAAGGAATATTCTATCTCCCCCATAGCCCCCAATGGATCGTGGACTCAGGTGCAACTCACCACATTACATCCTATAGACTATCGCGGTATATACAGTCTGCCTATCCCGAACTCATCACTGTTGCCAATGGCGACACCATTCCGGTCTCTGGCGCGGCTGATCTTTGGCTTACTCCCACTCTTCATCTATCATCGGTTCTTTATGTCTGGGATTCCCCTTTAACCTGTTATTTGTTAGTCGTCTTACTCAGGACCTTGGCTGTTGTATAACATTTTCACATTCCACTTTTATTGTGTAGGATCGTCGAACGCGGAGTATCATTGGTAAAAGGCGGTTGTCGAATGGGTTGTATCTCTTGGATGTTCCACCCACCGTTCTCTCTGTTGTCTCCACTGTCGATTGGCATCGCCGCCTTGGGCATGCTCCCTTCCCGATTCTCAAGAAGGCTCTTCCTGATGTCTCTTTGCAAGAGTTTACTTATGAATCATGTATCTACGGAAAACAACATCGTACTTCTTTCCCTCCTACATGTACCCAGAGTGATACTCCGTTCTCTTTAGTTTATTCAGATATTTGGAGACCATATAAAGTCCCTAATGTTTTTGACTATCGATATTTTGTCACCTTTATTGATGATTACTCGCGTCTCACTTGATTATTTCTACTTCATGATCGTACTGAATTAACATCTGTATTTCATATTTTTCTTGCTGAGATGCATACGCATTTCTGCACTATGATAAAAATCATCTGCACCGACAATGCTCACGAATATATTGGTCACACATTCTCCAATTTATGCACCGAGTTTGGAATCATAAATCAAACCTCATGTGCTTATACCCCCCCCCCCAGCAAAACGGTGTGGCCGAGCGAAAAATCGTCACCTCCTTGATGTTGGCTGGTCCCTTATGTTTTAAATGCAGGTGCCCACAGAATACTGGAACTTTGTTGTTTCTACTGCATGTTATCTCATCAACCACATGCCTTCGTCCATACTTGACTTCGCCACTCCATTTGATCTCCTCTTTTCATCCAAGTCTCTTTTCTCTCTCACACCTCATGTCTTTGGTTGTGTATGTTACGTTCACCTTCTTGGTCCGCCTACTGACAAGCTCGCTGCTCGCGCCACAAAGTATATGTTTGTTGGCTACTCCCGCACTTAAAAACGTTATGTTTGTTACTCTCTTACCAACAACAAGCTGATAGTTTCGGCTGATGTAATCTTTCTTGAGAATCAACCATACCACTACTATCATTCTACCCCGTATCCACCTTCTACTGCCGCTCATCCTGTCGTCCCAGTCAAGACTCCATATTGACCTCCTCCCTCACCTCTCCTGGTACCTCCACCATCTCTCCGTGTTTATACGTGTCAAAAGTCCAAGAATACTTCCCTACAACAGCTCCCTTCTACCGATGACATCATGCGGTCTGCTGATCCAGCATCAACATCTATGGCTCATCCCTTGGCGAATGATGGGTCTCTACACCGCATCTCTCCACCACTCCACCAATTTGTTGTTTCTTTTTCCTACATTTCTATTCCTAATTTTGTGCAGGAAGCGCTTCAGCACCCAGGGTAGCGGGTGGTCATGGATGATGAAATGACTGCACTCTGGGCTAACCAGACCCGAGATCTGGTTACTCTTCCTCCTGGTCAGTCTTGTGTCAGCTGCAAGTGGATTTTTGTTATCAAATATGTTGCGGATGAGACTGTTGACCGCCTAAAAGCTCGTCTAGTGGTCTGGGATTTCACTTAGCAGCAAGGTCTTGATTATGATGAAACTTTCTCCCTGATTGTCAAGTTGAATACTGTTAGGATCCTGATCTTCGCGGTTGCCATCATCAATGGCCCCTACATCAGTTGGATATTAAAAACGTCTTTCTCAATGGATATTTGCATGAAACAATTTATATGCATCAATCTCCCGAGTTTGAGACCACGGGTGAGTCTCATGTATGTCATCTACGAAAGTCTACATATGGTCTCAAATAGTGCCCGCGTGTTTGGTTTGAGAAATTCAGCAAGGATGTTCGCGAAGTTGGTTTTACACGAAGCTCGGCTGACTTCTCCCTCTTCATCCGTCATCAGTCAACAGACAGTTTGATTCTCCTTGTGTATGTTGATGATATCTTAATTACTGGTGACGACTCTACATGGATACAACAAATCAAGAAATATTTGAACTTAGCATTTCAGACGAAAGACTTGGGAAATCTTCGATAATTCCTTGGGCTTGAGGTCGCAAGACGGCCTGATGGTCTCGTCTAATCCCGACGAAAGTACTGTATTGACCTCCTTCAAGATGTTGGCTACTCAGGGTGCAAACCTGTGGACACCGCTATGGATGTAAGTCACAAGCTTTCTGCACACGGTTCTGATTTTGACCAACTGCTTACAAATCCAGAATACTATCGAAGCTTGGTGGGTAAGTTGATTTATCTTACGGTTACTCGACTTGACATCTCATTTGTTGTGGGGCTTGTCAGTCGTTTAATGCATGCTCCTCGGACATATCATCTCCAAGTCGTTGAGCGCATTCTCAGATATCTAAAGGACGCTCCGGGAAAAGAACTTGTGTACAAACCATCTACCTCTTTATCTCTTGTTGCGTATTCTAACGCCAACTACGCAGGTTCTCTTGATGATAGGCGTTCCACAACTAATTTTTGCACATACTTCGGTTGACACCTTATTACCCGGCATAGCAAGAAGCAGACCGTTGTTGCTCGATCTTCTGCTGAGGTTGAGTATCGGGCTATGGTTGTTGTCGTATCTGAGTTAACCTGGCTTGAAAGTCTTCTTAATGATTTGGGACTCAAACTCTCATCCCTGACACCCTTATTTTATGACAGTCAAGTTGTGATACATATTGCCAAGAATCCAGTCTTCCATGAGCGAACAAAGCATATTGAAGTTGACTGTCACTTCATTCGAGAAAAAGTTCAGTCAAAGAAGATAGAATTGGAGCATGTTCCCGCTACAGGACAAGTGGCTGGCATCCTGACTAAAGCTCTCTCTCGATCGTTATACTATCAGTTCTTATCCAAGCTTGGCGCCTACGACTTGTACGCTCCAGCTTGCGGGGGAGTGTTAGAAAATAGTAAGGAAACACCTTGTAAAGGCCCATTTAGAGGCCCATTATAGATCTTCCTCTTTCTCATGTAATAGTCCCACATCTTGTATAAGGGATTACTCTCTCTCTCTCTCTTCTCCCTATATATTTGTACTCATACTTGTAATTTGTTCTTCAAGAAGTATATACAAGGTTTACTCCATTCTTCAACAAAGACCATTGAATCCATCGTAGAAGCAGTGCAAGAGATTGAATCCTTGAAGTGTCATTGGCTGCAATGAAGAAGACGAACAAATGGAAGGGAGCTATGTCACAATTCCAACGAATGCTTTAATACTTGAAATTTGAAAATAACAATCACCTAGGGTTTTCATTATCACGAGAAGTATCTATGCATAGAATTCACCTAAGATTACTTAAATTCCCTCAAAAAATAGAAACGGACTAAATACAAATTAGACATGTAAAACACGTAATAGTATTTACAACATTATGTTTTAAATATAAGCAAATCTGCTAATGCCAATGAAGTAATAAACGGACACATAGAAACAGATCAGACAACAAAAATATCTCTGAAATAGATATACGTAATTATAGACGGCTCTGAAATTTTCAAATCTACACTCTAAACAACTCAGATTTGAGAAAGGGAATCAACTAGGTCTGTTGGAACAAAAGGAGACGGTACTGCTTCAATAGTGTATATGGGCTACCAAGTTCTTTACAACCACAGTCATTGGCGGACCTATTTAAGGTCGAGAGTGGGCGGCCGCACCCCCCCCCCCCCCCTCAGGAAATAAATCGCGCCTAGGGTTTAGGGTTCTTCTTTCCCGACTCGCCCAACGCCGCACTGCCGGATTTGCCTCCCGACTCGCAGAGCGCCGCACCGCCGGATCTCCCTCCCGACTCGCAGAGCGCCGCACCGCCGGATTTCCCCCGCGACTCGCCGAGCGCAGCGCCTGATTTCCATCCCGACTCGCCGAGCGCAGCGCCGCCAGCTAATGTTGTAGATTTCCCGCCTGTGCGTGGATTTGAGTATATGTTTGGAGGTTACAGAGGCACTACAGTAGCTGGATGCCTGGATTGAAGAACTAATCTCATTGTGAGTTCATCTTTGTGTCTATTTCCAGCGAACCGTTGTTTACTGATTTCCTCACGGTTTTCTGAGAAGCTTCCTCACGGTTTTCTGAAGCTCTTCTAGCTGTTCATGGTTATTCTTATGTTAAAATTTCATTGTAAAAAGCAAAGTTTGTTAAAGGCCGTCATGTTTTCTCCATTAATGTGGCAGACTTGTTTACTTGTTGATTAGATTTTATCTGATCGCGGCTATTTCCATCTAGTTGGGATGTTAAGTTCTTTTGTTATAATATCTGTTCAGTTTTCTTTCAGATCAATGTTATTAGCACTTTAGCAGCCCTAAAAGTCTAAAATATTATTCATCTTACATCTTTTTAATACAAATGCAAGCAGAGAACAGGGGCAGGGATAGTCGGATAGAAGATAGGTGATATAAACTTGTTCAGTTGTTCTCACTGAGTCACTGAATTCCTTCACCGCATCATCCTTCACTCATCAGGTATGGACACAAGACACTCATTTAAAATTTTGTCTCTTAATCTCTTATAGTCTTTTGCTTTTTAATAGTGTTTGTTTAAGTTTTGTTTACATCTTATGCAATTTTTTATTTTCAGAATGGAAAAGTATTTTAAGAAGAAATTAAAATCGGATGAGCAACCTAATTCTGATGTCCCAAGTGCTAAAGTTATTCCAAACTGTTGCGTTGATGTTTCTGAGGAGAAAGAGTGTGTAATTGTTAGTGAATCAAGTCAGTTCAAACATCTTAAAAGAAATCGTGAACATTTTAATTTGGATGAGTTAATTTCAGATCCTGGATTAAGACCAATGATTTCTGATTATCATGTGAACATAATAGATCAAGTTCGAAGGGCTTATTGGCTAAAAGGCCCGTGCCAAACAAGAAATCATAATTTTCAGTTTACTTATTTTGGTAAAGATCCAAGGCGTTTTGTTCAAGATTGGTTTAACTTACATAGCAATTGGTTAGAGTATAGTATAACAAAATATGCTGCATTTTGTCTGTGTTGTTATTTGTTTAAAGTTGAACATGGGGATCAAGCAGGTGGACACACATTTGTCACTACGGGATGGTCTAACTGGAAGAAAAATGAAAAATTACAATTGCATGTAGGCTCTCATGCGAGTGCACATAACATTGCTTTAAAGAAATGTCAGGATTTTGTAAGTCAAAATGCTCAAATTCAAGTTCATTATCGAAGCAAACAGATATTGTTAAAGTAGAGTATCATGCCCGTTTAACAGCATCAATTGATGTTGTTAGATTTTTGTTGAAACAAGGTCTTTCTTTTCGAGGTAATGACGAATCCGCGACATCTACTAATCAGGGAAATTTTCTTGAGCTTTTAGAATGGTTGGGAGAGCACAATGAAGATATTGCAAAAGTAACCTTAAAAAATGCTCCAGAAAATAAAAAATTAACATCACCTCAGATTCAGAAAGACATAGTAAGTGTCATTGCTTGTGAGATTAGAGAGTCCATAGTTGCAGAAATTGGTGATGACCTATTTTCAATATTAGTTGATGAATCTCGTGACATATCAATTAAAGAACAAATGGCGGTTATTTTTCGTTATATGGACAGGTCCGGAAGTATTATTGAGTGTTTTTTTGCTATCGTTCATGTCACTGATACAACAGCTTTATCGTTAAAAACAGCTATAGATATGTTATTCTCTAATTATGGTTTGACAATTTCAAGACTACGTGGACAAGGATATGATGGAGCAAGTAATATGCAGGGAGAATTCAGAGGCCTTAAAAGCTTGATATTAAAAGAAAATGAATCTGCATATTATGTACATTGCTTTGCTCATCAATTACAACTAGCACATGTAGCTGTAGCAAACAATGACTGTCATATTTATATGTTCTTTACTCTGCTTAGCAGTATTTGTAATATTGTTGGAGCTTCATGTCATAGACGAGATAAACTTAGAGAAAAGGAGATTGCTAGAATTACTAAAGCGCTAGATAATGGAGAAATTCAGAGTGGTCGGGGTTTAAATCAAGAAACAAGTATCAAAAGAGCTGGAGATACTCGTTGGGGATTGCATTATACTTTTTTAGTGAGTCTGATACTTATGTTTTCTTCTGTTGTTGATGTGATAGATGACATAAGATTAGATGGGTCACATTTCAATAAAAAATCAGAGGCATCTGCTATTTTAACTTTTATTCAAACATATGAATTCGCATTCAATCTACATCTGATGAAGCATCTTTTGGGAATGACGAATGAATTATCACAGGCCTTACAAAAGAGGGATCAAAATATTGTAAATGTCATGCACTTGGTCCATATTTCTAAACAGCGACTGCAAAAATTTAGAGATGATGGTTGTTTTGATTTGATAAAAGAAGTTACATTATTTTGTGAGATTCATAAGATAGAAATAATCAAAATGGAAGAAAACTTCAAAGTTTTGGAAAGATCAAGACGAAAGGTAGAAGAAAGAACTAATCTGCATCATTATCGTGTTGAAATCTTTAATGCAGTTATTGATTTGCAACTGAATGAATTAAACCATCGGTTTAATGAAGTCAACACAGAGCTACTGATTTGTATGGCTTGTTTAGATCCAAGTGAAAAATTTGCAGCGTTTGATATACAGAAGTTGATGTGTCTTGTCAAATTTTATCCATCAGATTTCTCACAAATGCAGCTTATCTCTTCAAAGCCAGCTTGAAACTTACATTTTAGATGCATCATCCCGAGCTGAATTTTTGAATCTTACGGGAGTTAGCGATCTAGCAAAACAATTCGTTAGGTTCAAGTTGGATATGACATATCCTCAAGTATTCAAGTTGATTAAATTGACATTATTATTGTCAGTTGCAACAGCTACGGTGGAAAGAGCATTCTCCAAAATGAAGATTATCAAGTCACGTTTACGCAACCGAATGGGTGATGAATGGTTTAATGACAGCTTATTGACCTACATTGAGAGAGACATATTCAAATTAGTTGAAAATGAGTCAATCATTCAACGATTTCAAGCAATGAAAACACGTCGTGGGCAATTATGATTGATTGTAAGTGAATGTTAATTTTTATTATGCATTAATATATTATTTTTTGTGATACATACTTTAAACATTAAATCCCCCCCCCCCGAAGATAAAATCCTGGCTCCGCCACTGACCACAGTGATTATGAATGATTGGCAGACAGATGCTCGACTTGAAAGCATTGTCAAATAGTAAATTTATTTGCTTTGGATTTAGTGTTAGAGATCCAGTGCCATGATCTCCATGATTTTCCATATGGTACAACCAAGTACCAGCCACCAAATATGCATAAAATTTATTGGAAAGATGAACTGAAGATTGCACAGTTCTATAAAGAAATACAAACTCGTGGAACATGCTTGAGTCAACACTCTTGAGGGTTGATTGCCCCTAAGTGTTGCTCTCCGAGAGATCTTACAAAAACTTCTCAAGCCATCTGAGGGAAGTGTATACACATCAAAGATCTACTAATAAACATAGACAAAGAAAGATACTTTCCTGATGCAACGGTAAAAACATGAAGCTACATAATCAATAAAGCTGATGACAGTGTATATTGAGGATAAATAGTGATCAATTAATAATCACCAATGAAAGTGTTTGGTTCTCTGTTGTGCACGTGCGCATGACAGGGTGTGTATTTGAGTAGGCATCCTGCATTCTCACTTACCTTAGCAACAAGCACACGAAGTGTAAGAAATGCCTCTTTCCGAAGAGTTGCACTTCCACAATGCCCTCTAGCAACTTCCACCTCTGCAACCTTCACAGAACATCAAAACATAACTAATGTAAGAACACGGGATCCCTGCCTGTACATTTATTGCTGAAATTGCAGCTAATAAGTGAGGGAAAAAAGGCAGACAACTGCCAAGAAAATGAGCATATTTAAGCACAACTAACATCACCAACGCAGGCTAGCAAACCTCCATACAATTAATGTCGAAGATATTCAGGAAGCCCTTACTCACTTTACCTGGAAAAGAAGTGATAGCCAGTGACCAACTGCAGCAGAAGCATCCTTTGATTGAAGAAATGATAATAAGCATTCTTCTGGTTCTTCATAATATGCTGGGTTAGGAAAACAGTTTTCCAATGTGATGGCCATCGTGGGAACAAAGAAAATTCCCTTACATGAGCAAGATACAACGAAGCAAGGTTGAATCCTGAGAAGCATGGCTTTCAAGCATTTAATTATTCCTATGCGAAATTCCTCAGATGCCTCGGATGGGGAAAGCAAAGCACCAAAAGTTAACTTTTTGAGCACCACAACCATCTGAAGAACCATATCATCAAAGTTCAGTCACTACAATAAGAGTTTCTTTAGATAATTAAAATTCAACCTTAAAAACAAAAGCAAGCAATCATGTATTTAAGATAAAATAGCCAGCATTCACAAAGACCTAATAGAATTCAATGTAATAGGTTAAATAAGAATGTGATGCAGGATGAATTTATAGGTGGCGGATAAGTGATGCCCTAACCCTACATGCAATGCGAACATTCATGCAACAACTGCAATGAACTTACACACCATCTAATGAAGGGTGGGACACGTGGATGTGCAACTAGCATGCAACCCTAGGGAAAGTGTCGTGGAAATAACTGATTCTTTTAACGGCTAAATGTGACACACGTGCAAATCTGACGGAGGGATCAAGTCTGATGGAGGGATCAAATCTGACGGAGGGATCAAATCATAGCAATAAAATTTAAATTGCACCAGACAATTTAAGCAAGAATAAAGTAATTCTTTAGGGCAAAGCAAAATTTGGTTTTCCTCCACGTGGAGGGTTAAAGCAAGAGAATAGGGTGAATAGTTCCTGCAAACCACGGAAATAATCCAGAACAAACAACAACAATACTATAGATCCAAGCGATGATGAAATCACAATAACATATATTAAAAATGAGAACAAAGATCCATACAACAATAACAATACTCACGAAGCAGGGGGAGGCTATAACGTGGAGATCCGGGGATTCACGAGCGCTTGGTGGCTGTCCGGGAGACAATTGCAGTACGGTTTTGTATGGTGGCAGGAAACATGGTGTCGGAGTGGGGGAATGGCTGAATCTTGGGCTGGTAGAGGGGATATGAGTGGGGGCTGTTTGGACAAGGAAGTGGGCTATTGGAGGGGACAGATTTGGGAATTCTTGGGAGGGGGGCTGAAGATAAGGGGGTTGCAGCAAAGGTGTTGGGCGGTGGCAAGGGGGGAGTGGGGTGGCTGCAGGGAGACCAAATCTGGGCAGATTTGGCTGCTATTGGGCGGGCTTTGGAGAGGGCAGCGAGGTGAAAAACATAAAACCAAATCTGAGCGATCTTGGGATGTACTGGGCAGGATCTTGTAGAGGACAGCAGGGGCGGAAAATAGAGAAAAAAAGGAAGCAGGGAGGGGGTTTCGGTTGAGGCTTTGGGGTGTTTGGGGGTTGTGGCAAGGGCTTTGGGAGGGGGAAATGAAAGTTATGGATGGGGAATACCTTAGGGATGCAGGAAACCACCTAGGAGTCGTCACCTAGGGCCTCACGGAGTCGTTACTGTGTGGGGATCGCCGGATTCTGGGAATAGAGTTTTCCAAAATCTACAACAGCTACGACGATTGCCCCTACCCTCTTATTTATAATAAACATAATTTAGGGCAACCATCTTAGACGGCTATGATTGACTGTACACGATGGTTGTCTGATCTCACTAAATAAAACACAAATATAAAACAAATACATGAAAATATTGAAACGTAAATCTAGACGCATCAGCGGAGTCGGAACGTCGATCCGGAGATGTCATATATGGTAGGTGGCCAAACGGCCCAAAACCTGGTGCTACAGCGCAGGTCCGCGTCGTCTATCCCCATCAAAATCACAGAATGACAACTATACCCTTTGTACTACATCTTTTTGCTTTATCCCTCTATAAATCCCTTCCAATACCTTAGTACAGCCTGAAGTCACTTTATGATCCTTCCCATCACATGCATCTGTTATAATAATAATAATAACAATAATTTATTTCACACTTTGAAAGATAGACAGCCTAAGTTGTTTTTTGTAAACTAAAATCCATAATAGAATTCTTCAGAAACAAAAAACACTTCATCCTCAGACTATGTTTGGCTCAACTATAGCTTAAGTTGTGCGAAGAAGTGGTGAAAAAATTAACTGTCTTGCAGAGCGGTGGGAAAATCACTAGAATTGTTTAGAAAAAAAAGCGTTTGCAATGTTGTTTAATAGAATGTGTATATTGACAATTTTATTTATATTCATAAGATAATAAATTTATAAATATTATACTAATAAAACTAGTCACCCGGATGAAAAATGGTGAGGATTGTGTTAAGTATGCGATCGGCGTAAAATTTAATCACCCTTTATGAATATGGATCATTTGAGAAATTGTGCAAAACCTAGGTTGTTCCCCCTAAGAAACGCATCGTATGGTCCGAATGCGACATCTTAAAAAGGACAGCTACATCTTCAGGACTTGTGTGCAGAGTTAAATATGCAAGAGTTCTCGTCATATGGTCCAAATGCGGCGTCTTAGCAAGGACTGCTACACCTACAAGAGAACTTGGATGTAGTGTAAAATAGACAAAAGTCCTCACATATCAGACGTCCTGGGGAAATATTTCGTAGGATTTGTGGCCGGCTTGGTTTGAAGTTAGAATATAGGTACACAAAAAGAAAAACGATGGAAGTAGTAGATATGATGATTATGAGAAAGATAAATATTTTATGCATGCAAGAGACTAGATGGGTGGATAAGAAAGCTAAATTTTTAGACAATTTATGTTTTAAATTATTGTACACGGGAAAAAATTAATGGAGTGTATTATTACGGATACTGTTTGGAGGGATGAAGTTGTTAGGGGTAAGTAGAAAATGTGATAAAATCTTAACCCTTAAATTGGTCATAGGAAAAGAAATTATTAATGTAATCAGTGTTTATGCGTCACAAATAGGATTAAGTGGAGCTATTAAAATACAATTTTCGGAAAAATTAAATGATTTAGTAAGAGAAATCCCACAAAGAGAAAAGATTTTCATAAGAGCAGACTTAAATAGACATATAGGGAAGGAAAATAAAGATTATACAACCATGGAGGATTTGGGCATGGAGAAAGAAATGAAAAAGGAAGAACTATTTTAGACCGTCATACCACATTAGCTAATTTTCATAGCGAAGGAGAGCTTTGGCTGGGGATTTGGGGGTATTTGAGGGTGTGGCAAATGTTTTGGGAAGGGGAAATGAAGATTATGGATGGGGAATACCTTCGGATGCAAGAAACCACTGAGGAGTGGTCACCCTCACGGAGTCGTCACAATATGGGGATCGTCGGATTCCGAGAATAGAGTGCTCCAAAATATGCAATAGCTATGACGGTTGTCCCTACCCTCTTATTTATAATAAACATGATTTAGGGCAACCATCTTGAATGGCTATGATTGGTCGTACGCAATGGTTGTCTGATCTCACTAAATAAAACACACAAAATAATACATGAAAATATCGAAACGTCAATCCGGACGCATACGCGGAGTAGGATCGTCGATCTGAAGATGCCATATATGAAAGATGGACAAACGGCCACAAAACTCGTGCTCCGCATGGGTCCGCGCAGCCGATCCCCATCAGAATATCAACTCTACCCTTTCTACAACAACTTTTTGTTTTATGCCTCTGTAAATCCCTTCCAATACCTTAGTACAGCCTGATGTCACTTTTTGATCCTTCCCATCACTTGCATTCGTTATAATAATAATTTATTTCACTCTTGAAAGATAGACAACCTAAGTTATTTTTTGTATTCTAAAATCCAAAATAGAATTGTTCAGAAACAGAAAATACTTCATCCTCAGGCTCTGTTTGGCCCAATATAGTGCTAGGAGAACCAGTTGTGAGAAGTAGTGGTGAAAAAATTAACTATTTTGCACAGTGGTGGGAAAATCACTGAAATTGTTTAGAAAAAATGTGTTTCCATTATTGTTTGAAAGAATATGTTTATACTGACAATTTTATTTATGTTTATAATATAATAAATCTATAAACATTATATTAATAAAATTAGTCACCCATATGAAAAATGGTGAGGGTTGTGTTGGGTAGACGGTCAACGTAAAATTTAATCATCCTTATGAATATAGATCATTTGAGAAATTGTGCAAAATCTAGGTTGTCCCCTTAAGAATGCGTCGTATTTTCCGAATGCGACATCTTGGGAAGAACTAAACTCAGGACTTAGGTGTAGTGTTAAATATGCAAGAATCTTCGTTGTATGGTCCAAATGCGGCGTCTTAGCAAGGATCGTTGTACCTCCAAGAGGATTTTGGTGGTGTTAAATAAACAAAAATCCTCACATATTGGACGTCCTAGGAAAATATATCGTAGTATTTGTGACTGACTTAGGTTTGAAAGTTAGAATATATGTACGCTAAATGGAAAAGTGATGGAAGAATTGGATACGATGATTAAGAGAAGGATAAATATTTTATGTTTGCAAAAGACTAGATGAGTCAGCGAGAAAGCTAAATTTTTTAGGCAATTCGGGTTTTAAAGTATTGTACAGAGGAAAAAATAAAACAAACAATGAAGTAGGTATTTTTGTAGATATTACTTGAAAAGATGAAGTTGTTGGGGTAAGTAGAAAAAGTGATAAAATCTTTACTCTTAAATTGATCATTAGAAAGAAAATTATTAATATGATCAGTGTTTATGCGTCACAAGTAGTATTAAGTGAAGCTACTAAAATGCAATTTTGAGAAAACTTTGATGATTTTGCAAGAGAAATTTCACAAAGAGAGAAAATTTACATATGAGGAGAATTATATGAATATATATTGAAGGAAAATACAAATTATACAGCCGTTTATGGAGAATTTGGATACAACTGTAACACCCCTTCCCAGTTTTATAAAAATCAGTCGTCCGGCCGGGTCAGCGATATAAAGAGAACTAGGAAACAGTATTAAAAACTAGTACACAACATGCAATAAGAAGAATACTGAGAACTTTAAAACTTACAACGGAAGCTATGAAAGAAAACTAAGGGTAACCACATACCTTTAAATACTGCATTCACAGAGCTATTAAACATGAATGAGATGAAAGAACTGTAAATCTGAAGTGATATAATAAGTCTGATACATGACATTTCAAACATTAACCACATACAGCATCCAAGGTTACAAGTGTATACTGAAATAAAAGAAAACTGAAAAAAAACCAGTACAAACTGACACCACAAGGACGCTCATCCTAGGTGTAGTTTTCAACCTGGGTCACCTGTAAAAACATTGCCCACGAGGGTTCAGAGTAAGTAAAAATAACTTCTCCTAGTGACACTAAAACATTTTCTTCAATGATGAATGTATGCACTTTAAAAAATAGTTTGATTCATTAAAATCTTTATACTAGATGATATGCATGCGTTTACAAAGCTTTCTGGTCAACAGACACACTCGTTCTACGTTCAAGAACTTCCATTTTATTTACTCAAGCCCCGGCGTTCACTAACTAGTGCGCTGTCTCACGTTAGGTCCATGCTTGAGTTCTAGGTGACTTCTAATCTGCACTTCTACTTAAAAGGCACTAGGCAGAGTAGCTCCTAACGCGCAACTGAAATCTGACGACCCGAGACCATCTTACGAACTCAATTGTCCTGGTGTCGCGCGGACACGGCCTGAATCTGATGTCTCAAAGGGGAGTCAACTCTCATGACTCTACTACTCATAGGATACTATATGCCCTATGAGAAAGGTAGTGCGCCTCTACCAAGCACGAGAAGACTTGTGTGCTTACTGAACCTTTTCGGTCTAACGCTACTTTGCTTGGGACCTCTCTTTAGTGTACTACTGAGCGACCCTTAATTTTCGTGTGGTCGGCTAGAAGGGACGTTCACGCCACTAACTGAACAAATTCCCAAACTTGCGTAAACGTGTAAAGGTTTTGTACCTAACGCTATCATATATAATCTGGGTATTAGGGTCTTGGAAAAGGGGTTACCCTACACCTAATTCTGCGACCGTTTTCCTACCGTCACTCCTTTCTAGGCATGGTTA
Organism: Platanthera guangdongensis; assembly: GCA_039583875.1. Taxonomy (NCBI): domain Eukaryota; kingdom Viridiplantae; phylum Streptophyta; class Magnoliopsida; order Asparagales; family Orchidaceae; genus Platanthera; species Platanthera guangdongensis. The sequence goes on along the minus strand of CM077163.1, from coordinate 218,094,150 downwards.
TGATGCTTGTACGAAATTTACACATGCGTACATAAAATAATTTTCTTGATACGTCTAACTAACAGGGATTAGATTTTCTTACAGTGATGGTGCGGCGCTCGTACACTCGGCGCGGCGACATTTGTTTTTCCGAAGCAAAACTGACTACTGCGGACTTCCAGAACCTTGCCCAGAGGCCGCCAAAAATCTGCAATCCATGATAAACCTAAATTACGCATTTCTCCCTTTAGGGTTATCGGTAAAGGAAACTAAAAACGGCTAGGGTAAACAAATGAAGGACCAACATAGTGTAGTACATCTACGTGAGAGCAATTAAGACTCACAACGCGATCAACTCCAGATTTGCGGTGGATCTAGTACTCTGATCCCTAAATAGAGCAAGAGAAAAATGAGAAGAAAGTTAAAATTAACTTCCAATAGAAGGATTTCCACGAAGGAAAGTAGACAAGTAAGGAACTAAACTCACCGCAACCAAAGCGTTGCCCTTGCAGCCTTGACTTCCACCGGTTAGGGTTGAAACCGGCCCTCCTGCTGCAATGGAAGGGAGGAAGGAACACGTCGGCGACCGTAGAGGAAGAAGGAAGGATTTCTCTGAGAATCGGAGGGGGAACGGGTGACGCTAGGGCTGCGGGAGGCGGACAGTGCGTCACGGCTTGCGGAAGAAAACGAAGTCGGGCGGAGAAGCTTGTGGTTTTTCTCCCGTGAAAAAAGAATGGGTTACGGGATTTGCGACTTAAGGGGCTTGCGGCTTTTATTAAACGACAGGGTGCGGATTGATAACTGCCCCCTTTTTCCACCCAAAGAGGTGAGGTTTGCTGTACGCAACCCACACTTCGAAGGCCACTCCACATTAACACCTTTCTGAAAATACAAATTCACCGCGCTCCGCTACTAAATTAAAATATGTCACACAATCTTTAATACTGACATAAAACACTAATTAACGAACGTGATTTTTAAGCATACTAACATTATACCTCGACGACGTGATGCCTCCATCAAAATCCTTCGCGATTTGACTCTACAATTTCAATAAATTGCGTCAGATTACGGATGTTACAAATCTCCCCTCCTACTAAAAATTTTTTTCCTCGAAAATTGTAAACATACCTGAATCAAAGAGTAACGTATAATCTGCATTGCTCTTAAGCTCATCCTCTCTCTCTCTGGACGGCCACAGTTCATTCAAAGGACTTTGACCATGCGAATCTCTTTATTCATCCAAAGTATACTCTGCACGGCCACAGTTCATCCAAAGGACTTTTACCATGCGAATCTCTCTATTCATGAGCTTTTGTAACCTTGAATCCACGATTCTGACTGGTCTAATCTCAATACTAAGATCTGTCTCGATTGGTGCTTCCTCAGTACTGATGATCTGACAGGAATCTCTGACAGCTCTTCTCAGATAGAAGACGTGGAATACATCATGAACATCACTCATTTCCTCAGGTAAGGCCAATCTATATGCAACCTCACCAACTCGTTCCAGTGCCTCAAAATGACTAACGAATCTGGGACTCAGTTTTTTCATCCGTTTTAATCTAGAGACTCATCTGACTGGTCTGACCTTCAGATAAACGTAGTCTCCAACATTGAACTCTACTGACCTGTGCTTCTGATCATGATACTTGGTCTTGCGATCCTGAGCTGTCTTCATACGTTCTTGAATGAGCTTGATTCTGTCAGTGGTCTTATCAATCCACGATTCTCTGATGATAGACCTTTCTTCACTTTCAGCCCAACACAACGATGTCCGACAACGCCTACCATAAAGAGCCTCGAACGGTGTCATCCCAATACTTGTCTGAAAACTATTATTGTAGGAGAATTCCACAAGGGTGACATACTTCTCCCACTTCCCTCCAAAGTCCAGTATGCACATCCGTAGCAAATCTTCCAAAGTCCTATTAGTGCGCTCAGTCTGTCCATCTGTCTAGGGATGGAAAGCGGTGCTGAAATGCAACTTGGTGTCCAACCACTCCCGAACGTACCTCCACTCCTTGGAGGTAAACCTGTCATCTCGTTCTGAAACAGTAATCTTGGGGACACCGTGAAGTAGAACTATCTCGTCTATGTATAACTGTGTCAATTTCGGACCTTGATCCGTCTTCTTAAGAGGAATGAAGAGGGCGACCTTAGAGAGCCGATCCACTATAGCCCATACGGAACCATTCTCACTCTGCGATCTCGGAAGACCATGGATGAAGTCCATGGATATATCCTCAAAAGTCCACTCAGGAATAGGAAGTGGCTGCAACTTGCCTCCAGGCCCTTGGCACTCGGCCTTAACTAGCTTTCATGTCTCGCACTTCCCTACATAATCAGCAACATCACCTTTCAAGTCTGGCCACCAGACTACCTTCTTAAGATCTGCATACATCTTCGTGCTGCCCAGATGTATAGAATATCTGGAGTTATGTGCCTCAAACAGAATGTCCTCTCTAAGGTGGCTAGCATCGGGGATACACATCCTGCCATCATGCAATAATAAATCGTCCTGAATAGTGAATCTCTCCTTCTGACCAATCTGCATTGAGATCCAAATCTCTGTCATCTTTGGATCCAAGGGTAGAGCTATCCTGATTTTATCTTTAATGTCACATGTAATCTCCAACAAACTCAACCTTGCAAAACCAAAACTAAAACGTAGCACAACAATGATGTCCAATCTCTCTGGTTCCCGTACTAACTCCTTCTGTAGAGTGAGAAGGGAAAAACACGAACCTCTACGGCTAAGGGCATCAGCTACAACGTTCGTCTTTCCTGGGTGGTACTGAATGTCTACATCGTAGTCCGATAAGAACTATAACCATCTGTGCTGCCTCAAATTAAGCTCCCGCTGATCAAAGATATACTTGAGACTCTTATGATCAGTGAAGATCTGGCACCGCACTCCATAGAGATAGTGTCTTCATATCTTCAGAGCATGGATGACCGTTGCAAGCTCCAAGTCATGCACAGGATAATTCCTCTCATGCACCTTTAACTGTCTCGAGGCGTAGGCTATGATCTTTCCATGCTGCGTGAGGACACAGCCCAAACCCTGACCTGACGCATCGCTATAAATCTGAAACTCATCGGGCCCTGATGGTAAACTCAAGATCGGTGTGGTCATCAACCTGCCCTTTAAGTCCTCAAAAGTCAACTCGCACTCAACTGTCCAATCAAAGCCCTTACCCTTCCTGGTGAGGGAAGTCAGTGGTAAGGCTATCTTTGAGAAGTCCTTGATGAATCTTTTGTAGTAACCAGCCAGACCCAAAAAACTGCGAACCTCTGAGACTGTCGTCGGTCTTAGTCAATCTTTAATGGCCTTTATATTCTTTGGATCAACACTAACCCTTTTCTAACTGATGACATAGCCTAAGAATGCAATCTCTGAAAACCAGAACTCACATTTTGTAAACTTGGCATATAGCTGATTCTTTCTGAGGGTGCTCAATACAATCCTGAGGTGAGCGGCATGATCTTCTGCATTTTTTGAGAACACTAAAATATCATCTATAAAAACGATAATAAAACGATGCAAGTACTCCCGAAATACCTTGTTCATCAGGTCCATAAATACTGAAGGGGCATTGGTCAGCCCAAACGGCATGACCACGAACCCGAAGTGTCCATATCTGGTACTGAAGGCCGTCTTCTGAATATCTACGTCCTGAATCCTTAACTGATGGTAGCCCGACCTCAGATCTAACTTGGAGAAAGTGCACGATCTCACCAACTGGTCAAACAAATCATCAATCCTGCAAATCGGATACTTATTCTTTACTGTCAGTTTGTTCAATTCACGGTAGTCTATGCACAGTCTCAGACTACTGTCATTTTTCTTTACAAATAGTACTGGAGCACTCCAAGGTAAAGTACCGAGGCGTATAAAGCCCAAGTCAAGCAACTTCTGCAACTGGCTCTTCAACTCCGCTAGTTCTTTTGGAGCCATCCGGTAGGGGGATTTGGGTACCGGTGTAGCCCCAGGCTGTAGGTCTATCGGAAACTCAATCTCTCTATCTGGAGGGGCACCAGGGAGCTCTTCCGGGAAGACATCGGGGAATTCTTACAAAACCGGTACCTCTGACAAGTCAGTCTTAGCCTCTGCATTCATCAGTACTAAGAAGGTTTCACAACCCTTCAAGATGCACATTCTAACCTGAACTGAGTAGATGATCATCTTCACCACTCCCTTCAAGCCCTGGAAGGTAAACGCAGTCTGGTTGGGGCCCTCAAACTGTATCTGTTTCTCCCTACAGTCAATCCTGACGTTGACTGTCAAAAGTCAGTTCATTCCAAAGATCAGGTCAAAACCTGCAATAAAAAGCTGCAAGACTTCTACAATAATCTCGGTATCTCCAAACTGCACCGGTACCCTGCACTTATCTCTGGCCTGCAGAAGGGATCCATTCGGCATCATGACTTCCAGCGGTGCTGTCTCTGGAAAGACTTCTAAATTCAGCCTACGCACTAGAGATTCTGCGATGAACGAGTGCGAGGCGCCCGTATCGAACAGAATCTTAGACGGCAAATTATGAATCATAAGGATGCCTACATGAATGATTTACAAAAGATGATGGGAGTGTCACTATGGAGGATTTAATAAAATTTATTAGTAAGCTAAACACTTACCTGTCACTACATCTTCCTGATCATTCGTCTCATGCTGGTCAAGTCCATACGCTCTGGGCTGCACTAAATCTCGACCCTGTTGTGGCCTCCCGTCAGTGATCATCAATGTTTTGCTTTTTTTTATTCTGCTCGAGCCACCAACCTCGAACTTTGACTGATTCGCACCAACTTCCTGACAGTAGCGAGCTATGTGTCCAGGTTGTCGGCACTTGTAATACACGCCTGCATTGGTCAAGCACTCTCCTGGATGGCGACGCTGGCACCTAGGACAAGGGGAGTAGTCTTTGCTCATGTCTCCAGACTGACCACTCTTCTTAGCATCAGATTTCTGTTTCTTGTTCCAGTTTTAACTCTGGTCATTCCTGCTCTGCTGCGGCTGGGCGAATCCTGAGACCGCTTTAAGATCAGAGGGGTATCGACTCCAAAATGTGGAGGGCGAGACCCTGAGTCTCACCTGTAGTGGTGACGACTTGAAACGCTTTTTCCTTTGAAACATGTAAGTGATGCTTTGATTTTTAATAAAAGTTTTCTGACACATCAATGATATCGCAATAAGTTTGTATGAAAAAGTGAAGCGTATTTGGACCCCGAGCAGATCCTGCTGTCAGGCTCTCACCAAGCTGGCAGGGTTGGAAGTCACTCGGTGTCATCCTTAGACCTCGAGCAGATCCCGCTATCAGACTCTCACCTAGCTGACAGGGCTGGAAGTCACTCGATGGTGTCAGCCTTGGACCCCGAGCAGATCCCGCTGTCAGGCTCTCACCTAGCTGGCAGGGCTGGAAGTCACTCGGTGTCATCCTTAGACCTCGAGCAGATCCCGCTGTCAGGCTCTCACCTAGCTGACAGGGCTGGAAGTCACTCGATGGTGTCAGCCTTGGACCCCGAGCAAATCTCGTTGTCAGGCTCTCACCTAGCTGGCGGAGCTGGAAGTCACTCGGTGTCATCCTTAGGCCTCGAGCAGATCCCGCTGTCAGGCTCTCACCTAGCTGACAGGGCTGAAAGTCACTCGATGGTGTCAGCCTTAGACCTCGAGCAGATCCCGCTGTCAGGTTCTCACCTAGCTGGCAGGGCTGGAAGTCACTCGATGGTGTCAGCCTTGGACCCCGAGCAGATCCCATTGTCAGGCTCTCACCTAGCTGGCAGGGCTGGAAGTCACTCGGTGTCATCCTTAGAGCTCGAGCAGATCCCGATGTCAGGCTCTCACCTAGCTGACAGGGCTGGAAGTCACTCGATGGTGTCAGCCTTGGACCCGAGCAGATCCCGCTGTCAGGCTCTCACCTAGCTGGCAGGGCTGGAAGTCACTCGGTGTCATCCTTAGATCTCGAGCAGATCCCGTTGTCAGGCTCTCACCTAGCTGACAGGGCTGGAAGTCACTCGATGGTGTCAGCCTTGGACCCCGAACAGATCCCGCTGTCAGGCTCTCACCTAGCTGGCAGGGCTGGAAGTCACTCGGTGTCATCCTTAGACCTCGAGCAGATCCCGCTGTCAGGCTCTCACCTAGCTAACAGGGCTGGAAGTCACTCGATGGTGTCATCCTTGGACCCCGAGCAGATCCCGCTGTCAGGCTCTCACCTAGCTGGCAGGGCTGGAAGTCACTCGGTATCATCCTTAGACCTCGAGCAGATCCCGCTGTCAGGCACTCACCTAGCTGACAGGGCTGGAAGTCACTCGATGGTGTCAGCCTTGGACCCCGAGCAGATCCCGCTGTCAGGCTCTCACCTAGCTGGCAGGGCTGGAAGTCACTCGGTGTCATCCTTAGACCCCGAGCAGATCCCGTTGTCAGGCTCTCACCTAGCTAACAGGGCTGGAAATCACTCGATGGTGTCAGCCTTGGACCTCGAGCAGATCCCGTTGTCAGTCTCTCACCTAGCTGGCAGGGTTAGAAGTCACTCGATGGTGTCAGCCTTGGACCCCGACCAGATCCCGTTGTCAGGCTCTCATCTAGCTGACAGGGCTGGAGGTCACTCAGGGAAGTCCTGCACCCCCCGGGTAGTGCCTAACGAACCTGGCCCTTCTAAGATTAAGAGAGGAGAGCTCGGCAGGGGGAGTTCGGGCTCGTCAATTCAGCTCGGCCTCGGCAGAAGGGTGGCGAGCCAGGCCCTCGGACCTCGCCGAAGGGAGGCGAATCCCGTCAGGACACCTCGCCCACCGCTATGATTTACTTGTGACAATTTAGAGAATTTGGTCTTATATTGATAAGGTTATGGGCTGCTCGCGAGCGAGCTAGGACGAGTCCTGAGAATGGGCGAGCTCTCAAAATGTACTCTCAGGGGCGAGTCCTAACGACTGTCCTACTCGCAACGCCCATATACGTGAGGTCGCTGGGAAAAGTGCTTGCAGGCAAACAGGGCGCGGCAGAGAAATCCAGCAAAGGACAAAATATATATATATAGTGATATAGTTACAGTGGATACAGAAGGTATCAAAAATGTTCTTTCATTAAGTAATGATATCTACAGGTCGAGCTCGCCTCGGCGAGATTACAAAAAAAGGGGGGAAAGAAAGAAATTTGCAGGATTAACCCTCGCTCCCTTCGCCGGATTGACGATCCCCCTCCCCTCCGCCGGATAGGTCCTGGAAGCTTTTCCCAAAGAGCGCGTCCAGGCTATCCTTCTTCTCGCTGGGCGGCGTCGCCGGGAACAAGCTCGGCATCAGGTCCTTGGCGGAGATCTCCTCGCACCCCTCCACCAGCACCCCAGTATCCTTCATCATCTGGAGGGTGCACTCGGCGGCCTGGATGGAGTTGATCTGCAACCTCGCGACGAGGTCAGCCTCGCCAAAAATCTTTGGCTTCTTATAGGGGAGGGTAGGATCGGCGTCACTGGCCGGGAAGAAGATCTTCGCCTGGCGGCGGACCTCGCGGCTGAGGTTCTGATTCTCCTCCTTCAGCCTCACATTCGCCCCCTCCAGCTCGGCAAGTCGGGCGCGCAGCTGGCCGATCTCCTCCTCTTGCTCGGCATTGCAAGCCCGCAACTCCCCGGCAGCCTTGGCATCCTGATGAGAAAGGAAATTTCGTTAACAACAGCACAAAATACTTTAAGTAAAAGAGGGAAGAGGAAGTCTGATACTCATCAACCTGCCGGCGGCCTGGGCGAGAAGACCCTCAGCGATGCCGAGCTGCCTCGCCTGATCAGTGACCTTGTCTTTGGCGACGTCGCGGGCTTGCTCGGCTTTTTGGAGTTGGTGGCTGAGGCCGAAGCCGCGGCGGACCAACATATGATGGAGCTCCATGGCTCGTTGGTGGGCCCGCAGGCCCTCATGGCCGAGCTGCCGCAGGTTCGTGCTCTTGTAGGCCTCGGCGTCCTCTCGGCCATAAAGGCCGAAGCCGAGGGCGTAAGCGTGACCGGTGGCGGGCTCGCGGCCATGCCAAGAGGGGTGAAGGGTGGAGATGGAAACCCGGTGGGCCAGCTCGTCCCACTGCACCATGGAGCGCCCGCCGAGTCTTTCCACCGCCCCCCAAAGCAGAAGAGGGGATGTTCTTTCGGCGCGCCGATCTCGCGAGTCGTCCTCTTCGCCGAAGGAGGTGGAGAGATCGCCGCAGGGGGAGCGGAGGCCTCGCCTCCCTTCCGACCCTTGCTGGTGATTTCCTTCAGCGGGCTCTCCGGCGACGCGTCGGGGACGACTTCAGGCGAGCTCATGTATTTGGGGCTGGATTGATGTTGTTGATGTTGTTTCCCCCCGCGGAGCCAGCAAGTCTCTCTTCATCTTTTTGGGTAGTTGTTGGCGATGGGGCGGGCTAGACCCCGCATCCTCAGGCCGCCTCTTGCTGGAAGAGGGTTTGGAGAAGGCCGCCTCGTCTCGGCAGGCCGCCGCCACTGCCTTCTCGCGAGCGAGAGGGTCCGGGTACAATCCCGAGTCCGCAAATGGCGGGTTCACGGGGATTAGCCGCTCCCCTGCAAGAAAACTTGGAAAACTTAGAGGAATTTCGTTGGCAAATATGGCGAGCTGAGCAGCAGAGTAGACAGTACCTTCGCCGGGCAGGACGGGGCGGAGCGCATCGAGCCCCTTCGCAGGAAGGCGACCTCGAAGTCCTTGTGGAGGAAGTACTTGTGGAGGTCGGCATTATTGTCGGGCACGGCCGGCGGGCGGTAGACCTCCTCGCCCTTCTGCTGGGGCGAGTAAGGGATGTTGCCGAGATCGCCCTTGATGAAGGCGATCTTGGTCATCCAATTGTGGTGTTTGTTCGCGATCTCGCGAACCTTGATCAGCGAGCCCCCGAAGTAGGCGACCACATCCGGCGTCGCCTTGTAGGAAAAGAGCTTCCTGAACACAGTCAGGTTGAACTCTATCCTTTCTCGCCGGAGGTAGCTCGCGAACGCCACCATCATGGCGATGGCGTTGGAATTCAGCTGCGCGGGCACCGCGCCATAATATTTCAGAATCTGCCGGATCTCCGGCCAGAGGGGGAGGCGCAGCCCCACCTCAAAGTGCGAGATGGGGAAGGCGAGCTCGTCATCATAGAAAGTGTTGATGGCCTCCCCCTGCCTCGGCCGGCGCGCCTCGAAGCCTGGCGGCACATGGTCACCAACAAATTTAGCGAGCTCGGTCTCGCTTGTGTGCCCCTCAAAGAAGCAGTAGTCAGTGAAGTGTTGGGCGCACTTGGAGCGGTCGTCGGCATCAGGGTTGGTCTTGCCCATGCTCGCAGAAGGGGTGGAGCGCGAGCAGAAAAGAGGAAAAGAGCAGGAAGAGAGAGAAAAGCAAGCAGTTAAGGCAGTAGTACGGGGATTGGTGGGGGGGGGTATTTATAGAAAAAGTAATTAGGGGGTCAAGCTGTCCAATCGGCCCAGCTCGCCATCCCAGCTCGCCATCCCAGCTCGCCAACCCCCAGCTCGCAGACTTCCGGCGCGTTCCAACCAAGGCCGAGTCAAATGAGAAGCAATATAATTACTATTATTCAAACACAAGCCACACCTAAGAATGTTTGAAGTTATTTATTACAGTGATCTAGTGCAGGAATAAAGAAGCGGGGCGCGCGGGCAGGGGGGAACAAGGAGGCGAGTACCGGTCGGCTCGGCAAGGGAGCCGTCTTTTATCTACCCCGGCCTCGCATCCCCCGTCCCCCAGGCTGCCGCGCGCGGAGCAGCTCGCGAATCCTCCCCGAATTCCTCTGCGCCACCGAGAGTTCGTCATCTATCTCATCTAGGAGCCGGGAAGGAGACGTCATCTCGCCGGCCTGGCCGCTTCGCACCTCGTCAACGAGACGCGCGTAGTCGCGTTGAAGCGCCTCGTTGACATCTTGCACCTCGCGGACCCCGTGCACGAGCTTCTTGAAGAGCTTGATCCCCCTCCTCGTCGGCTCATCGTTCTCCACTTCCAGGCCTAGGTAAGAGTCCAGCGAGCTCGGGGAGTGGAGGGGAGAGTAATGGGCTGCCCGCGAAGATTCCTCGGCAGCGGATTGGCTGGGGGAGCTGTGGAAACAGAAACATCAGCAAGGGGAGATGCGCTGGAGAATCGCGTGACAAGAATGCAAGGCCAAATTTACCTGACGAGCTCGGCAACTCAAAGGAGGTGCGGGGAGGGATAAACCTCAGGTCCTTCCCGCGCCCTGGATCGCGCGTTCCCGGTGAGAGGAGCTCGAATCCCGGGACGGGGATGGTCTCCACGCCCGCCCCCGCGGTCACAACTGCTCGCTGAGGAGAGGGGGCGCGCACCGGCGAGTTCGGCCTCTGCGAGCTCACCCCCAAGGTCCCAAAGGGAGGGGACGGGTCCCGGGGACGGTTCTCCGGAGTCATGAATTGCGAGTCCCCAAGAGTGGTTTTGGCTCGCGGGGTGGTGTCTCGCGGCGCGGCGCCCCCCATGCCATCAAGCGGGCTATCCGGGCCGTCGCAGATTTCGACAATATTCTTGCCCTTTTCAGGGGCAAGCAGAGTGGAGGAGCTGGTCCCGTGCTCCAGGGTGGTCCTCAGGTCATCATAAATGGGCTCGGCCGCTTGAGGAAACGGCTTCACCCTCTTGGAGCTGGGCTCGGCAGAGCCGCCCTACGGGACAACGGGCGGAACCGCAATCAGGGCAGCTATGCGAGCAGCTGAGACCTGGCGAGCTCGGTTAAGGCGCTCTTGGATCTCCTTGGGGATCGGCATCTCGGCGGGGCTATAACAAAGGGAATGGCAAAAGTCAGGCAAGTATGCAGGTGTATATATATAGCCGCAGGTGGACTCCACCCGAAGATTCCCTCTGATCCACCCCGCACTCGCCGAACACTTGGGGTTGGATGTTTCTTTCCGAGCTTTGTCAAGCTCAAAAAGAGCGGGGATTGTGTACAACCCCGTATCCGGCGAGCGGGGTGAACCAGGAACCAGGCCGGCCGGCTCAGATTACCAAGGCCCTAGGCGAGCTCGGCAGAGAAACCCGAGCCCGAGCTCGGCGTTTGTCGACCGTGAGCTCGGCATTCGCCGAGCTAAGCCAAGAATCGTTGAACTAAGGTCGACTAACGGAGGCCGACCGGTAGGCGAGCTCGTCGTCCCAACTCGCGCTCGCGCCAAAGAGCTCGGCAACAGCAGGCGAGCAAGATCTGCCGAGGTGGCCAGGCTCCCCAGCTCGCCTAGATCTATGAGGTATTTTTTACTGTTTGGCCCCCGCTAGTCTGCCCATAGCCCTTCAAAACAGCGGAGTTTGGCTGTTGGCAGACCCAGCCAAGGGCATTTTGGTAATTTCAGGCCAGTTCGGTTTGGTTACTGGCAGTTCAAATTCTGAAATCTATAAATATGACCCAAGGGGTACCGCAGGGGGCACGCTTCCTGTGCTCTCTTGCTACAACTTTCAAGTGCTTTCTGAGGGTACCTTAGCCCGGCCTTTGGCAAGGAGGGGAAGCGCTCTCAGATCTTCCGGGTGTGTGGTCGGTCCTCCACGTCGAGCCCTTGGGTCAGTTCATTCCTGTTTTCTTTTGTTATTTTGCTTGCAGGAGCGAAGTAGGTGCGCGATCACCCCTTCCCCAAGGGTGAACTCCACAAGAGACTGTTTTTCGGTTTCAACACGACCCTTAATTTTCTTGTGGTCGGCCAGAAGGGACGTTCACGCCCCTAATTGAACAAATTCCCAAACTTGTGTAAATGTGTAAAGGTTTCGTACCTAACGCTAGAATATATAATCTGGCTATTAGGGTCTTGGAAAAGGGGTTACCCTACACCTAATTTTGCGACCGTTTTTTTACTGTCACTCCTTTCTAGGCATGGTTATGATGCTTGCACGAAATTTACACATGCTTACATAAAATAATTTTTTTGATACGTCTAACTAACGGGGATTAGGTTTCCTCACAGTGGTGATGCGGCGCTCGTACACTCGGCGCGGCGACATTTGCTTCTCCGAAAGAAATCTGACTACTGCGGACTTCCAGAACCTTGCCCCGAGGCCACCAAAATTCTGCAATCCATGATAAACCTAAATTACGCATGTCTCTCTTTAGGATTATTGGTAAAGGAAACTCAAAACGGCTAGGGTAAACAAATGAAGGACCAACATAATGTAGTACCGCTATGTGAGAGCAATTAAGACTCACAACGCGATCAACTCCAGATTTGCGATGGATCTAGTACTCTGATCTCTAAATAGAGGGAGACAAAAATGAGAAGAAAGTTAGAATTAACTTCCAGTAGAAGAATTTTCACGAAGGAAAGTAGACAAGTGAGGAACTAAACTCACCGGAACCAAAATGTTGTCCTTGCACCCTTGACATCTACCGGTTATGGTTGAAACTGGCCCTCCAACTGCAACGGAAGGAAGGAGGGAATACGTCGGAGCCCGTAGAGGAAGAAGAAGGATTTGCTCTGAGAATCGGAGGGGGAACAGGTGACGCTAGGGTTGCGGGAGGAGAACAGTGTGTCGCGGCTTGCGGAAGCAAACGAAGTCGGGCGGAGAAGCTTGCGGTTTTTCTCCCGTGAAAAAAGAATGGGTTACGGGATTTGCGGTTTAAGGGGCTTGCAGCTTTTATTAAACGGCAGGGTGTGGTTTGATAACCACCCCTTTTTCCACCCAAAGAGGTGAGGTTTGCTATACGCAACCCACACTTCGAAGGCCACTTCACATTAACACCTTTCTGAAAACACAAATTCGCCGCGCTCCGCTACTAAATTAAAATGTGTCACACAATCTTTAAAACTGACATAAAACACTAATTAACGAACGCGATTTTTAAACATACTAACACTATACCTCGACGACGCGGTGTCTTGATCAAAATCCTTCGCGATTTGACCCTACAATTTAAATATATCGCGTCAGATTACGGATGTTACAACAACAACACTCAACCTTTTATCACATTATAGTGGGGTCGGCTACATGGATCTTTTGTTTCCATTGTGTCATATCTTTAGTCATAATCTCACTAATACCTAAGTACATCATGTCTTTCCTTATAGTTTCATTCCAAGTCTTTATTGGTCTACCCCTCTCTCATTTAACATGCCTAGTGACTAGAGTCACACAACGCCTAACAGGTGACTCTAATGGTCTCCTTTGTACGTGTCCAAACCATCTTGGACGAGCTAATCGCATCTTCTCTACAATTGGTGTTACTCCTGTCTTATCACTGATACATTCATTCTTAATTTCATCCAGTCTCCTGTGTCCACACATCTACCTAAGCATTCTCATCTCCGCAATTCCCATTTTTTGCTTATGCACACAATTTACTGTCCAACACTCAGAACCATAGAGAATCGTTGGTCTAATTACGGTACGATAAAACTTTCCTTTAAGTTTTAATGGTACTATACGATCACATAAGATTCCTGATGCGCCTCTCCACTTTAAGTGTGTCACATCTTTATCAATACTTCCATATTTTTGAACTATCGATCCAAGATATTTAAAACACTCACTAGGGGAAAAATCTTGATCACTTGGTTTATTAACGAAGTCATCTATCCTTCTTGCACTGCTAAATTTAAGCTCCATATACTCCATCTTTTGTCTTGCTCAACCTACAATCCTTTTATAAAGTGTCTCGTCAAGATTCAAGGTTTGTGTTCACACCCTCACGCGTCTCATTGACCAAAACGATATCATCCGCAAACAATAAACACTAAGGTATTGTTTGTTGCATGTCTGGTGAGCTCGTCTAAGAGAAGGATAAAGAGATAAGGGCTTAAAGCTAAACCATGATGTAAGCCAACAGTCATAGAGAATTTTTGTGTTACTCTTCTAGATGTCATCACCCTTGTCACTAAATTTGTATACATATCTTTGATTCTGACAATGTATGATACATTTACACCTTTTTTTCTAAGACTCTTCATAAGATTTCTCTTGGAACTCTATCATAAGCCTTCTCAAGATCGATAAACAGCAGAGGCAAATCTTGTTTTTTTTCTCGGTAGTTGTCAATGAGTCTCGGTAATTGTCATGGATAATTTGGATATGGAAAAAAAATGAAAAAGGAAGAACCATTTTAGGTTTTGTCATAGCACATAAGCTAACTATGAAAAATACGACTTTTTATTGAAAGAAAAGAACATTTAATTACGTTTAAAAGTGAACCAAATAAGTCACAAATTAATTATTTTATGACTCCCAAAATGGTTAAATAATTTGTAAGTATTGCAAAGTCAAACCAGGAGAAAGTTTGACAACACAACATAAGTTAGTGATGTTAGAACGGTAAATTAAATATAATAAATTTAAGATAAGGACAAAATTATTGTCAAAAATTTGATAGTGGAACTTGAAGATGGAAAAACATGTTGCTTTCAAAACAGTAATTATGGAACAACTAGTTGATGACCCTTATGTTGATTTTAATGTCTCATAGGAGTTAGGTCTTCACATTTAAGGATAAGTGAAAAGAATGTACTTGGAGAAAAAAAAAGTCGTGCGCCTCCAAATAAAAAAAATTTGGTGGTGGAAAGAGAAAGTGCAATACAAAGTGAGGGCAAAGAGCGACAGCTATAAAACACTCTACGCTTGTAGGAATGATGAAAATTTGACAAGAGATATAGTCACTAAGAAAGAAGTTAAACTTGCAGCAAGCTAGTAAGTAAGGAAAAAAGTCAGGTTTATGAAGAATTTTATAAGCGACTATATATCAAAGATGGAGAGCATGACATATATTAAATTATTTGAGCTAGAGAAAGGAAGACAAGAAATTTAAGCCAAGTTAAATGCATAAAAGATTAGATATATATAGTTTTGGTGGATGATGTGACTATTAAATAGCAATATAAAGGATACTTTTATCAACTTTATAATGAAACAAAAAACAGTGAAATGAACTTGGAAAAGTTAAGTAAATGTCGGAGGAGTATAGAACATCACATTTTATCGTAAAACTTAAGTATCTAAGGTAAATAGTGCTATAAAAAGATGAAAAATGGAAAGACGGTTAGGCAAGACATTATATTCATCAAAGTATGGAAATGTCTAGAGAAAAAGAAGAATTTTGTGACTTCAATGTTTTTTAATAATATACTGAAGTCAAAGAGTATGTCAAACCAATAGAGAAAAAATATCCTTCTACTAATATATAAGAACAAAGGAGATATAGAAATTTATGTTAATTACAGAGAAATTTAATTAATAAATCATACCATGAAACTACGGGAATGAGTAACAGAAAGAAGAGTAACTCGAGAGACTAACATCCTAGAGAATCAATTTGGATTTATGACAGGGCGATCGATGATATAAGTTATACATCTCTTGAGGAGACTCATTGATAATTATTGAGAAAGAAAACAAAAATTGCACATGTTGTTTATCGATCTTGAGAAGGCTTATGATAGGGTTCCAAGAGAGATATCATGAAGAGTGTTAGAAAAGAAATGTGTAAATATATTATACATTAACATAATCAAAGATATGTATACAAATTCAGTGACGAGGGCAAGGACATCTGCAGGATTAATACAGGGATTTTTTTATTGTTGTTGGCTTACATCAAGGTTCAGCTTTAAGCCCTTATCTCTTTACCCTATATCTTAGATGAGCTCACTGGACATATCCAACAAGCAATATATTAATGTTTATTATTTGCAGATGATATCGCTTCGGTCGATGGGGCGAACAAGGGTGTAAATGCGAAACTTGAATCATGCTGAGATACTTCAGAAAAGAAGGGTTTTAAGTTGAGCAGGATAAAGACGGAGTATATGGAACTTAAATTTAGCAGTGCAAGGACGGATGACTATGTTATTAAGTTGGGTGATCAAGATATTTCCCGCAGTGAGTGTTTTAAATATCTTCGATCAATAGTTCAAAAGGAGGGAGGTGTTGATAAAGATGTGATACATAGAATCCAAGCAGGTTGGTTGAAGTGGAGAGGCGTGTCAGGGATCTTATGTGATTGTAAAGTATCATTAAAACTTAAAGGTAAGTTTTATTGTAATGCAATTAGACCGGTAATGCTCTATGGTTCGGAGTGTTGGGCAGTGAATTGTGTACATTAGCAAAAAATAGGAGTTGCAGAGATGAGAATACTTAGGTGGATGTGTGGGCACACGAGACTGGATAAAATTAGGAATGAATGTATCAGGGATAAGATAGAAGTGGCACCAATTGCAAAGAAGAAGTGAGAAGCTCGACTAAGATGGTTTGGACATGTACAAAAAAGACCATTAGAAGCACATGTTATGCATTGTGAGAGTTTAGTCATTAGGCATGTTAAATGGGGGAGGGATAAACCAATAAAGACTTAAGGATTCATATAACCGACCCCACTATAGTGGGATAAGGCTTGAGTGTTGATGTTGTTATATTTGTTGAATAACTTGCAATTGATCATTACAATGAGGCATGTCCCCTCTTTATATAGAGGTGGACTCACCAATACAAAGAATTAAAATATACCAATACAAAGAAATAAAATACGATATTGTAACACTCCCCTTCAAGTTGGGCGTGAGATGTTGATCATGCCTAACTTGACAACCATACTTCCGAAGATACTTCCACTTAAACCTTTCGTGAGAATATCAGCAAGTTGTCTATCTGATGGAACGAACGGAGTACACACAAGCCCCTTTTCAATGTTTTCCTTGATGAAATGACGGTCCACTTCAATATGTTTTGTACGATCATGTTGGACTGGATTGTGTGCGATGTTAATAGCAGCCTTGTTGTCACAATACAACTGAATTGGCTCATATCCAAGAAGCCCCAGGTCATTCAGTACCGATCGCAGCCAGAGGCCTTCACACACGCCATGGGCCATAGCACGGAATTCCGCTTCAGCACTAGATCTTGCCACAACATGTTTTTTACTCCGCCAGGTAACAAGGTTTCCACCAACCAGGGAACAATACCCCGAGGTAGATCGTCGATCATTTATAGACCCGGCCCAATCCGCATCAGTGTACACCTCAATGTTTATGGATGAATTGGAGGAGAACGGGACTCCACTCCCTGGTGAGGACTTGAGGTACCGGAGAATTCTATTGGCAGCATCATCATGACAAGCCTTCGGAGCGTGCATAAATTGGCTTATTACACTCACAACATAGGTTATATCTGGACGGGTATGAGCCAAGTAAAAATTAATCTTCCTACAAGACTCTGAAACTCGGGTATATCGTCAACCTCTTCACCATCGTCACGGCTTATTCGGTGATTTGCTTCAATAGGGGTGTCCGCAGGCCTGCAGCCACTCATCCCAGTTTTCTCAAGGAGATCCAGAGTATACTTTCTCTGAGAGATAAAGATCCCTCATTTAGACCTTGTCACTTCAATGCCCAAGAAATATTTGAGAGCACCTGGGTCTTTTACCTCAAACTCAGTGGCCAATTTTTTCTTTAGAAGTGTGATTTCTTCAACATCATCACCTGTGATAACAATTTCGTCAACATACACAATAAGAGCAGTAAGTTTACCAGTCATGCGCTTGATAAATAGAGTGTGATCAGAGTTTCTCTGATAATATCCAAAGGACAACATGGCTTTATGAAATCTCCCAAACCACGCCCGTGGAGGCTGTTTTAGTCCATATATGGCCTTCTTTAATTTACAAACGAGTCCCACTGAGCTCCTGGGAGTAAAGGCCTGGTGGTAGGGACATATACACTTCCTCTTCCAAATTCTCATGGAGAAAGGCATTTTTGACATCGAGTTGCCAAAGATCGCACCCTTTACAAGCAGCGCAAGATAAGAGAACTTTGATAGTGTTCATCTTTGCTATAGGTGCAAACGTTTCTCTATAGTCGATCCCAAGTGTTTGAGTGCAAGCACGTGCCACAAATCGTGCTTTACACCTTTCAACTATGCCCTGTGGATTTTGTTTAACAGAGAACATCCACTTGCATCCAACAGGTTTCTTCCCAGAAGGGAGAGGCACTAAGTTTCATGTGTTGTTCTTCTCAAGAGCAGTCATTTCCTCAAACATTGCCTCTCGCCACATAGGAATCTCCAGGGCAATCTTCCAGGATGTCGGAACAGGAATGGACGCAAGGGAAGACACAAAGGCCTTATGGGATGTGGATAATGAATTATAAGAAACGTAATTGGAAAGGGGGTGTTTAGTACAGGACCGGATACCTTTGCGGAGAGCAATTGAAAGCTCAGAAGGCCTTGAGTTTGGGTCTAATGATTGGTCTGGTAGCAGGTCATGGTTGTCGTTGAGCATCTTTCTCCTCTGAGTGTACACCTGCAAAGGGGGAATGGTGGGAGAAATAGTAGTGGGGATATCACTCACTTCCGACGGAAGAGGCTCCCCCTGAAGTGAGGGATACAAAGGAGGAACGAGGAGAGGTAAAGACGGGGAGGACAAAGACGAAGTGGTCACACGGGAAGAGGTACCTGAGGTAGGATAATAGGCCTCAGATTCACGAAACGTGACATCCATGGTGACAAACACCCTCTTTGTAGGAGGATGAAAACATTTGTACCCCTTCTGAGTAGGAGAGTAACCGATAAATACACACCAGAGAGCGTGAGGGTCAAGTTTGGTGGGAGGAGGATGATGGATGTGGACAAAGCAAACACACTCAAACACCTTAGGGACAAGCGGATAGAAAGGAACGTGAAGTGTCCCAAGGGGGCTGTTATTCCCAAGAATACGAGTTGGCATGCGATTGATAAGGACTGTTGCCGTAAGGGCAGCATCCCCCAGTAATACCTGGGAAGATTCATGGTAGACAGAAGGCAGCAAACAACTTCCAGAAGGTGTCGATTCTTCTGCTCCGCCACCCCATTTTGAACAGGCGAATAAGCACAAGAAGTCTGGTGTAAAATGTCATTATCAGCCAGATATGCCCCAAACCGGGAATCTAAGTATTCACGGTCATTGTCACTACGAAGTATCTAAATTTTAGCGTTAAACTGGGCGAAGATCATGAAACGAAATTTTTTGAAGGTGGGAAAGACGCGGCTCTTCTTTCGTAGTAAGTATAACCAAGTAGTACGTGAAAAACAGTCAATAAAAGTGACAAACCAAGTACAACCAGAAATAGAAGATACGGGTGCAGGACCCCAAACATCTGAGTGAATCACGGCAAAAAGAGTAGAACTTGGCAATGAAACATGATTAAATGAAGTACGATAATGTTTGTTAGCAGTACAGACATCACAAACAAATGAAGTAAAAAACAGTAGCCGGCAAAGAAGGTAGCATAAGTTTCATAAAAGAGATGGATGGATGTCCTAAGCGACAGTGCCAGGAATAAAGATCTGAGGTGCTGGAAAGGAAAGCCTGAGGAGGTGCCACCGGGCAGGAGTCAAGCACGTACAGACCATTGACCAAACTACCAGAGCCAATCACCATCCCGGTCTTCAGGTCCTAAAACACATAAGAGGAAGGATGAAAAGTTACCGAGCACTTCATAGAATTAGTCAAATGGCTAATAGATAATAAATTTCGAGTGAAATTGGGAACATGTAAGACAGAGGATAAGGTGAGAGAGGAACAGGAGATGGAACCCTTCCCAGCAATAAAGGAACGAGAACCGTCAGCAATGCTCACCTTATCACGACCAGAAAGAGGAGTATAGGAAAGAAAACCAGAGGCAGAGCCAGTCATATGATCAGTGGCTCCGGAGTCAATGATCCAAGGAGATGAAGCAACAACAGCAAAGTGAGCGTCGGGTGGTCCGGTGTGGCCAGAGGAAGACAATGCAGAAGCCTTCGTAGAGAGACCGTGCATCATGCGGCGGAGCGCAAGAACTTCATCGGCAGAGAAAGTATCTGGCAGGAGAGAAGAAGGGTCAATAGTAGCATCTGTGAGATGGGCAGAACGAGGAGATGAGCGAGCAGCAGAACGGTCAGAGCCACGACCACCACGAGAAGACACGCCACCTCGTGACGGAGGGAAACCATGGAGCCGAAAACACATGTCTCTGGTGTGACGGGGCTTTCCACAATAATCACAGATGATATGGTCTTTGTCAGAACCCTTCATCTTGGAATCACGGAGAAGACGAGCCCCGAGTAACGAAGGGGTACCAGCAGCGAGAGCAGAACTTTCAGGAGTGGAATCTTGAAGAGACCATCGGCGATCAATTTCCTGCTGGATGATGCTATAAACCTCCGGAAGAGAGGGCAATAGCAAACGGCCCAAAATGTGAACACAAATCTGATCCAAGTCCTGATGGAGGCCATGAAGAAACTCAAATGTCCAGTTGCGATCCTCCCTCGCACGGACCATAG
Organism: Platanthera guangdongensis; assembly: GCA_039583875.1. NCBI lineage: Eukaryota > Viridiplantae > Streptophyta > Magnoliopsida > Asparagales > Orchidaceae > Platanthera > Platanthera guangdongensis. Next base: position 218,073,960 of record CM077163.1, on the reverse strand, counting down.
CCTCATCAACAGGGCTAACAAATATGAGGGAATCGAAATGGTCGTATTCCTGATAGAGTTGGCTGAATTCCAAGTAGTATGCGGAAATGGGCGATCACCCTGGCGGAGAGAGGATATCTTCCGCCGCAACTGAAAGATCTGAGCAGCATTGCCCTTACGAGAGTAAATGGTCTCAGCACGGCGCCAAATATCCATGGCAGTATCCAGAAAGAGGTAATGGCGAGTGATAGACTCCTGTATCGAATTTGTTACCCAAGACATGACTAAGGAATTTTTGGAATCCCATTGTGTCCGGTCAGGGGAAGTCTTCTCAGGTTCCGCAGTTGTCCCAGTGAAATATCCAAAAATACGACGACTCTTAAGCGCAAGAGTGATGGAGCGCGACCAGGACAAATAATTTGAGTCATCCAAGCGAATAGTGGTAATCTGCGGAGTATTGTGATCATGGCTCACATGCAGAGGAGGTGATGGAGGAATCAAAGAGGGAACCGGTGTGCACCTACATAGTTGCCCTAGAAGAGAAATCTGGAGACAACCCGCTGAATTAGGAGAAGGGAGGAATAGAAATCAACTCCATCTGAAAAAAAAGAGGGCAGAAACCGTAGGAGACGGCGCCGGAATGGAGAACGAGCCTCACAGCATAGTCGGCGCCGGAGAGAGAAGGGCACCCGGCCCTAGGAAGCCAGGAAAGCCCTGGAGAAGCCGTCGGACGCGCCTGGAGAAAACGTCGGACGCGCCTGAAGAAGCCGACGGGACGCCGCTGCGGATCGGCGCAGGAGAACCGCGATTAGAGTCCGCCGCCGGGAGACACCGTCGTAGGGACGCGCGCTGGGGAGCAGCGACGGAGGCGCAGGGGTTTGTCGGGGCGCTGCTATCGTCGATTGGGGACGGGCAAAGGTGGGCGAGTGATTCCGAGGAGGCGAAGGCGGGCCAGAAGAATTAGGGCATCCTGTCCTCTGATACCATGTTGAATAACTTGCAATTGATCATTACAATGAGGCTTGTCCACCCTATATATAGAGGTGGACTCACCAATACAGAGAAATAAAATACACCAATACAAAGAAATAAAATACGATATTGTAACAATATTAATTACATTAAAAAAATTAAATAATATAATATAAATTATTCATTAAATAGAATTAAAGTAAATTTACATTTTATATATTGTAAATATTAAATTAATAAAATTATGTTTGTTAAAAATCATATTATAAATTAATTATTAAAATTTTAAAAATAGATTCTATATTTTGTAAATATTATACTACTAATAGATTATTATTATTATATATATCCCATCACTTATCAAGTGTCGCACGCTCCTGTTGCGCTCCACTAATAGTGGTGCCACCTCGTTTCGGCCGCCAGGTACGCCTCCATGTCATTTGTCGCCCCATTCCCAAAATGGAATAATAAATATGCATATCATGTGAGTTTATGACGTCCTGATTCCAAATTCGGCCTCGAATTTTCCAAATTCTCAACAATGTCCCGGAATTAAATTTTTTCACAACTCTATTCTCATCAAATAAAATGTCATTCCCTAAGTAATTTCATGTCATGAGTCCAATTATGGGCTTAGTTTTCTCACATTTCACTTTGTTGTTGGATATTTTGCGTTAAAACTCATTTTTCATAAATTATGCTCCTCAAAGCTTTTTGGCATCCTCATTATTAATATGAAGTTAACTTTTCAATATTTCACTCACCTCTACATAAATTTTTTAAGTGCCATGCAAACAAATTATAATAAATTGCCAGACCTTTGCATTAATATCCGCCAAGAATCAATCAAGAAACTACCAAGAAAGTCAAAGTTGTTTGTTTTCTTGAAAAAAAACAAGTATCCTACTAATTTATATTATAAATAAGGAACCTTAAATAACCGAAAATCTTTATTTAACCTCATTTAATCTTTTATCCTGAGGATTCACTACAATAATAAGGTTAAATTAAGATCAAGTTGGTACCAGAGCATCGTTTATTTGGTTCACAGTACAAACAAATCGAGGATATCAAGATTCAGAAAAGTTGTTTTTTTGTCTTGAGAAAGAAGAAGAGGAATAAATGAATCAAATGGGTGAAAATGATGGTTCCCCTAATCTAATAGGGCAAAGGTCAGCAAACAAACAGTTTTCATTATGACATGGATAAAAATGCAACTTTCTACACTGGGTTTCAAGCAACTCCAACCACAACATTCCTTCTCCATCTATGAATACAGCAACAAATGCCCAACAAACAAACATTGTGTTATGGATCTGCCGTCAGTTATCGTGTGTTATTATTATTATTATTATATTAAGTCATGTTGTATCGAGTCGTTATTATCGAGTCGTAGTCTTAGCGTCGAAAGGAACACTTGGGGTCATGTAAGTTATGCAAAAAATTTAGTAAGCTTCTCTTTTCTCCCTCTCTCTAGCTCTTCTCTTTCTCTCTCAAGATTTTCTTTCTTTCTCTCTAGTTCTTCTCATCTCCTCCCTCATTTTAGGGTTTAACCCCATTGTATCTCTGCCTCCTTCCCCCACAATCCTCGGCTCGTAACAACTTGATATCAGAGGCTCCTTCCTCCCCTCTAGTCCATCGGTTCTGTCGACTTTCCTCCCTCCGGGCCACGTTCCGCATCTACCGGCTCTTCCGCTGCACCACGCCGCCACCCCCCACTGTTCTGGAGCTTCTTCATCGTCTTCTCCGTCCAGCACAAACCCGACATCCTCCAAGAAGCGCTCGACCAGTCCGCCAACCCAACGCCCCTCCGCCTCCTATTTTTGCGTACATCACCGTGACTCGCACCTCTCCACCTCATCCCGTACGCACGACTCCATCGGCGCACTCCGCGTCTTCTCCTTCACACTGCAGCAGCCCACACCGCATGCTCGTTCTTCCTCGACGCCGACGCCAACATCCCTCTTTTCGCCGCGGCGCTCACTGCCCCTCGCCTGCCTCGAACCGTTGTCTCGAGCGGACCGTCCGACCCCTCTGCATCCTATCTACTCATCCCCATGCAATTTTTTCTTTTTCTTTCTTCTATTTTCTTCACTGTACGCCCTCTCATTTTGTTTGTATCTCCCTCCCTCCTCTCTCTCTCCACCCTTCTTCTATTTTATTTTATTTACCCTTCTCACATCCTCAGCCAGGGAAACACGCTGCACGCTCCCACTCCTGCCCGCCTCCTCTATCTTACTTTATTTTTTTCTGGAGCCCACCGCCCTAATCATCACCTTTTTTTGTTATTTTAATTTCATGTTCCCCATCTCTCACCCACCCCTCTTTTTTTTTTATTTCTTTTAACCGCCCGGGGCCCACCTCCTGCACTATCTTATCTCATCTCCCTCTTACTTTTATTTCATCTGAACATCTACCCCTCTTACTTTTATTTTATTCTGACACCCCATCCCTTTTCTTTTATATTTTTTGATTTCTCATCCCAACTAACCCTCTCTCCTACTTAATTAATCTCATACTAATTATTAACTAATTATTTAATTAGTTAATTAATTATCTCATTTTCATCATGTCACTTTGCATTGTCAACCGCATTGAGCTCCTCACCACCCTCGTCAAGCTGGACCGTCGTATTGCTCATCGGAAGGCTCACCTCGGTCACGTCGATGCTCAGCTCGACCTCAAGCTCGATGCCTTTCGCATGTCTTGCGACTCGTTGGTGGTCTTTTTGCCACCACCACCACCAGAGCTGGACTCGCCGCCTCCCCCTCCAATGATGGTGTCACCACCGTCCTCCATCGTACATGACACACCGTCGTCGCCGCCGTCATCGTCGCCGCCGCCGCCACCGCCGCCGTCATCGTCATCGAGGCCGCCGCCGCCTCCTCTACCGGCTGTTACTCCGCCAATCCCGGCATTGCCTCCCCCTCCGACCACATCACCGTCGCCATCGTCGTCGCCGCCACCAACTCGACTCATGTAGTCGCCGTCACTGCCGTCACTGCCGTCATCGTCGTCGTCGCCACCACTCGTCATCGATGTACCACCTCTCTCCACGGTGGTCGTTCTTTCACCGTTGTCGCCTCCTCTTCGGTCACCCGCTCTGCCGTTGTCGGTCATACCGTTGCCTCCTCTACCGGCTCTTCCTCAGTCGGCCCCGTCATAGCCGTCTTCTCCGGCCTTCTCACCGCCTCCTCTCCCGGCTCTTTTCCCGTCGGCCCCCTCCTTGCCGCTCTCACTGGCCACAGCGCCGCCTCTTTTGCCGGACCGTGCTCCGGTGACCCCGACGGACCCGTTTCTGCTGTCGGTCGTCATCTCTCCACCCGCCTTGCTGCTGCTGCTCACCATTGCTCCATCGACCGTGCGGAAGTCATTACTTTCGTCGCGCGTCTTTTCGTCGCCACCGCTACTCGTCGACACCGTTGATGCCGCTACACCCGATCAGACATTGTTCTGGCGGGAGATCAAGTTGTCCGAGGAGCCGACCATCCACATGGAGTTCGAGCTTGGGGACAAGCTCGATGTCCAGGACGGATGGAGTGTTACAGATCCGCCATCAGTTATCTTGTGTTATTATTATTATGTTGAGTCATGTTGTATCGAGTTGTTATTATCGAGTTGTAGTCTTAGCGTCGTAATATTTTTATATTCACGCATGACGCACCTATGGTTGTATTTACGATTATACCATTATGAGTTCTATTTAAAGAAATTCTTGGGATCATGTAAGTTATGACGGAAATTTAGTAAGCTTCTCTTCTCTCTCTCTATCTCTTCTCTTTCTCTCTATAGTTCTTCTCATCTCCTCCCACATTCTGGGGTTTAACCCCATTGTCTCTGCCTCCTTCCCCCACAATCCTCGCCTCGTAACACATTGATAACATGAGATAATGAGGATGAGGATGTGGTTATAACACAAGGGAAATAAAAAAATTTAGATCACTAAAGGTGGAAGCCAAAGATACATTCCCAATTACGATTGAATTATGCTGAAATGTTGAAATGGTTTCATTTTTTGATTACAAAGAGCCTTATTCGTACATATATGAGTGAGAGAAATTAGGAGAAAATACATAGCAAGTGAAATACAGGAAATACACAACTAATACATTCCCCCTCCCTCAAGTTGGGCATGTAATGTTGACCATGCCCAACTTGATAATGATACTTGTGATAACGATCCTTCCAAAAAGCACTTGTACTCAATCCATTCTAGAGAATATCTATCAGTTGTTGCTCAGATGGAACAAACAGAGTACAAACAATTCCTCTCACTATATTTTCTTTGATGAAGTGTCTGTCAATCTCAATGTTTTTGGTGGGACCATGTTGAACTGAGTTATGAGCAATGCTAATGATCGTCTTATTATAACAATATAGTTTGAGTGGATCATTGTCCTCAAAGCCCCAATCTCTCATTATAATTTGAATCCACAATCCTTCAAATATTTCATGTGTCATAGCTCTGATTTCAGTTTCAACACTGGTTCAAGCCACCACGTGTTTTTTTGCTCCTACATGTGACCAAATTCCCACCAACTAAAGTGCAATATTCTAAGGTAGGCTGTCAATCATCAACCAAACAAACCTAGTCTGATTGGTGCAGACTTCAATATTCAGCTCATCATTCTGTGAGAATGGGATACCGCTCCTAGGAGAGGACTAGAGGCATCTGAGAATACGGTGGGCAACATCAAAATGTCGAGTCTTTAGTGAGTGGATGTATTGACTGGCCACTTCAACTGCATGCGAGATATCTGGGTGTGTATGTGACAAGTAAATTAGTTTCCCCATTAATCTTTGAAAACCAGAAATATCCTCAACATGTTCTTTGTCACCCCACCCTAAGTGATGATTTGCTTCGATAAGGGTGTCGGTAAATCTACATTCACTCATTCCTGATGTCTCGAGAAGAAAAAAAACTTCCTCTACAAGATAAAAATCTCATGTCTGGATCTAGCGACTTCAATGCCCAGAAAATATTTAAGGTTCTCTAAGTACTTTACCTAAAACTCTCTAGCCATATTGGTTTTTAGAGTCTAAATCTCTTCTAAGTTCTAAATCATCTTATATTATAACAATGTCGTCTACATAAACTATAAGGGCTATCAATTTTCCTTTATTGTGCTTGATGAACAAAGTATGATCAACATTACTCCGAGAATATCCAAAAATCTGCATGGCCTTGTGAAATCTCTCAAACCAAACTCTAGGAGATTATTTAAGACCGTATAAAGCTTTTTTAGCTTGCAAACCTTCCCTTTAGATCCTTCAGGGGCGAGGTAAGGACAAAAACACTTTTTCTGCTAGGTCCCCATGGAGGAACGCATTCTTCACATCAAGTTGACTGAGGTTTCATCTCTTGCAGGTAACACATGATAGGAGAACTCTTATTGTTCATATTAGCTATAGGAGCAAACGTCTCCTGATAATCGATCCCAACAGTCGGTGTGTATGCTCTGGCGACCAGCCTTGCTTTGCACCCCTCTACAATTCCATGGGGTATTGTTTGGTAGCAAACATACACTTACATCCAACAAGAGTCTTCCCCTAAGGAAGATACACAAGATCTCATGAACAATTATTTTCAAGGACATGCATTTCTTCAGCCGCTAGCGGTGACCGAGGGCTTCCTGCTGGGATGATGCAACAAAATTAGATGGCAAAGAAGGAACAAAGGTTTTTTGTGAGGCGGTAAGAGAATCATAAGATGCAAACTGAGATAATGGGTGTTGGGTAGAAGCACTTCTCGTAGTGCAGTAGATTCTGAAGATAGGTTAGATTTCAGCGCAGGTATCCCAAGAGAGGCTTGCGTGTTTCCACCTCTTTTCCTTTTAGAGTAAACCTGCAAAGGGGGAGTATAGGACTTCTCCTGGCCGCTAAGGGGCACAGGAACAAAATGATAGCAACAAGGATGGTAGTTGAAGGCTGGTATAGAGGATGAATGGGTAAAGGTGTAGGTGAGGACTTCTATTACACACGTGCGCACAGCATCTTATTTGTATTTTGTATCTTTAAGTTTTAGGGCATTAAGGTAAAATGTATGTGAGCCCCTCCCCCCTGCTATATAAGGAGGTGGATTGGGGAGTTTTAGTTATCTTTGATGTTTTAGAGTTTTGAGATCTCTCATTTGGAGAGGGACTCTAGGAGGAGGTAGTTGGCATGAGTATACCTCGTGATTGTATCCATGTTCGTTAGTTTATTGCCAAAAATATCTCATTGGTATCATTGGTTCGACCTGACGCGCCATCTGTTATTTTCTTAGCCGTCGGGATTCTACGACCCTCGCTCGCGTTCAGCGCCGCACAGTTCCACGATCTCGCTCACTGCTTCCCGATCGAGTAGCACTTCCTCTATCCCTCTATTTCTGAACGGCCCCTCCCATGCCTCGTGTCCAGCCCGCATCTTTTAGATCGAGTTCTGCATCACGTAGCGCCTCCCGCGTCTTTGAGATATGCGCGTCCAACGTTCAGTCACGCCTCTCGCGTCCAGTCCGCTTCGTGCGCCTACAACCTCCTTCGACCGCACCGATCGCCAGCAACATCCATTGATTTTTTTCCCGCTCAATCGATTCTGCATGCAACTCTGATTCCCAATTCTACCTACAAATTTGATTCCTCCTACAGCTCTGATTTCGTCTGTGAGCCTGCATTTTGACAGCCCTGTGTGTGTCGCCACTACTCGGTCAACGCTCTCCCAGTACTGCTCTAATGCATCCACTCCTGGCTCCTTGCCAACTGCAGCTCCTCGCCCTGAGAATGTATTAATGGCAATGATTAAGAAGACAACCGCAGTATGTGAAGATGGATATGACATAACCGATGGGAAAAACAACAATAACAAGGTTGAGAAAAAGGATGAAGTCCCATGAGGTTGCTACAACATCCACAATGGGTAAGATACAGGAGTGGGAGATATAAGTTAGGGTTTTAGTTTTATTTTTACAAATAGCCCCTCACTTTTTTAGTTTTAAATCTATAATGCAAGAGATTATGTAGTGTTATCTAAACAAGTTGACTTGTCAAGCTTAAGAGCCAAATAGCTTGAACATAAGCTCATTTGCAAATCAAGGTCGACTCATTGGCTAGTTGGGCTCGGCTCAAAAGTCCATTAAAAGCAAGTTCGAGTAGACTCATGAGCTCATTACGTTCACTTACACCTCTAGCTCGAGTAGGTTCACGATGATTAAGAAGACAGTCGTAGTTTGTGAAGATGGAGATGACATTACAGGTGGGAAAAACATCAATAACAACGTCCCTATAATGTAAGAGATTATGTAGTGTTATCTAAACAAGTTGACTTGTCAAGCTTAAGAGGCAAATAGCTTGAATATGAGCACAATTGCAGCTCAAGATCGACTGATTGGCTTGTTGTCCTCGAATCAAGTCCATTAAAAGAGAGCTAGAGTAGGCTCACGATATCATTAAATTCACTTACACCTTTAACTCTAAACTTTTCCTTGAAAAGTTGAACAGGGATGGGAGAGGAAGAACCATTGAAGTTGTTTTGGACCACAACATATTGGATCCATGGATAAGGATAACCCTTCACTATATCTAATGGGTATGTCAAAGGATATAAAGTTTGTATCCTTTAAATGAACAACATGGAGGAATTGCTCGCTCTGAATATAAAAGTCAAAAAAGAAGTGATTGTTGTCATCATTGACGCAAAGATCAGAAAAATCTCACAATTGTCGAGCTGATACAGAAATAGGATTTGAGACTTTGACGTATCCTATCGCATATCCTTTGGGTTGAATTCATAATGGGACTAAAGTTGAGTTGTGCATACAAATCAAAAGTCAAAAGTCACTCTGAAATTGCTCTATATTTTACTTGATTCAAAATTGATTTAAAATGATTCGATTCAATTTGATTCAATTAAAAGGATTCAAATTTGATTTCGAGTTGATTACGAGCCAGCTCACTCGAAATAAAATTAGAATCGACTAGAAATCATAGCTCTCATCCAATCTTGATACCATTTATCTTGATCTTTAATAAATATGATTTTTTACAAGCATGAAAAGTTGGAAACATAGTTCTAAGAACTTACTACAGAGACATTAATAACCATGATGAATTTGGTAAGAGGATATGGACTCTAGTTGACAAGCTGTTCACAAGCAAAGATGTCATTTACTTTGAAGATCAAACCCTATGTATTTTTGAAGAAAGGGCCAAAGTATGTAGAAGAAATTTATGTTGATCAGATATCAACTCCACCTTGTATGCAAGCTCCAAAAAAATGGTACAAGAAGTTTGAATCATTAAGGTTGATCATTGCTACAACAAGACCACTTTGACCATATGTATTTTTGAAAAAAAAATCCCTAATGGTTATGTACTATTCTAATGTTTTATGGTGATATATTACTTGCTGAGTATAGCATTAGTGAGGCCAAGAAGATTACAAGAGAATTTTAAAAATCATTTGAACAAAAAGATATAGGAAAAGCTACAAAGTTCCTTGGCATGAGCAAACTCCGCGATAGTAAAAGGAGCTATATTGTCAAAGTTATTGAAAGACTTCGTCTATGTTCGGCACAGCTCTGGCGGCTGGAAAATCTCTATTCCAGCCGCTATAGATGCTTTTACGTTGTTCGGGCAGACATATTTTTGAAAATCGCGGACGCCAAAAAGCCCTTTTTATCAGATTTTTGGAGCGCTGCCACCCCCCCTGCGTCTGCTCCCGTAAAAGTGATTTTCAGATCCTACATCCCGTGTCGTCTTCCCCAGCCGCCAAATCGAGTCTGCCTCCCGTCGACTTCCCCAGCCGCCAGATCAAATCCGCCTCCCATCGTCTTTCCCAGTCCGCCGCCCATCGTCTTCCCCAGTCCGCCACCCGTCGATTCCCAACCCTATTCGCCGGATCGAGTCTGCCACCCGTCGTCTTCCCCATCCCGCCTCATGTTGATTCCCAACCCTAGCCGCCGGATCGAGTACGCCTCCTCTCGTCTTCCCCACTCCGCCTCCTGTCGTCTTCCCCAGCCGCCAGATCGAGCCTGCATCCCGTCATCTTCCCCATCGCCTCCCGTCGATTCCCAACCCTAGTCCCTCCATATTTTGCTCTACCAAACAGCAAACTACTTTTAAAAAAAAAACTTTTCAAAAAGCTCTGTACAAACAGGTCTATCGAAGCAGCAGATTTTTAATCTGCAGAGCTCTCCCAAACAGAGCCTTAATATGAGCAAAGCAAAGTCAGTACTTGTCCACTTGCATGTCATGGCAAATTAAGCAATGAAATGGATTCTTCAAGTGAGGAAGAGAAAGAAGAGATGGGTAATGCTCCATACACACTCGACATATCATATTGCACCGCTAATTGGTTTCACACAAATTCAAGTGTCTTGGGATATAGTACAGTGAATATAGTAATTTCTACACAATTGCATATTAGGCTAGAGATCTAATTCAAGAAAGCCTACTTCAAAAAGCTTGTATATCATTGAAAGGGAAATGGCTTCATAGCAATCAATCTGAGCTTCAAAAGTGTGTTCCATAGTAACTGTTAAGGTCAAATATAATGCTACTATAGAACACAACAACAACAACAACACTCAGGCCTTTATCCCACTATAATGGGGTCAGCTATATGAATCCTTTGTCGCCATTGTGCTCTATCTTTTGTCATAATCTCATTAATGTTCAAGTACATCATGTTTTTCCTTATAGTTTCATTCCAAGTCTTTATTGGTCTACCCCTCTCGTCTAACATGCCTAGTGACTAGACTCTCGCAATGCCTAACAGATGCCTCTAATGGTCTCCTTTGAATGTGTACAAACCATCTTAGTCGAGCTTAACGCATCTTCACTGCAATTGTTGCTACTCTTGTCTTATCTCTGATACATTCATCCCTAATTTTATCCAGTTTCGTGTGTCCACACATCCACCTGAGCATTCTCATCTCCACAACTCCCATTTTTGCTCATGTACACAATTCATTGCCCAAGACTCAAAACCATAGAGCATCGCTGATCAAATTGCACTACGGTAAAACTTGTCATTGAGTTTTAATGGTATTTTACAATCACATAAGATACCTGACGCGCCTCTCCACTTCAACCAACCCGCTTGGACTCTATGTGTCACATCTTTATCAATGTCTTCGTCGTTTTGAACTATCAATCCAAGATATTTAAAACACTCACTACGGGAAACATCTTGATCACCCAAGTTAATAACGAAGTCATCCGTCCTTCTTGCACTGCTAAATTTAAGCTCAATATACTCTGTTTTTGCCCTGCTCAACCTAAAACCCTTCTTTTCTAAAGTGTCTCGCCAAGATTCAAGTTTTGCGTTTACACGCTAGCGCGTCTTATCGGCCAAAATGATATCATCCGCAAACAATAAACACCAAGGTATTGCTTGTTGGATATGTCCGGTGAGCTCATCTAAGATAAGGGTAAAGAGATAAGTGCTTAAAGTTGAACCTTGATGTAAGCCAACAGTAATAGGGAATTTCTGTGTTAATCCTCCAGATGTCCTCACCCTTGTCACTGAATTTGTATACATACTTTTGATTATGTCAATGTATGATAATTGATACATTTACACCTTTCGTTTCTAAGACTCTCCATAAGATCTTTCTTGGAACTCTATCGTAAGGCTTCTCAAGATCGCTAAACAGCATATGCAAATCTTGTTTTCTTTCTCAGTAGTTGTCAATAAATCTCCTCAAGAGTTGTATAGCTTCCACGGTCGACTACCCCAGCATGAATCCAGATTGATTCTTTAAGATGTTAGTCTCCCGTCCTACTCTTTTTCTATTACTATTTCTTATAGTTTTATGGTCTGATTCATCAGTTTAATTCCTCTGTAATTAATACAATTTTGTATATCTCCTTTGTTCTTATACAAAGATATCAAAATACTTTCTCTTCGTTGTCTGGCATCTTCTTTGACTTCAGTGTCTTATTGAAAAAACATGTAAGTCATAAAATTTCATTCCCTAAATATTTTCATATTTCGATAGATATATCGTCTGGCTCATTTGTCTTTTCATTTTTCATTTTCATCTTCATCTTCTTTAAAGCTACTATAGAAGATGATGAAAATTTGTTATGGATAACGAGATTGTTATGAGTGGTTGGCATAAAACAAGAGAAATATGTTCTTCAATATGATAGTCAAAGTATCATTGTTATGTGTTTAAAGAGTTGAGAGGTGGAATAAGACGGATTGTAATAGAACAATGAAGAATGATACAAACGTGATAGATAGTCTTTCGCTATCCATACAAAACACATCCTTATATACTCAATAGGCACACCTGACGGTGACTCATAATTACTAATAATAAAGACACCCATAATACAGACGATTCTTGATATTCACACATTAGTGGCATTAAGAACTCAACTTAATTACCTATCAATAATAACTCACAACTATGGCACATTATCTCATCATATTCCTTCATGATTCATATGGTTTTATCCATTCAAACTTTATGCATATTAATGTGCAAACCATGGGATTCAAGACTTAGGATGCATGAGAGATGGAGTTCCTACTTGAGAAGATTCGTACTGAAGAGAGTGGCTTGTATATGATAACAAACACTTAATTCAAACCTTCATATCTATATAGAGTTAACAATCTAGGTAGAGTCCTCCACATAGTTGGGAGGGATTTGTTGGCCAATGCCTCTATGTGCAGGATGATTTGTGTCCCATGCTTCGCAAACTTACCCCAGGGTTTCCCTCAGGAAAAAAACAAGGATTTGTGTCATAACAAACATAAAATAAAGATACAAAAAGAAGGAAAAGAAAAGAAAGAGAAGAAAAGTTGAGAGGGCTCCTCAATTGATTCAATCAAAATCAAATATGTAACTCCTCAACTGTTGGCTATAAGATGATGGAATTGATTTGATCATCTCCCTCCTCATTTTCTCAATACCTACATTCCTTAGTCTGGTGGGATTCTCATCTTCCTTCTTTGTCATGTGGATCCATCTCATAGTGAAGTACTGATATGTTTATGGGCCTCGAGATTTCATCTAGGGAGAGTGGTGTGCCAACCAGTGTGAATAATTGATGGCTAATAATCCTCTAGAACTCATTTAAAGTGTGAAACAATGTAATATCTATCATATAGTGGAAGGTTTTAGTAGAGCTAAAGTAACATCAATTTTCTCCTTTTCATGTAAATATGGTATTCTTGTTCGTGATATTTTTTCCCCTTTAATATATTCCCGGATGACTTGGTTTGTGTCACATTGTTCACTCGAAAGATAACTATTTTTGGGTCTATACTTCTTACTATTTGATGGGTTCCACCTTCATTTATAGGAGAGAAGCCCCCCCCCATGATCTCCCTCAAAAATGGGTCATGGGTGGCCCACCCCCTCCATGACCTCTCATGAGGAGGAAATCATGGGGGGTGGGGCCCGCCACTCACCTCATGGGGGAAAACCGCCGCCGGCCGCCGCCACCGCCGGCCGCAACCGCCGTCGGCCGCCCGCCGCCGCCGTCCGCCGCCGCCGGCCGCCCGCCGCCGGGCGCCCGCAACCGCCCACCGCCCAGCCGCCCGCCGCCGGGACGCCGCCACCCGCCGGCCGGCCGCCGCCTTCCGCCGCCGCCCGTCGCCGTGGCGGCCCGTCGCCGTGGACGACCTCCCCACCGTCCGATCGAGGGGAGACTCTCCTCGTCGTCCGATCAAGAGGGTAACCACCCACTAACCCACCACTTTAGTGGTGGGGCCCGCCATGATCTTCCCCTGGAGGCTATAAAAGGACCCCAGTGGCTCTTCATTCTTCACCTTTTGGATGCCCGGAGCTTTCTTCTTCTTCAGGTGAGAGCTCTCCTGCCTCCTCCCCCGCGTCGGCCTCGAGTCGTCGTGAACCACCAGCGGCCGCCCACGGCCACCAGCGCTCCACCACCGCGTAGCCAACAGGAAAACGCCCAAGTCCCCGCAAGATTCAAAGGAGGAAGGCGACCGCAGCCAGCAAGTGAACGCAACCAGAAGAGCCAGAGCACCGAGACCATCTCACGCATTCCAACGTCCAAGCTACTCCCGCGGTGCAGCCTGTTGCCCACCGGGAGTCGTAGTCTCTCTCTTTATCTCTCCCCCCAAGCTGTAACGGGAGCGGCCTATCGCCCCGATTCTCCAACACACTGTAAACACCGAAATCTAGTGGACTTTGACCGGCACAGACCCGGTCACGTGGTTTTTTACCCATTTAAGGGGTTTTTCCACGTCATCACATCTTGTGTCAACTTTCTACTTTCATTGACTGTGTGCGCGCTCGACCGCCTCATGAGCTAAGACGGTTCGAACAAATCCGACCCGACCGGGGCATCAAGTTAGTCCGCAACAGTTTGGCGCCGTCTGTGGGAACACGATTCCCAGCATCCTTCGAAAGAGTTAGATCACCAGCTTAGCCGCTTCAAAGTCCTGCTCCAATGGCAGAAAGAGGGGCCCACGCTGCTGAAAGAGTCATCCTCGGAGGACCCACCAAACCAGCACGCACCCACTCGCTAGCGAGCGTGCCAAAAGAGGCAAAAGCTACGTACGCGACTGTTGACGCCCTAGAGAGACGCGTCCGCCAAATGGAGGAACAACAAATCGAAATGTTCACTCTACTCAGAAGATTAGCGGCACCAGTCATCCCCCTGCCGCAGCCAAATTATCGTCCGTCCCAAGAAGTTCCACAACAGGCTCTTGCTAACAAAGCGAAAAGCCTTCGAGACACCGCGTCGGAGCGCCAACTCGCGTATATCATCTATCTGAGGCTCCACCTCCTTGGACCAAATATCGTCACGAACCTCCTCCGCGATCAGGCTACGGTCTCGCATATAGTCCAACGACTCCAAATACTCCGCGAGCCCTGCAGCCTTCAGCTCTGACGCATGGTTATCAGAGGACAGCGTCTCCACCTGCGCCTTCGCCGCTCGAAGCTGAATCTTGAGGCCGGAGACCTCCTCCTGCGCCGCCTGTAACCGGGCTCCCAAGCTTGAAGTCTCCTCCTTCGAATGCTTCAACATTTGAGTGGTCCTCTCCACCAAAGTCTTCTCCACTTCCAAGGCTGCACGAGCATCCTCTAACTCGGACATCAGCTCCGAACCAACCCGGCGGAACCGCGCAAGGTCCCTGTCATGTTCCTCCCTTAAAGAGGCAAGCGAACTCGTCGTCGACCGAAGCTTCTCCTGAAGAGTAAGGTACCCATCCTTCAGGCTCACGTAATGATCATTCCAGGTCAGTGCAATCTGCGTCTGGGTCTCTATCTGCGCAAAAAAGAAAAGAGCAAAGTTAGCCTCTATAGCAAAAAATGATAAGGGAAAAAAGCCTTGAGAACAAACCAAATTCATACCGCATCGCTCATCGCCCTTAAGGAAGAGGACATCCGTGAAGCAGCGACACCAACAGATGTCAGGGGGACTGGGGAAGTAAGTATCTGCACCTCAGGAGTCAAATCATGACAAGCATCAGAGGTCACCGCTGCCACCACATCAAGGTCGCGAGTGGGCGCCGACACCGCTTTCCTCTTGCGGTCCCCTCCTCGAGAAGTCTCCGCTGGCCGGCCTGGGTCTGCCGAAATACCACACTGCACCAACCGCTTCTCCTCCACATCAATACTGAACAGACGATTGGCCAACTCACGAGGCTCAGAAAATCCAAGCACCGGGGAAAAGTCCCGCTCCTTCCCCTTCACACGGCGGCAACGATCGGGAAGCATATCCCACACCTCAGGAAGACTCCATGAATTCTTGACATATCTGAATAAAGTGTTGCCATGGCGACGGTCTTTGCGGGCCTCAAACTCCAATCAGGCCTTGTTGTTGCGTACCTCCATCCGCTCGCCGCCATCGGAACGAACATCGCACCAATCCAGAAATTGTTCCAGAGAAAACCAGCTTCCATGCTCGCGGAAGAAAGCAACTAAGCCCATGATCCGAGCAATCCCGGCCAGGACGAACTGGGAAATAAGCACCCCGCAAAACCTCAAGATCTCAACCAGCTCCTCACACGGCGGGAAACGGAAGCAGGACCTCAGAGAAACTTCGCAAATCGTCAGCCAACCACGAGGAGGATTTTGAACCCACTCCTCAGGGCGCGGGATCCTCACTTCCAAATCAGCAGGAAGCTCATACTTCTTCCTCCAAATATCCACGCCATCTTCAGTCAAAGAGGAACGTAAACGCATTGGGCCGGAGGAGCGCTTCGAGACCTGCACGGGACAAAAATCAAAAGTTCAAGAAAAGCGCGACCAAGCAGCCCAAGTAGCACGCACATAGCAGGGGCATTGCACGCCACGCGATCCGAGCACGCAAACCGCGCGCACGCAGCCCGCACGCGTGCAAAACCCCGCTTAAGCGGCCCGCGAAGGCAGCCTGCCCGTGCCCGCGCGGGCTGCCCGCGCACGCGCGCAGCCTGCTCGCGCGCGCCCACGCGGCCCGCTCGCGCGCGCGTCCTGTGCCACGCACGGCTAGGGACGCGCGCAGCACGCGCGCACAACCGGTTCGCGCGGCCGGCCTCCACTGACGCGCACAGCCTTCCCGCGCCGTCGGCGTGCGTAAGCAACGTAGATGCCCCCGCCTTCGCGTCAGTACGTCATCATCACCCGTCTAATTCCCTCCGAATACCTTGGAAG
The DNA here is from genome assembly GCA_039583875.1 of Platanthera guangdongensis. Lineage (NCBI taxonomy): Eukaryota > Viridiplantae > Streptophyta > Magnoliopsida > Asparagales > Orchidaceae > Platanthera > Platanthera guangdongensis. The sequence goes on along the minus strand of CM077163.1, from coordinate 218,057,411 downwards.
TGCTGGCCACCGCGGCCTCAGCCCTCTCACCGGAAGCCGTCATGACAGCAGAAATCAAAAGAAATCTCTCCTCTCTCGCTCACTTCGCTCTCGGATAGCAGAGATTTGGGGGGCAATTGATGGGTTCCACCTTCATTTATAGGAGAGAAGCCCCCTCATGATCTCCCCCAAAAATGGGTCATGGGTGGCCCACCCCCTCCATGAACTCTCATGAGGAGGAAATCATGGGGGGTGGGGCCCGCCACTCACCCCATGGGGGAAAACCGCCGCCGGCCGACGCCGCCGCCGGCCTCCGCCGCCCGCAACCGCCGCCCGCCGCCCGCCGCCGCCACCCGTCGGCCGCTCGCCCGCCACCGACCACCGTCGCCGGCCGCCGGCCGGCCGCCGCCGCCACCGCCGCCGCCCGTCGTCGTGGCGGCCCGTCGCCGTGGACGACCTCCCCACCGTCCGATCGAGGGGAGGCTCTCCTCGCCGTCCGATCAAGAGGGTAACCACCCACTAACCCACCACTTTAGTGGTGGGGCCCGCCATGATCTTCCCCTGGAGGCTATAAAAGGACCCTAGTGGCTCTTCATTCTTCACCTTTTGGATGCCCGGAGCTTTCTTCTTCTTCAGTTGAGAGCTCTCCTGCCACCTCCCCCGCGCCGGCCTCGAGTCGCCGTGAAACACCAGCGGCCGCCCACGGTCACCAACGCTCCACCACCGCGTAGCCAGCAGGAAAACGCTCAAGTCCCCGCAAGAGCCAAAGGAGGAAGGCAGCCGCAGCCAGCAAGTGAACGCAACCAGAAGAGCCAGAGCACCGAGATCATCTCACGCATTCCAACGTCCAAGCTACTCCCGCGGCGCAGCCTGTTGCCCGCCGGGAGTCGTAGTCTCTCTCTCTCTCTCCCCAAGCTGTAACGGGAGCGGCATGTCGCCCCGATTCTCCAACACACTGTAAACACCGAAATCTAGTGAACTTTGACCGGCACAGACCCGGTCACATGGTTTTTTACCCATTTAAGGGGTTTTTCCATGTCATCACATCTTGTGTCAACTTTCTACTTTCATTGACTGTGTGCGCGCTCGACCGCTTCGTGAGCTAAGACGGTTCGAACAAATCCAACCCGACCGGGGCATCGAGTTAGTCCGCAACACTATTGGTAGGACGCCAACCCCAACAACTTAGGAATTTTAATTATTACTTCACAACAATCCATGGCACCCTACAACAGGCCAAACTCGAACTAAAACACAAGAAATTAAAATGTGCCCTACTATCTAATGTCTCACCTGATTCACTGACCCTAGATAGCACTTTCTCAGAAGTTCCTCTAGGCAACTCAACGTGCCTTCCGCCACAGAATCACCAATCTTCTGACCACTAAACGGGGAATCGGCTGCAGAAGAGCTTCCACTTGAATCAGCATTCTTTCCAGACCTGCACTGTACGGATGCGTCCAGTAGAAGTAGGAGAGGGAACAAAGTATAACTGCCAATCAAACGAAAAAAGTTGCATAAACTTTCATGCCGGCAAGACTCAAAACAAACAGCGGGTGATCGGGCAGCAAAACAGCAATATGGGCATGAGGCAATATAGAGTGTAGGGTTTACTCGAGGCAGGGCTGAAGTTCAGCAGCGGAAGCTCGGCGAAGGAAGCCCGCCATTTCGGTGAGGAAGGATGGATTTTTCGTAGGGTTTCGGGTGAGGTCGAGGAGCTCTATGCAGTAGCGTCTCAGCTGAAAGAAAACCTGATCTCGGGTTTCATTAGAGGGGGCTCCCATTCTGATTGTTAGTAGACGGGAAGTGGAAAAATGGAAGATGGGCAATGAAAAGCTAAAATCAGATCAAAACGGGAAGAAATCTGGATGCCAAATCGCCGGGCATGCAATATTCCTTCCCATCGCTGGCCAAAGAAATAGAACAAAAGTCCGTATCGCGATTGCCGGCGGCACGGTGGGACGATCCACGCGCGGTTGTGCAAAGAAGAGAAGACGAATGGAGAGGCAGACCGCCGAGAGACCTTGAGCAGAGCTTAGATGGCTGTCACTTAGAACCGAACCCAATCAGAACCCCCAAAGAATCAAGGCCGAATCATTCCCAAATTATTTGGGTTTCACTTTGAATTTTGGAATCCTCAACAACATTAGTTTAGTTTAGGTGTGGTTCTTACATTTCATTATCCGGACCGGAATCAGAATCAGAACCGTAACATTCAAGTCTCGAGCGGTTTCAAGATTTTTAGATGCGATCCGAAGCGGACCGAAATAGAACCGACCCGCAACCCGTTTATTATTATTATATTATTATTATTATTATTATTATTATTATTATTATTATTATTATTATTTTATAATTTATTTATAATATTTATACTTACTATAACGAGTGAAGTTGGTGCAATTTGAACCTAAATCGCAATCGCACTAAAGGGAATCGATTTTGCACCGAGCAAAACTTCACCGCATAAAAACCGTGTAGTATGGTTTGACATTGGTGCGATTTGGAGTTAATTTTTGCTGTGCACTTTTGATTTTTATATAGTTATATATTATATTTTCAATTTTACTTACATATTTTTTTGAAATATTTTATTTAAAAAATATAGAAGATATACAACTACTATTTACTAGAATCATGAAAGACAACTAATTGTATCCGATTATTACGGTTGAGCATGCCTACGAGACGTGCGCAAGCCAACTAAAAGTCATGGCAAGTCTACTCGCGTAGGAAGGTGATGCATTCTATCTCACTGATCGTGGAAAAGACCGTCGAGAAGTGCGCAACATAATTATTTTTATTTTGATGTTGTTTTGAGTTTTACTATTTGCAACTCGTTTTTATTTCATTCTGTCAAGTTTGATTTTGATTTTAGTTGAAACCGATTGGAACCAGACCAAAGCGCATGGAACCGGACCGAACCGTTAGTGGTCAGTTAGGTTTTGGTTCTTGTTAAACCGTAACCGGAACCGTTGACACGACGGTTCCAAAAATTAAGCTGGAACAGGAACTAGAACATGAACCGGTCAAACCAAATAAGGTTTTGGTTCTAATTTGAAGAACTGTTATCTTAGTGGTTCGGTTCATGGTTTTAGTAGAACCGGAATCGAACCGGAACCGTGACAACTCTAGCCACCACCGACTCACGGTGGGGGGAGATTATTCTGTCTGAGCTGGTTCAGCGGTGGCGGGTCGATCCGGCGGGTGAAAACAGAATGTTCGAATAGGAGGGGGGAGGTGGCTGCTCCAAACGGAACATTTGGGGGCATTTCTCAAGGCGGGCGGGCGGGTGGAAACAGAGCAAACGCCCCCGAAGATTCATTTGTTTACACTGCTTCTGATAGCATTTACCCAAAACGGAGCAGTGAAACGCCCAAACAAATAGAGCAATATTTGTCCGGGATCAATGGTGGTGATCAAAAACTAAAATATCATAGGGATTTGTGAACCTGCTGGATATGTTCGGAACACTGACCGCGAGTCCGGGTATCAGAAGGAAAAAATTCTACACGGTGGGAGATGGCCATTTTGCTCCTCCACGCGGGCCAAAAAGCGATGTGTGCTTCTACGTGCGTGCTGCGCACTACAGTGCACGCATGTAGCGCGCTCCTATGAAGGCGGACGTCGTCGTCGGTGACCCTTGCTGTCACAGGCCGCCTCCTTTGCTGTCAGCCACCTCCGGCCGCCGCCGCCTTCGGGCACCTTTCCCGGGCCGCCCGAACTGCTTGGGGGAAAGGGGGCACTCTCATCATTTTGAAAAAAATGGAGATCTAGGTGATTAAAATGTAGCAACGTCATTCGCCAGCACAAATTACTCTCCGACACAATTACCACCACGACCCTTTAAAAAACTATAAACAGGCATCTAGGTCTTCATTTGAAGATAAGCAATTTCAGAGGCAAGAGTGAGCTCTGAGGTTTTTCGGTGAGATCATGGACTTAAGTTGATTCTCCGCTCAGGAATTCACTTCGCTCTCCTCCTTGCGCTACGGTTTCCTCATGCCTCAAGTGAGGTCAAACGCTTCCGCGAGAGCGCTCTCATCTAGGTTTCGTATCAACGAGGGTGCTCCCTCCAGAAGCTGTGTGGACTTAGGAGATTTTTCAATCGGAAAGCTTCCACCGAGGTTCCTTGAGTGCAGCGTCATCTCAAGACTGGAGCGCTTTCATCGAAGTTTTGAGGACTTAGTTGTTTCCCCCTCGTCGCAGTTCATTCTCTACACTTGTAACGGATTAGCGTCATTGTAACACTCCAAATCCCAAATTTGGGTTTAGGCTGGGCGACACGGTCTGGGACACGGGCATGTCACAGGTCGTGTCCTGCTCGGTTGAGCAGTCTGTCGAGTGCTCGACGAAATGCACTCGACGAAGTTCTCGAGAGGGAACACGCCCTGTGATACGGGCGTGTCCTGCCCAACTACTCGAGTGATTGTCTCGAGTAGGTCTCGAGTGGGTCTCGAGAGCCAGACACGGGCGTGTCAGCCATGGGACACAGGCATGTCAGCCATGGGACACGGGCGTGTTCTGCTCTGTGTCTACTCGAGTGGGTCTCGAGGGGGTGTCTCGAGTAGGTCGTAATTGTCTCGAGTACGGCTGCGACACGGGCGTGTCAGACATTTGACACGGGCGTGTCATGCCCAACTACTAGAGTGATTGTCTCGAGTGGGTCTCGAGAGCTAGACACGGGCGTGCCAGCCATGTGACACGGGCGTGCCAGCCATGTGACACGGGCGTGCCAGCCATGTGACACGGGCGTGCCAGCCATGTGACACGGGCGTGCCAGCCATGTGACACGGGCGTGCCAGCCATGTGACACGGGCGTGCCATCCATGTGACACGGGCGTGCCAGCCATGTGATACGGGCGTGCCAGCCATGTGACACGGGCGTGTCAGCCATGGGACACGGGCGTGTCAACCATGGGACACGGGTGTGTCACATGGCCGTATCCTATTCTGGATAAGTCGGTTCGTGTGCCGCTTAAGGTACACACTCTGTGACACGGGCGTATCACAGGACGTGTCAGACCCGAAATAGACTGTTGAAGCCAGGAAAAAATCCCAACCTCAGAATTCAGACCAAAGCCGCCTAAGGTTACTGGCTCAGAAGCTAGATCAGACGGCTAGGGTGACTAGAACAAGAATCAGGTCAAACGGGACCCTAGATATTGCGGCAGGAAGGTCCCACCACGTACCCGGATGCTCGAAAGGAGCAGCCCCTTCTCAACCAAAGATGGCCGAACTGGGTACGAGGGAAGCTAGCTGGCGAAGTCGCAAGGTCGCGACTTGCTCTCCAAGGAAAAGGAATCAAAAGACTCAGCTAGTATCTCGAAAATGAAGCGTGCGAGTATCCTGCCGTGGATTTCCAGTGCCTCACCTCGTACCCTGGGGGTCCTATTTATAGGCAAATCCAACCATATGCCACAAAACAGGCGGCGAAATCAAGGGTTGATATCAGAGTTGCGCATCCTAACACATTGCATTCTAGCGGAAGTTTTTAACATAAATACTGAACTCTGTTGAGGACCAAGGTCCAGCGGGATTGGGTGTGTGTGGGACCGTATATTTGGGCTTCCCCATCGCGTTCCAGGTCTGGGTGTTGACCCCGGTGGGCCCCCCGTGTGGCGGAATATCCCCGCCATCCCGTGGTTGGATTAGTCCCACATTGCCTGCAACGGGTGGTCCTTGGTGTTTATGTACCTCCGTCCCCCCTTACCATTACCTCGGGGTTTTGGGAAGATGTGTGGTGACGGGTGGTTTCCACATGGTATCAGAGGCATCCCGCTGCGGGGGTGTGTTGAGGACCAAGGTCCAGCGGGATTGGGTGTGTGTGGGACCGTATATTTGGGCTTCCCCATCGCGTTCCAGGTCTGGGTGTTGACCCCGGTGGGCCCCCCGTGTGGCGGAATATCCCCGCCATCCCGTGGTTGGATTAGTCCCACATTGCCTGCAACGGGTGGTCCTTGGTGTTTATGTACCCCCGTCCCCCCTTACCATTACCTCGGGGTTTTGGGAAGATGTGTGGTGACGGGTGGTTTCCACAAACTCCAACCATGAATGTCCACTAATATAAATACCCACAGTTATATATATAGGAATGTGCATCAAATACAATATCATTTGGCCTTATGGCCTTACAGTTGCTCTTTACAAGAGTGGCTCCCAATATCGGCGTGTAGGCCGGCCATATATGAACAAAACATACATAATATTTTTCAGCTTAGCCTTCAAGGGCTCGCAGCAGCAGCAAGGGCTTCAGCCTTTATATGTACCGCTCGGCTCTCCAGCACCTGCACAAGGACAGCCCACCAACAGTGGCAAACAAGGCAACGGTCAACATTCAGCTGACCAATTTATAACGACCCTACCTCTTTCTCAGGGCAGTGGTATTCCTTCCCTACAGACATAGTAATTCATAGGTAGATATATAAATATCACATATTGTGCTCTCACGCACAAGCAATCCATCACAACTGTCAGCCACGTGGCCCGACGATTCGTGCACTCAGGGCACATTCTTGGTGTACCGGCGAACCAGGGTCCACCACCGTTCCAGGGCCGAAACCCAACGGTAAGATTGAGCATTTAGTCTTTCTGGTGTGCAGGCCTAAGACTCTCATTATGCGCTCCAACTGACCACACTTTCAGGTCTTCAAGTCGGACGGACATAACGCAGGTACGGATCAGCCACCCCTCGTTGCTCAAGTTGCCTTGCCATCACTAAATACCAATGTACTCGAGGCTACATATAATACGCGGGTCGATTTCACCTTTCCTGTTCAGCACGAGGCCTTTTCAAGAGCTCATCAAGCTCACAATAGCCATATTGTCCATCAAGGACTGGCTTCATAATAGCTACAATGTCCACCACGGACTGGCTTCACAAGAGCCACACTGTCCACCAAGGACTGACTTCATATTCACAGGTTAGCTAGGCACCACGTCCAGCGTTTGCGACAGAACTCACTTTCCATCCCTAGCTCTAACCTTATCATTCATAGCATACAACACAAGCATTTCGTGGGTGTTTTCCTGGGCTTCCACTCCAGTACTTCATGTTACTATCCTTCACATGCACAACCCATTGAAACTGCAAGCATCATAAGGGTCTTTTCCTGGACTACCACTCCAGTACTTCATGTTACTACCCTTCACAGGTCCAACCCATCGATTCCATAATCTATATGTTTAACCGCTGAGTCTTCTCCGGTGTGCAAATGCAACATCACCAATCCAGACCAACCTGTCCAGATGAGCTTCACACAACATGCTTATTTCGTACTCCATTTCCGGATCTATATGCCAAACTATTGGGGATTCCATGAATCAGCCCAAGGAAATCCCTTAGCAATCCACCCTCTAGTGGGGGAAATCCATGCACATGTCAAAAAGGAAAGACTTCACATGTCCAAGAAGGAAGATCATTACCCTTGACGACCTCTTTGGAGCCATGGAATTCTAGCTGGTTGGAAATCACCGCAGCAGCTTTGTCTCCACAAATTTGGTCTCGGACCTTAGCTCAGAACTCTAATGCTCCACCGGTAGACGGATCCCTTCTCCTTCTCCTCCTCCTCCTCCTCCTTGCTCTCCCTTCTCTCTAGCTCTTTTTAGAAAGAGAATGACCAAGTTAAAATGAGTGTTCTCTTCTCAGTTTCGGCCTTAAAACAGCAAGGAGAAATCTGGGCCATCAGATCCTAAAGGAAGTAAACGAATGGCTACAAATTTTCCCGAAAACGACTATGTTGAAGCCAGGAAAAATCTCAATCTCAGAATTCGGACTAAAGCCGCCTAAGGTTACTGGCTCAGAAGCTAGATCAGACGGCTATGGTGACTAGAACAAAGAATCAGGTCAAACAGGACCCCAGATGTTGCGGCAGGAAGGTCTCACCACGTACCCGGATGCACGAAAGGAGCAGCCCCTTCTCAACCAATGATGGTCGAACTGGGTACGAGGGAAGCTAGCTGGCGAAGTCGCAAGGTTGCGACTTGCTCTCCAAGGAAAAGGAATCAAAATACTCAGTTAGTATCTCGAAAATGAAGCGCGCGAGTGTTGAAATCGATTTCTCGATCTCCTGTGGAGTTCGCCCTTGGGGAAGGGGTGGTCTCGCACCTACTTCACTCCTGCAAGCAAGATAACAAAGAAGACAAGGAAAGACTGACCCAATGGCTCGGCGGGGAGGTCCCACCATACACCCGGAAGATCTCAGAGCGCTTCCCCTCCTTAGCCAGAGGCCGAGCTAAGGTACTCTCAGAAAGCACTTGAAAACTGAAGCAGAAAAGCACAGGAAGCCTTCTTTCTGAGGTACCCCTTGGATCCTATTTATAGTTTTTAGAATCTGAAATGCCAATAATAAAAGGAATTGACCTGAAGTTACCAAAAAGCCCTTGGCTGGGTCTGCCAACAGCCAAACTCCGCTGTTTTGAAGGGCTATAGGCAGACATGCGGGGGAAAAACAGTAAAAAGTACCTCATAGGTCCAGGCGAGCTGGGGAGCTTGTTCACCTCGGCATATCCCGCTCGCCAACTGTTGCCGAGCTCCGTTGCGAGAGGCAGGACGGCGAGCTCGCCCATCCGTCGATCTCCATTAGTCGAACTCGGCTCGACGATTCCTGGACTAGCTCGGCGATTGCCGAGCTCGCGGTCAACGAGTACCAATCTCCGGTCGACGAATGTCGAGCTCCTGGTCAACGAATGCCGAGCTCGGGCTCGGCTTCTCTACTGCCGAGCTCGCCCACTATCTTCAGCCCGACTTGTCTGGTTCCTGGCGATCCTGCTCGCCGGACACTGGGTTGTACATAATCCCCGCTCTTTTGGAGCTTGTCAAAGCTCGGAAAGAAACATCCAACCCCAAGTGTGCGGCGAGAGCTGGGTGGCGAGTTGGAGGGAATCTTTGGGTGGGGACCACCTGCGGCTATATATATACACCTGCATACCTGCTTGACTCTTGTCATTCCCTTCGCTCTAGTACTGCCAAGATGCCGATTCCCAAGGAAATCCAAGAGCGCCTCAACCGGGCTCGCCAGGCCTCGCCTGCTCGCGTGACCGCTCTGACAGCGGTCCCGTCGAATGTTCCTCAAGTTGACTCTGCCGAGCCCAGCTCAAAGAGGTCGAAGTCATTCCCCAAAGCGGCTGAGCCAATTTATGAAGACCTGAGGACCACCCTGGAGATGGGGATCGACTCCTCCACTCGGACAGTTCTTTAGAAGGACAGAGAGGTTGTCGTGGTCGGCGACGACCCAGGCGGTCAACCTGATGGCAAGGGTGTCACGCCGCGAGAGACCACACCGCGAGGCGAGACCACTCTCGTATACTCGCGGTTCATGACACCGGATAACCAGCCCCGGGACCTCCCTCTTCTCTTTGGGATCCTGCCAGTGAGCTCGCAGAGGCCGAGCTCGCTGGGGCGCGCCCCCTCTCCTCGGCAAACTGACGCGGCTGCGGGGGCGGGTCTTGGAACCATCCCCACCCCGGGATTCGAGCTCCTCTCGTCGGGGGCTCGCGGCCCAGGTCGCGGGAAGGATTTGAGATTCATCCCTCCCCGCATCTCCTTTGAGTCGCCGAGCTCGTCAGGTTAATTTTGCTTGAATTCTTGCCTCATGAGCTTTTTCTGCATTCCTCTTCTTGCTGACGTTTGTCTTCACAGCTCCCCCCAGCCAATCTGTTGCCGAGGAATCTTCGCGGGCAGCCCACTACTCCCCCCCTCCCCTCCCCAAGCTCGCTGGACTCTTACCTGGGTCCTGAAGTCGATCAAGGCGAGCTAACGAGGAGGGAGGTCAAGCTTCTCAAGAAGCTGGTGTGTGGGCTGCGCGAGGTGTAGGGGGTCAACGAGACGTTACAACGCGACTACGCGCGTCTCGCCGACGAGGTGCGAGGCGGCCAGGCTGGCAAGCTGATGTACCCCTCCCGACTTCTGGACGAGATAGACGATGGCCTCTCCATGGTGCAGAGGAATTCTGGGAGGATCCGCGAGTTGCTCCGCGCGCGGCAGTCCGGGGGGCGGGAGCCGCGAGGCCGGGGTAGGTAAGAGGGCGGCTCCTTTGCCGAGCCGACTGGTACTCGCATCCTAATGCTCCCCCTGCTCGCGCGCCCCGCTTTTTATTCCTGAACTTGGTATATGTAATAAGTAGTTTTTAGAATATTCTTGGATACGCATTATTCAAATAATATCATGTGATGTTTGACTTAGCCTTGGTTGGGACGTGCCGGAAGTCGGCGGGCTGGGTTGGCGAGTTGGGGTGGCGAGCTGGGGTGGCGAGCTGAGCCGATGGGACAGCCTGACCCCAGATTTCCTTTTCTATAAATAGCCCCCCCCCCCCCTACCAACCACCGTACTGTGGTTTTATTGATCTCATACTCTCTCCTGCTGCGCTTTTCTCCTTTTCTGCTCGCGCTCTGCTCCTTCCTCTGCGAACATGGGCAAGACCAACCCTGATGCCGACGGCCGCTCCAAGTGCGCGCAACACTTCACCGACTACTGCTTCTTTGAAGGGCACACCAGCGAGGAGGAGCTCGCGGAGTTTGTGACGGAGCGTGTGCCGTCGGGCTTTGAGGCGCGTAGACCGAGGCAGGGGGAGGCCATCAACACTTTCTACGAGGACGAGCTCGCATTCCCCATCTTGCATTTCGAGGTGGGGTTGCGCCTCCCCCTTTGGCCGGAGATCCGGCAAATCCTGAAGTACTATGGCGCAGTACCTGCGCAGTTAAACTCCAACGCCGTCGCGATGATGGTGGCATTCGCGAGCTACCTCCGGCGGGAGAGGATTGAGTTCAACCTGACAGTGTTCAGGAAGCTCTTCTCCTACAAGGCGACGTCGGATGGGGTCGCCTCCTTCGGCGGCTCGCTGATCAAGGTTCGCGAGATCGCGAACAAACACCACACTTGGATGACCAAGTTCGCCTTCATCAAGGGCGATCTCGGCAACATCCCCTACTCGCCCCAGCAGAAGGGCGAGGAGGTATACCGCCCGCCGGCCGTGTCCGGCAACGATGCCGAGCTCCACAAGTACTTCCTCCACAAAGACTTCGAGGTCGCCTTCCTGCGGAGGGGCCTCGACGCGCTTCCCCCTGTCCTCCCCGACGAAGGTACTGCTCTCTCCTCATCTCGCCAAGCTCACCCGATTTGTCGAGTTCGTCATACTGCTGCTGAATTTCTTCTAACTTTTTCCAAGTATTTTCTTGCAGGGGAGCGGATAATCCCCGTGAACCGTCATTCGCGGACTCGGGGCTACACACCGACCCTCTGGCTCGCGAGAGGGCGGCGGCGGCGGCCTGCCGAGATGAGGCGGCCCTCTCCCAACCCTCTTCCAGCAAGAGGCGACCTGAGGATACGAGGTCGAACCCGCCACACCGCCAGCGGCTGCCAAAGAAGATGAGGCGAGCCCTGCTGGCTCCGCGGGGGCAACAATAACAACAACATCAGCAGCCCAGCCCCAAATACATAAGCTCATCTGAGACTCCTCCCGACGCATCGCCGGAGAGCCCGCTGAAGGAGATTACCAGCAAGGGCCGGAAAGATGGCGAGGGTCCTTCTTACGCGACAGCGATCTCTCCTCCCCCTTCGGCGAAGAGGGCGGCCCGCGAGCGCGCGGCGCCGAAGCAACATCCCCTCTTCAATTTCGGAGGGCGGTGGAAGGACTCGGCGGGCAAGCCCATGCTGCAGTGGGATGAGCTGGCCCACCGGGTCTCCATCTCCACTCTGCACTCATCCTGGCATGACCGTGAGCCCGCCACCGGTCATGCTTATGCCCTCGGCTTCGGCCTCTATGTCCACGAGGATGTCGAGGCCTACAAGAATATGACCCTCCGGCAGCTCGGCCATGAGGGTCTGCAGGCCCACCTGCGGACCATGGAGCTCCACCACATGCTGACTCGCCGCAGCTTCTCCCTCAGCAATCAACTTCTAAAAGTCGAGCAGGCCCGCGATGTAGCCAAGGATAAGGTTGCTGATCAGGCGAGGCAGCTCGGCATCGTTGAGGGCCTCCTCGCCCAGGCCGCCGGCGGACTGGTAAGTGTCAAGCCCTCCTCTGCTCTTTTACTTAGAAAATTTTTCGTTGCCGCTAACCGGGTTTCCTCTTCACCAGGATGCCAAGGCCGCAGGGGAGCTACGGGCTCGCAATACCGAGCAAGGGGACGAGATTGCCCAGCTGCGCGCCCGCCTTGCCGAGCTGGAGGGGGTGAACGTGAAGCTGCAAGACAAGAATCAGCACCTCCACCGCGAGGTCCGCCGCCAGGCGGAGATCTTCTTCCCGGCCAGCAGCTCCGATCCTTCCCTCCCTTACAAGAGGCCGCGGATCTTCGGCGAGGCCGATCTCGCCGAGAGGCTGCGGATTAACTCCATCCAGGTCATCGAATGCACCCTCCAGATGATGAAGGATTCTGGAGTGCTGGTGGAGGGGTGCGAGGAGATCTCGGCCTGGGACCTGATGCCGAGCCTGTTCCCGGCGACACCGCCCAGCAAGAAGGAAGGTAGCTTAGACGCGATGTTCGGGAAGAGCTTCCCGGACTTGTCAGGCGAGGGAGGGGAGTACAGCCAATCTGACGGGGGGGGGGGCGTGGCCTAGATGTATATAATATGTAACCTCGCCGAGACGAGCTCAACATGTAAATATTGTTACTTAATGAAAGCATATTTTTGATACCTTTCGCTCTCCTCATTGCAATGTTATTTTACATACATTTTCTGGGTTTCCCTGTCGTGCCCTGTTCTCTTGCTCGCTTTTTCCCCAGCGGCCTCGCGGAGATAGATGTTGCGAGTAGTACTGTTGCTAGGACTCGCCCTTGAGAGAGTATGTTTTGCATGCCCGCCAAGCTTCAGGTGATTCGGGAGCGGGCTGCTCTTTGCCCTGGTCACGCCACCTCAGCTCGCCCGCGAGTCATCTAGGTTGAACTCAGAAAAAATTCTAAGTAAATCAGACAAAAGGGTGAAGTGCCCCGGCTAGGCTCGCCTTCCTTCGGCGAGGTCCTGAGGCCTGGCTCGCCACCCCTTTGCCGATGCCGAGCTGGGTTGGGCGTGTCCAAGCTCGCCTATGTAGAACCTCTCCCACCTTATTCCTTGGCATTCGAAACTTCTTACTCTTTTACCTGGCGATTTCAAGGCCGATACCATCGAGTGACTTCCTGCCCTGCCAGCTACGTGAGAGCCTGACAGCGGGATCTGCTCGAGGCCCAAGGATGACACCGAGTGACTTCCAGCCCTGCCAGCTAGGTGAGAGCCTGACAACGGGATCTGCTCGGGGTCCACTACCAATACCATCGAGTGACTTCCATCCCTGCCAGCTAGGTGAGAGCCTGACAGCGGGATCTGCTTGAGGCCCAAGGATGACACCGAGTGACTTCCAACCCTGCCAGCTAGGTGAGAGCCTGACAGCGGGATCTGCTCGGGGTCCACTACCAATACCATCGAGTGACTTTCAGCCCTGCCAGCTAGATTAGAGCCTGACAGCGGGATCTGCTCGAGGCCCAAGGATGACACCGAGTGACTTCCAGCCCTGCCAGCTAGGTGAGAGCCTGACAACGGGATCTGCTCGGGGTCCACTACCAATACCATCGAGTGACTTCCAGCCCTGCCAATTAGGTGAGAGCCTGACAGCGGGATCTGCTCGAGGCCCAAGGATGACACCGAGTGACTTCCAGCCCTGCCAGCTAGGTGAGAGCCTGACAGCGGGATCTGCTCGGGGTCCACTACCAATACCATCGAGTGACTTCCAGCCCTGCCAGCTAGGTGAGAGCCTGACAGCGGGATCTGCTCGAGGCCCAAGGATGACACCGAGTGACTTCCAGCCCTGCCAGCTAGGTGAGAGCTTGACAGCGGGATCTGCTCAGGGTCCACTACCAATACCATCGAGTGACTTTCAGCCCTGCCATCTAGGTGAGAGCTTGACAGCGGAATCTGCTCGAGGCCCAAAGATGACACCGAGTGACTTCCTGCCCTGCCAGCTAGGTGAAAGCCTGACAACGGGATCTGCCCGGGGTCTACTACCAATACCATCGAGTGAATTCCAGCCCTGCCAGCTAGGTGAGAGCCTGACAGCGGGATCTGCTCGAGGCCCAAGGATGACACCGAGTGACTTCCAGCCCTACCAGATATGTGAGAGCCTGACAGCGGGATCTCCTCGGGGTTCACTACCAATACCATCGAGTGACTTCCAGCCCTGCCAGCTAGGTGAGAGCCTGACAGCGGGATCTGCTCGAGGCCCAAGGATGACACCGAGTGACTTCCAGCCCTGCCAGCTAAGTGAGAGTCTGACAGCGGGATCTGCTCGGGGTTCAAGTTCACTTCATTCCTTCATGCGAGCTCACAGCGACAATATTGGCATGTTAAAGAATTTTCATTAAAAATCAAGGCATAACTTACAAGATTTAAGGAAAAAAGCATTTTAAGTCGTCACCACTCCAAGTGAGACTTAGGGTCTCGCCCTCCACATTCTGGAGTCGATAACCTCCCGATTTTAAAGCCTCCTCTACAATAAATGTTCCTTCTCAGCTAGGGTTGAGCTTCCCTACGGACGTCAACCTCCCTGCTGCATCCACCTTCTTTAGTACCAGGTCCCCTTCCACAAATCGTTTGACTCTAACATACTTGTCAAAGTACTTGGTCATTCTCCTCTTCACCTCTTCATGCCGGAGGGCGGATAGGTCCCGCAGTTCTTCCACCATGTCGAGGGAGAGCCTTAGCTCTTCCTCGTTCTCGGCCTGCCATTCTTCTCTACCTTCCTTGGCTGCAACAACTCGAGGTGTCTGAACTTCAAACTCCACTGGGAGCACCGCCTCGCACCCATGGGAGAGTTTGAAGGGGGTCTCCCCAGTAGCTGTGTTGGGGGTGGTTCTCAGGGCCCAGAGAACCGCGGGAAGCTGCTCCACCCAGCTTCCCTTCAAATTCTCCACTTTCTTCTTGAGGAGGTTGACGATGATCTTGTTCGCTACTTCCACCTACCCGTTTCTCCTGGGGTGGTGAACCGAGGCGAACCTGAGGTTGATTCCCAGCTGTTCGCAGAAACTAGTGAACTCGGCGATGGCGAACTGGGGCCCATTGTCCGTGACAATGGCCTGGGGCAGCCCATGGCGGCAGATGATCTCCCCCCCTAAACAAAGTTCCTGATAACCTGGGAGGTCACCTTGGCCAGCGCCTTCACTTCCAACCACTTGGAGAAGTAATCGATCATTACTAGGAGAAACCTCCTCTGCCCACTGGCCTGGGGGAACGGTCCAACCAAATCCATTCCCCAATGGCGAAGAGCCAGGGGGCCATGATACTTTTGAGTTGTTGGGCCTGCTGCAGTTGGAGGGGGGCAAACAGCTGGCACTTATGGCACCTTATTGCGAACTCCGTTGCATCATGGCCCAGGGTGGGCCAGAAGTACCCCTGCCTGATGATTCTTCCCTCCAGAGTCCGACTCCCGGAGTGGCTCCCATACTCTCGGAGTGGACTTCCTCCAAGATTCTATGCACCTCCCCCTCGGCCACGCAACGAGCCAGCATCCCCGAGAGTGTCTTCCTGTATAGCTGCCCGTCTTGGAGAAGGTAGTATGCTGACTTGTGCCTTAGCTTCTTCTTATCTGCCCCCTCCGGATACTCTCCCGTGGAAAGGAAAGTTATAACTGGGTCCATCCATGAAGGCCGCTGGTCTATCTCCATGAGCTCTCCCTTTTCGATGGAAGGGCGGAACAAGTCAGTGATGGTACCCCCCACCTGGGGACTGTGCTTTGCGAGTTGGTCGACCTGCTCGTTTTCTTCCCTGGGCACGTATCGGATGGAGAAGGTTTGGAAAATACATATGCCCCCTTCACTTTGGCTAAGTACAACCGCAGGGTAGGCTCCCTTGCCTCAAACTCCTCGTTGATCTGGGAAGCTATTACCATGGAGTCGGTAAGGACCTCCACGTCCAACACCCCCAGCTCCCTGGCTAGCCGCAGCCCTGCTATAACGGCCTCATACTCGGCCTGATTATTTGTAATGGGGAAATGCACCACCACCGTCTGCTCGATTCTAGTTCCTTGAGGGCTCTCCAAGATCACCCCCACTCCTAGAGAATGCCTCCCTGAGGCGCCATCCACTTTCACCTTCCAAGGAGCCGGGCGAGTGAGCTCTTCCTCGGCCACTTCAATCACGTAATCTGCCAAGAAGTCGGCCATCGCTTGAGCTTTGATCGAGAGGCGCGGAACGAAGGAGACGTCGAACTCACTCAACTCCACTGACCACTTGGCCAGCCTGCCTGAATGCTCCACCCCCTCAAAGATGTTGCGGAGGGGATGGTGAATCACAACTCGAATTGAGTGTGCCTGAAAATAGGGTCGCAGCCTCCGGGCTGAGACAACCAGGGCGAAGGCCAACTTCTCCAAAATTGGGTACCGTAGCTCGGCCTTCCTCAGGACCCGACTCACATAATATATGGGGAGCTGCTTCTTCCCCTCTTCTCGAACTAAGACGGAACTCAGGGCCTCTACCCCGACCCCGAGATATAGAAACAGGTCTTCCCCTTCCTTGGGCCCTTGGAGCAGCGGAGCCTGGGTCAACTGCATCTTGAGGGCCTAGAACGCCTCCTCGCACTCCCTGGTCCATTAGAACCTTCGACCACCCCTCAATGTTTTGAAGAAGGGGGAGCATTTTTCCCCAGCCCGGGAAAGGAACCTACTCAGTCCTGCCAGTTTCCCTATCAGGCATTGTACTTTCTTGGCATTCCTTGGCGATCCCAGCTCCAAGATAGCCTTGACCTTATCAGGATTCAGCTCAACCCCTGCTGGGGTGAGGAGGTGTCCCAAGAACTTTCCCCTGCTGGCCCCGAAGACACATTTTAGGGGATTCAACCGCATCTTGTACTTGCGCAGGGTGGCGAAGGTTTCCTCTAGGTCTTGGAGGTGGGAGTGCACATTTCGACTCTTGATCATGAGGTCATCTACGTACACCTCCAAATTCCTCCCCTTTTGCTCCTTGAAGACCCTATCCATCATCTTCTGGTAGGTCGCCCCTGCATTCTTCAGCCCGAAGGGCATCATCTTGTAACAGTAGCATCCATCCCCCGTGATGAACGAGACATCCTTGATGTTCGGGGGGTGCATCCTGATTTGATGATAACCTGAAAAAGCATCTAGAAAACTCATTACAGAAAAACCAACGGCTGAGTCAACCAGCGCGTCGATCCGAGGCAAAGGATAACAGTCCTTAGGACAAGCTTTATTAAGTAAAGAAGAATCGATACACATCCTCCACCGGCCGTCTCCCTTTTTGACCATGACCACATTGGAGACCCAGCCGGGGTATTGGATCTTGGACACGAAGCCGACATTTAGGAGCTTTGCCACCTCCTCTCTGATGGGCTCTGCCAGCTTCTCCGCAGTGGACCTCTTCTTCTGTTGAACGGGGCGTGTTCCTGGGTCCAGGTTGAGGCGGTGGCAGGCCACATCCATGTCAACCCCCGGCATCTCCGCGGCGTTCCAAGCGAAGATGTCTACATTCTTCTGGATGCACTCCAGCATCCTGCCCTGGTCTTCCGGGGTCAGCCTTCTGCTGACGCGGACCTTCTCCACCCTGCCTCCATGGGTGAGCACCTCTAACTCCACCACTTCCTCCGCATCCTCCAACCTGGACTGCTCTCCCCATCCTTCAGCATCCCTCTCTTCCGAGACCGGGATCTCCACCTCCACCTCTTCTTCCACGGCCATCACTTCGGCCATCTCCTCCTGATCTCTTCCCGCCGCCTCCTCAGCGCAGCTTTCCACCTCCAGCTCCTCCCTGCTAGGCTCTTGCTCAGCCTCCTCCATTCTTCACCCCATCTCCTCGTGTAACACCCCCTATCCGTCGCATAATATATAGCAGTAGGTCCGGCCGGGGCCCGACGCCATATACCACAGACAGACCGGGTGGTTACGTATGGAAACCATCCAACCAATCTCAACGTCTTACACAGAGCATTCTAGCGGAAGCCGTTTATAAGAGTTGTAAACAAGAACCCAGCATAGGAGCATGAATGTCCACTAATACCAAAAGGAATGTTATACAAAAATACCCAAAACCGGCCTTAAGGCCTTACAAAGTGTTTCACTTGAAAATTACATGTTTTACAAACCACGGCGCGCAGGCCGGTCATACATGAATAAAACCGTAAACACTTCTGCTTGGGCCTTCGAGGGCCGGCTTCGCAAAAAGGGCTTTAGCCCGCTATTGACCGCTTGGTCCAGCTGCACCTGCAAGCAACAAACCACCGCACGGTGGCAAAACAAGGCAACGGTCAGCAATGCTGACCAAATTATAACGATCCCGCCCCTAACTCGGGGCGGCGATGCTCCTTCCCTGCATTTCATTAGCATAAGCGAGTAATATATAACCATAGCCATAACATCACAGACGTTGGCTCGTACGGCCACACGCCCCGTGCACTCAGGGCACATTCTCGGTGAACCGGTCGATGTCACGTCAATTAAAGCCATTAACATTCCGGACTCACCACCGCCACTAAGACGGCCAAACCTATGAGCAATTTGTCTTCTTGGCATGGGTCACGTCAATTTAAGCCATTGACCGCCGAAGACTCACATCTATGCCAACGGCGAGTGCCACGTAACCTTAGGTCTCTCTAACCGAACGACATAAAGCGGGTACGGTTCCATCTAACCCGTGCTCACTTCGCAACGACAATTTAAGCCATTTGCGCGGGTCAAACTTTCGCCGAGTCCCATTCTACCGCAAGTCACATAACTTAGTTATGTTCGAGTTGGCTCTCAGGCCACCAAGTTGGCAAGATCTCGTATCCGCCCAGTTTTCCGGGTGCACCTTTGGGTTAGTCTCCAAGGCTCCCTGCTGCAATCTACCGCGTAGAAAACCCGAAAACAACCAATAGCACGGAGTCTTCTCCGGCCTTATACAATGCAACATCACCGATCCAGACTAACATGTCCGGGTAGGCTTCACACAAAATGTCTATGTCCGTTCTCGCATACGGACTCTAAACAACGGGGACTTTACATATCTACCCGAAGGAACGCCTCCAACTCTTCGCAAACTCGCGAGAGCGGGCTTCCTATGCTAAGAAAGAGAGCTATTCATGCTCAAGATGAGGATCGTTACCCTTGAGTTCCTCTTTGGCGCCATTGAAAAGTAATCGGATGGAAATCACCGCACTTGCGTTGCCTCCGTGGATCCGGAGTCGGCTTGCGATTCGGAGCTCCGAAGCTCCTCCAATGGCGGATCTAGCTCTTCTTCTTCTTGCCTTAGCTCTCCTCTCTCCAAGGATTTAGAAAGAGAACAAGTGAAGAAAAGTGATGGATTTCTAAGTCAACTCACGGGTATATCCTCTCAGGAACAACCCCCAGCCGTTGGATCTCAACCTAAGGAAACGAACGGCTTTGATTCGGGGCTGAAATGCCCAATCTGGACCGAACACGGCCTGGCACACGCCCGTGTCCAGGGTCGTGTGACGCATTCGCCATCAAAATCGAATCTCCTGGACCCTCACACGGGTATCGAACACGCCCGTGTTCGAGCTGACACGCTCGTGTTCCAGCTGACACGGCCGTGAGGCCGGCCGTGTACCCCATGATTTTCCCCCATTTTCAACCCGAGCACTGCACGGGTTCTAGGACACGCCCGTGTCACTTTGACACGTCTGGACCCCAGGCCGTGTACATGGTCTCGACATTTCGTCGCGTGCAGTTTGACGACCTGATGACACGGCCTTGGACACGCCCGTGTCCTAGGCCGTGTGCCTTGTCTCGACGATCGTCGAGCGAATCTCGATGACTTCCCCTGGATGATCGTCGACACGGGTCGACACGCCCGGCGACACGCCCGTGTCGCGGGCCGTGTGCCCATTCTCGACGATTCGTCGAGTATAACTCGACGACTCCGGGCGCTGTGTCGACACGGGTCGACACGCCCTGCGACATGCCCGTGTCGCAGGCCGTGTGCCCACTCTCGACGAATCGTCGAGTATAACTCGACGACTATGCGGCTAAGTGTCGACACGCGCTTGACATGCCCTGGGACACGCCCGTGTCCCAGGCCGTGTGCCTTCAGCCAGAACCCAAACTGGCCCAAAACGTCCCCCTTTGCTCCTTTGAGTTTCGGGGCGTTACACCTCGGCTCCCTCCTGCCAAAAGATAGAGTTTACGGTGGTGACATAGCATTCCCGCGCCACCTTGGGGTCCCCCCTGACCCGGACCTAAATCCCCTCAGCGTTGAACTTCAAGCACTGATGGAAAGATGAGGGGACGCAGCGAAAGGTGCTGATAAGGGGCCTCCCGAAGATGGAGCTGTAACTGCTGGGGGCGTCCACGATGACGAATCTGCAGTTTCTGGACTGACCCCCCAGGGTGACATGGAGGTCGACTCCTCCCTCCACTTCCTTCCTTTCGCCCGAAAACCCGAACAAGGGTCCGTCCGAGGTCAGCACTCTCTTCGCTTCTGCCTTCATCGCGTCGAACGCCTTCTTGAAGACGACGTTGACGGAGCTCCCGTTGTCAACGAGGATCCGAGAGACGGTAAAATTCTCGATGGCTGCCTTAATGACCAGCGCATCACAGAATAGATCCTCGTGATCTGGCATGTCGCTTCTGGAGAAGGTGATCCTCTCCTCTGGGGTGGGGTCTGGGATGTGGAGGCAATGCTCCGACGGTACATGGTGTGGAGGTTCGCCTTGCAGGAAGCCTCGACCCCCCCCCCCCCCCCCCCCGTGGATCACTCTGATCCCTCCTCGGGTTCCAACATCCACCCGGTCTTCGTAACGGTCCTCCTTCACCCGAGGCAGGACCTCCTCAATCCTCACTTCTTGTCGCCCCTGCTGCTGCTCCCTATTTTCTCTCATCTCAAGAAATTCCGGGCACGCGGCCGTGGCGTGCCCCTCCTCCTGATGGAAGTTGCAATAAGGCAACTCCACCCTAACTTCTCTCATCCTCCTCCTTACTATTCTCCTCCTCGCCCCCAAGGCTATGGCCATAGCCTCCTCTTGATCGGGGAGCCGGGGCCTCTGGGCCTGCCTCCAGCCCGGGGGGTGGAACTGTTCCTGCCCCCCTGATAGCGATCCCTTCCGTGGTATCCCCTTTTTGGCCCCTGCCCTTGCCACTCAAGCCTCCAGCCCAGTCGACGGTCGGGCTCCTGACGCCCCCACCTCGGTTGCTGCTGCCACTGGAGCTGCCTCTGCTCCCTCTGTCGGGGCTCTCCTCTCCTCTCCTCCTGTCCTCTTCCTCCTCTCGACTCCTTCTCCTCCCCCGTGGCCCACCTGGCCAGCTTCCGCGCAAACTCCAGGTTTGACGCCTCCCCGTCAACTTCTCTTGCCTCCCTCTCCATCAGCTCCTCGTAGGAGAGGGGGGAACTCTCTTCAGCTCCATCCTGAAGAATCCCTGTTGTAGGCCCAAGGTAAAGACCATCATCAAACTATGGCCCGACATCTCCTGGACCTGAGTAACCTCCTCCTAGAACTGGTCCACGTAGCTCCCTAGGGTCTCATTCACCCCCTGCTTGATGTGGAACAGGGATTCTGACTCCTTCTTCCTTTTCTTCGAGGTAGTGAACCTCAGCATGAACCCCCGGCGCAGGTCCTCAAAGCAGTAGATGGAGCTGGCCGGTAGCTGATGGAACCACTCCCTTGACTTCTCCCTGAGGGTGATAGAGAAGAGTCGGCACTTGAACCCGTCCGACATCTGTCGGATGGAGACTACATCCTCGAACCATTGAACATGCTGAACCGGGTCTCCCTTCCCGGTGTAGTAGGACATATCGGGTTCCCTGAACCCATCTAGAACTGGAGCTGAAGAGACCAACTCGCTGAAGGGGCTTCCTCCCCATGGTGGGCGCTGGCAAATCTCGCGAGCCTAGCTCGCCGAACCGGCCTCGACCTGCCGAGCCGGGGAAGAGCTCGCGCCCGGGGAGCTCGCACCCCCGGCCTTCCTCAGCCACTTCCTTCCCGGCTCGCCTGTCGGAGGCTTCCTCGCCCAAAGAGGGGGCAGCCGCGATCTGGACTGCTGGAGTCGATCACTCGGCCCGCGTGCCGAGTGCGAACTTGACGAGGTTTAGCACCTCATTCCTGAAATCTTCGAACATCCCCACCGTGGCGAGAGGCGGGGGGGGGGGGGGCGAGTTCGGCCTGTCAGATCCCTGTCCTGTCCTCGAACTCGCTGAAGCTTTTTTGTACTGACCACGCTCCACACTCACCGCACCAAAATGTTGAAACCGATTTATCGATCTCCTGTGGAGTTCTCCCCTGGGGAAGGGGTGGTCTCGCACCTACTTCACTCCTGCAAGCAAGACAACAAAGAAGACAAGGAAAGACTCACCCAAGGGCTCGGCGGGGTGGTCCCACCATACACCCGGAAGATATCAGAGCGCTTCCCCTCCTTAGCCAGAGGCCGAGCTAAGGTAATCTCAGAAAGCACTTGAAAACTGGAGCAGGAAAGCACAGGAAGCCTGCTTTTTGAGGTACCCCTTGGGTCCTATTTATAGTTTTTAGAATCTGAACTGCCAATAACAAAAGGAACTGACCTGAAGTTACCAAAAAGCCCTTGGCTGGGTCTGCCAACATCCAAACTCCGCTGTTTTGAAGGGATATAGGTAGACCTGCGGGGGCAAAATAGTAAAAAGTATCTCATAGGTCCAGGCAAGCTGGGGAGCTTGTTCACCTCGGCATATCTCGCTTGCCAACTATTGCCGAGCTCCGTTAAGAGAGGCAGGACGGCGAGCTCGCCCATCCGTCGGTCTCCATTAGTCGAACTCAGCTCGACGATTACTGGACTAATCGCCGAGCTCGCGGTCGACGAGTACCGATCTCCGGTCGACGAATGTCGAGCTCCTAGTCGACGAATGCCGAGCTCGGGCTCGGCTTCTCTACTGCCGAGTTCGCCCACTATCTTCAGCCCGACTTGTCTGGTTCCTGGCGATCCTGCTCGCCGAACACGGGGTTGTACAACGAGTATCCTGTCGAGGATTTCCAGTGCCTCACCTCGTACCCCCGGAGTCCTATTTATAGGCAAATCCAAGGAGGGGGGGGGGGGGTCATATTTATACCCCACCCCCTAGCGATAAGGCGACTTCCATAGGAACTCGCACCGACTGGGCGAGTATCTCGCCTAGTCGCCTCTCTGGCGAGTATGCGAGGAGAGCTCGCCTATACTCGCCCAGGCCTTCCGCGATCTTGTATGCTGACTTTGACTCCTGCCTTGACTTGTTGACCTTGACTTCTGCTGACCTGGCTGTGGTAGCGTGGATCGCAGCCAAGGAGGAAAGTTTGGAAGTTGAGTGAAATGGACATTGGTGGCGAGCAAAGAGAGTTGGTCGGCAACTCGGCAGTAGGAGGAGACGCCGCGCGAGGTGGCGAGTTTGTAACAGTGGCTGCGTTTGAAGAGTTCGCAAAGAAGATTGAGCAAACCATTCTCGCTGGGTTCGCTCAGCTCCCTGAAGTCACGACGACTTCTCCCCATCGCCTGACGCCGCTGAAAGAGGAAGCGCCATCGAGGCGAGCTGGAAAGGAGCCCGCTTGGGCAAGGGAGGAGTGACCGATGCAGTCGCGACATTACCTGACAAGTAGCCAGTGGGTTCGTTTTCGGGATCTAATATCGCCGACGAGATGCAGGGATACTTGGCACTATGGCGAGTACGACGTCTCCAGCGAGGATGAAACTCGTCACCGCCAGGGAGGGAGGAGCCCCTTCTGTGATTAGATCCTCGCCGCTCCAGTTCCAGAAGGGTTCAGGGAACCCGTTCTCACTTATTACTCCGGCAGAGACGACCCTGTCAGACATCTCCAGTGGTTTGATGACGCCATCTCCATCTGCAACATGTCTGATGCCTTCAAGTACAGGTTCTTCTCCATCACCCTCATGGGGAACGCCAGAGATTGGTTCCATCAGCTACCGGCAGGGTCCGTGTACTACTTCTCAGATCTGTATCTGGGTCTTATGGCGAGGTTTGCGACATCGAAGAAGAGGAAGGAGGCGACGACCCTCTTCAAAATCGTCCAAGGGCAGCATGAGAGTTTGGGTCATTACATCGACCGCTTTCAAGAGGAGATTTTGGAGGTGGAGGAAGTGGACAGCTTTACCTTGATGGTGGCCCTGAAGTTCGGGTTGAAGCAAGGATTGTTCAGTCTGGAGATGGGGTCCAATCCCCCGAGATCTTTTGAAGAAATAATTGAGAAGGCGAACACTTTTGTTCGGGGAGAGGAGAAGAACAAGGATTTTCTGGCGAGGCTGGATGGGGAGATTGCGACGGAGAGGAGGGGAGCAGGACCTTCGGGGTCGAAGTCAAGGAGGATGCCAGATAGGCGAGAGGAGAGGAAAAAGGAGGAACCAAGGAGAGAGGAGAGAAGGAAGAAGGAAGAACCCATGAGGGTTGAAGAGAGGAGACAGGAGAGGCCTCAAAGGCAGGAAGAGAGAAGTCCGGCGGAAGCTCAGGAAGGAGGAAGGGGAGAAATACGATTCCAGTATCCAGAGAATTTCCCCCAATGGAGACCAGCAAGGCAGCAGTACCAGGAAGAGAGGAGGAATGGAAATCGACAGGAGGGAGGCCGAGGAGGGGGAAGAAGGGAGACGATGGTCATCGCTCGCCAAGACAACAAGCGGCACTAGAGGGAGCAGCGAGCGATGCGCCAGGAGGCAGAGATTCCCCTCTACTACGATATTCATCGGGTAGAGGGGCACGGGACCTTGGCTTGCCCCGAGTTTTTGGAATCAAGGAGGAGGCTGGAGGCGGGAACGACAGAAAGAGAGCAGCAGAGGCAGGAGGCCCCAGTGGGGTAGGTGGCATTCCAAGCTCCGGCGAGGAGGAGGAATGAGGACCGAGTCGACCTGGGAGGTCGCGGGGAAGTGATACATGGCCCAGTAGGTGGGCATGTAGGCGTGATCAATGGAGGGGCCGGGATTGGAGCTTCCAGCAAGGGGAGTCTCCACTAGATCTATCGAAAGAATGTCGCCTCGACGTCACAGACCCCGCCGCCATTGGAGGAGATCACCTTCTCGGAGGAAGACATGCTAGGGAACGAGAATCCTTTCCATGATGCCCTGGTCATTCGAGCTACCATCGAGGACTTCACCGTCGACCGAATCCTCGCGGACAACGGTAGCTCGGTGAATGTCATCTTCAAAAGAACCTTCGTTGGGCTTCAGGTGGAAGCGTCCCGGGTCCAAGCTGCAGATGGACCGCTCTTTGGCTTCTTAGGAGAGAAGAAAGAGGTGGAGGGAGCAATGGATCTGCTGGTTACGCTCGGTGGGATGTCGATCCGATGCCGCTTCATCATCGTCGACGCACCGAGGGGTTACAACGCCATCTTCGGGTGACCCCTTATCAACTACTTCAGGGCCGTTCCCTCGTCATACCACCAGTGCCTGAAGTACTGCCACAGAGATGTTCAGATCAGGATCGGGGGAGATCCCAAGGCTTCCAGGGAGTGCTACTTGAATGCTGTCAGCACCATCCGCTGGATGGGTGACGCGGAGAAGCTGGAAGAATTGCCGGAGAAGGAGAAAGGGTTGTGTGCTGCTGAGGAGGTGGAGAAGATAGAGGTGGTCTCTCGAGGAGGAGAGTTGGGACTGTTGAAGGTGGGAGGATCCCTGCCGCTTGGAGGGAAGATAGAGATGGTTGCCTGTCTGCAGGACAATGTTGATGTCTTTGCATTGAGCGCCGCTGAGATGACAGGGGTGGAGGCCGATGTTGTCTGTCATCGCCTCAACCTGGATCCCGCGGTGGCCCCAGTTCGGCAAAAGCAGAGGAAGAGCGCCTCCATGCTGGCCGAGCCGATTAGGGAGGAGGTAGAGAAGCTGTTGGAGGCAGGTTTTGTCTCGGAGATCCAGTATCCAGGCTGGGTCTCCAATGTTGTAATGGTGAAGAAGCTCGGAGGGGGCTGACGTCTATGTATCGATTTTTCAATGTTTAATAAAGCTTGCCTGAAGGATTGCTACCCCTTGACTCAAATCGACGCGCTGGTTGATTCCGCCGTCGGGTTTCCTGTGATGAGTTTTCTTGATGCTTTTTCAGGGTATCACCAGATCCGGATGCATCCCCCCGACTGTCGGGACGTCTCTTTCATAACCAGCGACGGTTGTTATAGCTACAAGATGATGCCCTTCGGGCTCAAGAATGCAGGCGCGATTTACCAGAGGATGATGAATCAAATCTTCAAGGGGCAGAAGGGGCGGAACTTTGAGGTTTATGTGGATGACCTCCTCGTCAAGAGTAAAAGTGTCGCGGAACACATAACAAATCTGGAGGAGACCTTTGCTACCCTGAGGAAGTATAAGATG
This sequence comes from Platanthera guangdongensis, assembly GCA_039583875.1. Taxonomy (NCBI): domain Eukaryota; kingdom Viridiplantae; phylum Streptophyta; class Magnoliopsida; order Asparagales; family Orchidaceae; genus Platanthera; species Platanthera guangdongensis. Next base: position 218,031,216 of record CM077163.1, on the reverse strand, counting down.
CCACTCAACCCGGCCAAGTGCGTCTTCGGTGCAGGAAGGGGAAACTTTCTAGGTCACCTCCTCACTCCAAGGGGGGTGGAACCTAATCCAGACAAGGTGAAGGCTATTCTGGAGATGGCGTCACCAAAAGATCTCAAGGAAGTTCAAAGGCTGACTGGAAGGCTGGCAAGCCTCAACCATTTTTTGTCCAAGGCAGGGGAGAAGTGCTCTTCGTTCTTCAAAACCCTTCGGGGGAATCAGAAGTTCGAGTAGACGGCGGAGTGTGAGGAGGCTTTCAGAAAGCTCAAGCAACAGCTAACCCAAGCTCCTCTCCTCCAAGGCCCGCGGGGTAATGAAGATCTCTTCCTCTACCTGGGAGTCGGGGCAGAAGCAGTTAGTTCGGTGTTGGTTTGGGAGGAAGGCAAGAGGCAACTTCCTTTCTACTATGTTAGTAGAGTGTTGCGGCAGGCGGAGGCGAGGTACCCTATCTTGCAGAAGCTGGTGTTTGCTTTGGTGATTTCAGCTCGTAGGCTCCGTCCGTATTTCCAAGCTCACTCCATCAGGGTTGTCTCCGATCATCCTCTACGGAGTATCCTGGATAGAGTGGAACACTCTGGCAGGCTGGCAAAGTGGGCGGTGGAGCTTAGCGAGTTCGATATTTCTTACTCTCCAAGGGTAGCAATCAAGGCGCAGGCGGTGGCGGATTTCCTTGCCGACTTCTCGGCCGAGGTACAAGGAGAGGAAGGCTCTTCTAGCACGGTGTCCTGGAAGATGTTCGTGAATGGGGCTTCGGGCAGGTATTCCGTGGGAGCCGGAGTCATGCTCGTAAGCCCTTAAGGAACCAGGATCGAGCAGGCAGTCGGGATCCTCTTCCCAGTTACCAACAATCTGGCAGAGTACGAAGCCATGGTGGTCGGCTTGCGTCTCGCCAAGGAGTTGGCAATTCGAGATATAAGGGCCTTCACCGACTCGATGGTAGTCGCATCCCAGATCAGAGGCGAGTTCGAGGTGAACGATCCGATTTTGCAGCGGTACTTGATCAAGGTGAAAGGTCTGATTGGGGGGTTTCAATCTTTCTTCGTCGAGCACGTACCCCGAGAGGAGAATTCAGAAGCTGACTATCTTGCCAAATACGGTCCCCGGGCTTGGGGGACCGTGACTGAACTTTTCCGACCATCCATCGAGGAAGGGGAAATGATGGAGATCGAGCAGAGGGTGTCTTGGAAGGATCCGTTTGTTTCTTTCCTGACAACGGGTCAGGTTCCTGCCAGCAAGGGAGACCAGAGGAAGTTTCGCTACAAAGCCGCCTACTATTTGCTTCAAGAAGGAGAACTCTACTGCAAGACCATCTCAGGTCCTCTGGCTCGGTGCCTGTCAGAAATTGAAGTACCTCGCATCCTGGAGGAGATTCACTCAGGAGAGTGTGATAGTCACTCAAGGACTCACACACTTGAACAAAGGATTCTAAGGCATGGATACTTCTGGCCCACCATTAGGAAGGATGCAGAGGCCTTCTCCAAAAAGTGCCTCCAGTGCCAGCTCTTCGCACCTCTTCAACTACAGCCATCTCAACATCTTCGCTCGATCACTGCTCCATGGCCCTTCGTCATCTGGGGAATGGACTTGATCGGCCCCTTTCCTCAGGCTAGCGGGCAGAGGAAGTTCGTGCTTGTCATGATCGACTACTTCTCCAAGTGGATCGAGGTAAAAGCTTTAGCCAAGACCACACCACAGATTGTAAAGAATTTCATTTGGGGAGAAATTGCATGCAGGTTTGGGATTCCTCTCGCCATCGTCACCGACAACGGGCCGCAGTTCGCTAGTCTGGAGTTAGAGGACTTCTGCAAGCAGCTAGGAATGAATCTTCGATTCGCCTCTGTGCATCATCCTCGCAGCAACAGACAGGTGGAGGCAGCCAACAAGTTGATCATCAACTTTCTGAAGAAGAAAGTCACCAACTTGAAAGGCAATTGGGCGGAGCAGCTCCCCTCGGTCCTCTGGGCCCTGAGAACAACTCCAAATTCGACTACGGGGGAAACTCCCTTCAAGTTATCCCACGGGTCCGAGGCACTCATCTCAGTGGAGTTCAAGGTTCGGAGCCCAAGAGTTATAGCAGCTGGAGAGGGCGGCAAAGAATGACGCTTGGAGAATGAAGATGCTCAAAGACTCTCACTGGACTTCGTCGAAGAGCTTCGTGACTTGGCCTCCATCCGCCAAGAGGAGATCAAGCGGCGCATGGAGAAGCACTTCGACAAAAACATCAGCCTAAAGCATTTCCTCGCCAGAGATCTGGTTATGAAGAAGGTGGACGCCGCAGAAAGAGGAGAAACAGTGGGCAAGCTACATCCAAATTGGGAAGGTCCCTTCATTGTCCAGGAAGCCTTGGCCACCGGGGGCTATTATCTCCAGGATCAGGTTGGAGAGCAGCTGGGAGGTACTTGGAGCGGGGATGACCTGAAAAGGTTCTATCCTTAGCGACCAATGATGTATTTTATTTGTACATACTTTTACATATATGCAATGACAACTATTCTGCTTCGGTTCATTCTATTTTTCCTCGCAAGTTTTCTGGGAACCCAAGGTTTTGCTCCAAGATCGATCCAAGAAGCTGGCCGCCAACTCGTTCACCCTGGATAGCCCAGTTCGGACTTCCCAGGAGGTCACCCATCCCAGTACTACTCTCGCCCAAGCACGCTTAACAATGGAGTTCCTCCACTTCTCATCACCAACTGACCTCATGGGAAGTCCTCGTACGTCCCAGCTTAACTGTCGAGTTCGCTCATCAAAGGGAGGTTGTGGTGTAAGACCCCCCCTCCCCCTTACCAAGGAGGCTACCAGGTCTTATGCCCAGAACCGTCGTCTTACGGTGACACTAACGCACGGGTTAGTTGACACCGCAACACTCCGATTCTGCCGGCTAATACGATCATAAACCTGTAGGCCAATATGAGAAAAGAGGTAATACATAGCAGAGTATAACACAGCTAGTCCACAGTCACAACACATATATATAATATATGAAAGAAAAACATCAGTCCAAATGAGTATAGAAATGAAATGGAGAGTAATAAGGGCTTATGCCCAGTACATCATATCAAATCTCTCTCTCAACTCTAAACAGCGAAAGAAAACTATCATCACCATGTCATCCCACCTAAGGCAACTCTGCAGTAGTAGTAGTAGTCGGTGGTGGTATCAGCTCCTCACATCCTGCCATCTCGTTCTGCTAGTCGTAATGTGGTTCCCTACTTGGGCTAATTGGGTCTATAGGTATAGGTTTGACCAAATTAGGGTCATGGTTGACTTTGGTCAACTAGGGTCAAAGGGTTGACCTAATAGCATGCCCTAGGGTCCACTTAGATTATTTTAGGGTTAGGGCAATGTGGTGCGGTCATGGTGTGGCTAGGGTTCCTATTTAGGCTAGTTTGACCTAGTTTGACTTTGGCCCCTTAGTGGGCCCCACATGACTACAACCCACTACCTAGGGTCAAACCTAGCTAAATTCCCTATCATCCACCCCATGCCTAACCCAATCTAAGTTAAGGGGGTCTATAAGTAACATTGGATGTTACAAATCCCAATAAATAAGAAAATAATTTCGTCACCGAAATTCAAGTTCGGGTCTACGGGGTTCTACTTGTAACAGTTTAAGTAAATTGAAAACATAATTTGCAGCATACATGAAGTAAACAGCTCCGGGTGTCGCTCCAACATTAGATCCCTCGACTCCCAGGTGTGCTCCTCCTGTCCATGATTGGACTACAACACCTTCACGAGAGGGACCTTCTTCTTCCGCAACACACGGACATCTATATCATCAATCCGGATCGGCTCCAATCTGACGGATCTATCTGGAACTATCGGACCAGCTGTAGTAGTAACGTGCTGCTCCGACCGTAGGAGAGCTCTTCGCAAGGAAGAGACATGGAAGACGTCATGTATGGAACCCAACTCCGGTGGCAGCTGCAGTCGGTAAGCTAAGGGGCCGATCCGCTCTAGGATCAAGTATGACCCCATGTATCGAGGACTGAGCTTCTTGTGCCTCTGCACCCGAGAGACATTGTGTACCGGACGTATCTTCAAGAAAACTCTGTCTCCAACCTGGAACACCACCTTCCGGTGCCGAGCATCATAATACTTTGTCTGCCTGCTCTGGGCCTCTAGCAGCTGATCCCTAATCAAACGAATCTGAGCCTCCGTATCCTTCACATAATCAAAACCAAGAGTCTTGGTATCCACATCCTGAACCCATGACAGCGGTGTCCGTCACTTCCTCCCATAAAGTGCCTCATATGGAGCCATCCTGATGCTATCCTGGTGGCTGTTATTGTAGGAAAACTCGATCAATGGTAGCAACCTCTCCCAAGGCTTCCCCGTATCCAATATGCATAGGCAGAGTAGATCCTCCATGGTCCGGATGGTCCGCTCAATCTGTCCGTCGGTCTGCGGGTGGAAGGCAGTACTAAAAGTAAGCCGAGAGCCCAAGTAAGCATGCACATCTCTCCACTCGCTCGAAGTGAACCGACCATCACGGTTCGAAACAATCGTCCTGGGGATGCCATGGTATCTGACAAACTGCTCCACGAATAATCTCACCAAGACTGTAACTGGAGCATCCTTCCTGACTGGAATAAAGCGCGCCACCTTGGTCAGTATGTCTACTATGACCCATATAGAATCATGCCCAGAGTGGGAGCGAGGTAGTTCATGCACAAAGTCCATAGCAATGTCCTCGAACTTCCACTATGGGACTGACAATGACTGTAATAAACCTCCCGGACTCTTGCATTCTGCCTTAACGCGCTGGCACGTCTCACAATGTGTTACAAAGTGGGTGATCTCCATCTTCATCACAGGCCAATACATAGTCTTCCGTAGATCTTCCCACATCTTGGTGATGCCGGGATGTACTGAATATCGGGAGCAATGTGCCTCTCTAAGTATATCATCCCGGATACCGCCCCCTGCTGGTATATAAATCCGTCCACAGAATCGAAGGAGATCATCCTGCAGCGTGTAGTCCTCAACCTTGCCCCTTTCTAGGGCATTAAAAATCGGCTCTAGTGCAACATCCAGCCTCTGATGCGCCATAATGCGTTCCCGAATGTCATCATCACTGATCATAGAGCTCAGGTACTCTCGGTATCCAACTTGTTCTGCCTCAGAAACCATAGTAATATACATGTCGTCCATCACCTGTATCAGCTCCATAGCCATCATCTGAGGCTCCAGCCTGGAGGTGCCGACCCTCCTGCTCAATGCATCTGCTACTGTGTTTGCCTTCGCCGGGTGGTAGTGAATCTGGTAATCATAGTCACAAAGAAGCTCTAACCATCTCCTCTGTCGCAGGTTTAGATCCTTCTGCGTATCGATATACTTGAGATTTTTGTGATCTGAGAAAATATCACAATGAATCTCATACAGATAATGTCGTCATATCTTTAGTGCAAATACAACAGCCCCGAGCTCTAAATCGTGTACCAGATAGTTATGATCGTACTTCTTCAACTGTCTCGAAGCATAAGCGATAGCATGTCTGTGCTGCATCAGTACAGTACCCATCCCTTCGTATGAGGCATCCGTGTAAATCTGAAATGCCTCACTCCCAGATGGGAGTGCAAGGATAGGGGATGAGGTAAATCGGTCCTTCAACTCCTGAAATGTCGTCTCGCACTACTCTGTCCATGTAAACTCTGCATCCTTCCTCGTCAAGGTTGTGAGGGGGAGTGCTATCCTCGAGAACCACTCCACGAACTTACGATAGTAACCTGCTAATCGCAAGAAACTATGAATGTCGGACGCTGTCTTCGGCCGTGGCCAATCCCTCACTGTCTCTATCTTGGCTGGATCTACCGCCAATCCAGCTCCACTGATCGTGTGCCCCAAGAAGGCCACCTCCTGTAGCCAGAACTGGTACTTTGAAAACTTTGCATACATCTGGGACTCCCTCAGCCTCTGCAAAACCTGTGTAAAATGCTATGTATGCTCCTCCTGAGTCCGGGAATAGATCAAAATATCATCGATGAATACAATCACGAAGCGGTCCAAGAAGGGCTTGAATACACGGTTCATTAGACTCATGAATGCAGCAGGGGCATTCGTGAGCCCAAAAAGCATCACCGTGAACTCGTATAAACCATAACGTATGCTGAAAGCCGTCTTCGGAATGTCTTCCTCTCGGATGCGCAGCTGATAGTAACCGGATCTCAAATCCAGCTTAGAAAACCAGAAGGCCCCCTGAAGCTGATCAAATAACTCGTCTATCTGAGGCAGTGGATAGGTATTACGGACCGTCAACCGGTTCAGCTCCCTGTAATCTATGCATAGCCGCAATGATCTGTCTTTCTTCTGTACAAAGAGAACTGGTGCTCCCCATGGCGACGAGCTCGACCGCACAAATCCTGAGTCCACAAGCTCCTGAAGCTGAGTCCTGAATTCTGCCAACTCTCTGGGAGCCATCCTGTAAGATGCCCGGGACACTGGCCTCTCCCCCGACACCAACTGAATCCTGAAATCCAAGTCCCGAGCTGGTGGTAGTCCGGGCAATTTCTCCGGGAATACATCGGAGAAATCCCGAACCACCGGGATATCAGCTATAGAACTCTCTGTTGCCACCATCTCGAAGCAGATGAGGTACACCTCTTCCCCTGCTCATAGGCCTTGACAGCCTGTACAGAAGATAATGATAGATAGGGGATAGGTCGGATACCTTCAATAGTAATGTAGGAGTCTCCATGCCTGAGTGTGATCCTCTTAGAGGGGCAGTCGATCTAGGCATAGTTCCAATGAAGCCAGGTCATGCCCAAAATCAAATCAAAGTCCGGCAATCTCAAGATCGCCGCTGGAGCTTCGAATGTCTTGTCTCCTATCTCGGCCTCCATGTTGCATCTATTCGTGGTCCGTAGCTCCGAGACATCAGGAAGACGCACCCTCATCTCTGTGCCAGGGAATCTCTCCACACCGTCTAGTCCTTCAATGAAAGTGTCTGACACGAATGAGTGGGAAGCACCCGTGTCGAAGAGGGTATGTGCGGGCTTGCCGCTGATCATAACTATGCCTGAGATTTATTTGAGGTATAATGGATGTTATTTCTATGGTTTTCAAGGCACTACTAAGGTTGAAATTTCTAAATTAAAATAATTTAAGTACCTGTAATCACCTCCTCGGGGTTCCTCTGCTCCATGAGGTCCAAAGCGTATATCTGCTCCTGGTTGCGTCCTCTGTCGTGATATCCCCGGCCTCGGCCTCGGCCTCGGCCCTGCTGTACTGGGGCCACTGGAGGTGGAGGAGGAGGATAAGGATGGAATCGATGCGGACACTCCGATCTAATGTGCCCGGGCTGGCGGCATCCGTAACAGACTACTGGCCGGTGTCCATGGTCATCCTGAATCCTCGGAGCATGCACCTGTAGAGGTGGGGGAGCTAATGCTGGAGGAGGCCCCTGCTCCTGCCTGAAGTTGGGACGACGACGTCCCCCACCCCTCTTGTATCCAATAGTCCTGCCTCTCTGAGATCCCCTGCTGCTCTCTCCTGATGTCGACCCATCATACGGTCTCTTCCCTCTGCCTTGCACCATCAGTTGGTCGGCCTCCAGCTTCTTTGCCATCTCGATAATCTGGGTAGACGTGCCGTGAGAAATTAACAACAAAGCCTGCCTCAAATCGTCCCTGAGGCCCCGGTAGAACCTCTTGGCATACCTCCTATCATCTGTATCATGTATCCCTGCGAACCTGGCAAGGTGGGAGAAATCCATCTGGTACTCAATCACCGATCTACTCCCCTGCCTGAGGTTCAAAAATCTCTCCTCCAAAGCATCTCTGTCTGTAATAGATACGAAGTGATCCAAAAATACATCGCCGAACTCCTCCCAAGATATGTCTGATAGCTCCCAGTCCGCATATATAGACTCCAGCACTGACTTCCACCATCTCTTCGCATGAGCTTCTAGTGCAGAGGTGACTAGAGGTACTGCCTGGCCGACCGGGCAGCTGATGCCTGCCAGTATATCATGTATGGCCTCCAGCCATTCCTCCGTCTTTACTGCATCCTCTGTCCCACGGTACATCGGTGGGGACGTGCTCTTGAAGGCACTTAGCCAGCTTGACCCCGGATTTGGCTGCGGGGCCGGGACTTGCTGGGCTTTGAAGGCTTCCAGAATCGCCGTCAAAGTCTGCCACATCTCCGTCTGTAGAAATGGAGTGGCAGCTAGAGGGGGAGGAGCCACATTTTGCGGCGCGGCGACCTGTGGAGGTTGCATAAAGGTAAGGTTAAAATAGAACTGGTCTAACTCATTGTACTTAATGGACTGTTTATGTGACTTTTTACACATGAGCATACCACTGCTTCCGCTGCATAGTTTGTCCGCAAACTAATGCTCGTGTGGGGTGGTCCAGTGTTCTAGACTTCTTTCTCATATGATCGTTTGGTCAAGTGATACCAGTTTGTAAGACCCCCCCCCCCCTCCCCCTTACCAAGGAGGCTATTGGGTCTTATGCCCAGAACCGCCGTCTTACGGTGACACTAACGCACGGGTTAGTCGACACCGCAACACGCCGATTCTGCCGGCTAATATGATCAATAAACCTGTAGGCCAATATGAGAAAAAAGGTAATACATAGCAGAGTATAACACAACTAGTGCACAGTCACAACACATATATATAATATATGAAAGAAAAACATCAGTCCAAATGAGTACAGAAATGAAATGGAGAGTAATAAGGGCTTATGCCCAATACATCATATCGAATCCCTCTCTCAACTCTAAACAGTGGAAGAAAACTATCATCACCAAGTCATCCCACCTGAGGCAACTCTGCAGTAGTAGTAGTAGTCGGTGGTGGTATCAGCTCCTCACGTCCTGCCATCTCGTCCTACTGGTCGTACTGGTGCTCCATCTCCTCGAGCTCCTAAAAATAGTTTGTTCACCGACCATTAGTCAAAAAGACTAAGTCGTTTCCTCCACACCTCGCCCCGCAACTCCTAGACACCGTGCGGGAGGACGAAGCGGAGGACAACAAAGGGTATCAAGAGGAAACATGTGGCAGTGGCACTATACTAGCAATTATATGAGGAGTAATAGTAGTTCTACTCTAGCAGTTCTATGTAAGAAATACAAGTGCAGTAATGAAGTTTAAAACTGAAGTAAGTAAAAAAAGTACAGTACGGTAAAGTAAGTAAAGAACTGAAAGTAAGTGCAGGAAGTAAAATTATGCTACCACTACTCTACCATCACAATTCGTACCTTAACTTATAAAAATGCTCATACAAATTTATAAGTTATGGTTTCCAGGAAATTTAACTTATCTTATAAAAGAGCCCATACTAATTTATATGATAAGGATCTATGAAGCGTATGACCTATTATGCATGAATGTTTATGATGCAATTTATGCACAGACAAGTGCAACTCACACACAATGACTCCGTGATCACAGACCTTTAGTTCCCGCTTTTTGAGAGCTAGCTTCACTCTCGGGTACCACCGATGTGGCTACGACAGCAGCGGAGCGGGCATCTCCACTTCTAGGCATGTATGCACACTACCAAACCTTAGACCACTCTCATACGCTTTTGTACACGTTCAAGGTGCACTCTAGATTCTATGCGTACGTACTTTGCTGACAACCCGTCAGTCTTGTTGGGTCGGATGTGCGTTATCGGGGATCATCCTCCAGACCGCGGTGTAAAACAACTCACTGGCCCCTCTAACCCTCACACCCGCCTGGTGCACCGTACTGCCATCGGTGTGACGAACGACCAGTACCGCATGCCCGCCACTAAATTTATGCACATGCAAGTATTTCATCTCGAGCCTTCAGCTCGCAGGACCCACCTGTCCTGAATCCCTCAAACCCCACACGGGTGAGCATTTATCACAATCCCTCCAACCCTACACGGGTGAGAACGCACAATAGTGCCTTTATTCCAAATACCCCAAACCCTTCACGGGCGAGAATGAACCACAATGTCCTAACCTATTAGGCTACTCTTTTCTACGGATTATTATACTTAGTGATTTAAGGTTAATCCCAGGACTGCTCGGGGTATACCCGGTGAAGGGCTCTCGGGGGCACTAGGAATTACGATGGGATTACGCTCAAAGCTCCCTTTCTCAAGGATATTTACTTTAGTTGATGGCTACCCAACATTCACCTCAGCTCTCGTTATTACTCTTGAGTGATCCTAATGACTTAAGATGTTCTCAGAAGGGCGACGATCTTCTGCTGGCCTCCACTCCAGTTACTATCCAAGGGCTTGCACTTTACTCTCGTCACTAAGACGACTCTACCCACCAGGGTCATATTAAATATAACATAATATTGACCTTGACAAAAAATGGGGATTTTATCTCAATGATAGACCTATTTTTGCATTTATTTTTCAAAAGTTCAATTATTCCAAAAATTCCAAATAATGAGATTTTTGCTTCCAAAAATCCCATTATTACAATTTGGGGTATAATTCACCCTAATGAACCTCTGATATCAATACCATGATTTTGGAATGTTCCAAATAGGCTTAATACACAATATATTAAAATTAGCTATTTGCACCCCAAGCCTATATATAATAAACACATGCAAGTGGATTTACCCAACATGCATTGGTACAAATGTGCTGAAATTTTTACCGTGCACATGAATAGTCCCCAAGGACATTCCACCAAAATTTGGGGCCATTTGGAGCCATAACACTCCAAATATTTCATTTATTTAAATTTGTGTATTATGAATAAAATTATAGAAAACGTTTTCCCAAAAATTCCCAATTTTTGGCAGGTGCTAAATATTCCCTAAACAGGCATGCACCCAAAATGTGGGGGCATTTTGATTACTGGTTTGGCTTGAGCATCAATTTGAAGTTTTGTCCTTGCCTAGGACCAGTCCTAGGAAAACAGCCCAACAGGGAAGTATACTACTTCAAATTACATAACTATAGTGGCAAATTAAAGTTAAGAGCCTAAGCTACAACTTTAATTTAAGGTGCATGCCCTGGAAATGCCTCTAAGAGGCCTAAAATTGTCATGCAACATGACTGAAATAGTGTGATAGATATCATAAATATGTTATAGTTTATAATTTGATTTAATTACTGATTGCACGAATCTTAAAACATATTGGACGGGATCGGTTCATCGTCCCCAAGCAGCCAACGACCCAGATTGATTCTGGCTGGGCCACTTTTGCTGGCTGATTCCGGCCAACTGAGCCACCGCCGCCGCCAGCGGATGTCGCCACCACCTTCACTGAGGTGGCGGCTAGCGGTTTCCGGCGATGAGGACGCCGGAATTGGCTCCTCCGGCGAACCCGAGCAAGAAGAAAAGCTCAAAAATTTCTCATTTTCCTCACATGATATCGGGCTCAATTGAGCCCAATGATTCTCCTTAAAGATCTAGAAACCTAGTACGAGTAGATGGGAGGCGAAACAGACCTGAATGGCGGCACGGCTGCAAGGTTGGCGGCGGTTGGCCATGGATGAGCTGCTCCGGCGATCTCCTGCTCAAATCCTTGATTCTCCACCAAAAGGTTTGCTACAGGACTCGTTCTCCACTCGATTCTACCCTCTGAAGATGATGGTGTGGTCTGTTTGAGGCGGAAGTGACTGTATAGGGAGATACAATCAAGGTGAGCTCGGTTTGGGGCTTTGGAGGCTTCACCCTTGGTTCCAAGTGGCCCCCATGCTGCCAAATTCTCTGGAAATCACTAAGGAGGTCAGCCAGCAGAATTTTGGGCTGATGGAGCCAAGGTCAAGTGGCCTCTTCTTCTTAACTCACCTTCTCTCTCCTAAAATTCCCATTTTACCCTCATAAATGCGTCCCTATATTCAAAACCTGAGGGTAGGGGTGGTCATTAACCACTTGGGCTGACCATGGATCAGGTTTGGTGGGCTTGACCCAAGGGGAGTGGGCTTAGCCCTCATTTTCTCCTTTAGGTTAATTAGGTTGACTTGGGTTGACTTGGGTTGACTTGGTCAACCATGATGAGTGGGCTGACCCTACTTGGTGGTCATGGGTCTAAGGGCACCACCCAACTTGGGTTGGGTCAATGTGGTGCCCTACTTGAGCTAATTCGACATATAGGTATAGGTTTGACCAAATTAGGGTCATGGTTGACTTTGGTCAACTAGGGTCAAAGGGTTGACCTAATGACATGCCCTAGGGTCCACTTAGATTGTTTTAGGGTTAGGGTAATATGGTGGGGTCATTGTGTGGCTAGGGTTCCTATTTAGGCTAGTTTGACCTAGTTTTACTTTGACCCCTTAGTGGGCCCCACATGACTACAACCCACTAACTAGGGTCAAACCTAGCTAAATTTCCTATCACCAACCCCATGCCTAACTCAATCTAAGTTAAGGGGGTCTAGAAGTAACATGGGATGTTACATGTGGCCACCAACAACCCGTCAATGGGCTAGAGAGGGGTTGAGGTGCTTGGGATGCAGCCCGGTAGCATCGCCTAGAGCGGAGCCGTGACACTGTCACGTTGTATCAGCTAGGGGCGTTACAATAAAAAGTGCACTTTTTTATTGTAACGTCCCCTTTGCCGTCCGTGGATCAATACCACTAGGCCTCCGGCGGACCGTGACTGGGTTGCAGCCCAAGCACCCCAACCCCTCTCCCTCCACATGCGGGTTGTTGGTGGTCGCAGCCTCCCTTTGATGAGCGAACTCGATAGTTAAGCTGGGTCTTACAGGGACTTCCCAGGAGGTCACCCATCCTAGTACTACTCTCGCCCAAGCACGCTTAACTATGAAGTTCTTTCACTTCTCATCACCAGTTGATCTGCAACTCAATTGATGATGAAAAGTGGAAGAACTCCATAGTTAAGCGTGCTCGGGCTGGAGTAGTACTGAGGTGGGTGACCTCCTGGGAAGTCTCTGTAGTGCGCACTTGACTATCGAGTTTGCCTCATCAAAGAGAGGTTGTGGCCACCAACAACCCGCCTGTGGAGGGAGAGGGGTTGGGGTGCTTGGGCTGCATCCCGGTAGCGTCGCCTAGAGCGGAGCCGTGACGCTGTCACGTTGGATCGGCTAAGGGCGTTACAACTTGGCAAGTGCACCAATCACTCAAGTAATATAAAATTGAAGTGAGTTCTCAAGTATCGATCTTTTGAAGAATGCAGCTTGGGTTGCGTTTGTAGAGTTAATAAAAACTAATTGTAAAGTTTTAAAACAATGAGTTTTATTTTGTTGGTGAAAATGAAAATGCAAAAACAAAAATTGTGGATCGCTTTCACCGCTTCGTCACAAGCTTCACAAAACCTAGCTTAGATCACTCAAATGCAGGTCGTATTTACCGCTTCGCTTAAGAATTTCATATCGAGGATCACAAACATCTCATTGATTTACATCCAATCCAAATCAGCACATTTCAAGTGAAAAGAAATTACAAAAGCTTTCACACTCTCTATCTCAAAAAATTACAAAAGCTTTCACACTCTCTATCTCTCTCTCTCTCTCAGCAAGCTTAAAAGGTCATAATTCAAGCAACTCAAGCACATTCAAATGATCTTAACAAAATGATTAAGTCTCCGTTTGTGGGGACTTATTTTCACCGGTCAAGCAGTTGTGACCGCATGAACCGGACCTTAATTAAGATCCGGTTCATGCGGTCGCAACCGCTTGACCGGTGAAAATAAGTCCCCCCAAACGGAGCCAAAATAGTTCAGATTTATATCACTAGAGTGCATTCATCATCCATGAATAAAAGAAAAAACAACACCAAAAATCAAACGGGGGAGGAGAAAAAACAAGAGATACAATTGAATCCAGAGGCTTGCTGTAGATCTGGAAGGAAATCACCAGGTTGTCAATCTGTGCTCTTTACGCGGCATCAACTATCGTTCGGGATCGAGAAGTGTTGTCACCATCTCCTACTTTACCCATCTTCTCTGCTACTACAAATCGGCCACGTCCAATGTGAAGATATCCTTGATTGGTGATGATGTCAAGCTTGGAATCTCCTTTCTTGAAGCAATGAAGCTTAGAATGATGTGAGGTGGTCTATGACAAAGCCTTAGCTGTTGGAGAAGAGAAAACTCCTCTCGAGCTCACCCCCAAAGAGTTTTTTCGCGAAGGAAATAAAGGAAGTAAGCAGAAATTTGTTGTTGCACAGTGCATTAATCATGCTAGACCAATGAATTTAAAAATCAACTTTGTCGCTGCATTCAGCGCAGATATTATAATTTAAGTAAAATACGGTGCCTGTGTGTTTTACTCATGCACGGTCAACATAGACTGTGTGATAATGAAACACACAAGTGCCGACAGAAAGCTCCAAACTGCTTGATTTCATATAATGATCGCACACGGTCGGTCTAGCCTGTGCGCGAAGCATCATCGTACGCCCATGCGATTATGGATATATGCACATACCCGTGCGATTATCAAGACACATGATTGTCCTTAACCATGCGAGAAGAAAACACACGAGAATTCACAGATAACTCATTTTATACATTTTGCAACACATAAATGTGCACAGTCAAAGCAGCTGTGTGACAAGGAAAAATGCACGACCATGCGTATTTAGCATATTTGAATGGAAATTAAGGTGAAATGTCAATGCATTATAAATCAAGTTTAACAGAAATCAGAAAGGATGTCTAGTACGTCAATAAGGCTTGTGGGGAATGCGACATGCTCTCCCTGAAGACTATGAACTGTGCGTTGCACACCACCATAAGCTATGTTGGATCCCTAGTTGATTTGGGCTAGGTTCACTAAACTTAGGATGTGACCCAACATGTATAGCCAGGGTCAAATTTGTGTCCTAGAGTCTAGGTCAAGTCCTTAGAGTCAATATCAGATGGACCAGCTATCAACAAGATCATCAGAGACTCAAGACATACAAGATTTCAAGACCAAGTAAAATGAGTTCGACGTTCGTCGAACTCAGGTCGACGAAAGGCGTTCTCAGCTCGACGATCTTGAGATATTTCTTTGAGCTGAGCTCGACGATCTTCATTCTCTGCTCGACGAAAGCTGGGATACTTCAAGAGACTAAAGTCAGGATAAACTCAAGATTATTCTAAGTCCAACTTCAGGCTTTGGTCGACAAACAAGATTCTGAGCTCGACTAATTTGGACCTCGAGTTCAAAACAACCTTCTATTAGAAGATCTCAGGACGACGAAGTCAACTTCTTAGGCCGACGAATTCTCAGGTCGACGAACTGTGTTCTTTGGTCGACGAATTCTGGAACCAAAAGTTTTCAAGTCAACACAAAATATTTGACTAAGTCCAGAATTATTGCTGAACTCCAGTCGACGAATGCAATTGTCAGCTCGACGAACTTCAGACAGAAAAGGCAAAGTTCTGAAACATGCAAGTACTGTTATCAGCTTGACGAACTTGGGACTCAGTTCGACGAACTAGTAACTCAGCTCGACGAATTCTGTTATTCGTTCGACGAATGCAGACTTAGCCATTTCTGGCATTCAATCCTCACTCAAATGCAATAATTCTTGACAGATTAATGACTCAAACATTCTCTGAATGTAGCCGTTAGAGGAAGCATTAATTGCAGTCTTCTTCAGGAATATTACTTGCTGATTTTCCACGGGACAGTTGAGGAAATGAGTAAATGCCGATTATTCTCAAAGCTTCAGCATTTATTACAGAGGATTCAAATTTTTGAAGAGACATAGCAGAAAACAAGATCGACACTCTGTAGCACAAATCAGAGAACAAGAATATACTCAGTCAAAAAGACAGACTGACTGCAAGATTACAAACAGCACCAGAAAAGCTTCACACACAAAAAACTGATACTGAAGCTTATAGTGATAGGCAGTGATATTTATTCATTCAGAAGAAGAACAATCATAATATATCAAGAGTCTTTTTCTTCAACATTCTCTCCAAGACTTCCCCAAGGACAACAGATTTCAAATCAGTCAAGAAGATCATGTATCACTGCTTGTCAAGAAATCTGATTGAAGACCTATCACCCTACAGCAAAGCTCCAGATCTTCCCTGAACCATTCTGCATCTCAGGGGGAGTTGTTTGCTAACATCATTCCACATTAGTCCTCTCTCTGATTGTTGACAGAGAAGACAAAATCACTCTCTCACCCCCTCCTGTACAAAGGGTTGTCATCTCCCTTCAAAAGTGATTCCTGATTGCAAGTCTCCTTACCAAAAGACTTGAGTTGGTTTTTGGGGACCTGATCAAAACCCATTGGTGTCAGGCAGCTGATCAAAAATCTGAGTGGATTCCTACCAAGGGTGGTAGAAGAGTGGATGTACCCAGTTGAGTGGGAACCACTATAAATTTTTTGTGTCGTCTGTTTGCTTATCTTTTCTTTTTGTTATTGTTGTGTGGCTGTGATTAGGTTTAATATTATCTGTATTTCAGTTGTCTATTTACTGCACTTCTTCAGTTTACAGTAAAAGCTGTAACAACACTTTTTGTTTTGGGACCTAACAAATTTAATAAATATATTCTATTCACCCCCCCTCTAGAGTATTGTAGATCTAACCATCACTTTCAGGCTATAAATGTACATCCTGTGTGTTTTATGCTTTTAATAAATTATGAGCATTAATTCATTATAAGCGAAGCATTTACACGAAAATACGAGCCTAAATAAGTATGAGAAATATGATATAAATTTGACTGATACTCCACAGTGATAGGAAAATCTAATGTTAGATTGGAAAATTAAAATAGAGGGTAGAATGAGAAGTCTTTACACAGGCGCGCATAGAAATCTCAGCAGAAGAACCAGGGTTGGCGGGGTGTCGGCGGGGCGCACCACCTTGCTAGCATGCGCCGGGAGGCCGCGTGCGCCGGGAGGCCGTGTGCGTGACTAGACACCCATGCGGGGAGGCCTTGCACGCAAGGGCGGATTTAAAGGGGGGCCAAAGGGACACTAGCACCCCCTTTTTTGTGCACATCTATGAGATGTTATTTATATAGACCGAAAATATGTATTAGTTGGGCAAAATTTTAAACCATGCACCCCCAAAATTTTAATGAAATCCCGCTTCTCTGTCTGGGCGTTCGACGATCGTTGAACGGGGCTCGGCGTTCGACGATCGTCGAACGCGACTTGGCGATCGACGATCGTCGAACGTGGACTGGCGATCGACGATCGCTGTCTCGAACGCGGTTCGGCGTTCGACGATCGTCGAACGCGGCCTGGCGATCGACGATCGCTGTCTCTGGCTGTTTTTCACGGGGTATTTAAGTCCTGATCACCGACTCACCGCTCCACTTCTCCAGATCGTCCAAGCAGCACTGCGGCAGGCTCATCCTTCTCCGGTAGTCCGGTTCTCCCTCCCGAGTCCCGACTGAACTGCCGCCTGTCGGAATATTCCAGTTTTTATAGGTAGATCTCAATTTCACAGTTTCACTGTCCTGAGGTTTAACACTGTCACATTCTCTCTATTTCACTTCTTATCTCTAACCCAAACACCATCTGAACTGCCAGAATATTCCACTGTCACGGTCGGTCCTCACTGAAATCTCTTAGATTTTCCCGTAACCTATAAAAGCCCCAGCTCCACTCACTTCCTTCCTGCCCTAAAGCTCTCCCCCAGTTCTGTTTCTGTGTCTCCCAAGTCCCACCTTCAGACCCCATACTCTCCCCCAGTTAACAAAGCTCTCTTTCCAGATCAGTCTGATCAGATGATTAGGTTTCACAGCTTTTTCACTTTTTCAGGGCTCTGTTTAGTGGATCTACGCCGCAGTGCTTCGTTTGCTGGAAAATGCGACCGGAGATAGGCGTATGGCACCAAATGTACTCGAATTCCAAGGTATGTCTTTTTCTCACTTCTCAGAACTTTTCCATAGCTGAAAATCAATTGTAATTATTATGCACAATTATTCCAATTTCCAAGATATTGAAGTTCTTCTTCATATACTGTTACAGATTGTGGCCAACATTCGTGAGGACTGAGTACGTGAGTCCCGTGACAATAAAAGAAGGAGAAATACGTTCTTCTTTGACTACAGATTGTTGCCAAGGTTTTGCTTCCATATACCCTATCACAATTTATTTTCATGTATTTTTATTTTTAGAGGTATTTTGAGGTATTAGTTAGGTAGTGACTAAGCAAAACATATAGTCTCTGTGTTGAATGTTTATCCCTATGGATACTCCGTAGTATTGGCCGGTAGAGGGTCAAGCGGAGTAGATAGATATTTGAATACTTTGCATTTTATTAATATGGTTTTTTTTTATATTTTGTTTTTTCTGGCATTCATATAGAAATAGCATTGAACAATATTGTGATATGGAGAGTCAAAAAAAGAAGTCCAGTCTCATATCATCTATGTTTCAAAAGAAACTAAAATCTCAAGAAACTTCAAGATGTAAACCTCCAAGTCAAAATGAAGAGTTATCCCTGAGTGCTTCTGAAGCTATCGAGAATGCGTCGCATTTGCCATCTCTTGATGCTCAAGACATTGTAATGGGCGCTTTATATGACGTGGAGAAGCTTCCACAGGATCCGGGAATGAGAAAAAGTATATCAGTCTATCCTTTAAATGAGCAAGATGCAGTGAGAAAGACTTATATACTAAGAGGTCCATGCCAACCAAAATTGCATCCATTTCCTCAAAGAAAGATAGGTGACCGAGAACGTAGGTTTGTAGTCACATGGTATGATATGTTTGAGTGGCTAGAATATAGTGTTGAAAAGGACGCTGCGTTTTGTTTAGTTTGTTACTTATTCAAGAATAAAACCGTAAGTACTGCTGCCAGGGGAGATCTTTTGTCAGTAGAGGAGGATATAAGTCATGGAATAAACCTGACGGATTTATAAAACATGTTGGCAAGATTAATAGTTCTCATCATTTAGCACTCCAGAAATTTGAAGGTTTAAAAAACCCCCAAAAGTCTATCATTGTTTCTCTTGATAAATAATCAGATAAAACAAAGTTTGAAAACAAATCACGATTACAAGCTTCTTTGAAATGCTTGAGTTTTCTCTTGCGACAAGGATTATCCCTACGTGGGCATGATGAGAGTCGCCATTCACTTAATCGGGGAAATTTTCTCGAGCTTTTGCAGTGGCTTGCCGATATAGATGAAGAAGTTGGTAAGTATGTGCTGAAAAATGCTCTGAGAAACAATCAACTGACTGCGCCTTCAATTCAGAAAGATATCATTAATGCTTGTGGCAAAGAAACTACAAAGATTATAATGCAAGAGCTTGGAGATGACTACTACTCAATTTTAGTTGATGAATCTAGTGACGTGTCACACAGAGAACAATTGGCCCTTTGTTTGCGTTATGTTGATGGGAACGGAAGGTTAATAGAGCGTTTTCTCGGCATTGTGCATGTTCACGATACTACTGTCATGTCTCTTAAAACTGCAATTGAATCATTGTTAATTGACCATTCCTTGAATTTGTCTAAAATCTGTGGCCAAGGATATGATGGTGCAAGTAATATGAGTGTTGAGATAAATGGACTCAAGGGTCTAATTTTGAAAGAAAATCCATGAGCTTATTACATTTACTGTTTTGCTCATCAGCTTCAGTTAACCGTAGTTGCAGTTGCTAAAATAAATGATGATTGTCAATGGTTTTTTGAAGCAATTTCGACGCTATTAAATGTGGTTGGAGTTTCTTGCAGGCGAAATGAGATGCTTAGAGAAAGTCAAGTGCAAAAGGTTGCTCATGCACTAGAAGATGGTGAACTACAAACAGGGTCAGGTTTAAATCAGACACTTTCTTTAGGTCGGCCGGGGGATACTCGTTGGGGCTCACATCACAAGACATTAATCCATATTATTTCTTTATATCCTGATATGATTGCTACACTTTTGAAGATTGGTAAGAGTAAGGCAAATGATCGGGTGGAGGCACAGGGTGTACTGTTTGCATTAAAATCGTTTGACTTTGTTTTGATGATTCATGTGATGACAACTATATTTGGTTATACACATGAATTAAATCTTGCTTTGCAAAGAAAAGATCAGGATATTATTAATGATATGTCTTTTGTAAGTTTGACAAAAAGACAATTGCAAAATTTACGTGATGATGGTTGGGACACTCTGTTTAACAAGGTCTTACTTTTTTGTGATAAATATAGTATTCATATTCCTAAAATGGATGATCTGTATGTTCCGCGCGGAAGATCAAGACGATTTATTGAAGACTACACATATTTGCATCATTATCTGTTATCAATTTTCTTAAAGGTGGTTGATTTACAATTGCATGAGCTTAATAACAGGTTTGATGAGGTGACTATAGAGTTGCTCCATTGTATGACTTGTTTGAATCTCATTAACTCCTTTGGCTGTTTTGACAAGCAAAAAATACTCAGACTTGCAGTGTTTTATTCTAGTGATTTTTCAAGTTTGGAGTTGTTTAATCTTGAATTTCAGCTAGACAATTTCATTGTGGATATGAAAAACGACGATAAGTTTTTTGACTTGAACGACCTTGGTCATCTCTCTATGAAACTTGTTGAAACCGGGAAACATATTGCTTATCAACAATTATACAAACTATTGAAGTTCGTACTAATTCTTCATGTGGCCACTGCAAGTGTTGAAATAGTCTTTTCAGACATGAATTATGTCAAGAACAGATTACGCAATAGTTTGGGCGATCAGACATTGAATGACTGTTTGGTTACATTCATTGAAAGAGACGCATTTTTGAAAGTTTCAGATGATGATGTTATTGATCGTTTTCAAAAAAATGAAGACTCGTCGCGGACAACTGTAATTTCTTCTGGTATTTGGTAATTTTCAATTAAGACATTTATATGTAATGGTGTATGACTTTATAATATCAGAAATTTTTCATTTTCTATATTATGCTATTAATTTTTTTTTGTGCACCCCCTTTTCTAAATTCCTGGATTCGTCACTGCTTGCACGTGCTTTGTCCGAGACCCCCCTTTGGGCTGCTTTGCGACCCTTCAGGAGAGCATTGTTTACCTGCGCGGCTCACTTCATAGAACCGACACCCCTGGATGTTTTGATCTGCTTTTGACTCCGATAATTTTAATTGAAACCCCATAAACATGGTTAGGACTATTTTCGCCACTAATACACTATTCAAATTTAAACCTAAAAACACAGCAGCTGCCGGCGGATGGAAAGAGAGCTTTGGGACCGGAAGGGGGAGGTGGGGATCAGAATGGTGCGGCAGTGGTATTTTTTTTCGTGCTGCAGGCGTAAACGGAGCAAATGGAGACGCCGCCCCATTTAAGTGGATGCGGATCCTCTCCATTTCACCTGAAATGGAGGGGTTTATTTCAGCATCCAATGGATAAGACAAGGCTGAAGAAATCTTGTGGTGGAGTTTTTTTTTGAATAAAAAAATCTAAAAAAACATGAAAAATGTTGAAACCGTCGGATTAAAGTGAAATCAATCTATATTGTGAAATGGATCCCCTCCATTTCAGTGGAAATAGAGAGGATCCTGATTTCATTTGAGTAGCCGCTCTTCCGAAGCATTTGCCCAAAAGCCTAGCTGAACACGCTTAAACAAATAAAGCCCGAGAATTAACAATCATAATTTTCACGGTTACACGGGGAGCATTACAAATAGAAAACGCAGCAGCTGCTGCTGCTAAAAATACCGATTTCAGACTCCAGACGCATCCGACTCAAAGGAGACCACAGAGGAGGGAGAAGCCGAGGATGAAGAGCCAGATAATGTGGATGAGGAGGAAGGCTTGACCGGAAACGAGCCCGCTCCCGCCATTTCCGACCTCGCAGGCGCCGATCTTGACCACTCTCACCCCCGCGCAGGCCGCATCCGGGCACCCGCACCAGTACGTCACGCCGTTCTGCCCGCAGACCGGATCCGGCCGGAAGCAGTTCACGGGGCAAAACTGGCCGCCGTATTGCGAAACTGGACATAGGTTTTTGCCTACGAAGACCGAGTTCGGATCCTCTGATTGTGCGGCGGAGAGGAGGAAAACGGCGAGGAAAAGGAGGACGAGAACAGCCGATTGAGCGGGAGATACGGCGATCGACATGGAGGGCAAATCGACGGGAGATCGCCGCAGATGATTGAGATTTGCGAGGGAGATCGGCTCAATGGTCTCTTCGAGAAATGGAGGTAAACTTTTATACAACCTGTAATGAAAATTGCTGTGAAGGCGGTGTTTTTTTGTCCTTTTTCCGAACCAGTGGTGGATTTGAAACGTTCTATCGTGGGAATCAAAGTTATTATGACCTGGTAGGAAAAAGAACCTTGATTCTCACGATTGACCGTTTCAAATCCACCCCTGGTTCGGAAACACAAAAACACCGGAAGCAATTTTCATTACAACATGTATAAAAGTTTACCTCCATTCGTGGTCCAAGAGACGATTGAGCCGATCTCCGCCGTTTTTGGGTTAAGATAGTGTTGGGAAAAATAGCACGATCCTGGCAGGGCACCTGTAGTGGATTTACAAGAAAGACAAATACAAGCACAGCAATAATAAAGTGACACAACAATTTTTAACGTGGAAACCCAATAGGGTGAAAACCACGGGACTATCAGCGTCGACCCTTGAAAGCCTTCACTATAAGGCGTGAAAAAAATCACGCACAACAAATTACAGGGCTTTCACCACCGCCACATACACAAGACACAATTTCAACCACCGATCCACAACGGATCACCACCACTTACACAAGGTACCAGTTCCACAAAGGAATACAAAAATCTCACCTTGCCAACGGATTGAAAAATCTGTTCCGAATGCCGCAAAGGAGAAAGGCTACACAAAGCTCCTTCTTCTTTAGAATCCGACGATCCGATCTTCGATACTCTTCTCCAAGATCTTCTCTTGATCTTCCTCCACTCAAATCTCTCTTGGAATGAATGTCTTTGGTCTTGGAATTGACTTCCATTTATAGGCCCCAAAGAAATGCTACCTAACTCCAAAACTGGTGGTAGGTGTTACCTAACACCTAATTTGGTGGTAGGTGCTACCTAATTTGGTGGTAGGTGCCACCTAACTCCGAAT
Source organism: Platanthera guangdongensis (assembly GCA_039583875.1). Lineage (NCBI taxonomy): Eukaryota > Viridiplantae > Streptophyta > Magnoliopsida > Asparagales > Orchidaceae > Platanthera > Platanthera guangdongensis. Next base: position 218,008,298 of record CM077163.1, on the reverse strand, counting down.
GGTGCTCATTTCAGCTCGTTTATGGAGCGCTGCTCGACGAACCCTGAGCCCAGACAGCTCCAACATCGCTCCGGCCTCCAAACATAAACTTGTAACATCACGAGCAGCTACAAGCGTGCCCGGTGGTTTTTACCGACTCGTATGGGAACCACACCCTAACAAACTCCCCCTTCACATCGAGTCGGGAGAAACCGCCATCCCGGCGATTCCCACACATGTCTCAAACTTCCCTCGGGTCACTACCTTGGTCAGCATGTCCGCCCCATTATCATCGGTGTGAACCTTTAGTAGCTCGAGCTCCTTCTTCTCCACAACATCACGTATCCAATGATACCGTGTGTCGATGTGTTTCGACCTCGAATGGAACATGGAGTTCTTTCCCAAGTGGATGACACTCTGACTGTCACACATCAACATATAACGATCCTGAGTGAAACCAAGTTCTCTGACAAACCTCTTCATCCAGAGTAACTTCTTTCCTGCCTCAGTTACAGCAATGAACTCAGCCTCTGTCGTTGACAGTGCCACACACTTCTGCAGTCTCGATGCCCACGAAACTGCTCCCCCTGCAAATAACATCAGGTACCCGGACGTAGATTTTCTAGAGTCCAGATCTCCGGCCATATCAGCATCAGTATAGCCCAGAAGCTCGGGCTTACTGCCTCCAAATCTCAAACTCAGATCTGTCGTCCCCTGCAGGTACCTCAGAATCCACTTCACCGCGCTCCAGTGTTCTTTCCCAGGGTTGGAGACAAACCTGCTCACAATACCAATAGCATGAGCAATGTCTGGGCGCGTGCACACCATAGCATACATGAGGCTTCCCACTGCAGACGCATAAGGCACCTTCTGCATAGCCTCTTTCTCCTCTGGTGTGCTGGGGCATTGATCAGCGGTCAACTTGAAGTGAGCTGCAAGTGGCGTGCTCACCTTCTTCGCCTGATCCATAGAAAAACGTTGCAACACTTTGCGGATATACCGCTCCTGGGATAACCAAATGAATCTGGTGCCCCTGTCCCTGCGAATATGCATCCCCAGAATAGTCTTTGCGGGACCCAGATCCTTCATCTCAAACTTCGAACTCAACTGCCGCTTCAATTCAGTGATGCGCGCAGTGTTCTTCCCGATGATCAGCATGTCGTCGACATAAAGTAGCAGAATGACGAAGTCTTCAGGAGCACACTGCTGCACAAATACGCAGTGGTCCAGGGTGGTTTTCGTGAAGTCGATCTCCCCCATAAAAGTCTCGAACTTCCGATACCATTGTCGCGGGGCCTGTTTCAACCAGTACAGACTTTTCTGCAAGCGGCATACATATCCTTCTTTACCCCTGATACAGTAGCCATCAGGCTGCTCCATGTACATCTTCTCTTCAAGATCGCCATGTAGAAAAGCGGTCTTCACGTCCATCTGCTCCACCTCCAAGTCTAGCCTCGCAGCGAGGCCTAGCACAACTCGAATGGAGGACATTTTCACTACGGGCGAAAATATCTCATCAAAATCAATGCCCTGTCTCTGTGCAAATCCCTTTACTACCAACCTGGCTTTGTAACGAGGAGGTGTAGGAGAAGCACCCTCCTTCAACCTGAAGATCCACCTGTTCTTCAAGGCCTTCTTGCCCTTTGGCAACCGCACCAGGTCGTAGGTATGATTTGTCCGCAGCGATTGTATCTCCTCTTGCATCGCTGCCATCTAGTGGTGCCTATCCGCGCTCTCTACTGCTTCAGAATAGCTCTCCGGCTCCCCTGCATCAGTTAGTAGAACAAACTCTGACGCAGAATATCTGGCGGGCGGATGCCTAGCTCGATCTGATCTCCTCAACACAGGCTCAGGAGCTGGTGCAGGCTCCTCTTCTGCAACCTCCTCAGCAGCTCCTGGCTCCTCAACACCATCTTCAGCACCCTGTGCTGGAACTGGCTCCACAGTCTCCTCAACGTGGTCATCACTACCAATAGGCAACTCAGCAGAACGTGAGTCACTCCCAGACTCACCTTTTTTCTCCTGATCACCTCCAGTTTGCTCCTCGCAGAACACTGCATCTCGACTCTGCACTAACTTCTTCGCCACCGGATCAAAGAATCTGTATCCGAGCTCACCATTATGACCATAGCCCAAGAAAATGCACTTCCGGGTCTTTGATTCCAACTTCGATCGTTCGTCCTTGGGAATGTGGACAAAGGCCCTGCAGCCAAAGACCCGCAAATGACTATAGGACGGGTCCTTCCCATACCAGACTCGATCCGGAACATCCTCATCCAAAGGATAGCTCGGCGAGAGGTTGATGACATGCGTCGTAGTCAAAAGAGCCTCACCCCAAAACATCTCTGACAGCTTGGACTCAGAAAGCATGCATCGCACCCTCTCCATCAATGTCCGGTTCATCCTTTCAGCAACACCATTCAGCTGTGGTGTTTTTGGGGGGGTCTTCTCATGACGAATCTCGTGGTCCTTACAATACTCATTAAATGGACCCACGTACTCTCCCCCATTGTCAGAACGGATACACAGCAGCTTCTTTCCAGATTGGCGTTCCATCTCAGCATGGAACCTTCTGAAGGTTTCAAGTACCTGGTCTTTGGTCTTCAACGGATAGACCCAAACCTTCCTCGACCAGTCATCAATAAAGGTCACAAAATACTGAGCTCCCCCTCGCGTTGGGACCTTCATAGGCCCGCAGACGTCTGTGTGTACGAGCTCCAATGGCTCAGATCTCCTGGTGGACTGATGACGACGGAATGAAACCCGATTTTGCTTCCCCGCCATACAGTGCTCACACCTCTCCAAGTGATCGGCCGATAGGTCACTGAGTAGCTTCTTCTTCTGTAGGCAGTCCAAGCCCTTCTGGCTAATATGAGACAGTCTCCTATGCCACAGGAAAATGGATCCCTCATCTCTCACGGAGTTCGCCTGTGGATCTTCAGGCCTCCCCTCCATGTAATAAAGGTCTGTTGGGTATTGTATCCACAACGTACCTGATTTGAAGAAGCCCCTGTACAAGCTAAGGTAAATAGACAATATTTTTGACAAAATATTTCAAGTTGTGCTTGCAGTTATTCCACGCTAAGTGCACACCAATGTCAGGGTGCAGTAGGTATACACGGGTCTGCACGACGTAATCCCTCGTTGAGCAGATCAGTGTGTTGGCCTACGTGTACTCTCTCTATTGGAGTGCACTTACTTTCAAGTACAGGGCTGTGTTTATGCAAGAGCAGACAAGGAGCACGGATGAGTCAAAGAGCAGCTCAGAGGCATAAGACGAAAAATCATCGAAGTAAGAATCGACGAGAATCACCAAGTGATTCTCGCCGATTCGGCGAGAATCACTAGTGATTCTCGCCGAATCGTCGAGAATCACTGGCTGATTCTCGCCGGCTAAATCAGAGTGCAATCAAGTCAAATTCGACGAGAATCACTTTGTGATTCTCGACGAATCGTCGGGAATCACTTTGTGATTCTCGTCGAATCGTCGGGAATCACCCTTGATTCTCGACGATTCGACGAGAATCACAGGTGATTCTCGCCGATTTTTACTTGGGCAATTTTCTGGAACTCCCTGAACCGAATTCTGCCGCTGGCGCTGCTCTGAACCGGGGTTAGGGTTTCTTCAAGTGGGACCCATAACGGTTATATTGGAGTATTTCCACCGTATATATACGGGTATTTTTGAACAGTAAAGACACACAGAAAGAAGCCGAGCGACGATCTTGACCTAAAATCGCGAAACTGCTCCGCCGCCGCCGTCGCCGCTCGCGCTAGTTGGTCGCCGCTTTTGATCGCGATTCTTCCTGATCTTCCGGCGACAGAAGCTTAGCCAAGCTTAGAGTCTCACGTGTCTAACTGGAGATCTCTTGTCTCTTGATTTGTTGATCGGGAAAATCTTCCCCATCCGAATCGATCGAGACGATTGATCCTAGTGTGACCGTTGGTAGACCTAGCTAGCTTCGCTACGAAGTTTGGATCTCCAAAGTACAGCAGCCGCACATCGTTGTCGCCGCTGATCTCGTGAACCAAGCCGCCGCCCATCTTGCCGCCGCCGGTTCCGGGGAGATTCTCTCCAAGAGAGATCTAGGGTTGTGGACTCTTCGTGGACTTCAAGAACGCGTCGTCAACGAAGAGGGACACCTTAGTCTCCAAAAGTAGTTTGTATCTCTTGTACATTCTAGTTTTACTTTTGTTGTAAAGGAACGTTGGTTCCTAATTGTAAGGGTTGGGTGCAACCCGTGTTGTGGGAGTGTTGACTCGTACGTGTGGAAGGGTTCCTTCCGATAGTGCAAGGATTGGATTTCAATCCTGTTGGAGAAGTGACCGCGTCGTCCCTTGTTGGGAGATAGGTCGAAGGGGGAAAGTGGATGTACCCAAATCGGGGAACCACTATAAATAGCTTGTGTACTCTTTTGTGCTGTGTTGTTTTATTTACGTGTGCAGGTACAATTTAAATTCCGCAAAAACGTTGCACGTCACCTATTCCCCCCCCCCCCCATAGGTGAACATAGTTGACACTAGGTGGACTTTCAAGTGGTATCAGAGGGAGGTTGCTCATCTAAAAGGTTAATACCTTGAGTAGAATCCTGCCGCTAGTGTCAAGAAGAAGGAAAACATCTACCATGGACGGGCTCAAGTACACAGGCAAGATCCCAATGTGCACCAGGATCAACTTTCCTATATGGAAGGAAAGGATCCGGTTCTACATGAAAGCAGTTGACCCTCGACTCTTTATGATCGTGGAGGAGGGACCTTATGTCCCCACTAAGGCCTCCACCATTGATCCTACCCAGAAAGTGCCAAAGAAACTTTCTGAAATGGACAAGGACGAGATGGTGTTAGTGGGACTTGACAAGAAGGCGCAGAACATTCTGGTCAGTGAGGTTGATGACTCAATGATGCAGAACTTCTGCAACTGCAGGACAGCAAAGGAGATCTGGCATTGCTTGATCATCCTAATGGAGGGCACTGATGAAGTGAGGGATGATCGTAGATCCCTCCTGAACCAGAAATATGAGGCCTTCAGACAAGGGCCTAAGGAAGAGATCAGAGTCACCTTCGAGAACTTCCTTAAGATTGTCAATGCCCTCAAAGGATACGGAAGAGTGTTCACTAATGGTAAACTCAATGATAAATTTCTTAGGTCCCTTACTAAGGAATGAGACACAAAGATCTGCGCCATCCGAGAGTTTGGCAGACTGGCTGAAACAGACCCGCAAATTCTGTTCGGGAAGCTGATGTCCTATGAGCTTCAACTGAACACCAGGAAAGCAGAAGAAGAAGCAGAGAAGGCTGCAGCCAAAGAAAAGACTGTGGCTCTAAAAGCCATTCACTCCAGAAAAGGCAAGGGTGCGGTTTCATACCGTGCCAGGAAAAAGGATGAGGAGGAGGACTCCGAGCCATGCTCCTCCAGCTCAGAGCTGTCCGAGGAGGATTTCTCCCTCATCACCCGAGAATTCAAGGAGTTCCTCAAGATGAGGAATCAAAGAAAGAAAGACGGCTCCTCCTCCCGGCTTCAAAAGAAAAATTATTCTTCTGACAGGTATGCTTCTAAACCAAACAAACATCACTCCTCTGACATTATTTGCTTTGGATGCAATAAGCCAGGACACGTCGTGGCCGACTGCTATCAAGGCAAGAGAGAAAAATGGAAAGAAGAGGAGCACAAATTCTCTAGAGATAAGAAGAAAGAGCGGAGCTACATCGCCAAAAGGCCAAAGACACTGGGTGAGTCTGATTCCTCAGACTCCAGTGATGATGAGGAGGCCTACTTCGGGCTGGTGAGTCGCTCCGACTCAGAAGGAGAATGTCCCCCATTTACTGGGAAGGTAAAAGCTCACACCCCTCTCTCCGACTCTGAATCTGATCCTGAGTCTCAGGATGATGAACCTTAAGATAGCCTTTCGGCCCGTGAAGCGGAGCTCCTCGAGAAGTATGAGCTTCTGCTCAACACTTTCGAGGAGTGTCGTAAGAGATTGAAGGCTGAGAAAAAGGAAGTGAAATTCCTTAAGGGTGAGTGTGTCTCCCTAAGGGAAGAGGTCACCAGTTTGATTTCTCTCCGACAGGAGCACCTTGACCTGACTTCAAAGCATTCAGAGTCTCTTAAGCTCCTTGATCTTAAGCAGGAGGAAGTCGACAAGTTGGAAGAACAACTTGCGGCAGAAAGGAAGATCGTCAAGAGCTTCTCTATGCCAAAAACAGTTCTTCCAGTAGTTGATACCTTCTCTGCTCAGGCCAAAGGAGCTGGCTTGGGGCATGTAGGGGTATCTGGTTCCTCATCCAGGAGAAACAGGAACCAGAGGAAGAATAAGGCCGCCAAGAAGGCCTCTGCTGATGAAAAGGGAAAGGCTCCGCTCAGTCCTGTTGAGTTCAGAAAGCCTAGCTTTCCCTGCAACCAATATGACTTTGAATCAACCTTTGGTCATCATTTCCGGCACTCGGTTGCAAAGCCAAAGAGCCGATATGATGGTTGGACTTTTCCCCGGAACTTCGGTGAGAGTGCCTTCAAGGCACCTTATGAGAAAATCCACATGAGAAATTATGGTCAATTCTCTAGCGGCCATAATGGAAAGCAGGCACCAAGAGTCAAGCATGTTATACTGACGAAACAGAAGGTGAAGAAGTCATGTGACTGCAATCACTATGAGGCCTCTAACTCCAGATCCAAAGCCCCGACTGTACCCACCATTCCCAGGGTAAGGCAGGAGCCTAGGAAGAGGTACAACAGATTCGACTGTTGGTGCTGTGGCAAAGTCGGTCACTTTGCCGTGGATTGTTGGTTTAATCCAAGGTATCTCGAGACTCCCTATGTTAGCAATGCGAGGTCGACCACTCGTAGGGTTAACCAACCGAGGGGGAGTATGCTAACCAAGAATCTAGGACCCAAGTTCGATTGGGTTCCTAAGGGAAATTGATTTTGTTTTGCAGGAATGTCCAAAGGCCACCAAAACGCCAATATGGTACTTGGACAGTGGATGCTCCCGGCATATGACTGGGACAAGAAGCCTGTTGCATGATTACACTCCCGTCGAGAATGGACCCAAAGTCATCTTTGGAGGGTCAGATCGAGCAGTCACCAGAGGTTACGGTATGATTTCCAACGGTATAATCTCTATCACCGACGTGGCTTATGTTGAAGGGTTAAACCATAACCTGATCAGTGTAAGTCAGTTATGTGACAAAGGTTATGACGTTAAGTTCTGCAAGGATAAATGTCTGATAATTTCACGTACCTCTTCTGAGACGGTATTATCAGGCATTAGGAGCAGAAATATCTTCTGCTTAGATTTTCTCAGTTTAGATTCATCTACCCCCGTATGTCTTGTGGCAACAGGCAGTGCATCTCTTTGTGAACAATGGCACAAGAGATTGACACATATTAATTTCAAGACCATTAGTATGCTGTTTTCTAAGAACTTAGTAAGGGATGCTCCCAGTATCAAGTGCATCAAAGATAGCCCCTGTCCTGCATGCCAGATGGGCAAACAGACTCGGGCTACCTTTAAGAGCATTGCAGACAAAGACTCTTCCCGGTGTCTTTATCTTCTACATATGGACTTGTTTGGTCCAATGCAAGTTCATAACTTAGGAGGCAAGTCCTATACGCTAGTGATAGTTGATGATCATTCTCGATTTACATGGGTGTTCTTCTTAAAACGAAAGTCAGATACGTTTGACATCTTCACTAGTTTTGTCAAGCAGGTTCAGAACGAATTTAACTGTTCAGTAGTCAAAATCAGAAGTGACCATGGAACAGAATTCGAATCTGGTGCTATGACAGAGTTTTGTGAAGAACAAGGTATCTTTCATGAGTTTTCCTCCCCGCGCACTCCTCAGCAAAATGGAGTTGCGGAGAGGAGAAATAGAACTCTCATTGAAGCCTGCACGACAATGTTGAAAGACGCTTCTCTTCCAGAATACTTCTGGGCAGAGGCTGTCAATACGGCTTGTCATGTACAAAACCGAGCATTGATCAACAAGCATTATCGTAAGACACCTTATGAGCTACTGAGAGGCAGGAAACCAACCATGTCCTACTTGAGGATCTTTGGTTGCCGATGCTATGTACTGAATAATGGGAAGTACCCGCGTACTAAATTTGGTGAAAAATGCTTCGAAGGCATATTCATGGGCTATAGTTCCCACAGTCGGGCATATAGGGTCTTCAATAAGAAAACCCTAGTGGTAGAAGAATCAATTAATGTTGTATTTGATGAAGGAAGTTTGCTTAACAACAATTCTTCCAGTGGTATTCTTGAAGATGCAGGTGCACGACTTGAACAGCTGAGTCTCGATGAGATCGCTAAAGATGACACTCCTAAGTACGTCAAAGTTTCCACCTCCACGTCATCTAGAAATGTTGAAGATCAAAATGGAACAAATCTCCTAGAAGGAGGAGAAGCCCAAGAAGTAGTCGAAGCTCCAGACGCCAGACTTCTAGAGCTCCGGCACGTGAGGGATCATCCTAGAGATCAGATCATCGGAGATCCTCGTGTCGGTGTCAGAACTCGAAGAGGTACTATTAATGAAGTTTTGCATCTTAGCTTCCTATCACAGGTTGAGCCAAAGAAGTTCGACGAGGCGAACAAAGACGCGGCATGGATTTTGGCCATGCAAGATGAACTGCATCAATTCGAACGATGCAACGTTTGGACGCTGGTTCCCAGACCACACAAGAAGAATGTGATTGACACCAAGTGGATCTTCAGAAATAAACTGGATGAACATGGTGTCATCGTAAAGAACAAGGCCAGGCTGGTGGCTCAAGGTTACAGACAGGAGGAGGGGATTCACTTCGACCAGACCTTCGCATCAGTGGCAAGACTCGAGGCAATCAGATTGTTCCTGGCGTATGCTTCGCACAAAGGATTCACAGTCTATCAAATGGATGTGAAATCAGCTTTCTTGAACGGAGACCTGAAGGAGGAAGTATACGTCGCTCAACCCCCAGGTTTTGTCAATCCTACTTATCCCAATCATGTATACTTTCTTAATAAAGCTCTATATGGTTTAAAACAAGCTCCGCGAGCTTGGTATGAGACTTTATCTAGTTTTCTTCTTGAGAACAAGTTCTCTAGAGGTAAAATAGATAAAACATTGTTTCTCAGGGAAGTCAAAGGCAAGATTTTGCTGGTGCAAATCTATGTCGATGACATAATATTCGGCTTAACGGACAATAATTTTTGCAAAAAGTTTTCCAAACTTATGCAAGGAAAGTTTGAAATGAGCAGTATGAGAGAGCTAAAGTATTTCTTGGGACTTCAAGTGAAACAGTCTGAGGATGGAATCTTCATCTCTCAGACGAAGTTCACAAATGAACTCCTCAAGAAATTCGGTATGGAGAATGCAACCTCTATGAGGACTCCAATGGGATCCACTATGTCTCTGGATAAGGATGAGAAAGGTAAACCTTTCGATGAAACCAAATACAGAAGCATCATTGGATCCCTGCTCTACCTTACTGCCAGTAGACCGGATATCATGTTCTCCACATGTGTCTGTGCCAGATATCAGGTGAACACTAAGGAATCTCATTATGTCGCTGCAAAGCGAATTCTAAGATACCTTAAAGGTACTCCCAATCTTGGCTTGTGGTACCCGAGAAACAATGATGTCGAGCTAATAGGTTTTTCAGATGCTGATTTTGCAGGGAGTAGGGATGACAGGAAAAGCACTTCCGGGACGTGTCAATTCCTCGGAAGAAGGCTTATCTCATGGAACAGCAAGAAGCAGAATTGTGTACCTACCTCCACAACAGAGTCTGAGTACATCTCGGCAGGCAGCTGTTGCGCACAACTCCTATGGATCAGAAACCAGTTAGCCGACTACGACCTTCAGTTCAAGGAAGTACCAATGTACTGCGACTCCTCCAGTGCAATTGCAATTGCCAACAATCCGGTATCGCACAGCAGAACGAAGCATATTGAAGTGCGATACCACTTCATTCGGGAGCACGTGGAGAACAGGGACATCTCTCTCTGTTATGTCCCCACGGACAAGCAGATTGCAGATATATTCACAAAGCCCTTAGACGAGGCCAAGTTCAGTCTTTTCAAAACTGAATTGGGGATGCTAAACTATGAGGAATGAAGACTACAAAAGCTCCAGGCTCGTGCATCTAGGGGGAGCCTCTGCCAGGAACTCAAGCGAGAGCATATGTACAAGAACTGAGGGGGGGGCAAGGGGTCAAAAGCAACAGACCCAGATTTGCAGAAGCCGAAAAGGGGGAGATTACCCTCTCGGCTAAGGCTAAGGTGGCTCCAAGTTTGCTCCCAAGAAATTGATATTGGTAATGAATAACTCACTCAACTCAATTTCAAGTTTATGATTTTCATTCTCATATGCTCTATTCACCTTAGCTTGTGGGGTTTAGGCTTCTTCAAATAGGGGGAGATTGTTGGGTATTGTATCCACAACGTACATGATTTGAAAAAGCCCCTGTACAAGCTAAGGTAAATAGACAATGTTTTTGACAAAATATTTCAAGTTGTGCTTGCAGTTATTCCACGCTAAGTGCACACCAATGTCAGGGTACAGTAGGTCAATATACACGGGTCTGCACGACGTAATCCCTCGTTGAGCAGATCAGTGTGTTGGCCTACGTGTACTCTCTCTATTGGAGTGCACTTACTTTCAAGTACAGGGCTGTGTTTATGCAAGAGTAGACAAGGAGTAAGGATGAGTCAAAGAGCAGCTCAGAGGCGTAAGACGAAAAATCATCGAAGTAAGAATCGACGAGAATCACCAAGTGATTCTCGCCGAATCGTCGAGAATCACTGGCTGATTCTCGCCGGCTAAATCAGAGTGCAATCAAGTCAAATTCGACGAGAATCACTTTGTGATTCTCGACGAATCGTCGAGAATCACTTTGTGATTCGGCGCCGAATCGTCGAGAATAACCCTTGATTCTCGACGATTCGACGAGAATCACAGGTGATTCTCGCCGATTTTTACTTGGGCAATTTTCTGGAACTCCCTGAACCGAATTCTGCCGCTGGCGCTGCTCTGAACCGGGGTTAGGGTTTCTTCAAGTGGGACCCATAACGGTTATATTGGAGTATTTCCACCGTATATATATACGGGTATTTTTGAACAGTAAAGACACACAAAAAGAAGCCGAGCGACGATCTTGACCTAAAATCGCGAAACTGCTCCGCCGCCGCCGTCGCCGCTCGCGCTAGTTGGTCGCCGCTTTTGATCGCGATTCTTCCTGATCTTCCGGTGACAGAAGCTTAGCCAAGCTTAGAGTCTCACGTGTCTAACCGGAGATCTCTTGTCTCTTGATTTGTTGATCGGGAAAATCTTCCCCATCCGAATCGATCGAGACGATTGATCCTAGTGTGACCGTTGGTAGACCTAGCTAGCTTCGCTACGAAGTTTGGATCTCCAAAGTACAGCAGCCGCACATCGTTATCGCCGCCGATCCCGTGAATCAAGTCGCCGCCCATCTTGCCGCCGTCGGTTCCGGGGAGATTCTCTCCAAGAGAGATCTAGGGTTGTGGACTCTTCGTGGACTTCAAGAACGCGTCGTCAACGAAGAGGGACACCTTAGTCTCCAAAAGTAGTTTGTATCTCTTGTACATTCTAGTTTTACTTTTGTTGTAAAGGAATGGTGGTTCCTAGTTGTAAGGGTTGGGTGCAACCCGTGTTGTGGGAGTGTTGACTCCTACGTGTGGAAGGGTTCCTTCCGATAGTGCAAGGATTGGATTTCAATCCTGTTGGAGAAGTGACCGAGTCGTCCCTTATTGGGAGATAGGTCGAAGGGGGAAAGTGGATGTACCCAAATCGGGGAACCACTATAAATAGCTTGTGTACTCTTTTGTGCTGTGTTGTTTTATTTACGTGTGCAGGTACAATTTAAATTCCACAAAAATGTTGCACATCACCTATTCCCCCCCCCCTAGGTGAAGATAGTTGACACTAGGTGGACTTTCAAGGTCGGACTCCCTATAGCCCTTGGCCATAACCAGCGATCCTCGAACTAGCTTTCAGAAATCACCACCAAAGACACTAACATGTCCTTCATCTCCAAGCTTCCCCACGGAAAGTAGGTTGAAACGAATATCGGGCACGTGTCGCACGTCCCGCAAAATCAGCAACACTCCAGTGCTCGTCTTCAGATGCACGTCTCCACGTCCCAGCACCTTGGACGTATTCCCGTTGCCCATTCATAACACCCCGCATTCATGGGTGGTGTACGTGGCAAATAGCTCCCGATTGTGGGAGATGTGTGCAGAAGCACCTGAATCTACAATCCATCTCCTGTCGTCACAGGAGAGCGTTGCCGTGATTTCATCACCGACAATGACAACATCGTCCTCATCACTGGAGACAACCGCAGCAGTGTGGCTCTCCTCCTTGGCCTCAGTCTCCACACCCTTCTTCTGCTCATTCTTCCAGGCATAGCAGAACTTTTTGATGTGTCCCTTCTTGTGGCAGAAATGACACTCCACGTTCTGATATCGTGAAAGTGACTTCCCTCTGCTCTGGCTTCTTTCCTCCTTCCGTCCTCGACTCTTACTCCTGCCTCTCCCCCTGGATTCCGTAAACAGAACATCAGCTCGTGATGAAGAGCCTGACGTCCCTTGAGACTTCCGTCTCACCTCTTCGTTCAAGATCCCACTCTTGGCGATCTCCATGGTGATAATCCCCTGGGGTGAAGAATTGATCAGTGCAATCCTGACCATCTCCCAAGAGTCCGGAAGGGACTTCAACATCCACAGCGTATTGACCTCATCCTCAAATGTCACCTTCATCGCCCTCAACTGATCAATGATTCCTTGGAACTCATTGACATGATCCATGATCGGTGAGCCTTCCCGGTAGCGGAACTCTCCAAGCTTCGTCAGCAAAGCCAGCTTGTTCATGCCAGTGCTCTTGGCATACAACGTTTCCAGAGTTCTCCACAGTTCCTTCGCATCCGTGATGCTAGCCACGTGGTTGTAGACGTTCGGCTCCACGAACCGTCTAATGAAACCACAGAGCTTTCGGTGCTCCACCTGCCATTTAGCCGGATCCATATCGTTCGGCATCTCTTCGAAGATAGGGGCATGCCAGCCCTTGACGTAGATGAGATCCTCCATAAGCAAGTGCCACTGATGATAATTTGTTCCATTCAACTTGACCATCTGTTCTGAAGTCAATTCCATCTTGCTAAACCAACTGGCCGGACTGACCACAGTTCTCTGAGCGCGACTCTCTCACGATAAGTCACTGAAGAGGATAGCCAGAGGACCAATGGTCGTAAACTACCGCACTCAATGCCAAACCTGAGAATACAATCGCCTCGTCTCGAAATCACAAAAGGTCAGCCCAGTATCGGCCCTGTTGTGACTACTGACCAGCAACCTCTCTCTGATACCACTTGTTGGGAAAAATAGCACGATCCCGACCAGGGCACCTGTAGTGGATTTACAAGCAAGACAAATACAAGCACAGCAATAATAAAGTGACACAACAATTTTTAACGTGGAAACCCAATAGGGTGAAAACCACGGGACTATCAGCGTTCACCCTTGAAAGCCTCCACTATAAGGCGTGAAAAAAATCACGCACAACAAATTACAGGGCTTTCACCACCGCCACATACACAAGGCACAATTTTCACCACCGATCCACAACGGATCACCACCACTTACACAAGGTACCAGTTCCACAAAGGAATACAAAAATCTCACCTTGCCAACGGATTGAAAAATCCGTTCCGAATGCCGCAAAGGAGAAAGGCTACACAAAGCCCCTTCTTCTTTAGAATCCGACGATCCGATCTTCGATACTCTTCTCCAAGATCTTCTCTTGATCTTCCTCCACTCAAATCTCTCTTGGAATGAATGTCTTTGGCCTTGAAATTGGCTTCCATTTATAGGCCCCAAAGAAATGCTACCTAACTCCAAAACTGGTGGTAGGTGTTACCTAACACCTAATTTGGTGGTAGGTGCTACCTAATTTGGTGGTAGGTGCCACCTAACTCCGAATGGTGCTCATTTCAGCTCGTTTATGGAGCGCTGCTCGACGAACCCTGAGCCCAGACAGCTCCAACATCGCTCCGGCCTCCAAACATAAACTTGTAACATCACGAGCAGCTACAAGCGTGTCCGGTGGTTTTTACCGACTCGTATGGGAACCACACCCTAACAGATAGTCATGTTCCGATCGGTTTAGGAGCGGCGAGTTAGACGGCAAGAAGTTTCATTAATCTTCTCATCATTCGGCAAAGCAATAGGTTTTCTCACCATTATTTTTCTCATCGTTGCATCCGAGTCAAACAATATGTTTGACTCCGCTGCAGCTACTGGAGAAATAGTGGTGGAATAATCAGCTATTTTGCGGAGTGGTAACAGAATCTGTAAAACTGTTTTGGAAAAACATCGTTTGCAGCATTGTTTCAAACGAAGAAATTGTTTAAATTGCTTGACAAAACAATCGTATGATGTGGAGTCCATTTTTTTAAATTTAAAAACAAAAAATAATAACATAAATCTAACACTAACAACATCAGAAAAATCTAAAACATAGAAATTTTCTAAAATCAAACAAGATGTATGTGCTGGTAAGAAATGACATTATGTGGGGGAAATGATGTGGCATTATCAGAAAAAATCTAAAATATTACTAAAATCAAACAAGATTATTGTGATGACATTATTAGGGAAAATTACAGTAAAAAGGAGCAATTGGCAAAATGCACCATAAAAATATAGACTTTTGGCAAAATGTACTTAAAAAGTTTAAAATTGGCAAAATGCACCCCCAAAGTGGGCTTTCTTGGCAATGTGCACCCTAAAGTGTACATTTTGGTCATTTCATTTTTTGCCTAGTGAGAGTGCACATTGCCAAGAAAACACACTTTGAGGGGTGCATTTTGCCAATTTTAAACTTTCGGGGTGCATTTTGCCAAAAACATATATTTCCAGTGTGCATTTTGCCAATTGCCCGTAAAAAAACAATTGATCCTTAGTCATAGTTAGGAGAAGCTTTTGGTGATTACTGCCGCCACTGCTTCTTCGTGCTCCTGAACTTGCTGGTCCAATGGAGTTGACGCTAGATCCCGAGGGCTAGATGTTGTAGGTGAACAAAACAAGAAGATATTTTCAATACATACTATTGCACCTTTGACATATGAAGAAGCTGCAACCTCACCTACATGACAAAAAACAATGGATGAAAGAAGTACCACCATAACACTATATTGTGATAATAAATCAGTGATCGCACTATCGAAAAACTCTATTTTCAACTAAGGATCTGTTTGTGACAGCTCTGGCGGTTGGAAAAGTTTTTTTCCAGCCGCCAGAGCTGTTATTGCCGCTGTTTGGGACAACTCTTAACTGAAATCGTTTTTCGAAGAGCCACTCCCAGAGCTCTTTTCCGGAAGCCCCTCTCCCCCAGCGTTCAACACCTAAAAAATCGCTTCGCCAATTTTTTTTGACCCTGTGTTTCTCCCGATCGCGGTTCTTCTCCTTCCGCACCGCAACGCATCGCCCGTCGCCCTAGCGCCTTTCCTGTGCCTGATACCCCGACCGATCCCAGCCGACCCTCCTTCTCCGGCGATAGGCCACCGCCGACCCTGCTTCTCCGGCGACGCCTTACCTCAACACACCGGCGAGCCCTGTCCTCCACTGCAGGTATGTAGAGATGGATTTCACAGAGCCCCTTCCCAACCCTAGCGCTTTTTCCTTTCCCATTTCTGCTCTCCCTGCCATTTTCAGAGCCATCTTCACTGTGTTTTTTTTTTATTTCACATCTTGCAGGATCCATTGCTCCTACCGTCGGCACCGATTCAACGTTCACCCATCCCGTCCAGATCCCATTCTTCCCGATTGGAACTCTCCGATTCCAGTTGGTCAGCTTCCTTTCAGGTACTTGTGTTTATGGATTTTTTTTATGTCCTTGGATTTATATGTGTTTTTTTTGTTGGTTTTGTAGGGATGTGTGTGTGTGTGTGTTTGTGTTTGTGTGTGTGTATGTTTGTGTGTGTATATGGATGGATGTGTGTGTGTGTGTGTTTGTGTTATTTTTATGTGTGTATGGTTGCAGTGACGGAACTAGGAATTTTTTGAAGCCCGGGCACAATTAATTTAAACTTAAAATTAATAAACAATAGTATTTAAATATTATACATCAATAATGATAATGCAAAAGCGGACATAAATATCCAAATTCTTAATCATTAAACACTACATTGTAGATTTGTAGAGCAAAAAATAACATAATAAAACTTACTGGTCAACAAACCATTTTCCTTGTACACATACTTTGGAAGCAAAAGATAATTGTGTCATTTATAATTTCATCAGCAACATCTTTTTCAATATAAGCAATTAAAAAATCATTCATCAATTGATCACTCATTCGGTTTCGCAAACGATCTTTTATTATCTTCATTGTAGAAAACATTCTTTCAACACTACTTGTTCTAACTAGAATGAGACATGCTAACTTTAATAATCTGAAAACTAACTGAAAATATTTATCATTTTCAATTCCACTAATAGCTAATGAAGTTCATTTATGTCTTTAACCTGAGACAATATATCAACTTAAATTGTGCGCATGTCACAAATATAAGTATCAAGTTGGCCTTTTAGTAGTTGCAGTTCTATTGGAGTGAAATTCTGCGCTTGTCACAAATCTAACCATTCAACAGACATGTTTTTATCCAAAATTATAACTGGAAACATGGAAACACAATGAAGAATAAACAAAAATTTAGATGCCTCATAAAGAATCAGCAGTATTTGAGACAGTTGGACAGCCCGGATAGGAAAAAAATCATAATTAACCGTTCAACATTTCAACCTGATGGGCAGGATAACCAAGAACCTAGATTGCTGAAATGGGGAAAAAATCTGAACTGATGCAGTGATTCGGGAAAGGGGGGAAAATCTATACCTGATGGGCCGGTGGCCGCTGGCACCTGGTGATGTCGGAGGGGAAAGAGCGCTCACACGGTGCCGGCATCAAGAGTGCCGCGAGGAGATGAGTTGATGCAGTGATTCAGGAAAGGGGGATGTCGGAGTGTTGGTGACGTCGGAGGTGGAACTTGGAAGGCCCTGCAACGCCGCAGAAAACTTAAGGTGAAATGGAGAATATATGAGGAAGATGAGGAGGAGAATATGGAGCCATGGAGTAGGAGGGGCGAGGAGTGGAGGAGATTACTTGGGCTCGGGGAGGACTGAGGAGTCGGGCCTGTCGCCTATCGAGGAAGAGAGTCAGGGGAGAAAAGTTAGGGCAAACTCGCGAATAACAGCGGAATGGTGAAAATCGCGATTTTTTACACCCGGGCACGTGCCCGGGTGTGTCCCTTAATTGGTCCGCCTATGTATGGTTGTGTGTGTGTGTGTTTTTATACTTTTGGTTGGGTATGTATGGTTATATGAATGTGTGTGTATGGGTGTGTGTGTATGAGTGTGGATGTGTATGAGTGTGGATGTGTGTGTGTGTGTTTTTTCTGATTGTGTGTGTGTGTGGATGTGTGTGTAGGTGTGTGTTTATTTTTTATGTGTGTATGGTTTAGGGGTGTGTGTTTTTGTACTTTTGGTTGGGTATGTATGGTTGTATGAATGTGTGTGTGGGTGTGTATGTGTGTTTATGTATGTGTGTGAATTTGAGTTTGTGAATGTGTATGAGGGTGGATGTGTGTGTGTGAATTTGAGTTTGTTTATGTGTGTGTTTTTTTTGTGAATGTGTATGAGTGTGGATGTGTGTGTGGGTGTGTGTTTTTTTTTTTTGTGATTGTGGGTGTGTGTGGATGTGTGTGTGGGTGTGAGTTTGTTTTTTTTATGTGTGTATGGTTTAGGGTGTGTGTTTTTGTACTTTTGGTTGTGTATGTATGGTTGTATGAATGTGTGTGTGTGTGGGTGTGTGGGTGTGTGGATGTGTTTATGTATGTGTGTATTTTTCGAAAGGGCTTAGATCTCTTTTGTTACTCTCAATTGATGCTATAAAACCTATTGACCGTCAGTTCAGAGATATTCCGGCTGAGATAAGGTATGATCCTCGTTACATGCCATTCTTCAAGGATTGCGTTGGTGTCATTGACGGTACACATGTTGATGCGAGGATACCCGTATAAGATCAAGTGCGATACATAGGACGTCATGGAACAACGACGCAAAATGTAATGGCAGCCTGTGATTTTAACATGTGTTTTACATTTGCCCTGGCTGGATGGGAGGGATATGCTCATGATAGTCGCATCTTCGCGCGCGCATTGGCAGACAATAGATTGCATTTTCCGCATCCCCCACAAGGTATACTAATCAATATGTTTACATTCATTCAAATTTTTCGTATTTCATAATGTTTGTCTGTTTAACAAAGCAAATAAATGCAAGTAAATATTACTTAGTGGATGCTGGATACCCGTTGAAGATGAGTTATTTGAAGTCGTATCCAGAAACAAGATATCACTTAGCAGACTTTGTCTGTGGGAGTCGGCCTGTACAAGGAAGGCAAGAACATTTTAATAAGGCGCATTCATCTCTTCGCAGTGTGATCGAGCGAACTTTTGGAGTGTGGAAAAAAAGTGGCACATTTTAAGCAAAATGTCACAGTACAACTTCAAGAAACAGCGTTTCATAGTGCTAGCGACAATGATCTTACATAACTTCATTCGGAGACATCCGTCTCGCTGGGACCCTGAGTTCAATGCTTGTGATGCTGGTGAGTCTTCTTTCGTTCCCTCAGAGGATGAAGACTCTGCGGCAGAGGATGATATTGAAGGCGATGTGTGTGATGCTGCTTGAGCAGAACATATGTCTACCGTACGAGATAGCATTGTCGAAAAAATATATAGTGCACGCAAGTAAAAATTCGATCTATCTTCTACTAAAAATTCGAAGTGATTATAAATTACCAAAAGTTTGATTCATATCAAATTATTTTCGGGCAGGTGATCAGAAAGATTGGAAAAAGCAGTTGCCGGATGTTGGAAGACCTTTTTTTTCTATTTTCTAGAACTATGTAAAAAACTCCTGTTATCAGTTATTTTTATACATTTATGTATTTTAGTTTTTTAAAAAACAGCTTCCAAAAGTTGTTTCTCCAAACAGCTAAAAATTGAAAATCGCTCTTCAAAATGCACTTCTGCACAGAACACTCAAACACTCTGCAACTTTTCAAAACTGCTCCCCAGAGATCTATTTTAAAACAGCTCTATCCGGACAACAGCTTTTTAATCCACCAGAGCAATCCCAAACAGACCCTAAATGAGTAAGCATATAAAGTTGCAGTGCCCTTTTATTAGAGAACTAGTCAAAAAGAGGCAGATCCTACTCAAATTTTACAACACTAAAGAACAATTAGCAGATGGTCTCCAAAAAGACCAAAAACCAGAACGCTTTCTCAAATTGCGACTCTTACAAATGACTGAAGACAAAGAAGAAATAAAACTGCTGGCTCGCCCCTAATTTAGGAGGAGTGTTGGAGGAAATCAGCGTCAAGCACCAGCTAACCAGCAGCTTTGAAAAAATTTCGGGTGCGTATCTCGCTCCTTTCTTTAGGTGCTCGCACGAGTCTTGGTCATACGATCGGCGATCGCGATCGGATGGTTCAAAATATGCTTCTTTTTCTTTGTTTTTTTTAAAATGAAAATATGATATTATTTGGTGTGCCGTCCGATCGTACAGCCCGACTCGCACGAATACCTAAAGGAAGACACGAGATACGCACCCAAATTTTTTTCGCTTTCATCACACTCACCTGGATAAGGATCGAGACAATGTCAGATGACCCATGAGAATAGAACTTTTATGATGTAGCATATAAAACAAGATTGTAGTTCTCAAGTCCTATCTGGTAGCATGATAAACATGGATTAGGACAATATAAAGTCTTATGTGTTGTTATGAAAATGGATGTTTTTGTGGGTCACTTGTGGCACTCGTAGACCGGTTGAAAACAAAGTGTCCTAGCCCGGGTCGAGCGTGCAATCAGTCACAAAAAAGCTAACTGCGGGCAAGTGAGTTTTTATGGGGAAAAAAATTAGAAAATGAGAAAAAATCACGGGTCTGGACTGTGTCGGCCAAATTTCACTATATCTTGGGTGTTATAAGTTAAAGTAGAGAACTCGAGAGTAACATATCGTCTCTCGTTACAATAGTAGTAGAAGAAGATTTTTTGAGAATGACAAACCACGCCTTGAAAAGTTAAGTATTTTTTCAGATTGCTGGAGAAGGCAAGAAGTACAATAATGGAGGATGTGCTTTGAGCAATCTGGGAACTACAATTAGTTCTCTGCACCCGAGCAGCGGAGTCGGGAGCGATGTGATCAGTGCAATCTGGAAACTGCGGCTGGTTCTTTGGACGCGAGCAGTGGAGTCAGGAGCAATGTGTTCGGTGCAATCTGGAAACTGCGATTGGTTCCCTGGACCAGTGCAGTGGAGTCACGAGCAATGTGCTTGAGGCAATATGGAAGTTGTACATGGTGCTCTGTTCCCAAGCAACGAAGTCGGGAGTAATGTGGGTGGTGCAATCTAGAAACTGCACTTGGTGCTCTGTTCCCGAGCAGCGGATTCGGGAGTAAGGTGTATAGAAGGAGATGTTCAAGTGCTTGTGAGAAATCTTCAAGAGATCTTTGAACGCCTTCGAAGATCTTCGAGAGTCTTTGAGTGTATAATGAGATCTTCGAGGGAATCATCTAGAGCGCTCTCCGGCGTAAGAGGCAAGGTGAGCTCAAATGAGGACTTAGTGGGGTCTTTTATAGATTTTGAGGGTGACATTTTCATAATTAGGTGATTATGAAGTTCGGTTATGTGCATACCGTAACCATAGAATTTGCTATGCACACACACATGATGCAATATTTCACTATATTCACATATATGATGGGCATTTCGCTCTACGCACACCCATGATGCGATATTTCACTATACGCTCACTAATGTTGAGAATTTCTACTATTTGCACTCATATGATTGATGATTTTACTATCTGCATCCTATGATGAAAATTTTTACCATCCACACTCCTGTGATGGAGACTTTTACTATTTAGAGTCTGATGATGGAGAATTTTCTTATTAATCTGAGTTGTTATTTGTGAATTGTGGAAATAATTTATATATTTTTTACCATTTAAATTATATTATACTAACTTTGTTTACTAATAAAATCTTTTTTATTAAGGCGATTGATATCCGCACTACACTTTTGGATATCCGCACTACATTTACTTCTAATTTTTCGCGCCTTTTAAAAATACTCTTTGTACATGCATTTTTAGGAAAAGTGTTCAACACGAAAGTTGTAGATCTCGACGAGATCTACAACTTTCGTGTTGAACACTTTTCCTAAAAATGCATGTATAAGGAGTATTTCTAAAAGGCGCGAAATCTGAGTGTATTTCCTAATGTACGTCTTGTACATGCATTTTTAGGAAAAGTGTTCAACACGAAAGTTGTAGATCTCGTCGAGATCTACAACTTTCTTGTTGAACACTTTTCCTAAAAATGCATGTACAAGTAGTATTTTCAAAAGGCGCGGAAAATTAGAAGTAATCGTAGTGCGGATATCCAAAAATGTAGTGCGGATATCAATCGCCTTTATTAATTTAAAAATAACTGGTAGGGCCTAGGATGGCCCCACCTAAATTCCCCTTAGGAGAGAAATTTTGTGTCCAAAGGAGAAGGAGAGAGAAAACCAGAACCAATAATTACACGCCATGTGTAAAGCGTATTTTAGATGTATGGTTTGAATTTATCGGACGATAATCTCCATAAAAATGAATGGTCATCATCTTCCCCGATTACAGTCGGAGCTCGGACCGAAATCCAAAATCGCTCCTCTTAGGAAGGGTGCATGGGCCAACTTTTTCTACACTGCTAACTCATGTATCCATGGTGCATTTAAAAGGAGACTTATGGCCTCTTGAATTACAGTTTACAGGTAATTAAAAGTAGTTAAGAACAGTTACAAAGGCAGAACACAGGACGCTTAGGCTGCGTTTGGCGCAGTTTATCGTGACTTATTTGCTCCGGTGAGGTTGGACAAATATATCATTTTCATACCAAAATCTTATGTCTCAAACTAATTTCTTTTTTTGTGACATTTGTGATACTAAACATACATTCTATGACTGACGTTTTTGTCCAATCTCACCGGATCAAATAAGCCATGTCAAACGCAGCCTTAGTAACGCAACTCCCGACCAAACAAACACTCACGCTGGCGGCGACAGACTAACGCCGGCGTTTACACTCAACACAATAACGGCTACTTTTGGCACTGATACATTATTCAAACTTTAAACGCAAAAGCTTTTTGACAGAAACATTCAAAATATCGATTGACATTTAACACTCACGCCGGCGGGAGGCGGCTATAACATCTGCCAAAGTTTGATTTCAAAATCTATGGCGCGTTCCTGCCATTTCCACACGCACCCCCGCGCACGCCGCGCCGATCCTGACCACACGCACCCCCGCGCACACCGCGTCCGGGCACCCGCACCAGCACGTCACTCCGTCCTGACCGCACACCGGATCCTGCCGGAGGCATCACAAAGAGCAAGACTCGCCGCCGTGTTGCGAAACCGGACACAGGTCGCCACCTCCGGAGGAGGCCGTGTTCAGCCCCTCTGAATGAGCGGCAGGGCGGAGGGAAACGGAAAGGAAAAGGAGAACGAGGACAGCCGGTTGAGCCGGAGATACGGAGATCGACATGGAGGGGAAACCGATGGGAGATCACCGCAGAGGATTGAGATTTGCGATGGAGATCGGCTCAATGGTGAGCCTGCCCCTTTTAAAGCACTCTTTGCGCGTAATGATGGAGGAAAATTGCTTGTAGATCCTGTGATGAAAATTGATTGGAAGGTTGTATTTTTGTTCTTTTTCCCGAACCAGTCATTGATCCGAAATGGTCGATTGTGGGAATCAAGGTTATCAAATAGTTTTTCTTTATAAAAATGCACAAATTAGATTTCATTATAAGAAAAATGCACAAATGTAATAAAATGATAAAATTGTATATATATGAGACTAATGAGTGAGAGAGAGGGGCATTTTATGCCCATGTGAACCAAGCTTACAATGACCAGTTAATTGTCCCCGGTGGGTACGCAGGCGGAACCAAGCTTATATTTGGTGTATGCACGTAGTAGATATACTGCGCACCACTGCTTTATATGTGACTTTGTATAATTGTAGATTACACAAACCTTCATTCTAAGAGGGGGGCGGATCCAAAAATTTCAACAGGGGGGCGGATCAGACAAAAGAGGAGAGATGGCTGTCAAGGTTGGTAGAACAGAGGTTGGTGGAGCTATGACTTGTCGCAGCGACGGTGCGGTTGGGGAAGAAACTTGCGGGCTGACTAATGGGTCCACACGGTCTCCCAAACGGGACTGGACTCGATGGAAGGAGCAGGAGGCGACTGGGGAAGAAACTGCAGGCGTGTCGGGGGTAAATGACCCGGGACTCAAAAAAGACCACTCTTCCTCAAGCTGTCAGGAAGGACGACACACGCAAGTGATTGAGCGTATTCGATCAGCAAGATCTCGTGAGCGAGCAGGCCCTGCCTGTAGGGCGCAGAAAGGGTAGATTGATGGAGGCTTTAGTTGTGGCCAGGGAAGGCGGGACGACGGCATGACAAAAACAGAACTATGATAGTTGTTGCTTCCCCTTGACAAGTGCGTCGTTTACCCAATGGATGTCTTCGTTGACGGTGATAGATTTTTGAGTTGCAGATGGAAGATGCATGGAACGAAGGCACCACTCATGATGGGAGGCATTGGCGTGCTTATTGGAGACGATGCAACTGTTGCAGGAACCGAAGAAGCGGGAGAGATAAAAATGAGAGCAACTTTATATAAGGGTGAGGTCAGGCATCATCTTCCTCTAATTAAAAGAAATTGAAGGCCTCAAACTTATCGAAGAAGTTTCTCTCTCTTCCGGCCATCATTTTTGATGTAAAAGTAGTCAAAATTCATTGTACCAACGAGAAGAATCCAAATCGACTAATTATTTTGCAACCTAATCACATGAGTGAGCAAATACTTAAAAAAGCAGGATCAATTACATAAGGGAGTAAATACTAGAAGAGGAAAAATCTAAATTTTTACAAAAGTCTATCTACAGGTTACAGTGTTCTAGCTAGAACAAATCTGCAATGCATAACAAGCAGGAATTAAGGATAACATGGCAACAGCAGAATAATGAGTTGATTCCAGGTTTCAGTGGGATCAGATCTCTCTCCCTTACCATTTACAGATTTATAGATAACAAACCTCCCCCTGGGAAGCTTCATTCAGCATACATGACATCAGTAAGATACACCTGGGACTGTATAACGCTTCCGCCGACCATAAAGCCAGGCATCACCATGACCCCGACCTTAGCTCTCTGCGCCCCGTCATTTAACACGACATTCTTAACAATGCTCTTCATATATATCTCAGAGTACTCGGTCCCACCCCTCACCTGAAAAATTTTCGCATTCGGATCAAAAGAACAAGCCAATCTGTGCAACAACCAGATTGATTTCGCTAATTTCAGAAAAGCCTGATAGAAAGGGGTCCTCGGGTGGCTTCCGCTCATCAGATGGTTCCTCTGATCAACATTCCCGAAAAAGGAGCTCTCCATTTTGGAGTGCACGACCGAGAGATACTTGTTCCTGCAGAATCTTCCGAACACGGAGTCGGGGTTCTGGGTCAGCACGTCCAGCGGATCCATGGATCGAATGGCGAGGAATTGGCGGAAGAAACCCTCGCCAGACATGTCGAGATCACCGGTATCGGTGCCGAAGTTCGCCTCCTGAAATCTGAGGAACATTCTCTGACAGATGTGCACTTCGAACGCGTACTTCTTGTGGGCCCTTCTCGCATAAACCACGGAAGGGTCGATCGCGCGGGCGGCCGCATCGAGATCCCACCCTGCCGCCTTCATCATGTTGATTAAGGGTTTCGAGAAATCATGGATGGATTTGTATGCTGTCTCGACTGCGGATGCGAATAGGCTCGGAGTCAGTTCGATCGAAAAGAAATCCTCCGAACCATCCTCCGGATCAACGGACAGCAAGCCCCGCTGCTTGAGCTTCTTCTCAAACTTTGCCTTCCTTTGCTGCGAATCCTGGATCTGCTTCTGCAATTGGAGGATTTCGGTTTCCCTGTTCTGGATTTGGAACTGAAACTTTTTAACCATGACCTCGTAGGTCTTGAGCAAGCTCTGTTGTTCTTGAATTTCGGCGATCAAACGAGAATCCTGAGGCAAAGACGCCGCAAGTTTTGGTTTCTGCTCGCGATAGCTGTGCTTGAGTTCGGAGAGCTTCATGAGCTCTTTGATCACGAGCGTGTCGGCAGCTTGAATCTTCTCGGGGTCATAAGGAGTATGAGCTTCCTGTAGCTGGATGTATGCCGCCTTCAAGGACGAAATGTTGTTGAATATTTTCAAGACAATGTCCTCCATTGGCTCCTTATTCTGGTTCACTCCCTCTTCGATTGGTTGTGGATAAACCCGCTGGTTATTGTTATCATGGCCCGGGTTTTCTTTTGGTCCGGTGCGATGCATATCTTTCGAGAAGCAGTTGTCTCAACTTTTATCAGATTAAAACATGAAACATTTACCTACAGAAGGAAATAATCATGATCCAGTAATTTATGCTAGTATTTTGTTCTTAATTGTTCAACATTTTCTACCAAGATGATACCAAAAGCATTTTTGAATTCAGAAAATTGTAGGACTATCACTATCACTATCACTATCATGGCTGAACTTATTGAATAGTTGAATGTCAACAAAAGTGATGCTTGCTTCTATCCTAAAGTAAAAGTGTATGCGCAGAAAGAGCTTTTAAGGATTTCTATTGTTCTATTTACTCAGTATATAAATTATTTAAATTTACTAGAAGTAAAGCACTCTGGGTAAGTCCTGCAGGATAATATACTCGACTAATATTTCATGCCTGAACCACAAGAGACTAGACAGAAGAAAGTGCACAAGGGTACCCTAAAGAGCGAGCATATTCAACCTTCGACACTCTCCTAAGATAAAGTTGCAATCCTCAATTTTCATTTATTTCTACTCAATGCTGACTGTGGTAAATATATAATCATTCATTATTCTATCCCCCTAGTTTTGATATTAAAGCCATAACCACACTAGATCCATACAACATGGCCATCAAATTTCAATTTTATACAAGAAATATTAGCTTCAGATATCCCTGTAATATTAAAAGTCACATTCTTCTTTGCTCTAGTCTTCAGAACAGGTCGGCCGAATCGCGGGACCAATAGCCATGGACTGCGCTTAGATCCGAATATTTGGAGTTGGGATTTTTCAGTTTCAACACTTTGGTATGGTGAGCGTGAATCGCAGTTGGAGGAAAGCTTGGCAAGGAGGCAAGATGGTGGATGGAGGCGGGCAACTCGCACGGTCCGAGCGAGAATGTGACCCGGGCGGAGTTCAGTGCTAAGTTTGGTGGTCTGGCGCCGCGTCTCGACGACACTGTCCGCTCTTTGTTGGCTCCTCACGCGGAGATTGCCACAATCTCGCCTCGTCGCAGCACTCCGTCGGAGGACGCCGCGCCGTCTAGGCGAGCTAGCAAGGAGCCGATGATGGAGGAGCAGGAGCGACCAATGCAGTCGATGTACTACCCGGCGAGTAATCAGGGAGTCAGGGTCCGAGAAGGCGAGTATTAGGCAAGGAATCATGATACTCACGCAGGCGAGCTTGGAGTTTCTCGTCAACTTGCCAATCGTCGCCAAGGTGGGAGGAGCCCATTCAGCGAGGAGGTGTTGTCAGCCCCCGTCCCGAAAGGATTCAGGGATCTCGTCCTTAGCTATTACTCGGGGAGAGATGAGTCGGTCATGCATCTTCAGTGGTTCAAGGACGTGGTGTTGATCCGTAATATTACGGATGCTTTCAAGTGTCGGTTCTTCGCTATCACCTTTGAGGGGAAGGCCTGAGACTGGTTCCACCAGTTGCTAGGGAATTCGATCAATTGCTTTGAAGACCTGCGTTGAGGGCTGATGATACGGTTCGCCATGTAAAAGAGGAGGAAGGAGGCAGTCGCCCTTTTCCATCCCAAGCAAGGGAGCAGGAAACTCTTGGTCATTACATAGACCGTTTTCAAGAGAAAGTCCTCAACATCCATGAGGTGAATAGCTTTACCTTACAGTTGGCCCTGGCATTTGGCCTAAAGCAAGAACTCTTTAATCTGAAAATCAGCACGGACCCTCCAGCGTCCTACGAGAAACTAATAGAGAGGGCAAATAAGTTCGTGCAGGGGGAGTCGACCAACCTCAGTTTCTTGGCCAAGCTGGAAAGGGTAACCCGAAAAAAGGAGGATGAGGAGGCATTCGAGTGAAGGCCCGAGGAGGGGCAGAGGAAGGGAGAAGGGAGGAAACATGAGGAAACGAGAAAATAAGAACCGAGAAGGAAAGAGGAGCAGAGGAGGGAAGACCCTCGAAGACGAGAAGAGAGGAGGCCCTTTGTGGCTCCAGAAAATCAGGAAGAGGGTAGAATCCAGTTCCCAGTGAACCGACCCCTGTGGAGGCCAGCGGGAAGGCCCCAGCAAGCGGGTCCGGGAGGAGGAACTTTTCGGAGAGGAGGAACAATCACTACCAGCTATGAGGGCGTCAAGGATGAGGAGAGCATAGGGAGACAATGGTGGTTGCCAGGCAGGACAATCGTCACCAGAGAAGGAACCAGAAGATGAGAAACAGGCATGCAAAGGTTCCCCTCTACTGTGAGCTTCACCAAGTCGAGGGACACGGTACCATGACGTGTCCAGACTTCCTGGAAACAAGACAGAGGGCAGGAGTCGGAGAGGGAGAAGTTCTGAGGCAAAGGGGTCCGGAGAACCCAGAGAAACAACAAGCTCCCATTCGGAGGAGGAATGAGGACAACGTTGACCAAGGGGCTCGCAGAGGAGCCGACCAAGGAGGAGGCAGAGTGATACACAGGGGAGTAGGTGTGGGAGCCTCTTGCAAGGGAACTCTCCACACCATATACCGCAGGAGTGTCGCATCAACCTCTCAAACTCCTCAACTGCTGGAGGAGATCACCTTCTGCTCAGAAGATATGCTAGGGAATGAGAACCCATTCCATGATGTTCTTGTCAACCAGGTCGTCATGGAAGACTTCACCGTCGACCGGATTCTCGTGCACAACGGGAGCTCCGTGAACGTCATCTTTAATAGGGCGTTCGGCGGATTGGAGATGGAGGCTGGAAAGATGACCGCCTCAGATGGCCCTCTCTTTGGCTTCTCCGGAGAGAGGAAGGGCATGCGACCCTTGGTGGGGCGACAATCAGGTGCAGATCCATCATCATGGACGTGTCGGGTTGTTACAGTGTCATCTTTGGAAGACCTCTAATCAACTCCTTCAAAGCGGTCTCGTCCTCATATCACCAATGCCCAAAGTACTTCCAAGGAGACGTTCAGGTGAGGATCAAGAGTGATCCAAGAGCCTCCCGGGAGTGCTATCTTAATGCGGTGAGCACCATCAGCTGGATGGAGCAAGCAAAGGAGTTGGAGCGGGTCCTGGAGGGAAGAGTCAAGCTGGAGGTTGCATAGGAGGTAGAAGAGGTGGAAGTGGTAACTGGGGGTGGGATGCTCGGAATGTTGAAGGTTGGAGGGGCTCTGAAGCCCGAGGAAAAGGTGGAGATTGTGGCATGCTTGCAAGAGAACGCAGACATCTTCGCCTGGAGCGTCGTCGACATACCCGGGATTGACGACTGCCACCGCCTCAACCACGATCCAGAGGTCAAACCCATCAGGCAAAAGTAGAGGGCAGTGGACACTAGGTTGGTCGAGCCTATCAGGGAGGAGGTGAAAAGTTGTTGAAGGCAGATATTGTATCAGAGATCCAGTAGTCAGGCTGGATCTACAATGTGGTGATGGTAAAGACAGTCACGAGGAGCTAGAGAATGTGTGTTGATTTCTCTTTACTTAATAAAACTTGTCCGAAGAATTGTTACCCCTTGACTCGAATTGACGCGTTGGTTGACTAAGCCGCCAGTTTTTTTGTGATGAGTTTCCATGATGTTTTTCAGGATACTACTAGATCCGGATGCATCCCCCTGAAGAATGTAGAAGCAACCTATCAGCGGATGATGGATTAGGTCTTCAAAGAGTAAAATGGGCGGAACCTGAAGGTGTACGTCGACGACCTCTTGATCAAGAGCCAGAGCATCCGAGAGTAGATCAGAGATCTGGTGGAGACTTTCGCGACACTGCGAAAGTTCAGGATACGGCTCAATCCTGTTACGTGCGAGTTCGGGGCAGGGCCGGCAGGCATAGGAAAGTTTCTAGGGCATCTTCTCATCCCTAAGGGGGTAGAACCGAATCCCGACAAGGTCAAGGCAATCGTAGAAATGACATCCCCGAAGAGCATTAAGGAGGTCCAGAGGTTGACAGGAAGGTTGGCAGGCCTTAGCCGCTTCCTGATTAAAGTCGGGGAGAAGTACTCTCCTTTCTTCAAGACCAATGTTTTAAATGTCGGATGTCGGCGACATATCAGATTGAGTTTTTAAATGTCGGATGTCAGAAGTCGGAGACATGTCGTGGATATTTTAAATATCGAATTTCTATTTCTTATAAATAAAATATTTATCTTTATGTATACTAATTATAATTATATGTTATAAAAATAATATAATAAATAGATAAAAAAAAGTCATTTATATTACGAAATTAAATTGAATAATGTATAAGATAAAATATTATTAACAAATACAAAATAATATATTATAAAATATATTTAATAATATACAGTAATTTTATTTTGATAACAATAAGCTGATTACACATAAAGAAGATTTAAAAATCCTTGATTGACTATAAGACTTTTCAAATTTATAATTTTATATTAAAAATATGCAAACAATCAACTCATAATATATTAAATATTTTCATATTTTCGTAATATGAAATTAAACAATTGTGAACCTATTATATAAAATTGGTTGTAAGAATAAAAAGTTTAAAAAATCAAAACAATAAGTCTAATTAATTTAAACATACATAATATAATTATATAATATAAGAGATTTAAACATATGCTGCGAGTCTACTAATATAATATAAAATAAAATAGCGGACGATATATTTAAAAATCGTGCCGGCTGATATATCGGAAAAAATCAGACATGATGTCCTATATTTTACAAAATGACAATCTATTTTTTAAAGAAAAACATATCGTTTTGCCCTAAAAAATGGCATGTTGGGAGACATGTTGGGCATATCGAAGGACATTTAAAACAATGTTCAAGACCCTCTGAGCCCGCTAGCAGTTTGAGTGGACCGAGGAATGTGAAAAAGCCTTTGACCAACTGAAGAGACAGCTGAAGCAGGCACCCCCACTCCAGGGCCCAAAAGAGGGGGAAGATTTGTTGCTCTACCTGGGAGTGGGAGCAAAGGCAGTGAGCTCTGTACTTGTCCAAGAGGAAGGGAAAAGACAGCCCTTCATCTACTACGTAAGTCGGGTACTTTGAAAGGCGAAATTACGATATCCCATTTTGGAGAAACTGACCTTCGCCTTGGTAATCTCAGCCCAGAAGCGTATGCCTTATTTTCAAGCGCACTCAATCTACGAAGTGACGAATCATCCACTGCGAAGTATCCTGAGTGGGGTGGAGCACTCAAGGCGGTTGGCAAAATGGTAGGTGGACTCGGTGAGTTCGACATTTCCTTCTCTCCCCGGGTTGCAATCAAGCCCAAGCAGTGACGGATTTTCTAGCAGACTTCTCGCCAGAGGCAGATAGAGGCGGAGAGCCCTCCGGGGTGATCCCCTGGAAGATGTTCGTTGATGGAGCTTCATACAAAAGCTCCGTAGGAGTAGGCATCGTGTTGGTAAGCCCTCGAGGAACTAGAATCGAGCAAGTGGCAGAGATCGACTTCCCCATAACGAACAACCAGGCCGAGTATGGAGCCTATGTGGCATTGCCGCGCCTCGACAAATAGTTGTGAATCCAAGATGTCCAAGCCTTCACGAACTCGATGGTGGTCGTATCACAGATTCGCAGGGAGTTCGAGGTCATGGATGTCGTTCTGCAACAGTACCTCATAAAAGTGAAAGGATCAGTTGAAGGTTTTCAGTCCTTCGTGCATCATGTGCCTCGGGAAGAGAACTCGTCAGCAGATCGATTGGCAAAGTATGGTCCTAGGGCCAGAGGCACTGTCACCGAGTTATGACGACCCTCCATCGAGGAGGAGAAGATGATGGAGATTGATCAGCAAGCCTCTTGGTTGGATCCCTTCGTAGCATTTTTAACGTCAGGCCAACTCCCGGTAGACGCAAGGGATCAGAGGAAGTTCAGATACAAGGTGACGTACAACCTGATGCACGAAGGGGGGCTGAATCGAAAGACCATCTCGGCCCCCTAGGCCAGATGTGTGTCTAGAACTTGAGGTTCCTATGGTTTTGGAGGAAATCTATTCATAGGAGTGCGGAAGTTATTCAATGACACGCACTCTGGAGCAAATGATTCTTAGGCATGACTATTTCTGGCCAATCAGAAAGGATGTCGAAGCTTTTTAGAGGAAGTGTCAGAAGTATCCTCTCTTCTCTCCCCTTTAACAATAGTCGGCCCAGCAGCTTCGTTCCATTACAGCCCCTCGATCGTTCGCTATTAGGGGGATGAATTTGATTGACCCTTTTCCTCAGACCAGTGGGAAGCGGAAGTTCGTCCTCGTGATGCTCGACTACTTCTCCAAGTGGATTGAGGTCAGAGCTTTAGCCAAAATCACTTCTCAAGTCGTGAAGAACATCATCTGGGGGGAGATTTCCTACAAATTCAGGATTCCCCTCGCCATCGTCACAGATTGTTGGGTCCATTGATCCCAATGTCCAAGATTTGAAGAAGTCCTAATAGACAATGGTATCCACATGTGTGTACTCTAACAGTTGTCACAAGCTTTATTTGTGCAGGATGTTCCTTGGAACATGATTAGACAGGTTGTCTAAGTGATGGTGACGGGTGATCACAAGATAGACCGGTGGAGACAGAAAATTTGTCTAAGTCCACGGATGTTGAGTGAAACAAGCTCACTCAACGCCAGATGCAAAGAAATGTGGCTAAATCCACATGCGTTGAGTGAAGCAAGCTCACTCAACGTCAGATGCAAAGAAATGTGGCTAAGTCCACATACGTTGAGTGAAGCAAGCTCACTCAACGCTAGATGCAAAGAAATGTGGCTAAGCCCACATGCGTTGAGTGAAGCAAGCTCACTCAGCGTCAGATGCAAAGAAATGTGGTCAAGTCCACAGGCGTTGAGTGAAGCAAGCTCACTCAACGCCAGATGCCAAAAAGCGCTGAGAGAAGACAAGTCAATCAAAGGCTGGCTACTTGCAAGGCAGAAAAATGGCTAAGTCCACAGGCGTTGAGTGAAGGCAGTTCACTCAATGCCATACTACAAAAAGCGTTGAGTAAAGCACATATTGTCAAAGCTTTATCTATGACAGTAATGAAATCTGGTTAAGTCCAGAAGCGTCAAGTGATGAAGGCTCACTCGACGCCTAAGCAGTTAAGACTACAAAAGTCTAGATAGCGTTGAGTGATGAAGACACACTCAAGGCACTTAACGCCTAAGCTGACAGAAAATCTGTTTAAGTACAAAAGCGTTGAGTGAAGTCTATTCACTCAACACCTCATCAATATACTAGGCTAAAGCAGAAACCGTTGAGTGAAGATGGTACACTCGACGCTTTCATTCAGAAATGTGACTCAGGGTTTTGGTGTTAGATGATGAAGGCTCACTCACCGCCTAGTGACAGAAAACTGTCTAAGTACATTGGCGATGAGTGAAGCTTGTTCACTCAACGCCTGAGATGCAGAAAGATTGGCTAAGAGCAAAAGCGTTGAGTGAACTTTGTTCACTCAACGCTCTCAACACCTGAGTAAGACAGAAATCTGTATAAGTGTTTTGGCGTTGAGTGAAACTTGTTCACTCAACGCATATACTAAAGAGCTTGAATTTGACTAAATCCATAGATGATGACGTCAGCAAAAGTCAACAAAAGTCAACAAAAGTCAAAATGTGGCGGGATGACTACAATACGCGACAAACGGCGCCGCAGGACTACTGTACGACTTCTAGTTGTTAAAGTGAAGGTGCAGTTGTCGATTTCAGTGGGACCCACTGGTCAAAATAGTCGTTGATCGGCGGAATAGAAAAGGCGGAGATGAGATTGAAGAAATTAGCTTTCGGGAAACAGCTGGACTTCATCTTCTTCCTCGGTCATTGTTGCAGAGTTTTGATGAACAAGTTCTAGCCATCTGATCTGAAAATTCTAGAGTTAGTTGTGGACATCCTCATCATCAACAGCAAGTTTAGAGACATTTCTCTGAAGAAGAAGAAGCAGCAAGGTATAACCTAGCTGAAACTGATCTGAAACGCGATCCAAGTTGTTGTAGCTATCTTCACCTGCTAGAGCAAGTTCAGAAGATATTTCCTGAAGTAAAAGGAGCAGCAAGGTAAACCTTGCTGCAGCAACTGGAAGCAAACAAAGATAGGGTTGTTGTCATCTTCACCACCAACAGCAAGTCCTTCACAGTTCCAGCTGATCATTTCTGAAGAACATTTCCCGGAAGCTGTGAAGATGAAAGCTTGAAGAAGCAGTGATCTAAAAACAGGCTCAGAGAAATATTTTTCTGAAGTCAAAGTCAGGGTTCAATCCACTCAGTCCAGAAGGGAAGAAGAAGCAGAGCAGCTATTCTGCAAGTTACTTCCAACACAAGCAAAGATCTACACTTGTTGCTGTGAAGAAGATAAGGCTGTGACTTTCTCAGTTCAGAAAGCAGTATGCTCAAGGACTATATCCTTGTTAAAGTTGGGCTAAGTTTATCTCAGTCCAGGAAGGTTGGCATAAAGAAATTTCTCTTGTGTCAAATCAACTCAACAACCCACTTCCATTCTGTATGATCCTTTTGGATCTGAGTTGTAAGCCTGATTTATAAAGGATGAGTGTAGAGCTTGTGTTCCTGAGATAGGATCTGGTTGTAGATCTGAGTGTAGGGCCTATGTGCCTGAGGTAGGGCTGTTGAGCCTGAGTTTGTAGGATCTTTGTGTGGATCTGAGTGTAGGGTCTGTGTGCCTGAGGTAGGGCCTTTATGCCTGAGATTGTAGAATCCTTTGGATCTGAGGTATGACCTTTGTGCCTGAGATGTAGGAGAGTCATTCTCTCTGAGGTAGGGTTGTCCTCCCAACTTGAGTTGTAGGGCCTTTGGGCCTGAGGTAGGTGATCTCTGGATCACTGAGTTGTAGGGCTTTGAGCCGGAGCTGTAAGTCTTGGAGGAGACTGAGTGGTCCCGCGAGATCGTGTTGTAAGCTCTTAGGAGCCGAGATTGGAGAAGTGTCTTGTCTAACAAGCAGTTAGAAATGTGGGAGGGAAAGATGACGTACCCATAATCTAGGGAACCATTATAAACATTGTGTGTTGTGTTCTTGAAAGCAAACTAGCTAAGCTAACTCAACACACCTAAAACACAAAGAAAATTAAAGATAATGACAAGAGACAAAGAAACCTACTCATTCCCCCCTCCTCTAGGTGATTTAGCTATCCTTGAAATTAAAGACTTTCACAGATAAATGCCCGCAGTTTGCAACTTAGAGCTGGCCGACTTCTGTCAACAGTTGGGAACGGATCTTCGATTTGCTTCGGTGCGCCATCTCCGGAGCAATGGGCAGGTGGAAGCTGCAAACAAGTTCATCATCAATCTCCTAAATAAAAAAAAGTCGAGAATTTAAAGGGAAACTGGGTGAATCAACTCCCTTTGATCTTGTAGGCATTGAGAACCACTCCGCACTCGTCCACGTGGGAGCCACCTTTCAAGCTGTCCCATGAATCCGGGGCTCTCATTCCAGTCGAGTTCGAGGTTAGAAGTCCAAGAGAGGTTGCGACATAAGAAGAGGATGAGGAGTGGCGCCTCGAAAACGAAGAAGCTCAAAACTCGCCCTCGATTACGTTGAAGAACTTCGAGACCTAGCATTCGTAAGGCCGGAGAAGGTAAAGATGACGATGGCGAAGCACTTTGACAAACACGTCTGCACCAAATAATTCCGGGAAAGGGACCTCGTCTTGAAGAAGGTAGATGTTGCAGGAAGATCAACCGCCATTGGGGAGCTCAACTCGAGCTGGGGGGACCTTTCATCGTCCAAATGGCACTCGAGACTGGAGGATGTCGCTTGTAAAATCATGAGGGAGAGCCGCTCGGCAACACCTGGAGAGGCGATGACCTTAAAAGGTTTTACCCCTGAAAAGGGATGTGTATGTCTGGTTGTAACTGTAACTGTCTGAATGTATAAACATAACCCTGAAAGATGGGCTTTCATCTCTCTATACGCACAGAGGTTTCCTAATACGAATGGGGGTAGGAATGACCGACCCTCATTATCGAGTTGGGAAATGGGTCACCAACTTGGAAATGGGTAACACTCAGAGCGAATGATAGGACAGTGTATCAGGACTTGCCTCCTCCCAAGTCTGAGCCTCTGAATTGGCGGCCGAGGCTAGCTCCCCCTTACATGTTGTCCAACGATCTCCCGATTGCACTTCTCATCCGACTATAGAGATTATCAGGAAAGGGTCCGGAACCAACCTCTCAGCTCGATGAAGAGAAGGTCGTTGAGTCTTGAGAGATGGTCCTCCGCTACCCTGGGCATCGTTAGGCACGAAAGGGCTATGAGCTCTACACAGTATCAAAAACCATTTTCAAAAATAAAAAACAACAAAATATGAAGCTCGCCATCATTTGGAACTTACGATGGCAAGTACTGCTAACCTTTACTGCAATAAGTAACATGACAAGGAACCTCCCCGAGCGGAGTATGCTAGGGGCAGGATGAAGGCCTCGAGCGTGTGTGTCCTATAGGACCTTTCGAGAGTCTCTCCCCTTCGCAGGTACCTTGGCTTTTGTCACAAAGTAGTAGAAGGTCGATCTCAGCGAGAGAGTTGGGGAAGGAGCCTCTAGTTCGACACTTGTAGCACTCAGTCTGGATCATGGGACGGTGCGTCGGGCCTCCTCAGCGCGTCCTCCTGAGTACAAGCCTCTGCCTTGGCGGACGAGATCAACTCTCCCATGTATATATTGATTGATAACCCATCATCGCACTTCTCATCCGACTGAAGATGTTGAAGGAAAGTCGAGAGCCGACCTCCCCAACTTGAAGGAAAGACGATCGTCTTCAAAGGAGTCGGTGAGATTAAACTCCCAACCCTCAGCACTGGTGAGAAACCCTCGACTCGTGGAGTTGTCGTAGTTCGAATCCCTGCGCGAGCTCCTCTCCTGCATGTCGGCTATTTGCCCCCTCAGGTGAGACGGTAATCCTCATGTTGAAGGCAAGTATGGAGGATACTCGCGCAACTACAACGGCGAGCACTGAGGCCGAAAGAGTATTCACCGCATTTAGGCCCATGAGCCAGAGCAATAGTTCGAGTCAAAAAGAGTCAGGGCGAGTCTTTCACAAATATACAGAGAGAAATAATATCAATAAATCGGATGCATCGG
Organism: Platanthera guangdongensis; assembly: GCA_039583875.1. Classification (NCBI taxonomy): domain Eukaryota; kingdom Viridiplantae; phylum Streptophyta; class Magnoliopsida; order Asparagales; family Orchidaceae; genus Platanthera; species Platanthera guangdongensis. The sequence continues at coordinate 217,971,867 of CM077163.1, read as the reverse complement.
CTACGAGAGCCCCTATATCTATAATATATATAAAGAAATCCAATTATGGTGTAACCCGATGGACGAATAAATCCAGGTCGTTCGATCCATCAAATTTCAATATCAGCCATCTGATTATACATTTAAGTGGACTGCCAATAGCTGAACTTTCAAATCCCACCTCATTCCATCCCGCGTGAAGCCCGATAGCCTGACCATCAAAATAAATCGAAGCCACCTTTTGGGTTGCCGCCGGCGCCGACAACCCAAAAGGTGGCTTCGTTACGAGGATGGGAAGCCACCTTTTGGATTGTCGGCGGCGGCGAAGTCGTCGGCGACTTGTCCGACACCGACCGGAGAGGTCGTCGGACCCCGACAAATCTGTCCGGGTGGGCGGGTGGGCGGGTGGGCAGGACGCTGGCGGCAGCCATAATTGCCATTCGTTGTTCGACGAACGGGATGGGCTTGGGATTGGGGTTTTTAATGTTTTTTTAATTATTTTTTAATTATTTTTTATTTTTGACAATTAATACTTTTCAATAATTAAAAAAATTATAATAGAAAAAATTAATCAATTAAAAATATTATAGAACAAAAAATACATATAAATATAACATTTTCAAATTTTAAATAATCAAATATATATATAAATATTAAGAACCATCGTCGCAAAGCCTGTCGCGGACCGGCGAAGCCCGCTGTGGGTCGGGTACTGTCGAGCGGGGCAATGGGGTCCCCAGTGCACTATCATTCATGTGTGTCTATACACACACACACACACACACACACACATACACACGAGCTTCGCACGGGCTACGCCCGTTCTCGAAACTCTCGAGCGGCCTTCGACCGCATCCAGGCGGGGTTCGCCCGCCTCCGTACGGGCTACGCCAACCGGCGACGGAGGCGGCGCGCTATGGGAGAAGCTTGGAGGAGGGGAAGAAGCGGTTACTTGGAGGAGGGTTGCACACTGTCGCCGCCGGCACTGGAGTCGCCCTTAATTTGATTTGAAAATGTAGACAGCGGCCTGAAGCCGGCGGCGGCCTGAACGGACCTCAATGCTGGGGTCGGCGACCCCGGCGTGGATCGTCCGGAGGAGATCCGGCAGGGCCATCGCCTGCGGTGGCTCTGACCGTGACCTCTAAAACCAGAGGTCACGCTCAGGGACACCGTCGGTGGTGGCCCTGCCGGACAGCCTCCGGTCTACTCCTGTCGGGGTCACCAGAGTCCGGCAACCCCAACGGTGGGGTCCGGTCAGGCCGCCGCCGGCGGAGCCGGCGGTGGCACCTCAGTTTTTTTAAAATAAAAATCAAAACAGGCGGCAAGCGAAACAACTAGGGAGAGGGGTAATTTCGGAATTCCAAATGTGACTGACGTCGGTTATTGTAGAACTCCGACACTTCCTTTTACATTCTATATAGTGTCCCAGAAAGCTAGCACGGAGGAATCCCTTCCAAGTTCCCCCCATCGCTTAAAGAAAATAATAATGTGTGAATTGTGATAGAGGAAGAAGAGGAAAAGCAGAAAGCAACGAATTAAGGTCGTTCGTCTCCAGGAGAGTCATCATCGAATCCATCGTAATCGCCGACGTCGTCATCATCACGGGCGAACACCTCGGGCAGCAGGTCTATGGTCTCCAGCTCCTCGCCTTCATTGGTGAGATAGCCACCCACCTTCAACTTGGCCAACATCAAGTCGAGGGTCGTGGCCACGAGTTGATGTCAGAGCTCGGCGAGTTCTGTGTATGTCATCCGGATCACCTTACCACCGCTGGAGGGGCCCGCCTCGGAGGGTCGCCGCTCCGAAGCTCGTGATTCGTGCTCAGCGATGTGCACCCGTGCGGCCTCCAGCGTAGATTGATTGTCATCCAATTCCTTTTCCAGCGTAGAAATTTTCTCTATTAGGATCAGCTCTGTCTCCGGCGAGTAAGATCCTCGGGCAACAATTAGCCAGCCAATTCAAAAAAATTTACGCGACAAGAAATATGGAAGGTACACCACGGCCACCTCGTATTCTTTGGACTCCGCGGCTTTGACTATGGCCTCCATCGGCCGTCTCTCGGCCTCTTCAGCTCGTTTCTATGTCGAGGCTGTGGAATTCTCCAACTAGAGCAGAAGCTTTTCAAGAACCTTGTTCTTCTCCAACTCCGCCAGTATATTTCTCTTTGTATGGTTGGCGAGCTCCAAAGAGCGCAGCTGGGCCCGAGACTCTTGGTCGACAAGATAGCGTGAAGAGGTGTCCCCCGAGACCTCCGTGTCGTCGCGCTCGTAGAGCCCGAAAAAACATTGAAGGCGTCATTGTTCGGCTGACAGATCTCCGACCAGGAGGGCAGACGCGAGTTGAGGTGGACCTAGTGTTTCTCGCCATCCCAGGAAAGGAGAGGGTGGCCGAACAAGTCAGAGCTCCCCGCTCCGTGAAGAAAGAAGAAAGTTGGGGTGTGTGGCGGGATCCTTCGAGTCGTTGTCGCCCCCCGCCTCAGTGACAACTTTGCGCACCACCGACTTAACACGCACGCTTTTTCGTCGTTTGGCAAAAGGTTCAGGCACGTCGGGTCGCGCTGCTTGTCTGCTTCGTGAAGAACCAGGGTCGGGATGCCGAGGCCAATGACCCCCCCCCCTCGAGCGGAAGACTCCTCGACGAAACTATGGGAGGAGTCTGCAGTACTATGTCGAGGGTCGAGGTTGGTTCTCGCTCGAGCCAGCGTGGGGGGGGGGGGGGGGGGTGGCCTCACCGGCCATAGGGCGAGGAATTCGAGGAAGCACGCGAGTTGCGGCAAAGCCGGTGTCACGTTAGTTCGGAATTTGGAATAAAAGTATCGCAAGGGGGTTGAGGGGCCATCTCATACCTTCCCCCGGCATGATGGGGAGCACTTCGTCCATGCAACGACGCCAGCATAGGGCATCAAACTTTTGTTGATTCAACCTCCCCCCCCCCCACACACACACACAACTCCAAACGAGGACCGGCGAGGATGGGCGCGAGGGAGACCTCTGGCGGTCACTGTTGGAGTCGACTAGAAAGAGTATCGAACTCACCTGAGACAAAAACAATCGCTCGTGCCACCGGTGGATTTTGTTGGAAGTGTCGGTGCATGAGCATACGTGGCTGTCAAAGAAGATTATGCCCTCCTTGGTTGCGTCGACCAAGAAGATTTTCCAAAAGACAAATGTATTGAAGGAGATTTTTTCCTCTCAGAAGGAGAGATGCATGATGATGACCGCGATGGCGTTAGGGTTCAATCGTGTGGGAATCAAGCGTGATCGCTCGATATACCTCCGAAACAAATCGATATTGGAAGGCTTCCACCTCGGCCTCCGTCGTTATCGGCTTCTTGAACTGCGTCGCGATGAAGTTCTTTGCGATGTTCAAACGGCGAGTGGTGGCGAAATCGCCAGAAACAAACGTGATCGCTCGAGAAGTCCTAACCGGGAGTGGCGCGATTATGTATTCACTGGAAGGAGGCCCGACAACAAAAACCACGACAAGTCCCGACCCCACCCCCTCTATTTATAGACGAACCGAAAAAAAGGAAGTCTTCTCGAAAGTCGCCCAGTCCGAAATCTCGCAAAGTCCGCCCGCGACCTCGTCAACTTACACCTGCAAAAACCAAATAACTCTCCATGCATGGCGCAGCTAAAAACAAGCATGCTAGCAGAAAACGCTTAGCAATAGTGCTCGTAAAAAAGCATCCAAAGATAAGAAATAGTGAATCGCATGAATAATAGGACTCAAATGTTTGTCGTGCATAGTCCGCAAGATTATTACGTCAAACAAATACTTCAATGAAATAGGAGAGCTCTAAAGAGACGGCTGGTTAGCATGCTTGTCAGTGGTCTGCAGATGACTCCTCGTCCACCCGAGCTCGTGCGCCATCCGAAGGTCCTCGTTCGCCTTGGCCAGGCACTCCTCGCTTCTCCTGATATGGTCTTCCATCCAGGATAGGGTGCCGATCAAGCCCATGCTCGCACGGATCCCACGGAGCTCGACCTGCAGCAAATCCTGACGGTGTTCGAGATCAGCATTGCGACTATCCAGCTCGTTCAGGGCATAGTATTTGGCCTCGGCGCCTTCAAGTCGATACTCGAATTATTCCGTCTTTGACACCATCACTTCCAGTATAGTCAGGCGATGAGTGGAGTCGCACGTCAATAGCTGCTCAACCCTCGATTTCAGATCGATGAAAGTCGTTGTGACCCTCTTCTAATAGTCACGATATTCTCCCAACGGCATTCCGATAGCATTAATCGTGGCGGCTAACGTGGACGCGGAGCGACCTAAACCACACAGGGTCGATAAACAACGATCCACTCCAAAAGAAAATCAAGAAAATGAAAAAGGAGGCACCAGCGCGAGTCGTCTCTCGCCAAGGCGGGGAGATCAACGAAGCGGCGAAGCTCGCCGAGTTGGGGAAGACCGTCGGGGTGGAGAAGCTCGCTGAAGTGGGAAAGTTCGACAAGACCGAGGTGATGGCAAAGACCGGTGAGGCGAGGTAGGCCTCCGCGAAGAAGAATTCCTGCAAGGTGGCGTCCTCCTATGAGGTGATCGTTGTGCCGCCCGTCCGCCCACCACGAGAGGACAGGTCCCGCAGGCGAGGAGTGTCAGTCGGCGGACATAGAACCCCCTTTCCGCGATCATCAGTCCGACGAGCTTCCTCGCCCACGCGAGGACCGAACATTGTAGAGCACTGATCTCCTCTCGAGGTGGAAGCTGAAGGGGGAGGGTCGCAGACAGTTGAAGGGGAAGGTCGAGTGATCGACGAAACTAGGTGTTTCTGAGGATTTAACATCTCTGCAAGATAGGCGGCAGTGCGGCCTATGGTGTCATCGGGGTGGAGCCGGACCTCGTCGATTTTGAGGGCTCGACGCGTTGGGCTTGTTTCCTGCCTCTGATAGGCTTCTGGGCAGATAAGGTCGTCACTACCTTGGCGGCTCGCAGAGCCAGAGGTACTGATTTTCGAGTCGCGTCAGCCGGAATCGTTGCCAAGTCAGACGAAGACCGACCACCGTCGGCGAGCAAAACTGTACGAGTAAAGGAAAGTTTACAACGGATATGACAACACGTGACGCAGGTGATTCCAAAGGCAAAAACATACTCGTGGGGTCGGCTCCGACGAAGCCGAGTTGGGTTCTCCGCTCCTAGACCCCTGGGTCCCACGGTCGTCATATAGGTCGGCCATTTCTAAAGCTTGTCTGGTCTCCTCAGCCACCACCGGCTCACCCCCCCCCCCATCAAGGGGCTCGTCCCCCTCCAATACACTCTCCTCTGGCACCTGCGCCAGGGCCTCCGGCCTCTTCCGTTTGTGGGTACCATCTCCGAAGCGGCCAAGCCCAATGGGTCCCCTTTTCAATAGATTCTTGAAGCGAGCAGCCCGGGCCGCACATTCCTCGGGAGTAATCGGCATGACGCTCGGCTAAAGGTTTTTGTCGCGGAAAAAATGCCACCTCCCTTCCTTTTTATAGACGTCTAGGTAACTCGCCAAAGTGTTTCCAACAAGGTCACCGCACATTGAGTCATCTATCCGAATAAAGGTTGGATGTTTTTTTTTGAGCTCTGTGGTCGTTCGCAAAGAGCGGGGATTATGTACAACACGTATTCGTCGAGAGTGGGCCCCATCGTGCCACGTAGGCCATGACCAAAGTCAAAGATCAAGAAGTCAACAAGCCACGCCCAGGAGCATTGAAGACCAGCCGCGAGTAGCGGGTCTGCTCACCTGGGTAGCGAGCAGTCGCAGTATTGGCAAGTATTGTCCCAACAGCTCGTCGGTCCTATGCGAGTTTCTCAACATTTCGTCGCCCAATGACAGGTTGTGTGATCATCAAATCTAGAAAGACATCCTCACGTGGGGTGGGTGTTCTCGCCTATATGCCTCCTCCCCAAGGATTTGTCTATAAATAGGACTCCGGGGTACCAAGAATGACACCTTGAAATCATACCTCCCCCTTTACTCTTGAGACTACAACTCTCTAGGTGGTGTCTTTCTCGTACCTTGCTCAGTCATTCTGATTGTGGAGGGAAATTTTCTCCAAACTTCTGGATGCGTGGTAGAATCTCTCTGTTACGGCGTCTGGGGTCCTCTTGCATTTTCTCTCTCTTATTTGCTTTAGTCTTCAGAACCGTTTGGCTTAAACGCGGAACCAGTAGCCTTGGATTGCATTTAGATCTGAATATTTGGAGTTGCGATTTTCTCAGTTTCAACAATGTCGGTCATCAAAAAACCTAGGACACAAGCGAGCCTGAGAAGCATCCAAATATAAAATGTAATAAAACAAAAATGGACAGGCATGTGCGACAACGATCACTGGTGCATCAATACCGTCAAGCCACATATGAAAGCTAGAAATTATTATTATTCAGTTTATGGCTAATATAATAGCTGAAGAAAGCTTGAAATCCTAACAAACAGTTTTGAAACTCCTCTGAGTAGTTAGCTGCTATGAAACTTCATCTATGAGATTAATTGGTGGGCTTATTATTTTTTTCCAATAAACATTTGAATTCAAATCTATTATAATAATAACTATGCATGTAAGCGATGTAATTTTAAAAAAATTAAGGAGAATACATTTCTATGGGCAATCTTGAAATACAGCAAAGCACTCTACTACTGGTTCAAAATGAACACCAAAAAGTTTGTTACATCAAATTAGTATTTGGAACTGGATAACAAAAACTAAAGCAAAGCAACACCATGTTGACAGCAAAAGATTAAATATAAAAAGTTATATAAACCTGAGCAAGTAATAATGGTGCAACGAAATGAATGGATGGGATCATGGCATCAATAATGAATATATATAACATAATGTTTCTCTTGTATAAGAAAAAACAAATTCATCAATAAACATGCAATAACTGTATGGTAAAAAAATGGAGGCCATGGAACGAAATTTCCGGGATGTTTCAAGATCTAACTCTGCATTCCCCAAAATTGATATTAAATGAAGAGCAAGGAAAGAGCAGGTTGGCTATTGGCTGAAGAAAGGAGTTTCTGGAGTATGAAATGATTGTCTGTTCATGTGAAGCACCGATAGGAATGTGATTCTCTATTTCATATTTCTCAAGAGCTGTGATGTCAGATATGCCAAGTTAAGAACCAATTTCAGCTACTGGCAACACTTCATTTCTTCATAAAACAGCTCATCAGACACAACCACATATAATGAAATCCATAAGAAAGTAATAAATATTGGTAAACTTAGGTCAAGGGAATATTTACACATTTAGATCATATAATTGTCTATAGAAGAAAATATCAAGTGTAAGCTCATCTTTTAACAAGCAAAAATGTTGAAAACAGAATGCACAATTTGGGGTTTATGTGTGTTCTATACCACAGCACAAGTCATAAATAGTGAGTATACCACAGTACTATGACATGGGAAATAAAAAATATGAAAATGATAATGAATGATGGATGACGGTTTTAACTTGTAAACAAACTATTACTCAAGTTTGAAGTAAAAGTATTTCCTTTAGAATATTTAAGATCGCCTTTCATTATGAAAGTCTAAGCAGTATGTTGTTGCATTTCATTTTAATATTATACATGAGTAGGACTAGTGGTGCACAAAAAAACGGTCCTAACCGGTCCGGTTGGGACCGGACCGGACCGGTCCCAGAGGTCCCCTCTTTTCCACCAAAGACCGGTCCCGGACCGGGACCGGTAAAAGACCAGTAAAAGACTGGGACCGGTAAAAGTCTGTTAATTAAACCGGTCATGCACTCGTATTCATAGGTTTTGGACTATAATTCTCTCCATTTTCATCAATCTGGATGAGATTAGAGCCAAAAACTTGATTATAGACAACATTCATATAAAATCTAATAAAAAAGAGGACTGCAATCGATTTAGAATAGTAGAGTACCAATAAACAAAATCGGTCCGGGACCGGTTAGGACCCGGTCCGCCAGTCCCAACCAGTCCTCCTCAAGAAGAGGAAAACCGGTCCCGGACCAGGACTGGTTTGAGCGGGACCGGTCGGCCAAAAGACCGGTCTTTTAAAAGACCGGTCCTGGACCGAACCGGCAGTCTTTGTGCAGGACTAAGTAGGACCATGTTAATTAATATAATAGTTTTTTTTATAATGACAGTTTATTTTCAATCTGATTTTCTTTCATTAATTTAAATGGAGGTTAAAAGTTAAAACTAACCAATAACAAGTTCTACTTGTATGACACATCCTGTTATTTTAGGATGTCGGCTCCCTTACATTGTTGAAATATTATTATTAAAGTAATCATAATTTTATGATTTGTGCCACTTTTAATACAACATGCACCATGTTGTTTGCCAAGGTTGCAGATGTTGAATGTCGGATTCATGTCGGTTTGAGTTTGAAAAATCGGTGTTGGATTGCGGGGATATATCGGTGATATTTTACAGTATTGGATTCTTATATTTAAATAAATTTAGTCACCCTTATGAATATGGATCATTTGAGAAATTAAGATGGTTTGGACACGTACAAAGGAGACCATTAGATGCACCTGTTAGGTGTTGTGAGAGTCTAGTCACTAGGCTTGTTAAACGAGGAAGGGGTTGACCAATAAAGACTTGGAATGAAACTATAAGGAAAGACATGAAGTACTTAGGCATTAGTGAGATTATGACAAAAGATAGGGCACAATGACGACAAAGGATACATATAGCCGACCCCACTATAGTGGGATAAAGGCTTGAGTGTTGTCGTTGTTGTATATATACATATTCTTTTGTAAATATATGCAATTGCACACATACTATATGTTTATAAATTACACAATAAATGTATACACATATGTTTATAAATTACATTAAAAAGTGGCGTCAATGACAATAAACGACATAAAGAGCATCAAATGAAAGCTAGATTAGAAAGTAGTCGAAACAAGGTTCGGAAAGATGCATTAAATGAAGCACAACACAAAATATTACTGCTCAATCGCTTAAAAGAAATATAAAAAATATTTTTAATACTCTTACTGATATATTGGCCGTGAAAGATCAGGTAGGACCGATATATTGGCCAAGAAATATCAGGTAGGACTGATATATTGGTCGTGAAATATCGGGAAGGACCGATATATTGGCCGTAAAATAACAGGTGGGACCAAAATATCGGGTGGGACCGATATATCGGGTATTATTTTCAAAAATGACATTTCCTCTTAAAATATTGATGTTGCGACGTTCTTTCCCCAAAATCATTATGTCGGCCGACATTGACAACACTGTTATGTACACGATGCACTATAGCTACAAGTACACTTGCACCATAGTGACTTAATCTCTCGATAACTATGACCCAAACATAAGTTAAATAGCAAGTTTAATGACAAAGCATTCCAAAAAAACCCTGATGTCAAGCGAGAATAACTAGAAACAAATGGAGGATCTTAAAGTAAGCATTAAGCATTTAGAATGAATTTTTTGGAGTAATTGCGTCATTTGATTCTTCCCTTCTACTCTTTGCCATCTCACTGAATTTCTTCTTCCTAATGAAATTCTCTATATTCATCTTATCTTACACTCTCAGTCTAAAGTTCTCATCATTCCACTCTGTACAGTCTTATTAATTTTCTTCCAAATTCTTTTCATAACTTTTAACTCCACATACATGTTTCCGCTTGTTTTTTTTCTTTAAACATCATTTGGTAACGAATCTTAATCTCAACACCGCACCATATTAATCATTGCTCACTATTTGCTACAATACACTACTCAAATGGTCTTCATTCAACCACCATACTGCAATAAATTCTCCGCCCCTACTTCTAACTGTTCATGCACACCCACACCACAATAATCATTCATCCCTACATCACAATTTCAATAGTCCAGAGCATTTTTCTAAACAAGAAGAAATTGAGGCCTTAAGCACAGAATCTCCACAGAGCTCATATCAAATCTCATCAAAATAATGGTAAGAATATAGATTTTTAATGCCCATCCCATGCTCAAATATTTCTTTGAAGTTGATTCCTTCTATATTTTCCTTTTCAGATAGAGGAAAAAGTTTCTCGCTCGAGCAATGATGAACATTAATAACAAAAGAAATAACGGCAAGAAAAACACAGAAAATAAGAGAGGATTTATGTGGTTTAGTTAAAAGCACTTACATCCACAGTTAAACAAAACATATCACTTCCATGAGTCGAAAGACGAGCACAAAATTGACATATCTTCTCCCCAAATACTCTAACTAATATACAATTTTTTTGTATATATGGTATACAACAAAAGCTAGGTTGAAAATTTGTGAGGGTTGTGTTAGGTAGACGGCCGGCATAAAATTTAGACAACCTTATGAGTGCAAAAGCTAGGTTGTTTAGCCGACCCCACTATAGTGGGATAAAGACTTGAATGTTCTTGTTCTATGGTATACAACAAAAACCTCTCTTATTGTCAAACCAAACCACACGTCTTCATATTGATCCCACCGGCAACACCTCCCTATCAATCAGAATTCAACAAATCTCTTTGGGCTCAATATGTTGAACTGAGCACATGCAGATCTATAATGTGAACTGAGAATTCCCTTCTTAACACCTGATCAAAATGCCATGAGTTCATGCAAAATCAACACTCAAATGAGGATAAGTCCGAATCCATGAATCAATAAGCATGACCAAACCATCTTAGTTCATTGTCTTGCATCATGACCACAAAACAAGTTGCCTAAACTAAGTAAACTCGATATCAAATAACTAAGTAAATGGAAATGTGCAACGTTTCAAAACTCAAAAACAAGATTACAAACAAATATTTCTCAAGTAGGAAATTAACACACAATTCAACATAAATAAACGACTACAGCCTAGCAAACATAGACAACTAGGTAGTAGAGAGATTGGCTGGTTTCCGAAGAACTTAAATATACCGAAAATAAGGTACGGGGCTGGATCTGGGCCTCCAAGTGGGAACTCAAACTGCTGGACAGCAGTGTTTTCTTGAATGGGGCTGTCTCCGGAGAAGCTCGCAACAGGAGGAGAGGTTTACGAGGATGGGAATGACCCTGGTCTTAATTTCCAGGCGCTGGAATTAACACCTGTTGTTGCCAGGCAGTGAACAGGAGGGACTCCAGCCAAGGAAATGGAGAGATAATTTGTTGTTCTGGAGTGTTATGGGTAGGGAATTGAGTAAGAGTGGCTGGGGAAACTTTCCCTATAATGACCATAAAATGTGACGTAGATTGCGGACCGTAGTCCGGAATAGAATCTTGTCGCGGCGTGACTGGCTCATCATGAATGTCGCTCCTCACAGCCAACTAGTAAAAATAAGTTAAATACTCAACAACAAACATGGATTTCTGCTGAAGGGAAAATACATACTCGAAAAGACAACTCATATTTGACATGGTAAATACCTAAGACAACCTTTGCTTCATCTCCATCCAGCTGCTAATGGGGAGAAGATGATTTCGTTCAAGGGTCCGCTCAATGTTACCCCAATAATGTCTCGTCCGACCTAACAACCTAAGCTTCAAAATCTGATGCGACGCACACCGAATAAGTCAAAATAATCGAGATAACGACATACGTCCATGGGCCAATAACTAAAGGCCTCAAGACCTAACAATCCATCAAACGATGGGGTAACTGTACAAAACTTATATTCGAGATTCTGCTCAAAACATGATTCATCGTAGTAACTCTCCCTGTGATAATCGGATCGTGAAGAAGGGTCAGCACGACCCATGGGCCAATAACTAAAGGCCTCAGGACTTAACAATCCATCAAACGATAGGGTAACTGTACAAAACTTATATTCGAGTCTCTGCTCAAAACAAGGTTCATCGTAGTAACTCTCCCTATGATAATCGGATCGTGAAGAAGGGTCAACACTACCCATATGAGTGACGCGTCAGGAACGAGGATAAACATAATAGTATGAGGATCTTCCTGAGGCAGCTCTATGGGCATGAACATGGGTGGACTCCAGTTCCTCAAATAGAGGATTATAGTAGCGATTGCTACTATAATACGATAATGATGAAACATATAGGTTGTAGTCCTACGTATTCTAAGCTAAATTTGAACCTGGGCTGTGATACCAATCTGACGCAAGACAATCCTAACAGGCAAATAATGAATGAATCTTAAATGCAACCATACGAAACTGAAAATTTAAAACTTACAATAATAATTTCTTTTATAAGTCAAAATGTAGGATAGACCACAGTAGTTAGGGCATAGCAAACAAGGAAACACATGAAGTTGCACAAATGTGAGAGAACTCAAAATCAAATAACTAAGTAAATGAAAACGTACAAAAGTTTCAAAACTCATAACAAATATTACAAACAGATATTCCTCAAGTATAAAATTAACATGCAATTCAACATAACATAAACAACTTCCAACTAGCTAGCTTACACAACTAGGTAGTAGAGGGGTTGGTGGGTTTCTGAAGGACTTTGATAGGCTGAAAATGAGGTACGAGGTTGGATCTGGGACTCCAAGTGGAAACTCAAATTGCTGGACAACAGTGTTTTCTTAAATGGGTTTGTCGCCAGAGAAGCAGAATGAGGAGAGCTCCAGGAGGATGGGAATGACCCTGGTCTTAATTTCCAAGCGCTAGAATGAACGCCTGTTGTTGTCGGACTGTGAACTGGAGGGACTCCAACCAAGGAAATGGAGAGATAGTTTGTTGTTCCAGAGTGTTTGGGGCAAGGGAATTGACTAAGGGCGGTCGGGGAAACTTTTCCTAAAATGGGTTAAGGGTCCAGAAGGTCGAGGAGGGCTAGGAATAGGATATAAAGCAGCTGTAATAAAATTCCACAGTAGAGCAGCTCCTCCCTGGATTGATTCTAGCAACAAAACTGAGGGGGCTGGTGGAAATTTGGATGCAGGGAGTAAATTCAGTGAAGGGAATGGGGTTTGCTAATTGGGTCAAGTGGGGGATCGGGTTTGGACCGTAAGAGGGGTTGGGTGTGGGAGGTGATGAGGCCAATTGTTGTTTTGGAAGAGTGGGAGGCTCAGTTGGGTAGGGAGTGAGGACAATTGAGGGGGAGTTATGGCTGGCTGTTGTTTTGGAGATTGGGGGTTGAAGGAGTGGGAAGTCTGCTAAATTGGGGAGTAGTGGGGGCTCAGTTTGGACTGAAGAGAGGTGGTTCCAGTGATTACCGAAAAACTGAAAATGAGAGAAATTTAATTGGTGGTGGTGGAGGGGTTTTGAGGAGGCCGTGGAGATTGAACGGAGGTCATCAGAGATGGTTTCTTGGTAATCATTGAAAACTAAAAAGTGGAGGGAATGAAAGGGTGTTTGTAGTTTGTTTTAGAGGGGTTGGAAGGGGAGGGGTTGGAGGTTTCTGAGGGTGAATGGTGGTTGCCGACTATTGGAGCTGGGAGGGGAATAAGGGTGGTTGCCGTCTGGAAGATTTTGAGGGAGACAATGGTGAGGTGGTCGGCTGTGAGAAGAGGGGACTAGGGGAGGAGACAACTGTCAAGCTTCAGCACTTGAATTTTTTGAGGGGACTTGGGGGTTGAAGGAGTGGGAAGTCTGCTAAATTGGGGAGTAGTGGGGGCTCAGTTTGGACTGAAGAGAGGTGGTTCCAGTGATTACCGAAAAACTGAAAATGAGAGAAATTTAATTGGTGGTGGTGGAGGGGTTTTGAGGAGGCAGTGGAGATTGAACGGAGGTCATCAGAGATGGTTTCTTGGTAATCATTGAAAACTAAAAAGTGGAGGGAATGAAAAGGTGTTTGTAGTTTGTTTTAGAGGGGTTGGAAGGGGAGGGGTTGGAGGTTTCTGAGGGTGAATGGTGGCTGCCGACTATTGGAGCTGGGAGGGGAATAAGGGTGGTTGTCGTCTGGAAGATTTTGAGGGAGACAATGGTGAGGTGGTCGGCTGTGAGAAGAGGGGACTAGGGGAGGAGACAACTGTCAAGCTTCAGCACTTGAATTTTTTGCTTCGGCACCTGGTGATCAAAGGCTTCTGCACTCAATCTTTCAATGCCTCTAAAATGAACCTCCTAGTCCTGTATATCGACTACATGGTCATCATATACGGTCGTGATACTTCGATCATGAAAACCCTTAAATACATACAAAAATTGAGAAAAACAACTTGAAATCACATATCGTCAATCCGCATAAAATGGATAGATGTGATCGTCGTTTAAACCGATGTGTGTTGCAATCCCTACCAGGCACCAACTCTACTCATAAATAAGAATTATGCTTAGCCAACATAATTCTTTGCATTTAATATCAAAATCAAAGAAATTAAAATTAGTTGCATGCACTCAAATAGAACCTAAATGAAACCAAAATGCTTCATATGCCCCTTTTAGGGTATGAATGATTAAAATAAACTAACATAAACCTTCGTTAAGATGAGATTTCCACACAAACCAAAATCCAAGCAAGAAAAGTCAAAAAAATCCTTTGCATCATACAACGATATTGTTCTGAGGCGTGACGACGCTAGTTATCTTAAATTTATGTTATTTAAGTTGTGTTAATTTTACTAGTACTTTACCCATATGTAGTAAGGCCAAATGGGGGGCGCAATGGAACCTACTTAAGTGCCTGGTTGAGCCTTGTTTTGTTAAGCAAGAAATTAGAAGTTAAATCCCTCTCTCTCTCTCTTATTTCCCCTCCTTCCTAACTCTCTCTCTCTCTCCCTCTCTCTAAACCCACAGATAGACGGGAGTTTTGACCTAGCCGCCAACCACACGGGTATCGCATTCCGCTCGACGCCGCTCCACTTCCTCCTCAGCCATTGCTCCTCCGCCGATTACTCAATCTAAGGGGAAGGCTCATAACAGATACCCCGACATGTGTCAAATTCAAACCCCCAATATAAGCTCAACATATAATCATTGCTTCATACACTAAAATCTCCATCAAATATCAATATTGGATCAATGAAAATAAATTAAATAAACCTTTCACAAACTATGATGGGAACCTTAACACCGCTACCACTCAAAAAATATCTAAAACCAAAATATATGAGGTGGTTTAACCTTATTATGACTATGGCTCCATCGCGAGCAAGCTTAGGGTAAATCGAGACCAAATCATCACAAACTACATCACAACCTAACTTGGATAAGAAGAAAGCTCAAAAACACAAAATCACACTCAAGATCATTTCATAAGATATAATGCACGTTCTAAGTACCTACTCATATCCGACCACTTATATTGCATCACAACACACATAATCGCTTGAAGAATGGCGTGCCAGCCCCTTGACACTAACATGTTATCCAAATGAAAATCACCAAAATGACGTGTTCATATAAATACAAGTATACACTATCATATCTCCAACCAACGCATGCTCAACGTGGCGGGAATGTTCACGCACCTACATATCTCTTTATTTGTCGCTAACACATTAGTAACAAATGTATTGCATGCCTAAAGATAATTCATTTTACCCTTAATCATAAGTACATATATAAATGCACATGCAAGCTCATGATGCAACACATGCATCCCCATGCCCTTCTATTTATGATCATAGAAGGGAGTAAACTCAGTGAAGGGAATGGGGTTTGCTAATTGGGTCAAGTGGGGGATCGGGTTTGGACCGTAAGAGGGGTTGGGTGTGGGAGGTGATGAGGCCAATTGTTGTTTTGGAAGAGTGGGAGGCTCAGTTGGGTAGGGAGTGAGGACGATTGAGGGGGAGTTATGGCTGGCTGTTGTTTTGGAGATTGGGGGTTGAAGGAGTGGGAAGTCTGCTAAATTGGGGAGTAGTGGGGGCTCAATTTGGACTGAAGAGAGGTGGTTACAGTGATTACCGAAAAACTGAAAATGAGAGAAATGTAATTGGTGGTGGTGGAGGGGTTTTGAGGAGGCAGTGGAGATTGAACGGAGGTCATCAGAGATGGTTTCTTGGTAATCATTGAAAACTAAAAAGTGGAGGGAATGAAAGGGTGTTTGTAGTTTGTTTTGGAGGGGTTGGAAGGGGAGGGGTTGGAGGTTTCTGAGGGTGAATGGGGGTTGCCGACTATTGGAGCTGGGAGGGGAATAAGGGTGGTTGCCGTCTGGAAGATTTTGAGGGAGACAATGGTGAGGTGGTCGGCTGTGAGAAGAGGGGACTAGGGGAGGAGACAACTATCAAGCTTCAGCACTTGAATTTTTTGCTTCGGCACCTGGTGATCAAAGGCTTCTGCACTCAATCTTTCAATGCCTCTAAAATGAACCTCCTAGTCCTGTATATCGACTACATGGTCATCATATACGGTCGTGATACTTCGATCATGAAAACCCTTAAATACATACAAAATTGAGAAAAACAACTTGAAATCACATATCGTCAATCCGCATAAAATGGATAGATGTGATCGTCGTTTAAACCGATGTGTGTTGCAATCCCTACCAGGCACCAACTCTACTCATAAATAAGAATTATGCTTAGCCAACATAATTCTTTGCATTTAATATCAAAATCAAAGAAATTAAAATTAGTTGCATGCACTCAAATAGAACCTAAATGAAACCAAAATGCTTCATATGCCCCTTTTAGGGTATGAATGATTAAAATAAACTAACATAAACCTTCGTTAAGATGAGATTTCCACACAAACCAAAATCCAAGCAAGAAAAGTCAAAAAAATCCTTTGCATCATACAACGATATTTTTCTGAGGCGTGACGACGCTAGTTATCTTAAATTTATGTTATTTAAGTTGTGTTAATTTTACTAGTATTTTACCCATATGTAGTAAGGCCAAATGGGAGGCGCAATGGAACCTACTTAAGTGCCTGGTTGAGCCTTGTTTTGTTAAGCAAGAAATTAGAAGTTAAATCCCTCTCTCTCTCTCTCTCTTATTTCCCCTCCTTCCTAACTCTCTCTCTCTCCCTCTCTCTAAACCCACGGATAGACAGGAGTTTTGACCTATCCGCCAACCACACGGGTATCGCATTCCGCTCGACGCTGCTCCACTTCCTCCTCAGCCATTGCTCCTCCGCCGATTACTCGATCTAAGGGGAAGGCTCATAATAGATACCCCGACATGTGTCAAATTCAAACCCCCAATATAAGCTCAACATATAATCATTGCTTCATACACTAAAATCTCCATCAAATATCAATATTGGATCAATGAAAATAAATTAAATAAACCCTTCACAAACTATGATGGGAACCTTAACACCGCTACCACTCAAAAAATATCTAAAACCAAAATATATGAGGTGGTTTAACCTTATTATGACTATGGCTCCATCGCGAGCAAGCTTAGGGTAAATCGAGACCAAATCATCACAAACTACATCACAACCTAACTTGGATAAGAAGAAAGCTCAAAAACACAAAATCACACTCAAGATCATTTCATAAGATATAATGCACGTTCTAAGTACCTACTCATATCCGACCACTTATATTGCATCACAACACACATAATCGCTTGAAGAATGGCGTGCCAGCCCCTTGACACTAACATGTTATCCAAATGAAAATCACCAAAATGACGTGTTCATATAAATACAAGTATACACTATCATATCTCCAACCAACGCATGCTCAACGTGGCGTGCATGTTCACGCACCTACATATCTCTTTATTTGTCGCTAACACATTAGTAACAAATGTATTGCATGCCTAAAGATAATTCATTTTACCCTTAATCATAAGTACATATATAAATGCACATGCAAGCTCATGATGCAACACATGCATCCCCATACCCTTCTATTTATGATCATATAATGAAACCAAAGTCCACATCCCAAAACATTCACTTAACATAACATAAATTAACCACCAAAGTCTAATAAGACAAACTAAAAAAATAAACTACACAAAATACACACAGATTGCATTTGAAACGGACTCAAGTTAATTACAAAGGTAAAATTATGAGTCAAGGTAACATTTTCCGAAGACTAATAACTCCAAAAATCACTTAAAATCAATAATCTACTGACTAAAGACAGTAAATAGAAACTAGCAACAGCTATTACATTCAAAAACAACTCACCAAATTAACAAGCAACAAGGGTACAGCAAGAAAGATTTTATAATGCTAAAATCATGATTAAAGAGTCACCAACTCGATTCTAGGGCAAGATTCTCAATATGGAAAATTAATAGCCGCGTGCAAGTTACCTCGTGAACAAATCCTCTGCCGCCGATGCCGGAACCGAGCAACTCTTCCCGCCGCCGACTAAGGTAAGGAGTCGCCGTCCCACATCCGATACGAAGTCGCCTTTCACCTCCGTGGCCGCTAGCTTCTTTGCTCCCTCGGGCGGTAAAACCCTACCGTCGGACCCTCTCCAACGTGCTAGGATCGGAAAGAATAAGAAAGCCCTAATAATCTCGAAGCGTTACGATTGGCTTCGTCGATCCAGCTGTCCTGATTGAATCGGCTCAAATCATTGTGCGGGTGTTTCATACCGTATTCCTAATATTTTATAGTTTGAGTTCAAAATATTTAAAAATTACATTTATACTGTTTATTCTTTATTAATAAGATAAGTTGTTCTGAACATTCTAACTTTTCAATTTTACCTCATTTAAATATTAAGTTTTTTTTCATTTTAAAAAAATTTATTAATATGGAGATAATGTTTTTTTATTTATAATAAAAATATGTTCTCTCTACGACTCTTAAACTCATGTACACAAGAATGATTTATAATGAGCGGGCGCTCGAGGGTTTGTGAGCAGCGGGAGCATCATCATGTTGAGACAATTTTGTCCAAGGTACTGTTGTACGGGGCACCTAGGGCCCCGCGTGCATTGACACGATTGGAGTATTGTCATGATTGGTCGTAGGGACAGAAATTTGTATCTGTCACTCGGTAATTATTTTAGGTTCATTTACCAATTATTAATTATAATTAACAAAAATAAAGAAAAAATTAAAATACCCATTGCTTTAATTTTAAAACATCTCATTATTATTTTTAAATTACTTATAAAAAAAGGTAATGCTCATTTTCAAACATCGAGTCATTATTATTTTTTTTCTTTCTCTCTTTTTAAGACTTCATTTGGCATGGTGGCGACGATCATGAATATAGTGATTATGAATCGCCGTTCCAAATCGTCTAACCTCGCCTAAAGAATTGCATCCACTTTTATGTTCAAAATTTTTTTTTCTTTCTGTGACTCTGACTGTTTTTATTAAGGATGTTTTGCTTAGGTGGCCGTCAAGTCACATATTTCTGATGATGACTATTATTTGGAGGAATACAATAATAATAATACTGTCCTTTTGAAGGAATCTCATGATGACTCCTTTTGATGGTGACGTTGTTGTTGAAACTAAAAATTTGGTCTCTGTGGAGTTCGGGGTCTCTAGAAAGGGGTGACCTCACACCTACTGCACTCGGAGGAACGTCACGGACCAAAGATCAAGAAGCTAAAAACAGACCCTCGGCTCTAGCATGGAGGTCCCACCTCACACCCGGAAGGCTGCCTGAGCACTTCCCCTCTCTAGCCAATGCTCGAGCTAGGGTGCCTTGGAGGAGCTCTCTCTACTCTACCAAGAAGAAGCTAAGGGAGGAGGAAGCAAGGAAAAGTCCCCTCCCAAAGGCACCCAAGGGGGTCTATTTATAGTTTTCTGGGAATGGCCTGCAAATAACTAACCTCCATTGCTCTGAAATTACTGAAATGCCCCCAAATTGGTCCGCCAACAGCCAAATCCCGCTGTTCTAAATAGCTAAATGCAATCCACCAGGGGGAGCCCCTCGAGCTGGGCGAGTAGGCGGCCAGGGTGAGCTCGTCGGCCTGGGGCTGGGTGAGCTCGGTGTACTGGGGCTGGGTGAGCTCGGCGGCCTGGGGCTGGGTGAGCTCGGCAGGCTGGGTGAGCTCGGCGTCCTGGGGTGAGCATGGCGGCCTGGGGGAGCTCGGCGGCCTGGGGTGAGCTCGGCGGCCTGGGGCTGAGCTCGGCGGCCTGGGGGAGCTCGGCGGCCTGGGGGCTGGGGCGGCTTGGACGGCTTGACCGACTTCTCAAGAGTGCCTTGGGGGGAGAAATATTTTCTCTCCTACTAGTATGTTCTACATGTTCACCCAAAATTGGCCCCTAGGAGTGCAAAATTTTCAAAAAGCTTAAAAACGCGATGCCTTGTTTGGGGTCTACTCTTCGCGAATACGGGGTTGTACGGTTGTCATCTCTTATTGGAAGAATCCAGTAATACTAATACTGTCTTTTTGGAGGAATTTGATAGTGGTGTTGTCATTTATAATGCTGACCAATAATGTTTTTTTTCTTCTGTTGGAAGGAGATGATGATGAATTCTCTGAGAAGCTTTTTTGTTGATGCCAACATTCTTGTTCATGCACATTGTTGTGGAGGGTTTGGAGTTGTTCCATTTGCTAAGATCTTGCCAAAAATGTTCTGCAGTACTTTGTGATACTCATGTTCCAGCTTTTTGTATTGATGTTATGTTCTGGTATTCAAAGATTCTGCTGATGAATAATCAATCTATTCTACGAAATTGTCTCATTTTAAATTGCTTATCTCCATGTCTACTACTTCGATATATGTGACCATACTCTTTTTCTCGAGTAACTCTATGTTTGACAGTCATTCGGCAAGTAATTTTTTCGCCATGTAGAAACCGTTATTTTAATTTTTTATTTAAATAAACGAAATTTGTGTTGCTTAAATTTATTTTCAGTTACGCTTTAAGGTAAAAAAATGAATTAAAGCTTTGCTCTCTCTACGAAGCTGTTAGATAAGCATGTGGTATGAGTTTGACAAAAAGCTTCTCAGAGAATCCACCATCAGCTCCTCCCCAATAGAAGAAAGAAATACAATGTTAGTCAGCAGTATAGATAACAATGACATCATCAAATTCCCCCAATAGGACAATATTACTATTACTGGATTCCCCCAACAAGAGATGACAACGCTAGCATTAAAAGGAGTCATCCTCACATTTCTTCAAAAGGATGGTATTACTATTATTGGATTTCTCTAACAAGAGCCATCATCAGAAAATATGTGACTTGGCAACCACCTAAGCAAAACATCTTTAATAAAAAAGCAGTCATTATGAGAGCCACGTTATGACCGATTTTGCCACCGACACTGTCATTATTTGTCATTTGTTTTCATGTAGACATGTGATAACAATGTTTGGAAGAGGTCTATGATAAGGAATATCTTATTATGTATTTGGTCTTTTATTTATTTTAAGGCGTTATTTACTCGTAATAGTCTTTTATTTTTTCATACATGTTATTTTGAGAAATCCAATGTTACCAAAGCAATCTATATCGGTATTGCAAAGTTTGTTATATTTGTTTTCGATTAAGATGTTCTAGGGTGCTGACATTTTTCTTTAAAAAAAAATTATCCAATTTTTTTCCATTTGTATGTCATTTAGTTCAAATATATAATCAATATATGTTGCATCAAATTCTTTTAGCGTGTAGTTGTTACATAATTGCATTTTTAATAAATAGTGCTTCTATATTTCATATATTTGTTAGACTATCTCAAATAAGATCGACATATAAAATTGA
Organism: Platanthera guangdongensis; assembly: GCA_039583875.1. Classification (NCBI taxonomy): domain Eukaryota; kingdom Viridiplantae; phylum Streptophyta; class Magnoliopsida; order Asparagales; family Orchidaceae; genus Platanthera; species Platanthera guangdongensis. The sequence goes on along the minus strand of CM077163.1, from coordinate 217,950,471 downwards.
AATTAATTTATTAAACATCTTTCTTTTATCGCAGCAAATCTAATATTTTGAATTTTTTCAAGTTGCATGTTATCAAAGTTTGTAAGCCAGGCCAATGCGAATCTTTCCCAAAAACTTGTGGCATATATGAGAAAATCTTTTTGACTGAGCTATTTATGAAGAATTTGTATGATACCATTTATGTGTTGGGTTTATTCGATCATGTATTTTTTAAAAAAAATTTTGATGTGAGATATTTTCGATATTGAAGAAACTTTTAAGACTATTATGAGAATTAGGAATTGGTAACATATTGTGATATTGTTGGTGATTACAATAATTCACCCATTTTTATCTTTTAGCCTATCTAAAAAAATCCAGATCAAATGTTTCATCTTTAACCTCGGTTCATTCATATTTTCTAGAGGTATTAGGGTCTCCTGCAATAACGTTGTTGGTTTCGACATATATTTTATACTTGTCTGGTATTATAATATCGGATAGTGTCGTTCGAAGCATCTAGATGGATATCAAGGTGGAATCATCTATCCATTGCCTACATGTGAGTATAAATAGACAAACACTAAGAGTATCTACGGGTATCAGATATCCGTGTATCTGAACCGGCTCGTTAAGCCTCTGAACCCATTAATTGTCCAAATATACATTAACAATACTGTGTGTCAAAATCAGAAGAGGATTTAGAAATGTTTTCATAGTTTTGATATTTAGATAAATATATGACATTTTTAGTGTTTTTTATAATATTCATATAATTACGTAAAACTAATTTCACTATTTAATTAGTTTTGTATCTTTTAATTCAAGAAATGCATCATAATATATGTGATCGAGTTCTGTTATATCAATTTTTTTTCCTAAACTAAATTTTTGCATATTGATGTCGTTTAACTAATGAAGTTTTTTTATTTTTCAAGTGGTTTTGGTTCGGATATTGAATATTTTCCTTTCGTATTGTTGGTTAACTTATGTAAATATATATTAATTATTTGGAGTTTATCAATCATAAAATTTAGAATGTTGTTTCGAACATTAGAATTTCCATTTATTACATTTGTGAAAAGATGATTGTTATGATCATATTGGGGGAAAGTTAAATTAAATGAGCAATGTACTCAACCAAAATAATTGGTGAAAGACCCAAACTTTGCATGTTTTGGGAAGAGTATCCGTTTGTGTAGAATAAAATATTTTTTTTGTATAGTAGAAGTAATATATGTTTTAAAATAAATTTTCACTAAAAATTTGGAAATATAACATCAAGGGTTACAACGTTCATTATATATTTCCCGGTTTTGACCCTTTTTCTCTATGGTTGGACGTTAGATCCCAATCCGTAGATTTCTGATTGAGTGAAGCAGCCAACTCATATCACAGTCTTATCAGACTACTTCATATAGATAGAGTAAAACTTTAATTCGTTTTCTACCTTAAAGAGTAACGAAAAGTAAAATTAAACAACGCAAATTTCGTTCATAAAAATAAAAATTTAAAACAACGATTTCTACATGACAAAAAAAATTACATGCCAAAAGACTACCATATATATAGCGAGAAAAAAAGTATGGTCACACAAGTCGGATTAGTAGACATGGAGACGAGCCCTTTAAAATGAGACAATTCCATATAAAAGATTGATTATTCATCTTCCAAATCTCTGAATACCATCCGCAAACAAACATCATACATAAAGCAAAAAATGAGTATTATAGAGTATTGTCAACAATTTTGGCATGATCTTAGCAAATGGGACAACTCCAACCCCCCTTCACCAACAATGTGCAAGAATAATAATGTCTACATCAGCAAAAAACTTCTCAGAAAATCCACCACCAGCTCCTTCCAACAGAAGAAAGAAATACAATGTTGGTCAGTAGTATAAATGATAATGCCACAGTCAAATTTCTCCAAAACGACAATATTACTATTACTGGATTCCTCCAACACGAGATGCCAATGCCATTATCAAAATGTGTCATCCTCAGATTCCTTCAAATTGGCAGCATCACTATTAGTAAATTTCTCATAACGGCTCCCACTTTGTTGATCTGAACGCTCCTCAACCAAGTTCTGACTTTGCTGCCCTGAAAATACAAACAAGAAATGGGATAACCTAGTTCAGGATGACTGGACTGCTCTGCTCTGATGGCCTAGAAGAAGAAGATGACCTCGACAAATACGGATGCCACGGATAACGGAACACACTATATTTAATGGAGGAAGCAAGACTCAAACAAGATTCAGAAGAGAGCCCTAATTTTGAACGAAATCGAAGAAGGAAATACCAGACATGGAAAAATCACAGAACTCAAAAACAAGAGTGACAGACCGTGATCCTTACCACAGATCTGGTCAGATGGGGGAAGTAGACGAAGTCCAAGATTCCAGATTCCGTTGAGGAGGAAAACCTAATCGCAAGCCGTGAGTCGTGATAATATATCTCGTCTGTCTCGATGTCTGTGTCGCCCTTCAGACTTTGAGAATGGCAGAGATATGACATCCACAGTTTAAACCTTTACTAATACAATTTTTAAAAAAAGAATAGAGAATTAGTCATGATTTAAACCGTTACTATTACTATTTTTTAAAAAATAGGTATTAACCATGGTTTAAAACAAGTCTAATACTATTGTTTTTTTAAATAGGATATTAGCCACGATTTAAACTGTAACTAACACTATTAAATTTTTTTTTAAATAAAATTGAGCGCAAGTCCGCCCATATTAGTTCTAAGGTAAGCCTGCCCCTGATTAAGCATCAAAAATTTCAGCTTCAGAAATAAATGTTCTTAAGTTTTCTTCTAAGATATAAGTTTTCTTCTCTTCGTTTTTCCTCTATCAAAAATTTCCTGCAACCCTGAGAGAGAATTAATCCTTGACTACACTATCTTGGTATCGGTCGGCCGCGACTGGCCAGGAGGCCTGCCGCGGCCCCTTCCGGACGCGTGTGTGCGGCCGCGAGGCACACCGACGTGCATGTTGCCGCGAAGCATGGCGGCGGATGGCCGGTGCACCGACCGCAAGCATTCACTGCCAGATTCGTGCGTCCACGAGGGGTGGCGGCGGCTGGCTGGGTGGACGACCGCAAACAGTTGGTTCGACGATTGGCACGACGGTTTTGTGGCGATTTGGGCGCACGAATCGTGCGTGCGGCATTTAAGGGCGGTTCCCACCTTGCCCCCTAAGTTTGTGAGAAATCTGAGAATTCTGGCCATTTGTAGCCCAAAATTCCTATAAATAGAGGACCCATCAATAGTGTAATTTTTATGTCCTATGTCCGAATATATTAGGATTTTGAGATGTCATTTTAGATATATCATAAATGTAAAAAATAGTATAAAACATATACATAACATAGAAAATTAGGGTCCTTGGTAAGTGCTAAAGAAATTGAATAAAGAATAATTAAATTAAGTCTATCCTTACTTACATCACTTGTATTTTTATGTACTAATAACTATTATATATATATGTTTTGCATCAACAATAGGTTCCAATTTTATTTTAGAACACCACTAATCATTCCTCAAAAAAAACGCCATTAAACATAAATAAAAAATAATTATTCATAATATTTTTTAATTAATGTCACAATTCATAATATTTTTTTATTAATGTCACAATTTAATAATTTAAAAAGTACACCAGCAGTTAGAATTGCATGGCAATTATAAAACTTAAAAATTAATATGTTCTATGCTTGTTAATGCTAATATATGATGTTAAAACTTAAAAAGTAATTATGGCCAATTATCTTTTTTGGAAGCAAATGGTTTATCGATAATTATTTTTAATTATGTTATGGGCTAGTCGCACCAAAAAAATCTTATAACTTTTCGCACCTTTTCGAAATACGCCATGTACATGCAATTTCAGGAAAAGTGCTCAACAAGAAAGTTGTAGATCTCGTCAAGATCTACAACTTTCTTGTTGAGCACTTTTCCTGAAATTGCATGTACATGACGTATTTTTGAAAGACATAAAATTTGAGCATATTTCCAAAGTACCCGCAATGTACATGCATTTTTATGAAAAGTGCGCAACACAAAAGTTGTAGATCTCGACATTTCAAAAAGACGCGAAAAATTATGAGATTTTGGGGTACGACTAGCAGGTCGCGGTTAAAAATCACATATTTTAAACGCATTTGAGCTGATTCAATCAGGACCGTTGAATATCTGGATCTGCCTGCCCTAACTCATAAGGGCACAAAGGCTTCGAGGCGGCATTTTCATTCTTTGCCTCCTCCTTCGCAGCCAAGCGATGGGCCGAGAGAGATAGAGGAGAGAGAGAGAGAGAGCGGGAGCGAGCGGCCACAGCGGTGGACGGAGACGACATGCATAAGGAGCCTTCCGACGGGGGCATCGACGGCGGCGCCGTAGAAACGGATGACGGCCGGCGACTCCGTGCCTTGGGCGGTTCGATGCAATGGTAGCTCGGTTCCGGCATCGAAAGCAGGGTGACTTGTTCAGGGGGTGGATTGCTGGTGGAAGATTCCTCTTCCATTGTCTGGTTGTCTGATTCAAGCAGGTGACTCTCTAACCATGATTTATGCATTAAAATTTCTCGTGCATTTGTTACTCCTGGCATTTGAATTTGATTGTGATATCTAACTTGTTGTTTTGCCCTAGGGTTAGATAATTATTCTATACAGTGATTACTAGAGTTAATTTGAATAAAGATTTGAAATTTGAGTTTGAGCTCCAGTCGGCCTGAATCCCCATTTTCTTCTACATAGTAGTTTTTGAATTATAAAGTGTGCATTGTCACTCTTCCATGTTATTAGGCGATGATAAAACATTTATGCCCACTGCATGATGGTGAAAGTACCCTCAACATGCAGATTCAAAGAGAGTTATACCCTCTGTTGACACAGTGTAATTGGAAGACTAGTGAATTTGATGTTCTCAACACGATACATGATAATTATCTTAACATACAATATAGATGACTTTGCAGGCAGATGGATACTGCTGTTATTTGTTTCAAAGTAACCCATAATTGGTTCAAAGTTCAATGAGCTCGCTTGGCCTGACAAAACGAATCCAACAAGCTCTGTTTGGCACGGCGTTGGTGGTCATGAACGCACGCGGTGGTTATGAACCGTCGTTCGTGAACGCCCGACCTCACTTAAGGAACTTATCCACTTTTATGTTCAAAATTAGTTTTATTTTCTTAGTGATGATCGTAACCTTTTACATGCCAAACATACATTTCATGATGATAGCATTTTTGTCCAAACACGCTTGAGTATAAACTTCTCCCCAAACGGGGGGATTTTGGTCCAGGGAGCGGACCCATTTTTCTTAGGTCTGGGACATCTCAGTGACATCTTATATGTCATTTTACCTGTGAAAATTTATCTCAGATGTCTGAGATATTGCGCGACATCCGCCACCTCAAATGTCGCGCGACATATCAGACATATGAGATGCATTTTCACAGACAAAATGACATGTGAGATGTCCAGGACGCAGGTCCAGAACACAGAATCAATAAAAATGCCCCAAACAGAGCCAAAATCATCAAAATCATAGTTTGGACAAATCCATAAATACATGGTTGATTTGACCCATACCAGGTCAAGCCGCACCGATGCAAACCCTGCCTAAGCTGGTCTACGTCTGTGAGATCCAGATCGAGTCATGCCACACCCGTACCCGTACAAGTTTATGAATAATTTTAGTTTTATTTAAATTTAAGAGTTGAAATTGTTGCTGGAAAGTTGAATCTATTAACAAAATTTGATGAACTGTTTACAACATTGTATGCACAACTTTATTTTTACTGACATTGACATGAAATGTAAGCTTCTATATGTGAAACTTATATCTTTGCCTTCGTCAGACACAGAATATTCCTGTTATTCATTCATAAAATTTGTTTTTGCAGGCTAACATTAGGGATGGCAACGCAACTAACAGTGTTGCCTTATCAGTCTGAAAGAATTTGCCGATCGAGAACATTTTTATTGTCCATCTTACAGAAGACCGTTAGAGGCCATAGCATCAATACTCATCCACATTTACTCTTCATCTGTCTAGCTTCCCCTTCAGTTAACAATTCAAGGTTCGGTTGACTAGACCTTTAGAGTTTTTCTTTCCATCTCGCATTTGAATTTGACAAATTTGAGGAATCACTCAAAAATTTGATTTTTGACTTTAATTGTGCGCTCAGGTCAAAATTTAAGAGCTAATTAACAAGATTGTCCTGGTGCAGATGGCATTTAGAGTGAAATTGACACGACGGTCCTATGTGACGAGGAAATAGTGATTGAACTCCTACATGCAACCATACATGAATTTGACGATTTATACTTGCAACAACAATGCTTTATAAAATGCAAACGAAAACCACAATAGAAGAGAAAACTTCAAAATTAGAGGGCGGGTATAGTAGGAATCTATTGTGATTCCTATTGCCCTCTCTGAACTTCTCATGGAACCACCTTCCAACCATTCCCAACCCCTCTCTGCCAGTTCCCACTCCCCTTCAGACGCCCCTCGCACCTTTTCCAATCCCTCTCCCCACATGGAACCACCCCCCAACCGGACACTCTAGCTGCAGAAATTCCTGGCAACAGTTTTCAACTCCCGGCCTCCTCCCAGCAGCTATCCCAGCCTCGAAAACTGCTGCCTGCCGCCAAAGTTGCCGCTCGGGTTCGGCTGGGGGATGTTGATGGCAAGGAGGGATTTTAGGGACTTTGAGGGGTTCGGCTGGGGGAATGAGTGGGGTTGCAGTTAAGAATTAATGTGTGGATGAAATTAGTCGGAGAGGTTGGCCGGTTGTTAGGTGGGAGAAGTGGAGGAATGGGGGGGGGGGGGGGGAGGCTCACAGTAAGGAGGAGGGGATCCAGGGCTTCACACCCGACACTCGGCTTCAGCACTGAAATGACCAAAGAATGGGCTTCAATTCTCCATTATTCAATGTCTCTAAATGAGTGCCGTCATCCTTTATGTATAGACTCTAGGAGGGCAACATACGACTATGATTGGTCGATCGTCCCGACTCAAAAATACAACTTTAAATAAAAAATTAAAAGAACAAAATACTACGATCGTCGATCCGCATAAGATGAATAGTTCCGATTCCCCATAAATTCCCTCGCCTTGAAAGCATTCATCTCCTTGAATGAAGATGGACGTGTTCTCATCTGAAGGCGAGGTGAAACCATGCAACTCCAAAGCTGATGATGGTACTGTAAATGGTGATGTCGCTATAGGAGATGCTCTAGAAGATGTCAGAGTCATAATAGTGGACATTAATGCTCAAGAAGGGTACTGTTGTTGTCGTCGACGTTGAACATTGCATGGTATTGTTGTGGAAGAAGCCAAGGTGATACCTATGTTGGAAAATGTAGTACTGCCGTGGAAGAAACCGAGGTGATACTTGTGTCAGAGAACATAGTAATGTCATGGAAGGCGCCGTATGATCAATCGGTGCTGAGGACTCGAGATGCGACAAAAGCTGAGTGGTAGATGAAGGCTCTAGCTGAGGCGCTGAGATGGAAGTGGAAATCAGGGACAAATGGAACTATTGTGGAGTGGTGGACAAAAAATGGAGGCTCATGAGTTGTGGCGGTAAAGGGCGAAGGGAATATAGAATCATGTGGCTCAGTGAATGATGTCAAACCTTCGACATTGAATACATGTGAAATTCCCTTACTCCGAGTGATATCTAGCTCTTAAGCATTTGTTCCAATTCTATTAAACACAGTGTAAGGACCCATTCGCTTAGCATTTAATTTTTGAGCAGTTCCCATGGGGAACCTCTCAACACATACAAATCAACACACGATCTTCTTCTTCGAGACTTTGCAATCTCTTGTGGCCATCTGCATAAAATTTATAAATAATTTTATTACAATTACTCGTATGTCAGATAGACTCGTGCATGCCACACAACGATAATAAATGACGGTTGACAGACATAACAAAAATCCTATATAGAGGGACTCTTCATCCTTTCATGTTTCATTCTAGAGAGGCACATGATCTGGGGGTTTAGTGAGAGGAGTTTAAAAAAATTCATCGCGGGTGCGATGATCATTTAAATAAACACCCGAAATGTCAACACTAATAATGATGGAATCAAACCCAAGATCACTGAGAGCACTTTGAGTCTCGATTAACTCAACGATAGTGGACACGTCCCTAAAAAGTAGTGGTTTTTCTGGAGGCTCTCTAGGTGGAGTGTAGAAATACTCGTCGTGTGTGAGATAAACATCTTAAAGATTGTGTATGACTTTGGCATCGGAATGTCACTGTAGAATGCTTCCATAAAGTGATAACATATCTGGTGACTCACCAGGAGAGATATAATGAAATTCGTCGCAAATACAACGTGTACCGTTGGAGGTGGAAGGCCAAGCTTGGTGACTTCAACACCTGGAGGGAGCGGGGAGTCCCGTGGGAGGTGGAATCAGTGAGTCCGTGCACAAGAGGAAAAAGCGAGCACAGTAGCGAGAGGCAGGGTCGACGCAGTCGGTTTGAGCGTCTTGGAAGGACATCAACATGTGGCGTGTTTATAAAAGGCGGGGTGAGGGTGCTTATTTTGATGACAGGTGGGAGGAGTTTTTGGAGAGCTCAAGCGATGGAACCGCGAGCTTCAAACAACCTTGGCTAGTTGTGGGCTCAAGCCAGCAAGGCCACTAGACGGATAGATTTTTGTAAAGGTTGTTCAAACGGCAAGCACCGTGGGTCAATCATTGAGAGGATTACTTTTGGAATTAGGAGGCTGTTATACCATGTAGAGAAAGTGAATACTAAACTTAAATTTATGAACAACACTTAAAAATACAAGTATTTGTACACACATATAGGAGGGTGGCATGCGTACTGGACGACGAAAATATGGGTTATTAAGTCTTATTTGCGGGTCTCATTTGCCTCCTGCGTTTGTCATGGATCCTTTTCTTCTGTTGCCCGTCGATCGTTCTCGTCTACGGCTAGCTTTGTGTTCGCTGTCGATCGTTCGTTCTTGTCTGCCGCTTGCTACATTTTCGTCGATCGATTAATCGAGACCTTCTCATTTGCCGCCTGCTATTCTCTCCGTCTCCTGATTGTAAGCTTCTTCTTCCTCACCTTCTGTCTTCTTCCTCCTCTTCTTCCTCTTTTTCTGATTTCAGAATTGCTGTTTCAGAATTTCAGAACAGCTTTTATTTCATCCTGATCCTAATTTCAGAAATGCTTTTTTCCCGCTTTCATAATTCTTTTTTCCCGTTTTCCTGATTGCAGAAACGTTGTTTTCCTGATTTTCAAAGACAGATTTTCTTTCCTGTTGCTAAAATCTGATTTCCTAATTTGTTGTTCATTCCAAATTTCCATATTGCTTATTTAGGGTATGTATTGTTATTTATTGCTAATTTCATGTATCTATTATTATTTAGGAATTTTGCATTCTTACTTTCTTACCAATTTCTCGTTGTATTGTAATTTTCTTACCAATTTCTCGTTGTATTGTAATTTTCTTACCAATTCTTGTTGATGATTTATGCAATTATTTATGGGCTTTTAATTATATTTGTGATATATATATATATTACATTTAATAAATCGTATCCTCTCGTACCCGCACCTTTTTTTTTAATTTTTTTGCCGTATCGACGTACCGGATACATATCGGTATTTCCTAGTTCATATATGATAACCTAAGCTAGATCTTATTAGGATATTCTGATTATATCAAAATGAGGGTCTTTTGACTCGAATCAAGCTATAATTTATGCTAACAACTCACGTCTGGCTCGACTCCAATTGAGATCAGGCCGAGCCAACCTGTCTGGCTTGACTCCAATTGAGATCAGGCCGAGCCAACCTGTCTGGCTTGACTCCAATTGAGATCAGGCCGAACCAACCTATAACAAGATTTAGGCCTCTACCGAGATTTGTTCAAATGATTTCAAGCCAAGCTAATTTTTATGGTCGTTTTAATGTTTTTAGACCTCTATGATATAATTGAAAATTTATTCAGATGCAGGAGTCTATCAGTGAAGAACACGGCGGATGGGGCCAGATCGGACGGTCCAAAAAGTAGTAAAAACACTACAAGGCTGATCAGAACCGTCCAATCTTTCCAAAGAAAGTTAAGCAGCAGAATCAAGGATCTCAGAAATGGTCTGTCAGTGAAGGTTCTATTCTTCCTGGTTGGATTTTACTGTGCCACCGCCTTCGCCACAGTTATCGGTCAAACTGGGGACTGGGATATTATGTCGGCCGGTTTAGCCGTGGTCGTGGTCGAGAGCATCGGCGCTGTGACATACCGGTCGTCTTCTCGATTCTTCAGCAAGGTGCGGCGTCTCGTCGCCGCCTTCAATTATTGGAAGGCAGGTCTAACCCTAGGGTTGTTCTTGGATTCCTTCAAATATGAGGTGGAGTCACTGTTAGAGAAGTATAATCCCTTCAACATTGATACAGATATCTTTCAAATACTTTTGTAAATTAAGTATCTTTCACATTTTTATACTACTATAAAAGGAAAATGTTCAAACTTTTTTTTAATAAGCATTAATTTGTTTATTAACTAGCTTACATGAGCTTATTATACCCATTGGAGCACTAACAATGCTATCATGGATTTTTAATTTACCTGATTTTAAACTTTACACTTTATTCATCAAATTTTATTAACAATATACAAGAGTAAACTATATGCTATTTATATAGTTTGCATATATTTCAAGCCCTCATCAAAAGCGAACAATAACAAGCATGCTCTTGTTTGATTCGTGTCGCAATTTGTTACGAGTATAATTCTGTGTCTATTCCTGCTGAAGCCACTCCATGAAGAACAACTATATAAAGGCCGGCGGGAAAATAAGAGAGGGGGAGCATTGCGCCAAACATTCTAAATAAACGCTACACCCTTTACTTCTTTAGTTTTGCTTACATTCATAAGCATTTGATAAATGTTCAGTAGATTTGGGGTTAGTTTGGCTTGGTAGTGGCACTGTTTAAATAAACTTGTTTCACAATTCAGTTATATGAAATTCAATTAGTAATCTTCATCATTCATAGCGCTACGGTGGTTAACATAAAATAGTTCACCAAAATCACTAGAGCAAAGATATCGCTCTAAACGCAGAACGGTTCAAAACCACCGTGTTTATGACCGTTGCCGCCGTGCCAAACAGATTCTTACTCATGATAAGAAAAGAATAAGTTTAGTATGAGCCTTCTCATTGGTCTCATCTGTACATACATTTTCTATATAATACGGGTGGTTTGGACAACCAATGTTTTTTTTAAATGAAATTTACTTTTTTTTATCATGCTACATAAATAAAATCCTCAATCAAGATAAAAAATAAATAATTATTTTATTTTTTAATATTTAGGCTCCTGTTTGACATGTTAAACACCACCACAGTGGAATGTTTGTTTAGCATCCCAATTACAACCACCAAGAAAAGAAAGGTAGTTTTAGCCTTTTAGGCTGCATTTGGCGGAGCTTATCATAGTTTATTTGCTCCTGTGAGGTTAGACAAAAATGTCATTGTCATAGAATGTATGTTTGGTATGACAAATGTTACAAAAAAGAAACTAATTTGTGGCATAAAATTTTAGTATGACAATGACAATTTTGACCAACCTCATCGGAACAAATAAGTTGCGATAAGCCGTGCCAAACGCAGCCTTAAACATAGAAGTGAATAGAGTTTCTTAGGTGAGGTTCAACATTCACGAATGACCGCTCATAACCACCGCGTTCATGAATGATACTGCCATGCCAAACGGAGTCTTACCCTTCATTTGACACAACCTTAATCACTGAACACATAGTTGAGGCTCCGTTTGGCACGGTGGCGGCGGTCATGAATACGAGGGTTAAACTGTCATTTGTTTGCACACACATAAGAAACTTCATCCACTTTTATGTTTAAACGGATGAAGTTTGTCAGGTGATATCGTTAACGAATGACGGTTTAACCCATGAATTTATGACCGCCAACGCTATGCCAAACGAAGCCTCAATCTCTCATTTACATGAATTCATAATTAAAATACAGTGATCATAATTTTCAAATTTACCTTCTCGATGCGGACCGGCGGTCTCAAAATTTTCTGTATGCATAACGCACAATATGTTTGCACGTGGATAGATGAGTGCGAAAAAATTGAGAAAGCAAGAAATGAAAGTGAGACCCACATCTATTTATTCCCGAACGGCAAAACAATTCGCCAAATTTTGAGATGTTACTAGCATGGTAGCTTTGAGCTGCATCTGCTCCGCCTAGGGAAGAACTTTTCAGCATAATATACTGAACGACCGGCATAGAGCATGCCTCAATTGAAATACTTCGTTATAAATATTTAAATATTTTGGCTCTGTTTAAGGGGACTTCTTTTCACCGGTCAAGTGGTTACAACATGAATCGGACCTTAAATCTATCCTATGCTAGATTCATTAACCTAAGTTCCCCGAAATGGAGCCTTCATTTAATTAAAAACACAATGTTTACAGTCTCTTTGCTGCTTGCTTTGGATTATCAATCACTGAATCTTTCCCCTTCAATTGGGAAGGTCTTTTTTTGGGTTCTAATATATTCAGTTTTTTTTTAACTTTGTTTTAAAGCGCGATGGCATGAGAGCGGGTCATTAGACGAAGGCTTCATTTGGTGCAATGGCAGCAGTTATGAAAAACGCGGCGGTTATGAACCAACATTTGTGAAGCCCAACCTCACCTAAGGACCTTCATCCACTTTCATGCTCAAAACTAGTTTTCTTTTTGATGATGGTCATGACCATTTTCATGCCAAACATATATTCTATGACTAGCGTTTTTGTTCATACTCACCGAAGCAAAACGCAGCACCAAACGAAGCCATAATATGCTCTAATACGACATATTAACACCAAAAAAAGGCCAGTTTTTTAAGCATTACATTTCTTTACTTCTCTAGGGCACGGGTAGAAAAAAAATAACACTATTATACTATATATTTCTGGGTATTGGGAAGGAGAAATAGGCAGATTCTTGAAGCTAAAATATGTGATGATTGAATATAGGTATTTGTTTCATGATCATCTTTATAAACCAAGTCTTATATAAAGGGTTCTAATTTATTAGACGGAGTATATGTAGCTTAAATTTAGCAGTGCAAGAACGACAGATGACTTCGTTATTAAGTTGGGCGATCAAGAAATTTCCCGTAGTGAATGCTTTAAATATCTTGGATCGATAGTTCAAAAAGACGGAGGTATTGATAAATATGTGACACATAGAATCCAAGCGGGTTGGTTGAAGTGGAGAGGCGCGCCGGGGATCTTGTGCGATCGTAAAGTACCATTAAAACTTAAGGGTAAGTTCTACCGTACTGCGATTAGACTAGCGATGATCTATGGTTCTTAGTGTTGGGCTGTGAATTGTGCACATGAGCAAAAAATGGGAGTTGCGGAGATGAGAATGCTTAGGTCGATGTGTCGACACACGAGACTGAATAGAATTATGAATGAATGTATCAGGGATAAGACAGGAGTAACACCAATTGTAGAGAATGCGAGAAACTCGACTAAGATGATTTGGACACGTACAAAGGAGACCATTAGAGGCACCTGTTAGGCGTTGTGAGATTCTAGTCACTACGCATGTTAAACGAGGGAGGGGCAGACCAATAAAGACTTGAAAGACCAATATAGAATGAAATTATAAAGAAAGACATGACGTACTGAGACATAAGTGAGATTATGACACAAGATAGAGCACAATGACGACAAAGGATCCATAGAGCCGACTCCACTATAGTGGGATAAAGACTTGAGTGTTGGTGTTGTTATCTACTATTTTAAGAGAAGAGCCTTGTGTTCATTATATAAATTTTAATTCTCCCTATAGCTTTTGTATTTGAAAAATTCAAGATGCCAGCGCAACCGAGAGCAATCGAGCGGGCGAAAAAACACATTTATCATAATGTATTGAACTGTTGCATTGCAATTTTCTAGTCTCTTCCCCTCCACATTGAGTGCTAACCTGCCGGCCTGCGAACGATTCGAAGAATCATGCAAAAACAATTTCATCAGAAAAGATTATTCCTTTTCTTGGCTACCTGCTTGTTGTGTTTTCTTCAGAAGATACCAGGGTTTATCCCGAAGCAAGCCGTGGATCAATCCGCCTTGCCATTTTTTTCAGTTAAGACTGCATGAGAAGATAAATTTCATGTCATTGATTTATAAAATTAATCCCATAAAAATCAATAAATATTAACTAAGGCTAACTTGGCGAGAAAGAGTATCAACTATCAACCAACACATACCCGCGAAATTGAGCCAAAAAATGCATTGGCTGCGAGGATAAACCGAATCGCGTTCTGTAAAGTTTGGCATATCGGGTTTTAAGATTATAACCCTACTTTGAATCCCCAAACTAAACACCCTATGATTTCATTACCATCGCCAATATTAACCTTAATCACAACAATTTGAGGTTTAAGATTATAGCCCTACTTTGAATCCCCAAACTAACCTCACTACGATTTCATTATCATCGTCATTATCAACCTTAATCATAACATTTTGAGGTTCAAGATTGTAACCTTCAGCGTTAAACCCCAAACTAACCTCCTTATGACTTCATTATCATCGCCATTATCAACCTTAATCACAACATTTTGAGGTTTAAGATTATAACCACACTTTTAATCCCTAAACTAACCACCCTACGACTTCTAATGTAGGCAGGGCATGCCAAAGTTAAGTTTTGCGCGCGAAAATCAAACTCGTCTTTATGAACCTTAAGAAATTCGTTACTTTTGTTTGGATTGATCTCTTAAGTGTTAACGAGTCGAATCTTTCGCGAGAAGAATACAGACACAAGTAGAATCACACGCACCAATTTATGGAGTACGTTAATAAAAACAATTGAACGTTCGGGACAAGCTTAACTATTTAGCGGAGCACATAAAAATAAACCAAGTGATCGGAGCAGAAATACCAAAAGTTACGGGAGAGGGAAGTTCTTCCAATCCAAACCCGTCAAGCAGCAAGGGAGAGAACAACAAATATGTGCTATTTGGTGCGCACCAGTCGGCGGAATGAGCGAGCACAGAGGGTGCCCAAATAGAGCGTTGAGGTCGAAGACACACCTCATGCAACAGGATCGGTCGGGAGGCCAAAAATAGGCGGTGGAGTCGACGATGCCCAGTGACTGTTCGTGTGCCGGAGTTGGCGACGATGAGGGGCTTCACTTGTCTATTCGGCGCCTGGTGCGTTGCGGGAAAACAATGACGGTCAGATTGAATCGTCCGATGGGTGCGTCAGGGCGACTTTATCGTTCTCCTGTATACCCAACTGCACTCTTCCATGATTTAGATTGGGTTTTAATAGAAATTTGGCTTTTCTCTTGTTTTCTTCTTCTAGAAATACAGTATTTACAATCCATGCCTTTCCAAATAAGTCCATAAATTATCTCTTAATTGATTTTAAAATATATTTTAAATTTATGGCTCCTTAAATAGCTTAAACTTGTCATTTCTATCCTAATTACCTAAATTATCAGACTTTTTATTTAAAGACTCATCGGACAGTCAACCCAATGAGCCATAAAATAAAGAAGGTTGCGATGTTGCGCATAAAGAAATGCATGAAATGAAATACATAAACACATAGTAAACAAAACAAGGATGCGTCACAGGATGCATCAACTTCATTATCATCGCCATTAACAACCTTTATCACAACATTTTGAGGTTTAATATTTATAACCCTACTTTAAATCCTCAAACTAACCACCCCGCGACTTAGTTATCATCGCCATTATCAACCTTAATCACAACATTTTGAGGTTGGTTCTATACAAATTATCTCCATTCATACTCCTAAAATATCAATTTTACAAATTCTTATGGATGCATCTTCTAACATTCATTGTACAACCCCAAATTTTATAAAAGCGTGAAAAATTAGGAGAAAGTGCAATGCGAATAGCCAAAACTGCAGTGCGGATAGCAGCGCCCTAAACGAAACTAGACTAACAAGCCGTCTTATCTGACATCAACTTTGGCATAAATAAATAATTAGAAATTTCCCATTGAAAACGTACCTTTTGCAGAGCGACAATTCAAACTCCTAATTCCACCAATCTTATCCTACGATAATTAGGTTTTTGATGGTATCCTTGATGATCCCAAGGGTAAACTTCAATAACTACTATATATTGTGTGACCCAACTTTCTCCTATAATCAACTTAAAAATTTTACAAAGGTATTTTTATTTCATTTATGTAAAATAAGTTTCATTGGGATTTGTAGATCTATATTAAGAGCAACCACTTGCCTTTCTTGTTTCTCGCAGCATGCGTCAAGTATGGCATGTGTGAGAAAACATCAAAAGTGCGTAAATATTTTATTTACTACCTATAAAGATAGGTGTTGTAATATGTAATGTGTGTTGTAATATGTGTGTATGTGTAACCTATAAATAGTCAAGATATGACCATAATAACAACAAGGATTTCATTTCAACTTGGTATCAGAGCCTAGGTTTAGCCGTTTCTCCCGATCCTTCTCCCGACCGAAGCCGACGCCGCCGTTTCCGCTCCCGAACGACGCCGACGCCGATCCGCTGCCTCTTCCCGTCCCTACCACCGATCGGAGGAGGCCTCGCCGTCACCTGCGCCCGCTACCTCCCGATCCATCTGCCCCCGCTCACGCCCGTCTAGGGCTGCCTCTAGGGCTGCGAGAATAGCGATCCCGTAGCCTCCGGAGGCCGCCGTCTCTGCTTCCGGCCGTCAACCTTTGTGCCCTAGTGTCTCCTTGCGACACTCTCGATGCGGTGATCGGATCTAGGGCAGGCTAATGTATTTCGTAATACCGAACGAGACGCAGTGATCGGTTGGAAGGTGATCCATGGAGCCGAAGGAGGGGACGATGACAGACGTCTTCAAGATGTTGGACCCGGACGAGTTGGCCACATTGTTGAGGGTGTTGGGTTCATCACAACGACCTGCGAAACTGGAACTTCCACCGATCGATCTTAAGTTGGATGGACCGGCGACCTACCTGAGTTGGTCACGCCGTGTGAAGAAAATCCTGACAACAAAGAAGGTTGGGGGTTTTCTGACAGGGGCGTTAAAAAAACCAGAGAACTCGAATGAAGATGAGTGGGAGTTGACCTATATGACCGTGTTTATGTGACTTCTTAGCTCGGTTGTCCCATCGATTGCCGCTATGGTAAATGGCCTCGAGACAGTCATGGAGGTCTGGGATAAGCTGAAGAACACATATGATGGTGTGAGGAACACTCTGCGGGCCTTCCAGGTGAACAGAGAAATTGATGACACTGTTCAGGGGGAGAAAACGGTGCAGGAGTATGCCTCCGAGTTGGAGCGACTATGGGTGGACTATGATCACGCCTCTGGTGGGATGTGTTGCAGTGATCCACGGTGTCGGGCTTCCAAAATCATCGTGGAAGAAAGGATGATGAAGTTCCTGAAGGGGTTGGATGATAAGTTCGATCAACGGAGAGCTCTACTCCTATCAGGTACGGCGATTCCTACCCTTACGAAGACCATCTCCGCTATGATTCAGGAGGAGACGCGTCTCAAACTACAGGCAGGGACAGTAGGGTCTATGCCTGTGAAGTCAGCACTAGCGGTTGCGGCTCTTGGTATTACTGGACAGAGGGAAGAGACCCGACAATGCTACAACTGTGGTGAGGTTGGCCACCTGAGATATGCATGCTCTAAGCCGCACAAGGAGAGAGATTCAGGAGGCGGACGGGGACGTGGTCGTGGTCGTGGCGGTAGAGGAGGCTATCGAGCCAAATTGGGTATGACTGAGAGTATGAAGGAGCTTGGCGTTATCTATACAGAGGAGGAGCAGACCCTCCTGAGCATGATGAAGGGTATCAAGAGGAAGCAGGCGGGCGAGGGGAGCAGAGAGGGAGCTGGGGGGGGGGGGGTCGCTATGTACGCCCACCCACCTCCTAATGGATCTCTTGCACTGACGTCTATATCTCCTTCCAAGGAATCAAACTGGATCATCGACTCAGGCGCATCCCGCCATGTGACAGGAAATGCAGGAGAGTTCTCCTACTATACCGTCTAGCCATGGCGGACGGCACGTTTCAGCCAGTGGTCGGTAAGGGTACTGTTAATTGTTCAGCTTCGGTAACACTTTCCAATGTTTTGCATGCTCCTTTTCCAGTTAGCCTTTTATCCATTAGTTCCATAATTATTCAGCTAAAATGTGTTGTTTCATTTGATATACCTAAGGAGTTCCAAAAAGAGACTAGGCGAATACTTGGGACTGAGACTTGGCATGATGAGCTGTGATTTCTGGATCGAGAAGGACTAGATGCGGCTTTGATCTCTGTGGTAGAGACAACGAGGAATGGAGGACAGAAGCTGAGTGCAGAGGATGTGTTGATACTCCATCACAGACGGTTGGGTCACCCCTCCTTCAGGACTGTAGCTAGGTTGCTTCATACTGTTTTTGATGCAGCAAATAAAACAAAGTTGGTGTGTGATGCATGTGATTTAGGCAAACTCACTAGGAGTTCTTATGCAGTTATGCTAGTACGGGCTGAAGAAGCTCTTCCATTTTTGATGTTATTCATTCGGATGTCTGGGGACCTTGTACTGTAAGCTTTTTAAATGGTTATAAGTATTTTGTTATTTTCATTGACTGTGCATCTCGTGTTACATGACTGTATTTGATGAAAAATAAAAGTGAAGTGTTCGCATGCTTTCAGGATTTCCATAAGCTTGTACAAACACAATATCGTGCGGTAGTCAAAGTGCTAAGGTCAGACAATGAAACAAAATACACCAACAAGGCAATGATGGAGTACCTATCTACTCATGGGATAGTGCAGCAGACCACCTGTGCCTACACACCAGCACAGAACAGAGTGGCAGAGAGGAAGAATAGACACCTTCTGGAGGTGGCAAGGAGCATGTTGCTAAACATGAAGGTGCCGCAGAGTCTGTGGGGTTATGCCGTGTTAACAGCGGCACAACTGATCAACAAAATGCCATCACATGTACTATGGTGGAGGTCCCCGTGACAGCAGCTACAAGGACAGAATGGGGAGATACCTCCCTTGAAGGTATTCGGGTGTGTATGCTTCGTGAAGGACAACGGACCGGGTGTTGGTAAGCTCGATGCAAGGGCAATCAAGCGTATGTTTGTGGGCTACTCTCGTACTCAAAAGAGTTACATGTGTTGGAGCCTAGTGGAGAAAAGATGTTTCGTGAGTATGGATGTGGTCTTTAGAGAGCTGGAACAGTACTACCGGCAAGAGGGAGTCCTACCTACATTAGACTCATCAGATAAAGAAAGTACAATGCTAGAAAGAGATATGTTGGCGACAGATCTGGGAGTATGGCAGGGAGGAGCTGTGGAGGAGCAGGAGAGCGATGATGAGCAGGAGGAGGAGATTGAGGAGCAGAGGCAAGGTGTGAGATCCACAGCTCAGGGGGAATTGCTGACATACAATAGAAGGAAAAAGCCTCCAGCAGTTTCAGATCCAGGGTCGGTGTTAGCTAAGCTTCTAGTCTCGTGCCTGCATCGCCCCCCTCCTCTGGAACACCCACACCTCCCCAAGCCTCAGGTGATATCCTTTCTCCTCTCCCTACTTCTTATCCTATGTTACAGAAGACTACTCGCAGCAATGCAGGAAATCCTCCTAACAAATATGGTTGGGACCTCGCATCATTTGTCTCATATGATCATATCTCCCCTACACACGGAGCATTCATTGCATCTTTGGATAGTGTTATTGTACCTAACAATTGGCAGGTCGTCAAAGCCGATCCGAAGTGGGAGGTAGCAACGAAGGAAGAGATGAAGGCCCTTGATAAGAACAAGACCTGGGAGCTGGCATGGCTGCCAAAGGACAAGAAGGCCGTTGAGTGCAAGTGGGTGTTCACCGTAAAGCAGAACCCAGATGGACAAGTTGAGCGTTATAAAGCTCGATTGGTGGCCAAGGGGTACAACCAGACCTACGACATCGACTACGATGAGACATTTGCACCAGTGGCGAAGATGAGCACTGTTAGGAACCTCATCAACCTGACAGTGAATGAAGGATGGATGCTACACCAACTAGATGTGAAAAATGAATTCCTTCATGGGGATCTAGCAGAGGAGGTGTACATGAAGATACTACCGGGATTTGGTAGGGCCAAGACAGAAGCCAGAGTTTGCAGACTGAAAAAATCTCTCTATGGGCAGAAGCAGTCACCCCGTGCATGGTTTAACCGATTCAGGAGAGCAATGATTGGCATGGGGTATCACCAGATCAACGCAGATCACACGGTGTTTTCCAGGCAGAATGGAGGTCATACCACCATGCTTGCAGTGTATGTGGACGACATTATCATTACAGGGGATGACGAGCGGGAGATTAGACGTCTCAAGGGGGCCCTAGGCAAGAAGTTCGAGGTGAAAGACCTGGGTCTTCTTCGATATTTCCTTAGGATCGAGATTGCGTATGAGGCCGAGGTGATAATTCTCTCCCAAAGGAAGTATGCGTTGGACCTCCTCACTGAACCGGGATGTTGGGGTGCAAGCCTGCTGCGACGTCAATTGATCAAAGGTGCAAATTGAGTGCAGAGACGGAGAACCAATAGATCGGGAAATGCACCAAAGGCTAGTCGGGAAGTTGTTCTACTTGAGCCATACACGCCCGGACATCTCATTCTATGTAAGCGTGGTGAGCCGCTACATGCATGATCCAAGGAAGGCCCATATGCATGCAATGTACCAGATTCTGCGATACTTGAAGAGTGCTCCTAGAAAGGGGCTGACCTTAAGAAGGAATGGACACGTGAGAATCGAAGGCTATTGCGACTTTGACTGGGCTAGCTGTGCGGATGATAGGAGGTCCACTTCAGGCTATTGCATGTTTGTGGGTGGCAACCTGGTCTCATGGAGGAGCAAGAAGCAGTCGGTAGTGGGCAGATCGACAGCAGAGACAGAGTACAAAGCCATGACAGCAGGGGTTGCAGAACTCATGTGGCTGAAAGGAATGCTCGAGGAGTTGAGGCAGGACCAAAAGGTCGGGATGAAACTGTGATGCGACAGCCAGTCAGCCATCAATATTGCAAACAATCTGGTTCAACACGATCGTACCAAACATATAGAGATTGATAGATTTTTATCAAAAAAAGCTTGATAACAGGCTACTGGAGTTGAGCCATGTTTCGACAAAGGGGCAGGTGGCAGACTGCTTGACTAAGAGACTTAATTCAGAGGAGGTGATCAGGGGTTGTAACAAGATGGGCTTAGTGAATATCTTTCGCCAATCTTGAGGAGAAATGCTGTAAATTGTAATATGTAATGTGTGTTGTAATATGTGTGTATGTGTAACCTATAAATAACCAATATATGGCCCTAATAACAACAAGAATTTCATTTCAACTATACTACAAACACATGTGGGACTAAACTCTAAAAGATGAACATTTCTAGTGGGACATATAAGTAGGGGTGTGAAGGTGCGGTTTGGGCCCTAATCGCAACCGCACCACAAGGTTGCAATTTTGGGGAGAGTAAAGCCACACCTCCCTAAAAATCTGCGGTGCGACTTCGGTGTGATGCAGTTTTTTCCGGTGTGGCTGCGGTGTGCTGTTTTTTGCATGATAATTACTGGAGGGCTTGAAAAAACTAAAAACCAAAGTTAAAACTCAATAGCAGGTGGCCATTATGTTTCATATCTGTATTCAACTTCATATCGGTGCGGTGCGATATTCCATCACTAATAATATTGTTCTATACTTTATTATAAATTTTAAATTAAGTGCACTAGTCAGGGAGGTGTGGGTTTCAAGACCTGAAAGCCGCACCACGCTCAATATATATAAGATTTGAAAATAACACCGCGCTCAGTTGATAAAAGTTCTAAACAACACTGCACCGAAACCACGTTGTGTTATTTAAAGATAGGTGTTATCACATCCGTTTACTATACAAAAATATAATTATATCAGGGCATGATCACGAGCGTTTTTGATCGAGACGACATCGTGTCAAGGTGCGATTTTGGGCAGGGTTAAATTTTGTTACGTTAATTGTTGAAGTAAATTCAGTCGCTATGTACGTGTTCGTCACATGTAAATTTTTAGTGCGAGGGTGTAGCACAAATTCTAAGTATTGGAGTGTAATGGAATAACATATTGATAATAATGTAAGTGTGGAATTCCTCATAATATCAAGTGAAGAGCGGTTCACCTCTCCTCACCCGGCGGTTACCAAAACCGCAAAGGGTCGCGTGAGATTATAAGCCCGTAACCCCTCTATTCACGCTTACTGTCGCACGCCTCTCCCGCAGCGGAACTGTCGCTGTTTCCCCCTCCTCCTGGCGACATTTATTTTCCAGCCGAAGCCCTAGATCCAGCAGCCGGTCACTGTCTTTCTCTCCTCTGGCGTCATCTAGGCAGGCTCCAGCCCCGACGGTTTCGTGTGCCACTGATTTCCGATCATTCAAGCGCAACTTTCGGCGGGCCTGCTGCTGCCGAGAGTTTTCTCCAGCGTGTTCCTCTTATTCCTAGCTTTGTTTGGGCTCTTCTTCTTCTTCTTCTCTTCTTCTTTCTCTGAGTCAGAAATTGAGGATCTTTGCTAGCAGGTTAACCCTAAGGTTACTCTTATGGTAGTTCTCGTTGTGGAATGTTTTTCTCTTTACCTTAGTTCTGAGATTTCTGTTGAGGGGCATGATTTTGGGTGTTTCTCTTCCTACAAAAACTTCTGAAACGTTCAGCAAGGTTCAACAATCGAAATTAAAGGTCAATAGCCCCTGTCTTTCCTTTTTCGATCAGGTTTGGCGAAATCTTTTCTCAATTCCAATCAAAGATAATGTTAAACCTCCTTAAAGTTATATAAAATTTTTATTAGGATTATGTGCTGCAACACCTAGCGCAGGCGAGGACGTATTTCACATAAAAAATAGCAAACTCCGCTATTGGAGAAGCGGTAAACGTCTTTCTGTTTCTCTAGAACAATATTCCTTAGATTTCAGATAGAGTTATGAGTAAGTTAAGTGCCTTGTTTTAGGTTGCTCGAGAAGAAAAGCGTCCTTGCCAATTGGAGGTCAATTAGAGTTTCAAATAACTTTTCTAAAGAAACCATGCCGTCACGTCGGGTGTACGAATAACGCAACCCTGTTGCAAGAAACTCTAATTCTTTCTACCTAGGCATATCAATTAGATTACATTTTAAATGTTCGTGTAATTCCGTATAAAATAATATAGCAGCACAAAAGTGATTAGTATCGTTGGAAGTGGTAAATTAGTAATCATTCAGTTAACTCGTTGCCTGATAGCGAACAATTCCAAATTTCCTCAAACAGTTAGATCTCGGGTTAGTGCATGATACGAAACTTCCACACGTACATACATATAATACAAATATGAGATATTAGGGGCTCGAATACAACTTCTAGCCAATCACATCAATTTGATGAACGGTCTTTAGTACCCAAAAAGTAACGTCACAAGCAGAGTAGTAATAGTTCAAGATGATTATGAAGCATGTCAGAGTTCTCCTCTCGTACTTGGTAGAGGCACACTTTCTTTCTCATGGGGCCTAGTGTACCTTATGAGCCTCAGAGTTTGGGGAGATGTTTCCCTTTTAGACAATTAGTAGATTCGAGTCTGTGTCCACGTGACAGTAGAACACCTGAGTTCGTTAGTTGGACTCGAATCGTTAGATTACAGTTGCGCGTTAGGAACTACTCTATATAGAGCTTTAGAAAAAAAGTAAGCACGAACCACCTAGAACTTAAGAATAGACCGTGCGTTGGGAAAATACTTAGATAACTAACGTCAGAACTTGTGCAAACGAACGAGAGTACGAAATCATATAACCAAAAATTTATATACCTAGTGATATCTTGCCAGAGCATGCATAACATATTACCATAAAGTTTTTTTCTGTAGGATGAACGTTTATTGTGGAGTCCATCATGTAGTTGATTTCCTTTCAGTTATTTTATTTCAGTACTTTTTTACTTAGTTCATAATCTTGATGTAATATTAATGTCTAAAATTTTCTTGTACCAGACTTGTAAAAATTTCAGATATGCAGTTATTTGTTTCCTATTCAATTTTAGTGCCTCTGTGAAATCACCAGAATGAGGTACACCTTTAACCTTAGTTACATATTCAACTTCCGTTGTAAGTTTACTTTTCGGCATTTTTCTTTTTACTGCTATGCACTAATTTTAATACCGTTTCTTGGTTTTCTTCATATCGCTGACCGACCGGACGGCTGAATTGTTGTTAAACTGGGATGTGGAGTTACAAATTGTTATCAGAGGCAGGTTTAGGATCTCATGACCTAGAAAATTCACAGAGTCATAGAATTTTGTCTCAATCACTCTTTCGACGATAGTGTTATCGAGTTTTATCAAATTCTCAGTTTGCATGAGTATAAGTTTGTCTTCTTAGTAGATCCTTTATTGTATTTTTCTCAGGAATAAATTTTTCCTTTACTCACGTGTTACAGGTACCACGTACTAGTGAGGTCGGCGAGCCTTCTCGCCAGAATACTACACCTGAGATAGACATGAATGATAATAGTGCCCCAGCAGCGCCTCCAACACCTGCAACACCAGCAACACTAGCAGTGCCAGACCCAACAGATATGGCCGCCATTATTGCAAGAGCGGTGACCTTAGCTATGGTGGAATTCAGAAATGCACTGCCTGCTACAGATCCAGCTGCACTTCCAGTGTCAGCTGCAGGGGATTTAGGGATGGAGCGCTATCTGAGAAACCTCCGCGATCTTCATCCCTCCAACTACACTGGAGAAGAGATGCCCATGGAAACTGATGATTGACTGATTAAGACTCGTGAACTGCTTGAGGTGATGGAGTGCCTAGAGAACAAGGTCCCGTTAGCGGGTTTTCTCCTGAAAGGAGAGACCCATCAATGGTGGACCAGACAATTGGCGGACGACCCCGCTCGTAAGTGCTTTAGTGTAACATTTGTCTTTACCTAGATTTCCTTATTCTTTTAGCATAATGGTTTATGTTTACCCATGTTGTCAGGTCGTACCGCAGACATGTTCACCTAAAATGACTTCTCGTTAGCGCTAGCTAGCTGGTTTGTTCCCCCGTCCGAGCGCCGCAGTCTACAGGAGAAGTACCTTAAGCTGATCCAAGGGGACAAGACAGTGGTGATTTATGAACGAGAGCCGACCCATCTTTCTCGTTATGTGGGCACGATGCAGGGGGATGAGAATGAGAAGTGCAGCCGTTTTGTGGACGGTTTGCGTGATTTGCTGAGGCAACCGTTGATGACAATGGTCAATGCAGACTATAAGAGTTTATTGGACACTGCCAGAAAATTAGAAGCTGAACAACAAAAAGTACAAAAACGCAACAGTTTCCGTTCAAAGCGACCTCAGGATGAACCTCATCAACAACATAACAAGAATAGTCAGGGTAGAAACTGGAACAAGAAGCAAAGGTCAGGAACCCAGAAAGGTGATCAGACTGGGACCAGGATCAAGAATTACCTCTTTGCCCGAAGTGTTATCGACACCATCTAGGAGAGTGTTTGAATATCGCAGGGGTATGTTATGAATGTCAGCAACCAGAACACATAGCCCGTTACTGTCAGGGAACTTTCGAGAAGCAGGTAATTTAGTTTAAGGGTTTGATTAGTATTTGTGTACCCCCTTTCTTTGCTTTAGTATGTTTTATCGTAACCCTCTCTTGTAATCGAAATTTGAGGTTGGTGACCCGAGTAAATTCGACAAAGGAAAAACACCAATGGGTGCTGACACAAGATTAGCTCCGGGACGTGAACTAGTGCAGCCTAGAGCTTATGGCCTTGATCAACAGGAAGCCAAGGAGCAAGAGTATGTGGTGATAGGTATGTGTTAGTATGACTGTCTTATAGAAAATTTAATTAAATCATCCTTAGTGACATTGCAAATTTCCATGTTTAATCATTCTTATAGGTATTCTTTTGATATGTAATGTATCATCCAATATTCTCTTTGACACGGGTGCTTCACACTCGTTTATAGCAGAATCTCTAGTACATAGGTTGAGATTAGAAGTCTGTCCAGAGGCATTACCGTTAGAGGTCATGATGCTCAATGCATCCTTCTTGCAGACCAAAGATAAGTGTAGGGTACCAGTGCAATTTGGAGAAGCAGAGATTGTTGTAGAAGTCTTGTTACTCCATATCGCGGGTTTCGATTTGATTGTGAGGATGGACTGGTTATCGGCTGTAAACGCTAAGATAGACTGCAGAAATAAACTGATAACGTTTGAAGGACCGAACCAAATCACTGTTACTTTCCAAGGAATGAAGGAAGTTGCTACGCTGATTATCTCGTCTGTTAAGGCTGTTAGATACATTAGCAAATGTTGTGAAACCTTCTTAGTGCTGATAAATGCCGAAGCCAAGGCCGATTTATCAAAGGCACCCGTGGTCCAGGAATTTCTTGACGCCTTTCCAGAAGAATTACCCGGTGCCCCTCCTACTAGAGAGATTGACTTCCAGATCGATCTTGTACCTGGAGCGGCACCAGTGGCCAAGTCTCCTTATCGTATGGCCCCCCAAAGAACTCACAGAGTTGAAGGTCCAGTTGCAAGAGTTGCTCGATCTGGGCTTCATTCGCCCTATCACTTCGCCTTGGGGTACACCAGTTTTGTTTGTGAAGAAGAATGATGGTAGTCTGAGGCTGTGCATTGACTACCGCGAGCTGAACAAGTTGACAGTGAAGAACAAGTATCCTATCCCCAGGATCGACGACCTGTTTGATCAACTTGAGGATTCTTACACATTTTCTAAGTTAGACCTCAGGTCAGACTATCATCAGTTGAAGATTCGGGAAGCAGACATTCAAAAGATGACGTTCAGGACCAGATACGAGCATTATGAGTTCGTGGTTATGCCGTTTGGGCTGACCAATGCTTCATCCGCTTTTATGGATTTGATGAACAGGGTTTTCCGGGAATTCTTAGAATGTTTTGTTATTGTCTTCATAGACGATATTTTAGTGTATTTCAGGAGTGCAGAAGATCACGTCTCTCACCTCAGGACTGTTTTGCGGACGCTCAGAAGGAATCAGCTGTATGCAAAATTTTCTAAGTGCGAAATTTGGCTGTTAGAGGTTGCATTTTTAGGACATGTTATCAGTCAGAGCGGCCCGCCCGTTGACCCAAAGAATATAGAAGCAATAAAAGAATGATCGAGACCAAGGGCAGTTACGGAGGTCCGCAACTTTTTGGGTTTGGCAGGATATTACATGGGGTTTATAAAAGACTTCTCGAAGATAGTCTTACCATTGACTTCGCTTACCAGGAAGGGTAAAGCTTTTAGTTGGACAGTGGAGTGCAAGATGGCATTTGAGGAGCTGAAGACCAGGCAGTTGACTGCCCCGATTTTGAGTTTACCATCAGGGTCAGATAGATTTCAGATATATAGTGATGGCTCAGGTCAAGGTTTGGGCTGTGTGCTTATGAAACATGGTAAGGTTATATCCTTTGCCTCCAAACAGTTGAAGGTTCATGAGAAGAATTATCTCGTGCATGACCCAGAGCTAGCAGCGGTCATCCACGCTCTGAAGATTTGGAGACACTATCTTTATGGGGTCCGCTGTGCGATCTTTACGGATCACAAAAGTCTCAAGTACATTTTCGATCAGCAAGAGCTCAATATGAGACAACGCAGATGGTTAGAGTTTTTGTCAGACTATGAGATGGACATTCAGTACCACCCACAAAAGACGAATGTGGTGGCTGATGCGCTTAGCCGTAGAGGATTGAGTTATTTTCTCCTTACTCAACATGAGGTGTTGGTGCGAGAGTTGGAGAGGCTAGAGATAAGTATTGTGCCGCGTTCAAAATTTGAATCTATAAGGTTGAGTTGGATGAACATCAATTGCGACATCAAGGATAAGATCAGAATAGCTCTACCTTTAGATCCAAAAATGTCAGAGATTTGAGTTTTGACCAAGGCAGGTCAGAAGGAGAAGTACAGTATACTAGAGGATTTACTACTGCACGACGATAGGGTGTGCATTCCAGATGTTAGCCACCTTCAAGAGCACATATTGTTTGAAGCCCGTAATTTTAAATATTCTATGCATCCAGGTCGCACAAAGATGTATGCGGATCTGAAGAAAATAGTGTGGTGGCCAAGCTTGAAGGGAGACGTTGCTGAATATGTTGGGAAGTGTGAAACTTGCAAGTTAGTTTAAGCTGAGTGTCAGAGACGAGGAGGCAAGTTGCAGCCACTTCCCATCCCAGAGTGGAATTTTGAGGATATATCAATGGATTTTGTTCATGGCCTCCCCAGATCTCAGAGTGGGAATGATTCCTTATGAGTTATAGTTGACCGTCTCTCAAAATTTGCCCATTTCATACACAATAGGAGGACAGATCAAGGCCCCAGTTTGACGCAGTTATATGTTGATGAGATTGTTCGACTTCACGGTGTTCTCAAGACCATTGTATCAGAGAGAGATGACAGGTTTACTTCTAAGCAATGGAGATATGTTCAGGAGCGGTTGTGCACTAAGCTACATTTCAGCATCACCTTCCATCCCCAGACAGATGAACAGACTGAACGTACGAATAATATGTTGGAAGATATGCTCCGGATGTGCATCTTGAACTTCAGAGGGAAGTGAGAGAAATATGTTACTCTTGTCGAGTTCTTCTACAACAATAATTATCAGGCAAGCATTGAGATGTCACCGTTCGAGGCTCTTTATGGTAGGCGTTGTCAGACACTGTTGTGTTGAGATGACAGTGAAGAAAGATCTACCATCAGGGAAACATGAATTGACAAGACAACTGATCGAATCAAGCACATTCAAGAACGTATGAAGATAGCTCAGGATCGTCAGACCAAGTATTATGACCAGAAGCACAAGGCAGTGGAATTTAGTGTTGGTGATTATGTTTACCTGAAAGTCAGACCTGTTAGAGGAGTCTCTCGAATCAAACGAATGAAGAAATTGAGCCCAGGTTCGTTGGTCCTTTCAAAGTACTGGAGCGCATTGGTAAAGTTGCTTACAGGTTGGCTTTACCTGAGGTAATGACTGGTCTACATGATGTATTTCACGTCTCATATATGGGGAAAACAGTTACAAACCCTAGTCAGATAATCAGTACCGAGAAAGCACCAATTGGGTCAGATCTTAGAATCAGTGTTAAACATGTCAGAATAGTGGACTCATGAATTCAGAAGCTTAGGAGTAGAGAGATCCCGCCTGTAAAAGTTCTTTGGATGAACTGTGGCCGACCAGAGTATACTTGGGAAAGAGAAGATGAGCTTCAAAAGGTTGAAAACTATGCTTTCCTCTTTGACTCAGGTATGTTTGCAATTTTCAAGGACGAAAATTTCCTTAGGAGGGGAGATTTATAACATCTGTTTACTGATACAAAAATATAATTATATCAGGGTATGATCGCGAGCGTTTTTTATTGAGACGACATCAAGTCAAGCTACAATTTTGGGCAAGGTTAAATTTTATTACGTTAATTGTTGAAGTAAATTCAGTCGTTGTGTACGTGTTCGCCACATGCAAATTTTTAGTGCGAGGGTGTAGCACAGATTCTAAGTATGGGAGTGTAATGGACTAACATATTGATAATAATGTAAGTGTGGAATTCCTCATAATATCAAGTGAAGAGCGGTTCACCTCTCCTCACCCGACGGTTACCAAAACCGTAAAGGGTCGCGTGAGATTATAAGCTCGTAACACCTCTCTTCACGCTAACTATCGCACGCCTCTCCTGCAGCGGAACTGTCGTTATTTCCCCCTCCTCCCGACGACATTTTTTTTCCAGCCGAAGCCCTAGATCTAGCAGTCGGTCACTGTCTTTCTATCCTCTGGCGTCGTCTAGGCAGGCTCCAGCCCCGACGGTTTCGTGTGTCGCTGATTTACGATCATCCAAGCGCAACCTTCGGTGGGCCTGCTGCCGCCGGGAGTTTTCTCCAGCGTGTTTCTCTTATTCCTAGCTTTGTTTTGACTCTTCTTCTTCCTGCTCTGAGTCAGAAATTGAGGATCCTTGCTAACAGGTAACCCTAAGGTTACTCTTATGGTAATTCTCGTTGTGGAATGTTTTTCTCTTTACCTTAGTTCTGAGATTTCTGTTGAGGGGCATGATTTTGGGTGTTTCTCTTTTTACAGAAACTTCTGAAACGTTCAACAAGGTTCAACAATAGAAATTAAAGGTCAATAGCCCCTGTCTTTCCTTTTTAGATCAGGTTTGGCGAAATCTTTTCTCAATTTCAGTCAAAGATAATGTTAAAACCTCCTTAAAGTTGTATAAAAATTTTATTAGGATTATGTGTTGCAACACCTAGCATAGGCGAGGACGTTTTTCGCATCAAAAATAGCAATCTCCGCTATTGGAGAAGCGGTAAACGTCTTTCTGTTTCTCTAGAACAATATTCCTTAGATTCCAGATAGAGTTATGAGTATGTTAAGTGCCTTCTTTTAAGTTGCTCGAGAATATAAACATCCTTGCCAGTTGGAGGTCAATTAGGGTTTCAAATTACGTTTCTAAAGAAACCATGCCGCCACGTCGGGTGTACGAACGACGCAACCCTGCTGTAAGAAACTCTAATTCTTTCTGGCTAGGTATATCAATTAAATTACATTTTAAATGTTCGTGTAATTCTGTATAAAATACTATAGCAGCACAAAAGTGATTAGTATCGTTGGAAGTGGTAAATTAGTAATCATTCAGTTAACTCATTGCCTGATAGCGGCCAATTTCAAATTTTCTCAAACAGTTAGATCTCAGGTTAGTGCATGATACAGAACTTCCACACGTACATACATACAAATACAAATATAAGATATTAGGGGCTCGAATACAACTTCTAGCCAACCACATCAATTTGATGAACGGTCTTTAGTACCCAAAAAGTAACATCACAAGCAGAGTAGTACTAGTTCAAGATGATTATGAAACACGTCAGAGTTCTCCCGTGCTTGGTAGAGACGCACTATCTTTCTCATAGGGCCTAGTGTACCTTATGAGCCTCAGAGTTTGGGGAGATGTTTTCCCTTTTAGACAATTAGTAGATTCGAGTCTGTGTCCACGTGACACTAGAACACCCGAGTTCGTTAGTTGGATTTGGATCGTAAGATTACAGTTGCACGTTAGGAACTATTCTAGTAGTTGAGCTTTAGAAGAAGAGTAAGCACGAACCACCTAGAACTCAAGAATAGACCGTGCGTTAGGAAAATACTTAGATGAGTAACGACATAACTTGTGTAAACGACCGAGAGTACAAAATCATAAAATAAAAAATTTATGTAGCTAGTGATATCTTGCCAGAACATGCATAACATATTAACATAAAATTTTTCTGTAGTATAAACTGATTTTAAAATAAAAAACATGCATTCAATTATTTTTAGAAAATTTAGTGTCACTAGGAGGAGTGGTTTTTCTTACTCTCTCTTTGGGCTGACTCATGTTTTGGGCATGTTTTTACAGGGGACTTAGGTGAGAAGTTGCGCTTAGGATGAACGTTTATTGTGGAGTCCATCATGTAGTTGGTTTACTTTCAATTATTTCATTTTAGTACTTTGTCACTTAGTTCATAACCTTGATGTAATATTAATGTCTAAGATTTTCTTGTATCAGACTTGTTGAAAAATTTTCAGATATAAAGTTATTTATTTCCTATTCAATTTTAGTGGCTCTGTGAAATCGCCGGGATGAGGTACACCTTTACCCTTAGTTACATATTCAACTTTCGCTGTAAGTTTACTTTTCAGTATTTTTCTTTTTACTGCTATGTACTAGTTTTAATACCGTTTCTTAATTTTCTTCATATCGCTGACCCGGCCGGACGGCTGAATTGTTGTTAAACTGGGATGGAGTGTTACAGGTGTGGTGCGAGCGGTTTGTGTAGTGTGGGTTGTTTGCAGTTTTTAATACTTCTACGCAAGTTGGTTCCAAGCTTGGAAACAAACAGGGGATAAAGTTGTCGAGATAAGGTGATGGGGATCATGGATTGAGGGAGGCCGACTTATTGGATCCCGCACGAGAGATGCGGAGATAGGTGGGATGCAGAATGCGGAATGCGGAGATAGGATCGTCATATAGCCGATTCGAGCCGATAGTCACATTCGGCGGCGCAACTAATTTTTTATGTATATTTATTTCATGTAAAATTAATGAATTTATGTTTCGTATGATCTTGATCGCCTGCAGTGGATTCCAAATCTATAAATACGAGTTTAGGGACTGATTTTCGGGGAACGCGGAATTTGGAGAGAATTTTCGAGATATCGTTGTCTTTCCACAGTGCCGAATCCATGGACCCTTGTGCTAAGGGCAAGTAACTATTTTACTAACCACCCCACTTTAACTACCTCATCACCCATTAGCACCACAAAACTGCTTGTAACTGCTGTTAACCACTGTTTTTCATGTTTCCTGCTGCAACTACATATTTCCATACTACACTTCTCCACTCATAACCACTAAAAACAGCCACTAACTCCACCTTCCAGTAAATATATAACACTCCTTCCCAGTTTTTCAATAATCAGCCATCCGGCCGGGTCAGCGATATAAAGAGAATTATGAAACAGTATTAAAACTAGTACACAGCAGGTAAAAAGTAGAAGCTACTAAAAATTTATCACTAGCAACGGAAGCTAAGAAAGTAAACTAAGGGTAACCACATACCTGATATCTGGAATCACAGAGCCACTACACATGAATAAAACTGAAATAACTGAAAATTTGTACTATCATAATAAGTCTGATACAAGATATATAAAATATTAACAAGTTACACTGTCCACAACTACAAGTATATGCGGAAGGTAAAGGAAAACTGAATGGGAAAAATACTACAAACAGACGCCACCAATGCTCATCCTAGGCGTAGTTTCCCACCTGGGTCACCTGTAAAAAATGTTGCCCACGAGGGGTCAGAGTAAAGAAAAATAACTCCTCCTAGAGACATTAAAAAAAAACTTTTCTTGAATGATGAATGCATGCCTTTTGAAAATAGTTTTGTGCATTAAAACATTTATGCTATGTGTTATGCATGCCTTCAGAACGCTACCTGTTCTATGTTTGCGACTTTCAGTTTAATAACTCAAGTCCCGACGTCCACTAACTGGTGTACTGTCTCACGTCAGGTCTATACTTGAGTTCTAGGTGACTTTTAACCCCTACTAGGAAGGCTCTAGGCAGAGTAGCTCCTAACGCGCATCTGAAACTGACGACCCGAGACCATCTGACGAACTCAATTGTTCTAGTGTCGCGCGGACACGGTCTCGAGTCTACTAACTGTCTCAAGGGGAGTCAACTCCCAAGACACTGCTACTCATAGGATACCATATGCCCTATGAGGAAGGTAGTGCGCCTCTACCAAGCACGAAAAGACTGAAGTGTACTTACTGACCTTTTGGTCAAATGCTACTCTGCTTGGGACATCTCTTTTGGTGAACTACTGAGCGACCCTTGACTTTCTTATGGTCGACTAGAAAAGACTTTCACGCCCTCACTTCGATAAATTCTCACACTTGCGTAAATGTGTAAGATTTCGCACCTAACGCTAGTATATTTGATCTGGCTATTAGGGTATTGGAAAAGGATTTATCCTACAACTAATTCCGCGACCTTTTTACTACTGCAACACCTTTATGTGCTTGACTATGATGCTCATATGAAGTTTACACGTGTGTGCATAAAATAATTTTTTGATATGTCTAACTAGAAAGAATTAGAATTTCTTACAGTGGTGCTGCGGCGCTCGTACACTCGGCGCGGCGACATTTTCTCTTCCGAAGGGAAATCCTACTGCTGGGGATCTTCAGAAGCTGCCCCGACCCCACCAAAGTTTTGCAATTTATGGCAGTCCTAATTTCATAATTTTCCCCTTTAAAATTTTTCGTGAAAAATTTCTATACAACTAGGGTTACAAAATTTTAAGCGTTAAACCACAGATATTACCTTTACGTGGAGTGATTGAGGCTCTCAAAGCGCCAAACCCAAATTCCGCGGAGGATCACGAACTTCAAAACCTATTTAGGGCATTAGGAAACAAAAATTAGTTTAGCCTAATCTCCAAAACGAAGGATCTCCATTAGGGAAAAGAGATAATGGAGGAATCGACTCACCGGAACCAAAATAGTTTCCACTACCACCGGCTAGGGTTGAATCTGACACTTCCACGACCAAGGAAGGAAAAGGAAGGCTCACCGATGCCTGCAGAGGAGGGAGGAGTCGGAAATGGTTTCCGGAGAGGGATCGACCGCCGACTAGGGTAGCGGGATGCGTCGGGTTCGTCGGCTGCGGGAGAAGGAGACGTCGCAGGGTCTGCTTGCGGAACAGGAAATGACGGGAGTCGGGCTGCGGTTTTCTCCCGTGATTGAGGGTTTACGGAGGTTTAAAACTACGGGCTTGCAGTTTTGCTTATTAACCGTAAAGAGAGAGGGGGAAATTGATATTGACACCTCAATCCAATTCCTTTGAAAATTAACCCATTTTCACCACGCGCGTCACTAAAATAAAATGCGTCGCACGCTATTCTTAACGCACTTAACGAACTAACAGTCGCTAACATAAGGAAAAATAACATTATACCTTGACGACGCGCTGCCTCGATCAAAATCCGCCGCGACTTGCCCATATAAATTTTAAATAATTTTTCGCGTCAGATTTTCGGATGTTACAAATCTCCCCTCCTAACACAAATTTTCGTCCTCGTAAATTGTAACCATACCTGAATCGAAGAGAAAAGAATAGTCTGCATTGCTCTTAAGCTCATCCTCTTGCTCCCAAGTATACTCTGGACTGCCACAGTTCATCCAAAGGACTTTGACCATGCGAATCTCTCTATTCCTGAGCTTCTGTATCCTTGAATCCACTATTCTGACTGGTGTAACCCCAACACTAAGATCTGTCGCAATTGGTGCTTCCTCGGTACTGATAATCTGGCTGGAATCTCTGACTGCTCTCCTCAGATAGAAGACGTGGATTACATCATGTACACCACTCATTTTTTCAGGTAAGGCCAACCTTTAAGCAAGCACACCAATTCTTTCCAGCACCTCAAAAGGACCAACGAATCTGGGGCTCAGCTTTTTCATTCGCTTTATTCTAGAGACTCCTCTGACTGGTCTGACCTTCAAATAAACATAGTCTCCAACTCTGAATTCTACTGACATGTGCTTTTGATCATGATACTTGGCCTGACGATCCTGAGCTGTCTTCATACGCTCCTAAATGAGCTTGATCCTGTCAGTGGTCTTATCAATCCATGACTCCCTGATGGTAGATCTCTCTTCTCTTTCAGCCCAACATAACGGTGTCCGACAACGTCGACCATAGAGGGCCTCGAACGGTGCCAATCCAATACTCTCCTGAAAACTGTTATTGTAGGAGAATTCCACAAGAGTAACACATTTCTCTCACTTTCCTCCAAAGTCCAAAATGTACATCCGTAGCAGATCCTCCAAAGTCCTATTTGTGCACTCAGTCTGTCCATCTGTCTGGGGATGGAAAGCGGTGCTGAAATGTAACCTGGTACCCAACCGCTCCTGTACGTATCGCCACTCCCTGGAGGTGAATCTGCCATCTCGGTCTAAAACTATAGTCCTGGGAACACCGTGAAGTCGAATTATCTCGTCTATATATAACTGTGCTAATCTGGGACCCTGATCTGTCTTCTTAAGAGGAATGAAATGGGCAACCTTAGAAAGACGATCTACTATAACCCATAAGGAATCATTCCCACTCTGCGATCTCGGCAGATCATGTATGAAATCCATGGATATATCCTAGAATGTCTACTCAGGAATGGGAAGTGGCTGCAACTTGCTTCCAGGCCTTCGACACTCGGCCTTAACTAATTTGCACGTCTCGCACTTCCCTACATAAACTGCAACATCACTCTTCAAACCTGGCCACCAGACTACCTTCTTGAGATCTGCATACATCTTCGTGCTACCCGGATGTATAGAATATTTGGAATTGTGTGACTCAAATAAAATGTCTTCGCGAAGGTGACTAACAACGAGAATATACACTCTGCCATCAAACAACAATAAATCATCCTGAATAGAGAATCTCTCATTCTGACCTGTTTGCACTGAGCTCCAAATCTCTGTCATCTTTGAATCCAACGGTAGAGCTGTCCTGATTCTATCCTTAATGTTGCAGGTAATCTCCATCAAACTCAACCTTGCAGAATCAAAACTACAGCGTGACACAACGGTGATATCCAGTCTCTCCAGCTCCCGTACTAACTCCTCCTGCTGAGTGAGAAGGAAGAAACACGAACCTCTACGACTAAGATTATCAGCTACAACGTTCGCCTTTCCTGGATGGTACTGAATGTCTACGTCGTAGTCCGATAAGAACTCTAACCATCTGCGCTGTCTCAAATTGAGTTCTCGCTGATCAAAGATATACTTGAGGCTCTTATGATCAGTGAAGATCTCCCAACGAACACCATAGAGATAGTGCCTCCAAATCTTCAGAGCATAAATGACTGCTGCAAGCTCCAAGTCATGCACGGGATAGTTCCTCTCATAAACCTTTAACTGTCTCGAGGTATATGCTACGACCTTTCCATGCTGCATGAGAACACATCCCAAACTCTGACCTGATGTGTCGCTATAAATATGAAACCCGTCAGGCCCTGAAGGTAAACTCAAGATCGGTGCGGTCATCAATCTGCCCTTCAAGTCCTCAAACGCCAACTCACACTCAACAGTCCAATCCAAGCCCTTACCCTTCCTAGTAAGGGTAAGGCTATCTTTGAGAAATCTCTGATGAATCTCCTGTAGTAACCAGCAAGACCCAAAAAAATACGAACCTCTAACACTGTCGTCGGCCTTGGCCAATTCTTAATGGCCTCTATCTTCTTCGGATCGATACTAACCCCTTGCTGACTGATGACATGGCCTAAGAATGCAATCTCTGAAAGTCAGAACTCACACTTTGAAAACTTGGCATACAACTGTTCTTCCTGAGGGTCCTCAAAACAATCTTGAGGTGCGCGACATGATCTTCTGCACTTCTTGAGAATATTAAGATGTCATCGATAAAGACGATAACAAAACGATCCAAGTATTCCCGAAATACCTTGTTCATCAGGTCCATAAATACTGAAGGAGCATTGGTCAGCCCAAACGACAAGACCACGAACTCGAAGTGTCCATACCTAGTACTAAAAGCCGTCTTCTTAACATCCACGTCCCGAATCTTTAACTGATGGTAGCCCGACCTCAAATCTAACTTGGAAAAGGTGCACGAGCCCACCAACTGGACGAACAAATCATCAATCCTGGGAATCGAGTATTTGTTCTTTACTGTCAGCTTGTTCAACTCACGGTAGTCTATGCACAGTCTCAGACTACCATCCTTCTTCTTCAGGAAAAGTACTGGAGCACTCTAAGGTGAAGTACTGAGACGTATAAAACCCAAATCAAGCAACTCCTGCAACTGGCTCTTCAACTCCGCTAGTTCCCTAGGAGTCATCCGATAAGGGGATTTGGCTACCGGTGTAGCCCCAGGCTGCAAGTCTATCGGGAACTCAATCTCTCTATCTGCAGGGGCACCAGGGAGCTCTTCCGGGAAAACATCGGGGAAATCCTGCACCACTGCTACCTCTAATAAGTCAGCTTTAGCCTTCGCATTCATCAGTACTACAAAGGTTTCACAACCCTTGCTGATGCACCTTCTAGGTTGGACTGCGGAGATGATCATCTTCACTACTCCTTTCAAGCCCTGAAAAGAAAACGCCGTCTGATTGGGACCCTAAAACTGTATCTGCTTCGCCCTACAGTCAATTCTGACGTTGACTGTCGAAAGCCAGTCCATTCCAAAAATCAGATCGAATCTTGCAATAGGTAGCTGCAAAGTTTCCACGATAATCTCGGTATCACCAAACTGCACCGGTACCCTGCACTTATCTCTGGTTTGCAGAAGGGATCCATTAGGCATCATGACTTCCAGTGGTACTGTCTCTGGAAAGACTTCTAAATTCAGTTTCCGCACTAGAGATTCTGCGATAAACGAGTGCGAGACACCCGTATCAAATATAATGTTGGAGGGTAAATCACGAATCATAAGGATGTCTACATGAATGGTTTTTAAAATGAAAAGAGTGTCACTACGGAGGATTAAATAAACTTGTTAAGCAAAATAAAACACTTACCAGTCACTACATCCTCCTGATCCTTTGCCTCCTGTTCACCAAGCCCATAAGCTCTGGGCTGCACCAAATCTCGACCTTGTTGTGGTCTTCCATCAGTAATCATCAGAGCTTTGCCCTTGTCTACTCTGCTAGAGCCACCAACCTCATACTTCGACTGCAGGAACAAATTACATTTGTCATCTACAGTAATTTCATAAATGTACAAAAATACAACTAGGTTGATTACCTGATTCGAACCAACTTCCTAACAGAAACGAGTTATGTGTCCAGGTTGACGGCACTTGTAACACACGCCCGCGCTGGCCAAACACTCACCTGGATGGCGACGCTGACACTTGGGGCAAAGGAGGTAGTCCTTGCTCCTGTCACCAGATTGACCATTCTTCCTCGCATCAGGCTTCTGCTTCTTGTTCCAGTTCTTCCCTTGGTCATTCCTGCCAGTGGCGGAACTAGGATTTTGAAGTCGCACGGACACAATCTAAGTACTGTCAATTCGGGAGGTTCGGGGAGCAGCACACCATGAGTGGGGGTTCGGGGGCAGCGCCCCGAATTTTTTTTTTGCAAAGATATTTTTGTAAGGAAAATATTAAACACTATTACAATCAAAAATTGAACATAAAATTACAAAAGAATTGGTTTTCCTGTTAGACTTCGACGGATTGAAAGCATATAACTCGCTCTCACATCTGGACCATCCAGAATCATTGAGGAGCATCCGTTTGGTTACTTATAGGGATACCACTACCAGATATCGTGTCTTGAGACTCTTGACACGTTCATATGTCACCTTAGATGGATAATTTTTAGGTATAAGTATTTTGTGAGAATAATATACTGACGTGCGTTTCCACTCAAATGTGGACAGTAGATTTCTTCACTAAAATTCCAAACCCATGACTATTCCTTTCATGAGTTTGAGATGGTATCAAATTGGCTTATTGTATAAGTGTAAATACCCCCAATTGGGGATGAATAAACTATTTGGTTCATTCTTTCTCTCTTCTTCTAGATCCTTGTAAATTGAACATGATATTTTTCTTTTTACATGCTTCTTTGTTTAGAGTGATAATTACTTTAGAATGTTACACGCTGAGACTTTATGGGTAGAAAAAACTTTTTAAAATTTGAAAATTATGTTAAAACTCATAAGAGACTTGACTTCAAGCAGCACAATGTTTCATTGAATGTGAAATCAATTATTTTGCATATCTAAAGCGTAATAAAAAACATTGTAAATAACATTTAGTGTACAATTACTGTAGTAGATCATAAAAACAACTCATAACACAATCTAATGGACAAAATAAAGAAAGTGATCAATTAAACTACAAATAATGCATCAAAAACAATTAGACGTGGAAAATTTAGCGACGAGATCGGGAGCCTGCTAGGTTTAGCTATTTCACATGCCTTTTGGCGGTTCCAAGTAGGTTGTTGACTTCGGAGGTGAATTCTCAATAACTAATGTAAGAATTAATGCATTAGTTTACCCATCAGAATATAAAATATGTAAACAACAATGAAATAGAACTTACAATGTAATGGGAGTCGGTATTAAGGTATTATATGCAATACAAGCATCTAAGGAGGAGGAAGAAGAAGAAGAAGCCAAATTTAGTGACGAGATCGGGAGCCTGCTAGGTTTAGCGACGGGATCAGGACGGGATCGGGAGCCTGCTAGGTTTAGCGACGGGATCGGGACGGGATTGGGAGTCGGAGCAGGTAGCGGCGACGGGATCGGGAGCCGGGAGCGGAGACGGGATCGGGAGCAGGAGGATATGAAACCTAATTTAGCGAAAAACCGATCGGGCACGTGCCCTACCGTGCCCAGAGCTAGTTCCGCCCATGATTCCTGCTTTGTTGCGGCTGATGCGAATCCTGAGATCGCTTCACACGGAAATTACTTCACTTCTAAACCTTCTGCTGGCCAGCCTCCAGCCTGCGAGCCGTATCCACTAAGCTCCTGTAATCAGCGTTGACCATAGTCATCAGCAGCTGCCTCAACGAGTCACTTAAACCATCCACAAAACGGCTGCACTTCTCAGCCTGGTCTCCCTGCATTACGCCCGCATATCGAGCCAGATGGGTAAGCTCTCGCTCGTATACAGCAACAGTCCTATCCCCCTGGAAGAGCCTAAGGTACTTCTCCTCGAGACCTCGTCGTGCAGAAGGAGGCACGAACCAACTTGCAAGGGCTATAGAAAATTTGTCCCACGTAAACATGTCTGGCGTACGACCTGGCCAACAGGTCGTACGCCAGGTTTCACAACCCTGGTACCACTGGTACCTCTAATAAGTCAGCTTTAGCCTTCGCATTCATCAGTACTACAAAGGTTTCACAACCCTTGCTGATGCACCTTCTAGGTTGGACTGCGGAGATGATCATCTTCACTACTCCTTTCAAGCCCTGAAAAGAAAACGCCGTCTGATTGAGACCCTAAAACTGTATCTCTGCTTCGCCCTACAGTCAATTCTGACGTTAACTGTCGAAAGCCAGTCCATTCCAAAAATCAGATCGAATCTTGCAATAGGTAGCTGCAAAGTTTCCACGATAATCTCGGTATCACCAAACTGCACCGGTACCCTGCACTTATCTCTGGTTTGCAGAAGGGATCCATTAGGCATCATGACTTCCAGTGGTACTGTCTCTGGAAAGACTTCTAAATTCAGTTTCCGCACTAGAGATTCTGCGATAAACGAGTGCGAGACACCCGTATCAAATATAATGTTGGAGG
The DNA here is from genome assembly GCA_039583875.1 of Platanthera guangdongensis. Lineage (NCBI taxonomy): Eukaryota > Viridiplantae > Streptophyta > Magnoliopsida > Asparagales > Orchidaceae > Platanthera > Platanthera guangdongensis. The sequence continues at coordinate 217,909,627 of CM077163.1, read as the reverse complement.
GTAAATCACGAATCATAAGGATGCCTACATGAATGGTTTTTAAAATGAAAAGAGTGTCACTACGGAGGATTAAATAAACTTGTTAAGCAAAATAAAGCACTTACCAGTCACTACATCCTCCTGATCCTTTGCCTCCTGTTCACCAAGCCCATAAGCTCTGGGCTGCACCAAATCTCGACCCTGTTGTGGTCTTCCATCAGTAATCATCAGAGCTTTGCCCTTGTCTACTCTGCTAGAGCCACCAACCTCATACTTCGACTGCAGGAACAAATTACATTTGTCATCTACAGTAATTTCATAAATGTACAAAAATACAACTAGGTTGATTACCTGATTCGAACCAACTTCCTGACAGAAACGAGCTATGTGTCCAGGTTGACGGCACTTGTAACACACGCCCGCGCTGGCCAAACACTCACCTGGATGACGACGCTGACACTTGGGGCAAAGGGGGTAGTCCTTGCTCCTGTCACCAGATTGACCATTCTTCCTCGCATCAGGCTTCTGCTTCTTGTTCCAGTTCTTCCCTTGGTCATTCCTGCCAGTGGCGGAACTAGGATTTTGAAGTCGCACGGACACAATCTAAGTACTGTCAATTCGGGAGGTTCGGAGAGCAGCACACCATGAGTGGGGGTTCGGGGGCAGCGCCCCGAATTTTTTTTTTGCAAAGATATTTTTGTAAGGAAAATATTAAACACTATTACAATCAAAAATTGAACATAAAATTACAAAAGAATTGATTTTCCTGTTAGACTTCGACGGATTGAAAGCACATAACTCGCTCTCACATCTGGACCATCCAGAATCATTGAGGAGCATCTGTTTGGTTACTTATAGGGATACCACTACCAGATATCGTGTCTTGAGACTCTTGACACGTTCATATGTCACCTTAGATGGATAATTTTTAGGTATAAGTATTTTATGAGAATAATATACTGACGTGCGTTTCCACTCAAATGTGGACAGTAGATTTCTTCACTAAAATTCCAAACCCATGACTATTCCTTTCATGAGTTTGAGATGGTATCAAATTGGCTTATTGTATAAGTGTAAATACCCCCAATTGGGGATGAATAAACTATTTGGTTCATTCTTTCTCTCTTCTTCTAGATCCTTGTAAATTGAACATGATATTTTTCCTTTTACATGCTTCTTTGTTTAGAGTGATAATTACTTTAGAATGTTACACGCTGAGACTTTATGGGTAGAAAAAACTTTCTAAAATTTGAAAATTATGTTAAAACTCATAAGAGACTTGACTTCAAGCGGCACAATGTTTCATTGAATGTGAAATCAATTATTTTGCATATCTAAAGCGTAATAAAAAACATTGTAAATAACATTTAGTGTACAATTACTGTAGTAGATCATAAAAACAACTCATAACACAATCTAATGGACAAAATAAAGAAGGTGATCAATTAAACTACAAATAATGCATCAAAAACAATTAGACGTGGAAAATTTAGCGACGAGATCGGGAGCCTGCTAGGTTTAGCTATTTCACATGCCTTTTGGCGGTTCCAAGTAGGTTGTTGACTTCGGAGGTGAATTCTCAATAACTAATGTAAGAATTAATGCATTAGTTTACCCATCAGAATATAAAATATGTAAACAACAATGAAATAGAGCTTACAATGTAATGGAAGTCGGTATTAAGGTATTATATGCAATACAAGCATCTAAGGAGGAGGAAGAAGAAGAAGAAGCCAAATTTAGTGACGAGATCGGGAGCCTGCTAGGTTTAGCGACGGGATCGGGACGGGATCGGGAGCCTGCTAGGTTTAGCGACGGGATCGGGACGAGATTGGGAGTCGGAGCAGGTAGCGGCGACGGGATCGGGAGCCGGGAGCGGAGACGGGATCGGGAGCAGGAGGATATGAAACCTAATTTAGCGAAAAACCGGTCGGGCACGTGCCCTACTGTGCCCAGAGCTAGTTCCGCCCATGATTCCTGCTTTGTTGCGGCTGATGCGAATCCTGAGATCGCTTCACACGGAAATTACTTCGCTTCTAAACCTTCTGCTGGTCAGCCTCCAGCCTGCGAGCCGTATCCACTAAGCTCCTGTAATCAGCGTTGACCATAGTCATCAGCAGCTGCCTCAACGAGTCACGTAAACCATCCACAAAACGGCTGCACTTCTCAGCCTGGTCTCCCTGCATTACGCCCGCATATCGAGCCAGATGGGTAAGCTCTCGCTCGTATTCAGCAACAGTCCTATCCCCCTGGAAGAGCCTAAGGTACTTCTCCTCGAGACCTCGTCGTGCAGAAGGAGGCACGAACCAACTTGCAAGGGCTATAGAAAATTTGTCCCACGTAAACATGTCTGGCGTACGACCTGGCCAACAGAATGGTCATACTATTTAAAACGAACGAATCACTTCCAAAAATAAAAGGAATTTTCATAACACTTTACCTGCAGGATCATCTGCCCGGTACTTGTCCCACTAGACCTTTGCCTCTCCTCGGAGGAGGAAAACTGCCAGAGGAACCTTCTTGTTCTCTGGGCACTCCAAAACATCCAGCAGGTCTCTGGTGTTTGCTACCCAATCATCTGTGTCCATCGGGGTCTCATCCCCACTGTAGTTCGAAGGTTGAAGCTCTCTAAAGTTCCTCAAATAGCGCTCCAGGGTCATCTCCACGGGTGCTGGGGCAGGAGCTGGTGCAGGGGCTGATACTTGTACTGGAACTGGAAACCCTGCAGCCAGTCCTCTCTGAAACTCCATCAAGGCAACGGTAACCGACTTGGCAATCTGAGATGCTCTGTCGGTGCCCTCTGGAGCTGCTGGAACTGGTGGTACCTGTGGCACGACAGCGTCTCCCATAGTCGCGTTAGGAACAAGGTCCAGACGTGAAGATTCACCCGGTTCACTGACTCGAGGTGCCTAATAGAACATAAAAAGAAATCTAATTATTTATCAAGTATCTGAGAAATCTGACTTAAAAATTATATTTCGTACTATTGCGAAAACTAAGGCTTCAACGCAACTTAAAATACTCTACTAATAAGAGTTTACTTTTACACAATCCTATGACTCTGTGAAAACCTTCTAGGGTCTAGGGATTCTAAACCTGGCTCTGATACCAATTTGTAACACCACTTCCCAGTTTTTCAATAATCAGTCATCCGGCCAGGTCAGCGATATAAAGAGAACTAGGAAACATTATTAAAACTAGTACACAACAGGTATAAAGTAGAAGCTACTAAAAATTTATCACTAGCAACGGAAGCTAAGAAAGTAAATTAAGGGTAACCACATACCTGATATCTGAAATCACAGAGCCACTACACATGAATAGAACTGAAATAACTGAAAATTTGTACTATCATAATAAGTCTGATATAAGATATATAAAATATTAACAAGTTACACTGTCCACAACTACAAGTATATGCTGAATGTGAAAAACTGAATGAGAAAAATACTACAAACTGACGTCACCAATGCTCATCCTAGGCGTAGTTTCCCACCTGGGTCACCTGTAAAAAACGTTGCCCACGAGGGGTCAGAGTAAAGAAAAATAACTCCTCCTAGTGACATTAAAAAAAAACTTTTCTTGAATGATGAATGCATGCCTTTTGAAAATAGTTTTGTGCATTAAAATATTTATGTTATGTGTTATGCATGCCTTCAGAACGCTACCTGTTCTATGTTTGCGACTTTCAGTTACTAACCCAAGTCCCTGCGTCCACTAACTGGTGTACTGTCTCACGTCAGGTCTATACTTGAGTTCTAGGTGACTTCTAACATGCACCCCTACTAAGAAGGCTCTAGGTAGAGTAGCTCCTAACGCACATCTGAAACTGACGACCCGAGACCATCTGACGAACTCAATTGTTCTAGTGTCGCGCGGACACGGTCTCGAGTCTACTAACTGTCTCAAGGGGAGTCAACTCCCAAGACACTGCTACTCATAGGATACCATATGCCCTATGAGGAAGGTAGTGCGCCTCTACCAAACATGAAAAGACTGAAGTGTGTTTACTGACGTTTTGGTCAAATGCTACTCTGCTTGAGACATCTCTTTTGGTGAACTACTGAACGACCCTTGACTTTCTCATGGTCGACTATAAGAGACTTTCACGCCCTCACTTCGATAAATTCTCACTTGCGTAAACGTGTAAGATTTCGTACCTAACGCTAGTATATTTGATCTGGCTATTAGGGTCTTGGAAAAGGATTTACCCTACAACTAATTCCGCGACCTTTTTCCTACGGCAACACATTTATGTGCTTGACTATAATGCTCGTACGAAGTTTACACGTGTGTTCATAAAATAATTTCTTGATATGTCTAACTAGAAAGAATTAGAATTCCTTACAGTGGTGCTGCGACGCTCGTACACTCGACGTGGCGACATTTTCTCTTCCGAAGGCAAATCCTACTGCTGGGGATCTTCAGAAAGCTGCCCCGACCCCACCAAAGTCCTGCAATTTAGGGCAGTCCTAATTTCATAATTTTCCCCTTTAAAAGTTTCCGTGGAAAATTTCTATACAACTAGGGTTACAAAATTTTAAGCGCTAAACCACAGATATTACCTTTACGTGGAGTGATTGAGGCTCTCAAAGCGCCCAACCCAAATTCCGCGGAGGATCACGAACTCCAAAACCTATTTAGGGCATTAGAAAACAAAAATTAGTTTAGCCTAATCTCCAAAACGAAGGATCTCCATGAGGGAAAAGAGATAATGGAGGAATCGACTCACCAGAACCAAAATAGTTTCCACTACCACCGGCTAGGGTTGAATCCGGCACTTACACGGCCAAGGAAGGAAAAGGAAAGCTCACCGATGCCTGCAGAGGAGGGAGGAGGAGTCGGAAATGTTTTCCGGAGAGGGATCGGCCGCCGGCTAGGGTAGCGGGATGCGCCGGGTTCGTCGGCTGCGGGAGAAGGAGACATCGCGGGGTCTGCTTGCGGAACGGGAAATGACGGGAGTCAGGTTGCGGTTTTCTCCCGTGATTGAGGGTTTACGGGGGTTGCGGTTTTGCTTATTAACCCATTTTCACCGCGCGCGTCACTAAAATAAAATGTGTCGCGCACTATTCTTAACGCACTTAACGAACTAGCGGTCGCTAACATAAGGAAAAGTAACATTATACCGTGACGACGCGCTGCCTCGATCAAAATCCGCCGCGACTTGCCCCTACAAATTTTAAATAATTTTTCGCGTTAGATTTTCGGATGTTACAAAATAACCACCTCCAATTTGCCAATTCCTGAACAGCCGGGCTTCACTTCCCCTTGCCTGTTGCCTTACTTTGCAGGAAAGGACTCCCAGCCCACTATTCCCACATCTCCAGCCCTCTCCCTTGAATCCAGCATCAGAAAATCCTCCTTAAAGTGCAGCACCTGCTGTCCGGAGTCAATTTCTGGACCGAAAAGAGCCTTGCTGGCCACTAAAACCCACCAAGAAACCAGCCACTACCTTCCTCGACTCGTGATTTGTTCCCCAATAGTCCCAATACTCCTCCCTGACCCCCACTAGCCTAATACATTCCACCCGAGCCTCCTGATTGCAGAAGAATTCCATTCAACTCAGCAGAATCACAGTCAGTTCGGTGTCCAGCTCCTGAAATCAGTAACTATTCAGCCTTGGGTCTCTGATTGCCTAAACAAGTTCTAGTTTGAAGTCAAATTAGTCATAGTTAAATATCTAGCGAGCAGTTATATTATTTTGGATGTTGTTTTGTATGTGTTTGCCCAAAACTTGTACTATTTCTAGGATCTATTTGCCCAGACTTTAATTGATCAACACTGAACTTTAATTCAACAAGCAATTACTTGTTTATTTAATACTTTATCAATTGTTATTGTTTGTGAATTTCTTTATTAAATTTAGAATTTATTGTTAATTAGTCATTGGACAATTACCCGTGTTTCACAAAATCTAGATTTCTACCATTCTAGGACACTCCATAAACACCAACTCTTTGTGTTCCTTAAGAGGGCACACATACAAACATCTTGACCAGTCCTGCGTCTATGACCTTTGTGAATATATCAGAAAGCTGGTGTGCAGCACAAAAATGTTGGAGATAAATTTCGTGGAGCTGGACTTGTTTTTGATGAAGTGACAATTTACATCAATATGTTTGCTGCATACATGAAAAACTGAATTTTCTACTACACGGAATGCAACTTTATGGTCACTATAGAGGACTGCAGGAGATCTGAGAGATATACGGAGAATAGTAAGAAGACTTTCCAATAAAGTCCAAAAAAAGTAAAGGTCATTGAACGATATTCAGCTCTAATAGATGATTGTGTCACCATGGTTTGTTTCTCGCATCCTACCAGAGCCAAGCACATTTGTCTGCAGATTCTGAAAGATACAGTAAAACTGAAAGAAAGTGACATGACACTTCATAGAGTTTGTAATAAGACTAACTGATAAGTGATTGCAAATAAAAGAAGAGAGATGTAGAGTAGAAACCAAAGTAAGAGCAGAGCAATGGATGGATCCCTTTCCAGCAAGAAAGGAAAGAGTTCCATCAACAATGTTTACCTTGTCTTTGCCAGACAATGGTGAATATGAAACAAAACTTGCTGATGACCCAACCATATGGTTAGTCACCTCAGAGTCAATTATCCAATGAGTAGTAAGCGGTATGGTAGCAGAATGAGTACTTGGAGTACTTGAATGGGTAAATGACGAGGATGGGCCAGGACAGGGCTCAGAGGATAACCCATGCATAATGTGGAGGAGGGTCATCATCTCATTAGTATAAAAGGACCCAGGTAAAGAATGAAGCCCAGAGATCTGGCCACCAGAGGTACTATCATCAAAGAACTCAGTCAGGTGAGCAGATCAAGGAGAGATAAAATTGGATCAGCCACGATTGTGTCTTCCACGAGGTACCATTCCACCTCTCGGTGGAGGGAACCCATGCAATTTGAAGCAAGTGTCACACATATGCCGACTCTGGCCACAACAGTTACACATAAAGTGGACTTTGTGCATGGGCCCAGGCTTAAAGTCCCGAGGACTGGTGCCTCCAGAATGAGAATCAGCAAGGTCAGAACCACTAGTGATGACCTCTGAACTCCAAGACTGGCGACAGTCATATTCCAGCTGGACAATGCCATAGGACTCTGACAATAAAAGGACCAAAGTGCGCCCAAAGATCTAAACAATGATCTGATCAAAGTCCATGTGTAAACTATGTAGAAACAAACACCCTGTTATGATCTTCATGAGCATGAACAAGGATCGCATCAGCGGAGCAGACAAGGTCATGGGAGACAAAGTGGCAATATTCCTGATATAGCTAAGTGAACTCCAAATAACAGGCAGACAATAGTCGATCACCCTGTTGAAGAAGGAAAATCATCCTTCGTAGCTAAAATATTTGAGCAGTGTTTTCTTTCTGGGAATATAAGGATTCAGCACGACTCCAAATGTACAAAATGGTATCCAAGAATAGATAATTCTGTGCAATAGTTTCTTGCATATAATTGATCAACCATGACATAACCAAATAGTTCTTGAATTCCCATTGTCCCAAACTGGACGCAGTCTTCACTGGCTCCTTAATAGTACCGTTAACATAGACAAACAACCAAAGACTCTTAAGAGACAGGACAATGGATCGGGACCAAGATAAATAATTTGGGGAATCAAGATGAATCTTGGTAATTTGAGAAGTCGTTTGATTGTGCCCAACCCGGGTAGATCCGGCGGGTTGAGAGTCGTCACAAGAATCAACCACAACAGACATTATGAGATCGGAGAACAAACAACAACAAAATGCCGAAGAATTTCGAATTAGGTCACAAACAACCACAGGAAGGCCGCCTGCAGGGAATTTTTTTGTGCACAACCAATAGGACCGCCCAGGAGCCTAGAGCATTAAATCCTTGAGGTTCGAAGGCAAACAATGCCTGAAGGAGATAGATCCCTTTTCATTCAATCCTCCTGGTATGTGAGAGAGGAGGGAAAAGTGAAATTTTTCAACATAAAAAAAAATCAGGCAAATCAGACGGTTGACGGAGGAGGAGACATCTAGCGGAGGTGATTGGCCCGTACACCGATCGGCACACTATAGGAGGGTCAAAGCTCTAGGCGGTAAGAGAGAAAGAAGGGGAGAAGAGAAGGATCGGCGGTAGAAATGTGAGGAGAGAAGGAAGCGAGGTGGACGAACGAAATTGGCGGGCGGCGGATTGAGCGAGCGGAAGACGAGCGGCTAGGGCTCGGATACCATGTTTGAACTTTACAATTAATTGATTATGCAAAATAAAGGAGACACTCTACATATAGTAGGGGGAATTACAAGGAATTACATTAAACAATAAATAACTAATAGCTAATTACTTCTATCAGTAAGAAATATAATCAAATAAATAAAGATCTAGCAAAATGAGCAAGATATTATTATGGATTCTTTCTTAGATATTATTTCAGTTTCTTTTCCTATTTTTTTCCGGATATGAAATCTATTTAAAGGGAAGAAATCTCAAATTATTGGAGGCTGAAATTAAGATTTGAAGAGGAGGAAAACCTCTCTCCAAGCCCAAGTTGGCCTGGTTCCTCTCCTCCCCCAACCAGCCCTGCTGCTGCCTTATTCCAGCAGCCTAATGGCTGTCCAGCGCCCCAATAGCTGCTTGCCCAGCTGCTGTACAGCCCAAGTTGCTGTCGAGACCTCATGCAAGCATTCCCCAGCATTCCTAGTAGCTGTTTGATCCTGCTAAAGCCTCCCAGCGCCTCCCAAGTGGCTGCGGGAGCCTTCCTGTTACATCCATAAAACCCTCCATAACCCCCTAAGTCTTCTGAGCCAACTGCACATATGATTCACACACCTCGCCATCAAAGCAAGCTCCACCACATTCCCAAATAACTTACCTTGTCCTAGTGCTTGTCGACTGCTTACATACAGCATCATATTTGATTTTTCTCCTTGTAGCAAAGTGTTGGATAATCTCTACCTTCGTCTCTTTTGTGCTCTATGCCATTTGCAATTATTTTATGTTTTGTATTGTTTTCACTATGATTGAGCTTAATTATTCAATTCCTTATTTGTTATCGTCTTTTCCTTTCATATTGTGTGCATGAATTAAATTGTGGAAAACTAGGTCCTCTATTTTAAATCCTTAAGTAGTCATCACGCTAGCATGTCAAGACTATTTAACACCTAATTTTAATTATTGTATGAGTAACCGCATGCAACTTGATTCCAATTTGCACGCACTTTGGATTCATGTTTCCGGTTTACATCGACCCCAAATGTCCGAATGAACTAAAGAAAATGAAGCATAACTCCTAATATAATTTTTTGGAGGGGGGGGGGGGGAGGTTGAATGACGTTGTTTCTCATAGATACAAAATTCACACGTAAACTCAGAAAAATCGAAAATACGGAAAAATTTTATGTAAAATTGGGAGAGGTGTATGACCAAGAAGCCGATGTAAGTCAACTGAAGTGATGGAAGATAGTGTTGAGGGAGGTAAATTCATAATATACAGCTTGTTCTACAGTCATTTCCTACCAATAATACTTCGTGTCCGGCAATCCTGCACCACAAGAGAAGAGAAATAATAAGTAATGGAATAGTCATGATCATGACTAAGAACACTAACATAGAGAAGATTAAATTGTGAACCAGGAACATGAAGTACATAGCATAGAGAAAGAAAGGAGATAAGAGACACATCTACAGATCCATTAACCGGAGTGTTTTCTCCATTGCCAATTGTGGTAAACTTGAGACAACCAATGTCTGTGCACCGCAAAGGTTCCTGTAGAGTAATACGATTTGTCCCTTTTTCAAGACGAGCTATGAGAGAGACATGATATCTCTTCATTGGAAGCTAAGGCATGTGCCCAGAAGTTTGAGTAACCAATCCTCGAAGGCTCTGAAGTTCCCCCCTCAAAATGTCAATTTCAGATTGAGGCGTGCAAAAACGTCCACTGCGTAAGAAATTTGGTGAGGAGATTTTTGTTGTTGCCCGGGAAACCCATGTTTTTCATAGCACGTTGTCTCAACGTGATTTGTCCGACCATAATAGGTAGCTTCATTGGAAGTTTAGTATCCATGACTGAACTCGACTATCATCATGAAGTCATGGCTTAGTAGGCTCAGTCGAGGGTCTCTATTAGATGATGGAGGCCCTTCATCTGAAGTAATTGGCATACCGGGTGGACCCACTCAACAAAATTCTTCTTCCCAGTGAGAGAAATAATGGTGATTTGTAGCTCATCTCAAACTTCATATATAAGAGTGGAAGCAGAAGAGACCTGAGGAGTGGAATCATCCATCGAACAATAACTAGGGGTGCAAGTTGAGTTGAGCTGACTCGAAAAAAGCTCGACTCGAGCTCGAGCCTGTGCAGCTCGAGCTCGAGCTTGGATATTATTGTTCATGAGGTCACGAGCCGGCTCACGAGTTTTTTTTCTACATTTTAAAAAATATATACAGAAAATAAGGCTCATGAGCTAAAAAACTCGTGAGGAGCTCGAGCTGAAAAAAAAAAACACTAACGGGTATTGTGAGCTTCTTCTGTGTGCTGGGGATTTTTGTGAGTAGATATGATCCCAGGAGAGCTTCGGAGAGTTCCTCGCGGAAGCTCCACGGGAGCATCTATGAGCTCCGGAAAGCTTCGACGAGTTCCTTGTAGAAACTCTTGGAGAGATTTTTATGGGTCGAAATCGGTTAGGCTGAAGTGAGCAACTGAAGAAGACGTAGGAGACAAAGGTTTCTATGAGGTTATTCATCGAGCTAAGGGTTTCAACAAGCTTCCCACGAGCTTCAACGGGTTCTTAATGAGAGATCTTGGTGACCATGGGGTCAGATGTCCACCATGCGAGAACAGTGAGAGCAGTGTGTGCGGGAGTCGACATATATCTTCAAGCACAAATGAAAAATCAGCGAGCCTAGTAGTTCAACCGGTAAGAGCAGGACTTCATGAATTGTATGGCTTTGATACCATTTGAAAAAAATGACAAAAGCGCATAAAATTTGTATTTACTTCATGTAATACAAACACATGCACACATATTAATAGTTGCAAGGAGTGACACCTAAACTCCAAAGCAGGGGCGAACCCAAGTACAGACACACCCGGGAAAGTGCCCGTGTGTAAATTCTGAAAAAAAAGGCTAGTACATACATAGACAGCACTAAAAAGTCAAGAATAGACATTTATGTCAGCTGCCAATTTTGAATAAAATGGATAAATGACTAAACATAGCTTCCTAGCCCTGTCCTGTTATACAAATTGAAGAAGGAAAAAAGGGAAAGCCATCATATCTAGCGGTACTAGAAGGAAAAAAGCAACTGTAGTCATGTCTTAGTATTTTCAGCAATCTATTTAGGCATTTTCTCTCTCATCAAGCTGTAAGAAGTTTCTCTTCTCATATATTTGAATTAACAAAAAGAAGCCATGTTTTTTATTTTTCTTATTGAAAAACCTTATATCGCTCATCCCAAAATCTTCATTTAAATCTTATATTCCACAGTAAAATAAATCCTCGGATAACTCATCTTACTAAATAACTACATGTGCATTTAAGTCACCTCCAATAATTATCGAACTTTCATTAGGTGTATATTAAAGTTGTTCACTCTTCTCTTTCAAAAATTAAGATTTCAAACAAACTTCTATTCCAACTAGACGCATAGACGCTTATCACATTGATAATATTTCTGTGCGAACAGAAAAGAGCAGACCGAAAATTTGGAGTAATGTAAACTTTATTATCCAAAAAGGTATCAATTAAAATGGTATAGCCTCCCTTTTATAGAATGAAGGAGATGAGAGAGATTACACTTAAACAATGTGGGACTAAAAATTTACAAGTATATGCGGCTTTACAAAAACAAACCGACCAGGCCAGGCGGTTAGACAAGCCGGCTAACCGCCCGACAACCAACAAGAGGAGAGAACAAGCGTCACAAAGATCAAGACGCCGCAGGAGACCGCTAGACCGCCCGGTCTCCAAGTCGTCTGAGACAAACCGCTAGACCGCTGGGATACCAAACAGCAACAGCTCGGCAAACAGACCGGCCAGAATAAACCGGTAGACCGCCCGGTCTCTGAACAGCAACAGACCGCCCGGCCTCCATATTGCAACACTCCCCCTCAAGCTGGAGCATAGATATCAATCATGCTCAGCTTGTCGCAAATGTGGAAAAAAGAAGTGGACACCGGCTTGGTGAAGATGTCTGCCAACTCGTTGTCTGAAGTGATGAATGAAGTACAAATCTGTTTCTTCAAGATCTCCTCCCGAATGAAATGACAGTCGACTTCTATGTGCTTCGTTCTCTCATGAAAGACCGGATTTTTGGAGATGTATATCGCGACCTTATTGTCACAGAGCATAGGAAGAGGATAGTTGTACACCTCTCCTAAATCAAGCATGAGAGCCCGTAACCATTTCAACTCACATGTGGTTGATGACATACTGCGATATTCTGCCTCTGCACTGCACCTAGAGACCACAGACTGTTTCTTGCTCTTCCAACTCACAAGATTGCCTCCAACAAACGCGCAGAAACCTGATGTCGACTTGCAGTCCCCTTTGTCATCAGCATAACTCGAATCAGAGTACGCTTCAACCCTTAGGTGACCATTCTTCTGAAAGAGGAGTCCTTTCCCTGGTGCTGCTTTAATATACTCCAATATCCTCAGCGCAGATTGTAGATGACACTCCCTATGAGCTTGCATGAACTGGCTCACCGTGCCAATAACATAAGAGATGTCGGGTCTGGTTACTGTGAGATAAATGAGTTTGCCCACCAGACGTCGATATCTCGTAAGATCAGATAGAAGAAGCGAGTCATCTGTCCAAGTTTTGTGTTCCCCAATAGCCATGGGAGATCAGGCAGGTTTAGCACCAGTTAATCCTGCCTCATTTAGAAGATCAAGAGCATACTTCCGTTGGGACAGGACCATGGAGTTGAGCTTCCTAGAGATTTCAATTCCCAAAAAGTATTTCGGGGAGCTCATATCCTTCGTGACTAAGTGCTGACGGAGGTGTTTCTTTGTCAACGTTACCCCATCCTGGTCATCGCCAGTAAGAAGAATGTCATCAACATAAATGACAAGAACTACCAGACCAGAGGCAGTTTTCCGAACGAACAAGAAGTGATCTGCGGAGCTTCTTGTAAAACCAATGGCCGCAACGATGCCGCTAAACTTGTCAAACCAGGCACAGAGACTTTGCTTGAGGTCATAGATAACCTTCTTTAGCCGGCATACTCGTGTCTCCCCCTGAGCAACATACCCAGGAGGTTGCTCCATGTAAACATCTTCCTAAAGATCCCCATAAAGAAAAGCATTCTTGACATCCAGCTGTGAAATAGACCAATCTCTGTTGACAGCCACAGAGAGAAGGACCCTAATAGTACTGAGACGAGCAACTGGAGAGAAAGTGTCAAAGTAATCAACCCCATAAGTTTGGGTAAAACCCTTGGCAACAAGTCGAGCCTTGTAACGATCCACACTGCCATCGGGAAGGAATTTCACCACAAAGACCCAGCGACAGCCAACAACATCTGTACCGAAAGGAGGAGGAACCAGGGTCCAGGTACCCGTTCAGTGAGAGTAGCAATCTCCTCATCCATGACAGCTTTCCAATGAGGAACAGTAAGGGCCTCTTAGTAGGAACGGGGGGTGGCAGTGACTGAGATAACAAGTGCAAAAGCTCGGCGAGAAAGGGTAAGACGATCATAAGAAACAACTGCAGCAAGCGGGTGTTGGGTACATGCTCGAACCCCTTTGCGAAGGGCAATGGGGAGATCCAGGGCAGCGGGTTCCGCAGTATCCGGAGCGTCCGTGGTGGAGAGAGCTGGCCCGGGAGTAGAGAGAGACGGCTGCGAAGAGGGTGGAGACGACCGTGGAGATGGTGGAGATGGTGGAGAGGGTGGAGATGATGGAGATGATGGAGATGACGGAGATGGTGGAGATGGTGGAGATGGTAGAGACGATGGAGGTGGTGGAACGTCAGGAGGAGCAGAGAGAAGAGATGGGGCGGTTTGAGAAGTAGGATCAGCAGGAGTAGAGGAGGAAGCTGGAGAGAAGTAAGAAGCATTTTCAAAGAACGTGACATCCGCAGAGACAAACTGCTGGCGGGTAACGGGGTCAAAACAATAATAAACTTTCTGAGTGGTAGAGTACCCCAGAAAGACACATTTAGTGGCCCGTGGGGAGAGTTTGTCACGGGTGGCAGCGGGAGAATGCACAAAGGCGGTGCACCCAAAGATGCGCAGAGTAAGGGGAAAAGGATTCTTGGTGGGATAAAGAATGGAGAATGAGGTGGCACCGCGGAGAACCGTGGAGGGAATGCGGTTGATGAGATAACAGGAGAGGAGGACAACATAGCCCCTATAGGAGCGAGGAACATGCATTTGGGTCAGCAGAGTGCGAGCGACATCAAGGAGGTGACGGTTTTTGCGTTCCACCACCCCATTTTGTTGGGAGATGTAGACACAACTAGTTTGACGAATAATATCATGATGCATAAAGAAAGAAGAAAAATCATGGCTAAGATACTGCTTAGCATTGTCAGAACGAAGTATTTTAATAGACGTATCAAACTGAGTCTTGATCATAGAATAAAAGGATGTCCAGACAGAGAACAGTTCGGAGCGATCCTTGAGAAGGTACACCCACGTACACCGAGAGAAATCATCAATAAATGTAACAAAATAGGAACTACCCCGACCGATGGTGAGGGTAGGAGCAGGACCCCACACGTCAGAGTGAACGAGGTCGAAGGGACGGGAAGAGCCACGACTCTGCGTTGGCGGGAAGGATGAGCGATGATGTTTGCCGAGCTGACATGCATCACAGTTTAGAGGAGGATGATGAGGAGGGAGGTGGGGCAGAAGCTGGCGCAGAAGCCGTGGAGGAGCATGTCCAAGGCGAAGATGCCATTGGAGAAGATCTGTAGAGGAGGAGGAAAATGCGGATAGAGCGGAAACGTTGTCGAGGAAGTAAAGGCCGCCACTCTCAGTCCCAGTAGCAATCGTCCGTTGGGAGTCCGGATCCTGAAAAGAACAAGAAGTAGAAGTGAATGTGACGGAACACCGTAATTGCTTGCATAGAGAAGTAACCGATAATAAATTGCAAGGGAACAGGGGCACGTAGAGGGTATCCGCCAGACGAAGAGACGGAGTGACCTGAACCACCCCAGTCCCATTCACTGGAGATGAAGAGCCGTCAACAACAAAGACCGAAGGCAACCGATCATGAGTCTCGAGATGAGAAAAACACTGAGGATTGCCCGTCATATGATTGGTAGCACCAGAGTCGATCAACCATCGGCCGTGAGTAACAACGTGGGAACTACCAGAAGAGGTGACCACCGAGGCGGACTGCGTGGAGGAGATGGAGGCCATAAAAGAGAGATCAGCGAGAGAAACAAGTCGCGGCTAGAAGGAGAAGAAGCCGGAACAGGCCGCAGCGACTTAAGGACAGGTCGCGGCGACAAAGAAGAGGAGAGCGGCTATAATAGGTCACAACAACTTAAGGGCAGGTCGCGGCGACAAAGAAGAGGAGAGTGGCGAGCAAAGGCCGCAACGACTTAAATACAGGTCGCGGCGACAAAGAAGAGGAGAGCGGCTAGAACAGGGCGCAGCGACTTAAGAACAAGTCGCGGCGACAAAGAAGAGGAGAACGGCGAGAAGAGGCCGCAACGACGTAAGGACAGGTCGTGGCGACAAAGGAAAGGAGAGCGGTAGAGGAGAGCGGCCAGAACAGAGAAGAAGCAAGAGGCCGCAAACATGGAGAAACAAACAGCGCGAACAGATCAGCGGTCAAAAGAGAAAACAAGCCGCGAGAACAGGACGCGGAAAGAAGAAACAAGCTGCACGCGGAGAGAGAGCTCAGTCAGGAGGAAAGGACCGAGTGCTTTGATACCAAGTGCGAACAGAAAAGAGCAGACCGAAAATTTGGAGTAATGTAAACTTTATTATCCAAAAAAAGTATCAATTACAATGGTATAGCCTCCTTTTTATAGAATGGAGTAGATGAGAGAGATTACACTTAAGCAATGTGAGACTAAAAATTTACAAGTATATGCGACTTTACAAAAAACAAACCGGACAGGCCGGGCGGTTAGACAAGCCGGCTAACCGCCCGACAACCAACAAGAGGAGAGAACAAGCGCCACAAAGATCAAGCCGCCGCAGGAGACCTCTAGACCGCCCGGTCTCCAAGTCGTCTGAGACAAACCGCCAGACCGCTGGGATACCAAACAGCAACAGCTCGGCAGACAGACCGGCCAGAATAAACTGGTAGACCGCCCGGTCTCCGAACAGCAACAGACCGCCCGACCTCCATATTGCAACAATTTCCAAGATGATTAACTTAATAGCAATAAGCTTATTCAAATATTTCAACTACATATTACTATCCCTACACCATTATCTTCTCTCCCCATTCCAGCACCACAACAAAATTTAACCCTAACTTTAGACCTAGTCAAGCCTTGCCCACATTCAGTATAATGAGAATAATTAGTGGAGCTATACTTGAGTACGACTTCTCTAAAAATAATTAGTTTACCTCACTTTTTGACTTTTTACTAAGGGTGTATATCATTTGATTCATCAAATATAGCAAAGCAGTTCCAAACATTCTCGATTAAAGAAAAAAAGGAAAGAATATAATAAAAAGGGAAAGTTCAAAATTGACTCTCCTTAATCAAGTAGTTTTATACCTTAGAGAAGCAAATATGGGGTTCACTTTCTCGAAAATTTCTTCAGTTGTTCCCACGGCTTTAATCTGTATAAAGAAGTCAAGCAACGTAAATGAAACACACGACAAAAAGGTCGAGCATATCATACATAACAAAATGCCATATACCATGCAAGAAAAGATACATTTAAGCAAATATATAAACATAAACTTGATATTTACATTATACATTCACCCAGAAAGTAGATTATGCGGAAATCAGGATCAATGGCAGGCTGTATGATCCAGTCTCTCTCAGAGCTGATGCAAAGAGTTGCAGCGATGATGTTTAAAAGAACTACAAAGAAAGAATATGCATCACAAGACAAAATCCATTGGAACTGTCTAGGACCCGTTGGTATGTCGCTGAACTTTGTCTCAGTAAGGCACTACAACAAAACAGGTCTACCGCCACGCTTTTGTTGGTTTTCGGCTATGCTTTTTAAGCGCTGCGAAAGCTTCCACGACGTTTTT
The DNA here is from genome assembly GCA_039583875.1 of Platanthera guangdongensis. Lineage (NCBI taxonomy): Eukaryota > Viridiplantae > Streptophyta > Magnoliopsida > Asparagales > Orchidaceae > Platanthera > Platanthera guangdongensis. The sequence goes on along the minus strand of CM077163.1, from coordinate 217,892,472 downwards.
AAAAACGCCGTTAAAGCGTCGCCGATGCGTAGAGGATAACAACTTCCTATCAATCAGAAATTGTAATTAGAATCTAAGTAATCTTAACTAATCAACTGAGTTGCTTCTAAGTAATCTTACCTAAGGGAGCGCAGGTTCGAAACCGCGCTTCAACAACCGACCGCTGGGTCTATCCCGGAAGCCCCAAGTGGGCCCGCGGAGAGTTGGTTGGGGTGTATGGTCTGCAGGCCTGTTCGGGTTCACGTAACCGCTCGTGGAGCCCATAACATAAAAGTGCACCTTTTATGTTGGGGACTGTGCCCGGGAACTGGGACTCTGGGCTTAATCCCGCTCCCGCACCCGTGCAACGGTTCTCCGCCAATAGGCCTGCAGAGCCAGGCGGCACCCCGACCACTATGCCTATTCTCAACAACAGTAGGTTGTTGAGGCGGGGTTTTGAACCCCTGTCCTCCTTGATAAGAAGGCCTTAACGCTGCCCCTCATCACCAACAAACATGACGACGGCTTAAATACAAAATATTCAGAACATGACATGACAGACTTCAACAAGCAAATACAACCAATGACTGGCCTGGAAGTTCGAATATTTTCAGAAGGAAAGCTTAATAGTTGGCATTCAAAATTGTCATCTTTTAGAAGTCGAATAATGTTAATAAAGAGCACGCTACAAAGCATGTTACATCATAATTTTAATGTAAATTCGCCTCCTCTTGGAGTTATTGACAAGATAGAAAAAAATCTTTAACAAGTTCTTATGAGGTACAAATGGCACGGACAAGAAAATACATTGGGCGTCTTGGAATAAGCAATGTTACCCAATCAAGGAAGGGGGCCTGGGTTTTTGAGATCTAAATGACAGGATAGGTGCTGCCACTTACAAAATTTGGTGGAAATGCAAAAAAATAATAGTCTTTGGTATCTTTATATGGTACCAGTATTGTCGGGGAGTTCACCTATTAATTGCCGGGCGCAACGGTTCATCTTCAACTAACTGGACGAGAATGGTGAGTGTCAGATTTGAAGTAGAGAAATTCACAGCTTGGGAAATCAGAAATGGAACCAAAAGCTTTTGGTATGATAATTGGCTAGGTATGGATTCACTATCCAATTTATATCCACACCCACATCCTACCAACTAGCAGATCAAAAGATTCATTATAAACAATCAATGAGACCAAGAATCACACTCAATTTTGAGGAATATGGGAATTACTGAGAACATCACAGCGCCACCTATAATGGGAGGTGAGGTGGATTCGATCATTTTTAGAAATTCCCCTATCTCTCGGTTTGGATCCAAGACAATCTGGGGAAATGTGAGACTCAAGAGAACCCATCAGCTCACTAGATGGTATTGGAGCAAAAATATCCACATAAAATCTCATTCTTCATGTGGAGATTTCTAAACAATTTGATACTGGTTGATACCGAAATGTAGAGTGAAGGCTTTGAGCTTGCATCCAAATGTAAATGTTGTACTGCCAATTAAACAAGCAATCATGTCTTCCTTTCATGCTCAGTGGAAAAAGCAATTTGAAAATACTACCATAGACGCTTCGACATTGTTCCTCATCGACAAACACAAGAGAGTACAATAGAACAAAGACTACTACTATGGATAAATTCGGCCCAACATGTTGGCCTGGCCATATCCAAGCAGTCACTCCGCCGCTAGTTTTTTGGTTCCTTTGGGCAGCTAGGAGTGAAAAGAAGCGTCAACAAATGGTGATCTTCCCTTTTAAAATCAAATTGCAGATTGATAAAATGGTAGAGCTGTTGTATTAAACTAAGTTATGGAATCCAACCCCCAAAATTTACCACCCTGACACCTACCCAGCTCAACCGGAACCCAAAATAACTCGAGAAAGAATCCCGAAGGTATTTGGTGGCCTCCACAACAAGATGAGCTCAAAATCAATATATGTGTGACCTCTCATCTATCGGAAGCAATCATCAGGGTCAATGCATTTGGGCCAGAGGCGGTGAGATTACTCACATGGGAGTTAGCTCGGCTTATCTCATAACCATCATGGAAGCAATTAACATAGCCAAGAACATAAATGTCTCAAAATGGTGGCTTGAAAAAGAGCATCACCCCACGTCATGGTTCTTGGACCTGGGTCGAAGGTGTGCTTGGGTGAACTTGCACCTCTTTAACAGAACCAAACTGGCAATGCAACGAGGTACATACCGGTTCACAATCACAAACAAAAGGATAAATAAGGAAACTAGGGCTTTATCTAATTGGCGTGACAAACATGATACAAACATGATCCGATACAAACGCATGAAGTAAGCTCTCTTCTGGGACACATTCAAGAAATCCTGACATAGGACGGTAACAATCAACAAAACCAGATCATTTTGCATCCCTGGCGGCCAAGTGGGAGTATAGCGCTTCTCGCTATCAGGTATGCGACCAAATTAACTAACTATGGCTCACGACCGTGGTTAACATATTTGGTGTGATGCGAATTACGTGTGGTTTGATCTGTCTCGCGGTAGTATGTAGGCATACATATTATATCTTATGATCTTCTTATAACCAACTTCGATATATACAACACACAATCCTGATTGTTGGGAGGTTTTGGCGATGATTCAACATCCATTACCATACACCTTCCACTAGTCATACAATACACCTCATCCACATTCACCCTATATCAACATCCATTACCAAACACCCTCAACTAGTCATACAATATCCCATCCATTTTATTTTCCATCCCCTTGTCATAGGCCTTCCCTATACATGCTCCCTATATTGGTTTCCCTGTGAGTTGTTTTATCCGATCTGGCCAAAAGCCCGCATATAAGATATAATATAGACCAACCTTTTAAGTTATAAAATAAAAATAAAAATAAAAAACTTTAACTTATTGAAACAAATGCAGCATATAACAAAATGGAGGCCTCTGTAGTAACTTCGTAGAGTAGACCACAAAAAACAAGAAAATAGAACAAGCTATCCCAACAACTCTCCTTTACAAACAGAAAAAGGGAGCAAATTATAAAGTGAACTGGATTACACAAAAAAACAAATATGCCTCAATATGCTCAAAATAGGACATTCAGTAATTACAACTTTTTTTCCTATCATCAAAGAGTGCCAGTGGACTATGAATGTTGAGAGCGAGTTTGTGATAGTTTGTTCACTGATATTGTTCTCTCGCATGTTGTCATCGACTCAAACAAATATCTCTCCATGAGGCTCTCTCCCGTCAAAATCGGTATCAACATTTGATGCTCAGATTGAGATAATGGTGAAAAGAGGAAACTGCGAAAGAAAACAACTTTCAACAAACATAGATATCATAGTTGTCAGACTCATTAATCCCATCACTTATATACTATTTGTATGCTGTTATCTACTTAATATATATCCCCCCTTGGACCTCTATTGAAGGCACCAATCATTTCAATACAACATAACATGGTATCAGAGGCGGTTTAGGGCATCCTCGCTCGATCCCGCTTCGCCGCTTCGTCGATCCCGCTCGCAGTCTCGCCGATACCGCTTCGCCGCCTCGCCACCTCGCCGTTTCGTCACCGCACCCGCTTCACCACAGTCTCGTTGATCCCGCTTGCTTCGTCGACCCTCGGCCGCCTGCGACATCGGCGCGTAGAGGCGATCGGGACGGAGGCGTGCCTTAGAGATGATGCTTCCTGCCTGTCATCGATGAAAATTTCTGCTGTCGGCTTCTCTGGCATGATCTCTTCCCTGGGCTTCTCCCGTTGATCTCTGTCGTTGACTTCTGATGATCCTGCTGTTGACCTCTATGCTGCGGGTTCCCCTATGCCACTGATCTTTGTTGTCGTCCAACATCTCGTCTTCCTTTACTGCTGATCTTGGTCATGGGTTCCTCAGTTACGAGCACCACTCAGACGACCGTTCCCTCAGGGGATTCTACCAATACCTTTCCTCCTAATGCGAGGCTTGCTATAACTATCCTTACCTCCTCCAACTTCCAACTATGGAAAAAGGGGGTTACTATGTCCCTATCGGGTATCCGACGTATGCACCACCTTAACCGTCTCCCAACTCATGTTGAGGGGAGTACAGAGTATGAAGATTGGTATAGTGATGATTGCCGCATCTTTCTCTTCTCCTGAGCTCCATGGATCCATCTGTTCAGCAAATGTGCAAGAACTGTAACAACACTAAGAAACTATGAGATACTTTGCATATGATGTTCTTTCGGGCGAACAATCCCTCTCGTCTTGGTGAACTCTTCCCCAAGATAGCTGAGCTGAGACAAGGGGCACGCCTTGTTACCAAGTACTTCGCGGAATGGAAGGTTCTTGCTGATAAAATCTTGGACCTTTGGGAGATCCCCACTACTAGGGAAGAGCATCAGGCTCAACGTGAGCATCTTGTACTTCTTTGGCTCCTAAATGGACTTGATCCAAACTTCTCGACAACGAAAACTGAAATGCTAGTGAGTCCTTCTACCTTGCGAACTGCTAGTGTGTACCATCGTCTGACTAAAGCCAGTTCAGCATGTACTCCATCTGCTCTACATATTTCCTCCGGAGAGTCGATGGCTCTTGCTTCTCGGGGTGGAAGAGGAACTAGTCGAGGGGGCCGCTCTGGTCGTGGTTGTGATACCAACACGAGACATTGTACCCATTGCGGGCGTCAGGGCCACATGAAGGATACATGTTGGGTGGTTCATGGGAAGCCAGACTAGGCCTCCAAACCTCCTTCATTTCGCTCTGCGCACTTGGCCGACTCTACTTCTACACCTCTGAATCCGAGAACTTTTGAAATATCAGAGGATGAGTGTTGTCGCTTGCAGGCTCTCTAGACTGACTCTCCGAATCATACTGCTGCTGTGATCCAAACCATTCAGCCTGTTTGCACCTCTCAGTGTCCCGTCCAGTGGTTGACAGATTCTGGTGCTTCTGATCACCTGACTAGTACCTCAGGTATCTTACACTCATACAAACCTCATAGTGGGTCTTCAATTACAGTTGCGGATGGATCAAATGTGCCCATTGTCGGGTTTGGTAGCTGCAATGTGACACCTGACATGACTCTATCCTCCGTTGCTCATGTCTCTCAATCTGCTTACAACTTATTGTCCATTAGTAAGCTTACTCGTGATTTAAATTATATTGCTACCTTCACATCTTCTGGTTGCATTTTTCAGGAATAGTCAACGAGCCGTATTATTGGTAGAGGAAAGCTGCGTGGTGACGTCTATGTTCTGGACGAAGTCTCTCATCTTGCTTGTTCTGTTGCCTCAACCAAATTCTGGGATCTTCACCGTCGTCATGGTCATCCGTCTATGCAGGTCATGCGTCGTCTGTATCCAGAGTTTGGGAAGGTTTCTCATCTCAGTTGTGAGTTTTGTTTGTTTGCTAAACTCCACAGAGTTAGCTATGTTCCTCGTCTTGATGTTCGTGCTTCTGCACCTTTTGATTTACTTTATTCTGATGTTTGGGGACCGTGTCCTGTCCCTACATTGTTAGGACACAAATATTATGTTACGTTTATTGATGATTTCTCTCGGATGACTTGGGTATACTTAATGAAAAATCATTCCGAGCTGCCTTCTATTTTTCAAAATTTATGGAATGAAATCTTCACTCAATTCTCTGTTCGTCTTAAGTGACTTCGAACTAATAATGGTCAGAAATACCTATCCCAGTCCATGTCTAACTTTCTCTTTGACAAAGGTATCATTCATTAAACCAGCTGTCCTGATATCCCCCAACAAAATGGTGTTGCCGAGAGGAAAAATTGACACCTCCTTGAGGTCACCCGGGCCATTCTTCACCATAGGCACGTACCCAAACACTTTTGGGGTGATGCAGTTCTTACCGTTGCACACCTCATTAATTATCTTCCGACTTATATCCTTGAGGGGGAGACACTCTATCACACTCTTTACCCAGATCTTGCTGGTCGCCTTCTACCTTTGAGGGTCTTTGGGTGTGTTTGCTATGTTAGAGATGCTCTTCCCTCTGTCTCGAAACTTGATCCTCGCTCTTTGAAATGTATTTTTGGTTATTCTCGGACTACTAAAGGATATCGGTGTTATTCTCCCGATCTACACAAATACATTATCTCATCGAATGTCTTCCTGGAATCGAACTCTTACCATTCTAGTGGATCACCATGTCCTGACCCATCTCTTGATGACATCTTGGTTCCTCGCCCTGCACCTGCAATCCTCTCTCCGACAGACCTTCTGCGTTCCCTTTGGGGGCAAGTTTACTCCCGTCGCTCTTTTGTTAATACATTAGTGCCACCACGTCAGCCTATCTCTCCCACCGCTGATATGCCGACTGTTCCTACGGAAGCACCTGTTAGCGTGCCTGCTGCTTTCATGCCAGTCAGCCCAGATCTCCCTATTGCAGTCAGAAAAGGGAGTCGGACTTGTCGGGACAAACCACTATATGTTAGTTCTTACCAGGGATTGTCAGCCTCTCATACTGCCCTGCACTCTACTCTGGATCAATATCGTCTCCCCTCTACCGTTGCGGAGGCCTGCTATGCACGATGAATTGACAGCTTTTCAACTTAACAACACATGGGACTTGGTCTCCTTACCTACTGGCAAGCGGACTATTAGATGCTAATGAATTTATTCTATCAAAGTTAATGCGGATGGTTCCCTCGATCGCTTGAAGGCCCGCTTGGTTTCCAAAGGCTATGCTCAGACTTATGGCGTGGATTATGATGAAACATTTGCCCACGTTGCTAAGATGTCCTCTATCCGCATCCTGCTATCTCTTGCAGCCTCTCACCAGTGGCCCTTGTACCAGTTGGACATCAAGAATGCATTTCTTCATGGGTCCTTAGATGAAGAGGTGTATATGGAATAACCACCTGGGTTCGTTGCTGAGGGGGAGCGTAACAAGGTGTGTCATCTCCGGAAGTCGTTATACGGATTAAAACAATCCCCTCGAGCATGGTTTGCTCGTTTCCGATCTGTGGTCACTAAATTCTAGCTTACCAAGACTACAAAGACTCCTCTCTCTTTTATCAGAAATCTTCGGTTGGTACTGAACTTCTAGTGGTTTATGTCGATGATATTGTCATCACAGGTAGCAATTCTGAAAGGATAATAAATCTCAAGACATTCTTACACTCCAACTTCCAGACAAAGGATTTGAGCTCATTACGGTACTTCCTAGGGATTGAAGTTGCTAATTATGATGATTCTCTCTTCATTTGTCAACGCAAATATGTTCTCGATCTTCTATCCGACCTTGGAATGTTTAAATGTGGCCCTATGGATTCTCCTCTTGAACTAGGGGAAAAAGGTCTTCATGTTGAAAGCAAACCGTTTGATTCATCGGAGAAGTATCATAGAATAGTTGGAAAACTGAACTACCTTACCATGACTCGTCCTGACATTGCTTGTGCTGTAAGTAAGGTCAGTCAGTTCATGGCTGCTCCAACTATCTCTCAATGAGAATCAGTTCTCTGAATCGTCAAGTACATAAAGAAAGATCCTGGTCTCGGGATATCATACAAGAATCAAGGTCATTCTAATATTGAGACATACTGTGACTCTGACTGAGCAGGTTGCTTAGCCACCCGAAAGTCAACCCCGAGATTTACTATCTTTTTAGGTGGGAATCTCGTCTCCTGGAAGAGCAAGAAACAGACCACAGTTGCTAGATCTAGCGCTGGGGCGGAATATCAGGCTATGTCTCACTCTGTTGCTGAGATCATGTGGGTTAGACAAATTCTTGGTGAAATCGGGTACCATGTCAAAGATCTCACTCCTCTATGGTGTGATAATCAGACTGCGATACAGATAGCTACTAATCATGTGTTACATGAATGCACAAAATACATAGAGGTCGACTGCCACTTTGTAAGGGAGAAGTATGAAGGACTTATTTCTCTAAGTCATGTGAAGACCGGAGATCAGATTGCAGATATTCTTACGAAGGGAGTTACGGGGGTCAGAATGAACTTTATATGTAACAAATTAGGTCTGGGAAGTTCCCACGATCCAACTTGAGGGGGAGTGTTAGACTCATTAATCTCATCTCTTATATACTATTTGTATGTTGTTCTCTACTTAATATATATATCCCCCTTTGGAAATCTATTGGAGGCACCAATCATTTCAATACCGCATAACAATAGTAATATTAAGTTGCAGCTGATGAAGGAGTACACGACTCCTATCCAATGGAATGAAAGCTTCATTTCACTCAAACTGTCAAACAACACATCCTCGCTCTACATAACTACATCATTGAGCGATTGACTTGAATTATGTTTTTGAGTAAAATTTCTTGGATAGTCAGAGGACATAAGTGAGTAAGTAGCCTAGAAGCTACAGAATTACCACACAGAATTCAAGTGTCTGCACAAAATTGTGTATGAGAAAGTGGCGGAGCCCTGGAAGGTTCTAAAAATTAACTCATTAACCATTTGATCGTTGACCATCAGTTTTATGTGATTGGACTTATGCGATTTAACTTTTAAGTCTTGTTCCATAACAGTGTATGGGATACAGAGTATATAAATAGGCAGCCACAATCTCCAACGTTTAGAGCCATATATTACTATTAGTTGGGAAGAGCCTCTTGAAAACTCTACTTAAAAAAGGCAGACCAACCACCATTTGCTAAGCTAGAGATTGGTAAAATCCCCTATAAGTAATCATCGTAGATATCTAATGAATGAATGAAATTTATTATTTTCCATTACTTTGTAAAATGCCTTTTAACAAAAACAATGTTGTTGAAGCGAGACATACATCTCAATGGAGAGTAAATAGACGAGGCCATCCGCTTTGCACCTTCACTAGAAGAGGGACGTAGTAAGCTATTGAGGTAAATAAAGACTAAAATCAATCTGTTAAATGCTACAACTGATGCTGAGAAGTAAGAGGATCAAATGAAGACTCAATTTGGATTTTATGGGTAGCTAAAAAATGTTCCCTCAACTGATGTTGTAAAGTAAGATGGAGTAGGATGCTAAAATTGATATGGCCTCGAAGGATGTTTCACATAAGAAAGTTTCCTTTGCTGACTCAAAATTATTTCATTAGGCAACAAACAATTATTTAGGGGAAACTCAGGAAATTGCTCCCCTAAAAAGTCAGCATAACTTTGTCTGAATAAAATTGGCGGAGGAAGTGGCACAATCTTCTCCAATGCCAAGGACAATTGTGCAAGAATATAACGCCAACTTCTGCCTTAACATTATGCATTCATTGGAGGAGATAATAACCCCAGTGATGCTCAAATTAAGGCTCCCTTTGGCACGACAATGGCGGTCGTGAACGCGGTGATTATGAACCGTCATTTGTGAACGCCCGACCTCACCAAAGTGACTTCATCCACTTTTATGTTCAAAACTAGGTTTTTTTTGGGTGGCGGTCATAACCATTGTCTTGTCAAACATATTCTATGACAGTAGTGTTTTTATTAAAACTCACCGGAGCAACCATTGTCTCCAAAGTGTCCACAGATCCTCGTAGGCGTTTCCAACAAATTCGCAGTCTCTTCTTGTCTTCTCGTACTTTAAATCCACTGGAGATATCCATGGACACATCCTATAGTGACCTCTTCGATGGATCTTGATCTAAGGGGGTTTTGTGATGATTGTTCATACTTTTTTCCATTGATTATCTCTATAAGTGTCCATTCCACTCCCATGGGAGAATCTTTAGATATCTTGTCTACTCCTCAGATTGTCCTAGTATGTGATCCTCCTCAGATTCACGGGCAACCAGAACCACGAAAGATTACTACAGTGGCATTGAATGACACAAATTACCTTGAATGCTCATGACGAGCTCAACATGTTATCCATAATCACAATTTATATGTGCATATTGATGGGACTGCGGTAAATACACAACAAACTGACACCACATAAAGGAAGTGGTCTGCAAATAATTTGTTAGTTGTCTCATGGTTACTCCATTTCATGTCCTCTCTCGTTTACCACTGTTATGTGCTCATGGACTATCCATGAAATTTGGACCCGAGTCTGCAAGACTTACTCACAGATTGGTAGCTCGACGCAAATATATGAGTTCACTCATCGTGATTTGAGTTGCATGTCTTGGCCTACTATTCTGAATTTGAACATCTCTATCAAGAACTGTCATGCAATGCTGATGTCGTCGATCTTCAAAAAGTCAAAGACCTTTTCGGGTGCATGTGTTCCTCATGGACCTCAACATGGAGCTTGATATTGTTCGTATACACGTCTAACATCGTGAGCCTCTTCCCTCTCTTCGGGAAGCATTGAACATGATTCTAAGTGATGAGAAACGTGGCCGCTTGGGGCCCTGCACAGACATATCACTCTGACTCAGCCATACTCCTCTTATGTGTGGACACTACGGGAGGAATTACCATATCAAGGAGACTTCTATCGTTTGTATCCCCATCTTACTTCCCCGAGGGACAGGTGATCTGGTGGAAGCGTACAATTGGCACAAAAAATGATCGAAGAAAAATAAAATTGTCTTTATAAAGCAAATTTACAACAACTCGACACACACAAACAAATTTTCTCCACACCACACTCGTAGTACGACACTTGTATTTATAAATAAAAATACGCAAACACTGCTTTTCTCGGCAAGACCTCTCGAGCACTCCAACCATTACAACAAGTTCCTTTAACTAGCTTCGACTAGTTTATCTCGCTGTTTTAGTTTCCTCCCAATTTCAACTTCAAAAACAAAGCTTGCATGCCTTCAGTTTTCTCCCAACTCGCATGTACTTCCAAGCTAGCAATGGACAACTTCACTTATCTTGTCAAGTTCCACAACACTGCTTGTTCCTTGTCGAGCTTGTGTGGAAGCTTCCTTTTCATGGGCTTTCTTGCTTCTTTCAAACCTTGCAAGTTTTGCCTCACTCGCAGGTGTTCCTCCTCTTCAGCTCGCATAAGGTTTGCAACTTTCAGCCAGCTTCAGCTTTGCTTCCTGCTAGCTTCTCCAAAGCCTTGAGTCTATACCTATATTGGTGTTTTGAACCTATATATAGCAGCCACGTGTCCATTTCCATGTACCTTTTTCCAGCTTTAGGAAAGCATCACCGCCTTACGTGACTAGTCAAACCTAAAAGTTTGCCAGCCAGCATGCACTATTCATATTCTCCTTTGTTGATACTACCTCTGGCTAAACTCATGAAAGCCACCAACTACAGAGGAGCCTTAATTTCGACGTCCAGTCGCAACCATTCGCGAAGTCCGGCTGTAAAGATGACAATCTACATCTTTGCGGGTATCGTAAAGTGCGCCAAAAGAATTTGAAACTGTTTAGATATGCATCTGGCATAATGTCGTGCGGGCGCTGAGGGGTCGCTGCAAATCAGGGGCCAAATCATATGTTCTAGACACTTTCAAAGTCGTGTCAGATCATCCCAGGATTGTTGGAATGCAAGCATGCGAACCATAGCTAAGTGACATCAAGTAGGTGGAAGGATGTCAGACTTATCCATTTTGCTATCAGTGACTGCTGATGGCTAATACTTTGTTCGCACTGAGTGAGCCATCCCAAGAGATCGTCTCTTCCCATCTTAAGTTGGGAATACCAACTTGGTGTAAAGAAACACAATTATTGACTTCAGGATGTATCACGGTCGGGGGATCAGGGCAAATAAGTAGTGGAGGCACATGACTATTGATAGCTTACTATGTGCAAAAATGGTGGTGATTGGTAGAGCGGGTGTAAGATCATTTAGAAGCTTGGAGATGGTAGCAATGGTGATGCAAGACAGATCTATAGGTGGCGGACAAACGATGTCCTAACCCTACATGTAATGTGAATATTCATACAATAGATGCGATGAACCTAAACACCGACTAATGTAGGGTAGCCTATGCGTGGATGAATTCTAAAATGCAACACTAGTGTGGCGTGCGTGAAGATAACTCTATTCATCTTAACGATTATATCTAAAATGCAAGATCCGGCGGAAAATTCAAGACATAATAATAAATAATTACATCACACACATCTAATTTTAACAGAAGCAAAATTATTTCTTTTAGGCAAAACAAGCTTATGCTTTCCTCCGCGTGAAATGTGCGGAGAATAAATTCTGCAAATCACAATATAATCTAAAACAAAAACCACGGCACTAGAGATCCAAACAAATATGAAGTTTCATCATCATATATTGATATTGAAGAAATTGTTTCATACAACAAAATAAATACTCACAAAGTAAGTTGTCGTTAAGTGGGAATCCGATGAAACAAGGTGATGTGGTGGTTGTCCAAAGGGGAGGAAGGGGAAGATTCGATGCTGAAAGTTGCAACAAGGATGGTGGGCGGGGGCAATCTGGATGGGGGAGCTCTGGATGGTGGAGTGTGGGCTGCAAGGGGAAAATCTGAATGGTGGAGTGGCTGGAAAGTAGAAGAGTGGTTGCGGTCTGTTGAACAACAGAAGGATGCAGTTTTCTGGAGGTCTACGCGACGGCAGCAGGGTGAAAGGCTGGCAGTAGCAAGGGTGCAAATGGGATTTTAGGTATGGTAGAGGTGCAGTTGTGGATTTGGAGAGAGGAAAACGGTGGCAATGGATGATCACAATGATAGTACGAGGAACTCTCCGAATAAGCTCTAGGATTGAGTATACACATACTCCGACTCCTCAATAGCCGCGAGGTGTAAAGATGATGACCTGAAGGGTACTCAACCCTGCTATCATAAAGTTGTGGATATGTGTAATGATGATAAAGTGAGGATCTTTCATCGTAGTGGTCGTCTCTAGCATAATGTAATCATCTCAAAGGGTCGGCACAATCTTTGGAAGTAGTGTGCCGCGCAGGAGGATAATCATCGTAATAATAAGGGTGGCTCTCAAGTGAATGCGAAAGATGGCGATAATAGTACGTCATTGGACGGAACCTGTAGACTCAAAAACTGTGTATCAAAAGAGTGTACACAATCTAGCTTTGATACTATTTAACGCAGGATGAATCTATAGGCAGTGAACAAGGGATGCCCTAACCCTATATGTAATGCAAGTAATCATACAACGAAAGTAATGAACCTAAACACTGTCTAATGAATGGTAGGATACGTCAATGTACGACTAACATGCAACCCAAGGTGAAGTGTCGGGGAAACAACTCGACAACCCTAAACAACTAATTGTAAAATGCAAGACTTGACTGCGAATTCAAGATATAATAATAAATGATTAAATCACACCCATAGATATTTTAAGCAAGACAGTTTTTTCTTTAAGCAAGTAGGTTTTGTCTTTCCTATGCATGGAGGGTCAAAGCTAGAATGTGCGGTGAATGGATCCAGCAAATCATAAGCTATCATAGAACAAATAATACAGTACAATAGATCCAAACAAGCAAAATTTCACAATACCATATCATAATATTGAAGAACAAAACGTCATAACACAAGAAACACTCATAGAGTAAAGGGGGCTGCAGTGATACAGAGATCTGGTGTTCCAAGGCATGTAGGTGGCTGGAATCAAGGCTAGTATGGTGGGGATGGTGGGGAAGGCTGGATCAGGAAGCTATCTGAACTGCAGGGAAGTAACAGGATGTGAATTTGAGGGGAGAGGTTGGAGTTTTGCTGGAATAGGTAGGGCCAAATGCTTCCTGGGAGGGCCTTGGCTGAGGGGTTTTAGGGTTGGATTCAAAGGTTGGTATATGGATAGAGAATACCTTATGGATGCAAGAAATCACCTAGGAGTCGTCACCTAGGGCCTCACGGAGTCGTCATCATGAGGGAATCGCCGGATTCTGGGAATACACTTCTTCAAAATCTGCAATGAACAAGATGATAGCCCCCTACTCTTATTTATAATAAAAGGATACCAGGGCACCTTGACATCAAAGGATGTGATTGGCCGAGAGTGTCAAGTGCCCGATTACACTAAATAATGACTGAAAATACAAAAAGTTATATATGAAAAATATGTAAAGAAAAATCTGGAAGCATCTGTGGAGTCCGATCCTCTATCTGGAGAAGTTAAATATGGAAGAGGGTCAATTAGATCCGAACGAGCCCAAAAACTTGTGTTCTACAATGGGTTCGCGCCGCCGTTCCACATCAAATGATCTCCAGATGATGCGCCTCGGCTCCTCCATGGTATAGGTCCGTTGCAGTTTGATTTTCCAAGAGGGCTTGCACCATAGTCATAAGATGACTCAGCTGATCTGACGAGTCTCACATGTTGCAATTGTGGGCTCATGGAGCAAGATTGATCACTAGAAAAAATATGAAGGTTGCAATTAGGAAGGAATGACAATTAGGAAGGAATGACGCATGCTCTGCCACATGATGATGACACTTGTGGCTTGCGGGGTGTGTGAGAAGGTGTCATGAAGTGCAAGTAAGCAATATAGGGTTGCTCTACAAAGGTGATGGTGTCGGATGATGTCGACAAAGCACGCATGTTGTCGAGAGTCGCTAGACGATGATGTACGGTCGCTTATCCTGGGAGGAAGATGACGAATCTAGGCACAACATACACAGGCATTGGATCTACGGCCTCAATGCGTCCATGGCAATAATGGAAGATCCACTAAGGCATTGGATCTGCAGAGCCAGAGCCACAACAGAGGAATATCCACCAAGGAAGATTCTCAACGCAGGAGAGAGCATTGCACAACTGTCGATCTCAGTTCCGAGCTTCACTAGTGCATCACACCAGCAAGGGGATAGATCAAATGTGTAGATTATGCACCGTGTAGGCGAATCCGTGGACATCTCTCGATGGAGAGAGAAACAATGTCAGGTCTGCGGTTTGTTGAAAAGCAGAGGAAGAATAAATGGATCTGATACCGGTTCATGCGGTCGTAGTTATTGTGATAACCAAGTCGTAGAACAATGGCAGAGTTGCTGGAGGATGGTCGAAGGAGAGGATGATGGTGGAGGATGAGATTGTGGAGCCAAAACCGTGGGTTCCTAGACAGTGTATGTTCAAGAGAGAGAGATACCAAAACCTCTTGAAGACAGAGAGATAGTGATTAATACTTGCATACCATTCCAAGACCCAAGAGGTCCCTCAAATAGAGTTACAAAGTACATAAATGTAGATAAGTTCTAACACTTGGACTTGCATAAAAATGAGACATAAATGACAATCAATAACAAAACATAATGAAAGACAACATAAAAGCTCGTTGACTCGATTAAAGATAATATAATAACTAGGGGCATAGCCCATATCACAATCTAGTAGTATCTAAAAGTATTTGGGAGTATCCAATTTTTTTAATATCTAAACTTAAAAGGAAAAAGTTTTCAAGAGCTTCCAAAAAATTCCTAACTCTGAAACGTTTCAAATACGATACCTAAAGTCGTTGTTAAGCATCTGAGCTCCATAGGTGGCAGGGAAATGGAGAGGGGGGGTGAGGCCAACTAAGGTGGTGGTGGAGGTTGTAACACTCCACCTGCAAATACTGTATAATTTGGGTATGGCCGGGTCCCACGACATACAAACTTTACAAGAGGAATATTATGAAATAGTATAAAGCATTAGCTTCATTCTATCTCAGAGTCTATCATATTATTGGAAGCAAATAAAATTTGTTGCTTAAGGAGGATGGGAATGTTCACATCTAAAACATGTAATGTCAACTTGGTCTTATAGCCATTTCATAACATCACACGGAATGTTCATACATTAAATACAAAAGTCCAAGACATGCAAGCCTGGTATATGAAATGATAAAAAGATTAAATAAGATAAGCATCATATTTTCCTTTTCGCCATTCCATAGCTTTGGGCATGGCCCGCTATGCACCACCATGAGCTACACTCCATGCAACCAAATATATATCAAAGAAAACGAGGGTAAGCTATGAGCTGAGTACAAACCATGTAACGATCTCTCCCCCAACCATCATAGCGTACTCCGAGACGAATCATCATACACCAACAAACATAGTTATTAAAGGCGCAAGGCGCAGCAAGACGCAAAAGGGTCTTCGAGCCTAGGTGCAAGGCTCAAGGCGGAGGCGCGCGCCTGACAAAGGCAATGCGCAACCACATCCATTTTAAATAATCAGAATCAAACATCATTTCAGCTTCCCGATTAAATTCTTCATCTAATCCACTAATTAATCATTCATTACTATCATTTGTATCTTTTAAAAAATAGAATCAATGTGATCACTTGGATCATATCTAAGTCTCAA
Source organism: Platanthera guangdongensis (assembly GCA_039583875.1). Taxonomy (NCBI): domain Eukaryota; kingdom Viridiplantae; phylum Streptophyta; class Magnoliopsida; order Asparagales; family Orchidaceae; genus Platanthera; species Platanthera guangdongensis. Next base: position 217,876,355 of record CM077163.1, on the reverse strand, counting down.
TGCACAATTAAATCAATAAAAAATTATTGAGTTTTTAAATTATTTTTTTCTTAATTTTTGAAAAAACATTTACAACAAAAATCTTACTCAGACGCGACTTTTATATTCTAAAGGCGCAAATAAGGCGTTACGGATATTTGTGGCGAACGTGGCGCAAACCGATGAAGATGAACCGGGCGCGACGAGAGCGGCTTGGACTGACGAGGACGAGCTAGACGGGGTCGGCGAGGAGGATAATTAATATTCAATTTATGTTTTATTTAATGTTATGTTATTTTGTATTTTTTGTTATTGGCACCCCTCCTCTATAAGAAGGGCTGGTTTGAACTTGTGATGTTATCTTACAGGTATTACGAAAAGGGTTGCTCCCTTGTTTACTCTCAAACTTTAATCCTCTTCTTCTTCCTCTCCCCTCGTCGACCCTCCTCTCACCGGATTCCTCTCGAGTTTGTAACAATTTGGTCTGACCTGCCTCACTGCTCGCCATCTCGCCGTCGGTGCACCTAATATTCCACCAAGGTTGTTCCGCTCTTTTCTGCAACGCAGTGCCGCCAGTTTTTTCCGCCCGATCCCGCCCTGCACCTGTTCCGCCGACTCATTGCAGTGCCGAATCCGTCGACCAGCGTGTGAAATCAACTGTTTCGCTCCATTGCAATCTGATCGGCCTGCTTGGCGCTTCCTCTGCCGCTCGCATCCAGATCCAGAGCATCGTGCCGGTTCCGCCATTTCATGATTTTATTGCAGTCGCGAGTTTCTGCGACCTTGCTCCGCCGAAACCCCACCAGATCCACCCTCCTCGCTGTCCCGCCCTTCCGCTGCCCCGGGTTCGTTGAACCTTCACTGGACCCCCTTCTCCCGGCCGCCATCTGTCGTCTTGTTCTTCCAAGGCTCCCACCACTTGCTCCTCTGGCGAGCCCGCTCCAGATACTGCCTCAGAAGTTCTCAGTCGTCGCGTGGAGGCTCAGGAACAACTTGTCGCCTCCATGCACGCCTCCGTCCTCACCCTCCACTCCAAGATCGACTCCCTCCAGGCGTCCACCACCGCTGTCTCCGCCGCGTCCAACTCTAGCCCACCTGCGGCCGACGACTCTCTCCTAGGTGCTGTACTGCAGTCCATTCCTTCAGGACCACCCCTCTGCACATTCCGGGCTCGTCTGCCCTTTCCCTCGACATTCCCTCAGTCGGCATTGACACGATGGGTTGGATTGCCAAAGCGGAGCAATATTTCGACCTCAAATACACACCGGGGCACGACAAGGTGTCTACGGTGGTGGTTGTCCTAGACAGCTTGACACTCCACTGGGCTCAGTGGCTCCGCCAAATCAACCTATGCCTCTCCTGGCCCGAACTCAAGCAAGAGATGATTCGGCGGTATGACACTCGCTACTCCGGCTCCTCCACTATAGAGCGCCTTTGCGACGTCCGCCAGACTGCCGACCTGGACGATTATATTGATGAGTTTGTCGCCATGGTCTCCCACGTCCCGGGCTACCACTCGATCATTAGATGGGCTTCTTTATGCAGGGTTTGCTGCCACATATCTGTACTCGTTTCTGCACGCATCACCCTCATACAGTCTCTGATGTCATGGACTTGACACGTCTGGTGGAAGCCGACCTCTCCCCCTAGCCACTGGCTCCTACGGTAGACCACCACCATCCCCAACTGCCTTGACGACCGCCAACCACGACTCCTCCACCGCAGCCGCCACATTGGGGAAACGGTCGGGCCACCCACCAACCCCCCAGCGCCTCTCAAACATTGAATACAATGAACTTCGCAGCAAGGGTCTCTGTTTTCGGTGCCGCCAACCGTACTCCCTCAACCATGAATGCTCCGTGAAGGAGTTCCACGCCAACATCGGCGACGTCGATCCTGAGGTTACCCTGACTGACTTTGAGGCACTGGAACTCTCAACGGGGGATACACTTCTCGACTCCACCGCAGCTACGTTCCAAAGGTTAGAGCTATCTTGCGCCTTGACAGGTGGGATCTCAGGCCAACAGACTATGCAGCTCTCTGGCACACAGCAGGATCGTCTGATCATCATTATGGTGGACAGTGGTGCAAGCCACAATCACATCTCTGAGCATCTGGTGCAGCAGCTCCGTCTCCCCTTAGTTCCCTCCCTGATGGGCGTCACCGACCGTCTCAGGGCCGTTGCACTGCCGTATCTCTCTCTCTCTCTGCGGGGACCTGTTTCGTGACCACAGACTTCTACATATTCGGCTTAGGCAGTCTCAACGCCATTCTGGGAGTGGCTTAGCTCTGCACACTCGGCGATGTATGCATTAATTGACAGACTATGTCCGTGCAGTTCCTGCAAAAGGGCCAATCATGTCGTCTCGACGACGCATCCGCCCTCCTACGCTCTCCGAGCTCCCTCTGCACGATCCAGCAAACTACGAACGTCGACCTCTACGCGGGATTGTGGACCCTCTCGGGAACTTCCGATGTGCCTCTTCCATTCCTGACGGGCCACCAAGAGCCTCCGACTGTGCTCGTCGACGTCATCTAGCCTCTGACGAGATTGCCACCAGCCCAACTTTCTCTGGTCCAGAAGAAAGACAGCAGTTGGCGCCGAACCACCCATCCAAACTACTTAGTCGCTGCTACCACCTTCATGAGGACTCTGACTCGCAAGTGGTCCATGTTACGGGGTCTTACCGTCGGGAGTTTGATGCCACGAAATTTCCCCAGGATCACTTTTGCCGCCGCCACTCCGACTACTTCCTTGGGGACGGGGCATATTTTCCAGGCGGCGGCATTGTTACGGATATTCGTGGCGGACGTGACGCGGACCGATGAAGATGAACCCGGCGCGTCAGGTTTGACTTAGACCGACGAGGAAGACCTAGGTGGGGTCGGCGCGGAGGATAATTAATATTCAGTTTATGTTTTGTTTTATGTTAAATTATTTTGTATTTTTTGTTATTGGCACCCCTCCTCTATAAGAGGGGCTAGTTTGAACTTGTGATGTTATCTTGGAGGAATTATGAAAAGAGTTGCTCCATTGTTTCCTCTCAAACCCTAATCCAATTCTCCCTCTCCCCTCGTCGGCCCTCCTCTCGCCGGATTCCTCTCGAGTTTGTATCAGGCGCATAGAGGCGCAAATCTCTGAGCCTGGTGAGCCTGGAGGCTTAGGCGCGCCTAAGGTGCGTCTTTAATAGCATAGCCTGCAAATACGTTTCACATAGACAAGCATTATGAATACCAAAACAAAACGTATAAAAACTATGTTGCATATGCAAATGCTCAAACATCAATCACTTTCTAGGTTGAACAAGTAATAAAAGGGGGCCTAATGCATGTATCATGATGGTTGGATTTGTCTGAAGATACACCACAACTCTATCACATCAGTGTATACTTCCAATACAACATCAATCATCAACACATGAATTGAGATATTCACAGTCACATGATTCTAAGATTCAAGTACAAACAAAGAGAAAGATATATGATCATCTCACCTCACAATGAGGCCTAAGATCACCTCAACCATCGTATATCATGATGGAAAGCATAAGATCACCTCAACTATCATAGTTATAAAAGGGAGCTATATGAACATCTCGCCTCATTATGGAAAATCTAAGGTCATCTCAGCCATCATATATCATGATAGAAGGTATAGACACACGGGTGATGGACGTTCACTTCATAGTTACCTTCGCACCGTGAAATTTTATACTCTCAATCAATTACACCCAGACATAAGGTTGACCAAGGGATGGCTAAATCTCCCATGAGCCCACATCCACGCATCCATCATGACGATTTATACGGAGTATTCTTTGATCGCACAAACTATGACTCCCTTAATGCAAACGTCACATAAACATTAACAATTCAGGTCGACAACCATAAATAGACTTCACACACCATGTCTAATTTGGAATGAACATCGGATTTCAAATGCAAAATCATACTGATGACACAATCTCATTGCTCGGGGTTCTAACAAACCAAAGAAGTTCATAACATCCACAAATTAGTGAGAGGAGACTCCCGTAATGCACGAAAATAAAAGAATGCTTCATAAAAAATGGCATTGAAGAGATTATTACCCTTGAAGACTTCCATGGTGCCATGAATCCTCAAGTGTTTGGGTGGAGGATGACCGGAAGGAGTGGTTTCGTCACAAATCCATCCTTTGCTCTTTGATTGGAGCTCCAGAACTCTCCTCCAATGGCGAAATATCCAAGCCCTAACCCTTTCCACTTCCTCTTCTCCTCTCTCTTCTCTTCCACGGTAAAAACGAGTTGATGAAGCTTCGATTCTCCCCTTCCACGATATCGCGCGAGCATCTTCAGGTTGCCCAGATTTCGCTATTTGCGCTAGCCTTCACGCATGAGGTCCTCGCATGATCGTGTGAATGGTGCACGGCCGTCTACAAGATGTCATGAATTTGCCCATTTCAATTCTACAAAAACACACGGTCATGCAAGAAGGGAAAATTGGTTTACTTCTCGAGATCGCCTTGGAAGTCTACCTTCCCACATACAAGCACACTCCATCAACAAATTCTTTCAGGAAAATTTGGGATATTACAGAGATGGTGGCTGGAAGTGGGGAATGGTGAGGAAGAGGGGGTTGACCACGACAGGGGGGGGGGGGGGTTCAAGGCTTCAGCTTCGTCATCGGGTGACCAAAAGGAAGGATTTCACTCTCAAACTTCTGACCCCTTTGAACAAAACTCTCTAATCCTATTTATAAATTTCGTAGCTGTCATGGACGATCATAATCTTCCGATCATGATGATTTCATAGATACAATTAAAAAAATAAAAAATATGGAACACCAATTTGCACAAAATTATTGGCTTCGATACTCATCAAATTGAGATTAGAGCGACAAATAAGCAATAATTTTCAGGTTATGTTAAAACACAAGTGTTTCACTTAAATCTCAAGCAAAGAAATTATTCAAGTAGAATGAATCAAGGGTAAATACATACAATCCAACATCTATGACTGATGGCGTAGGGGCCGATCTGAAGTTTCTAAAGGAGATGCTCAATTTTCAGTGTCTGAATTAGGGGAAAAAAGGCGGGGAACTACGGTGTGGGTGGAGGAGGTTGTGGCTGCTGTAGAAGGTATGTTTGGAGGAATAGTGGTGCAGCCGGCTTGCAGGAGAGGGAAATCTGGGGTGCTGTGCCCATCTACTAAGGCTGGATGGATTGGAAAAGGGGAATATCGGCTCCGGGAAGTGGGAATTTGGAGGATTGAGCTGTCAGTTTACTGGAGAAGGGGGGAGGGGATGCTGGGGAGAGGTTTGCAGGAATTGGATTTGGGTTTCAGGTTCTAAAGGTGCGGTGTTCGGCTGCGGAGTGTAGGTTGCTGGAGGGAGATTCTCAGTTGGACAGTGGGGGGGGGGGGGGGGGGGGATGCCAAACGAGGATAATCATTGGGTAGGGAATTTGTTATAGTTATGAGTGGTTACTTGTTGGGGAGGAAGTAGTTATTGGTAGTTATGTGGAGGGGTGGGGTTGGGGTAGTTATGTGAAAATAGGAAGGTGGGAGGGGAATTGAAGGCTGGCTGGTGCTTGGGAGGATGGTGGTGGCCGGCCAATTGAAGGGAAGGAGAAAGTGATGGGGAACCATCAGATGCACCTGGAGGGATTCGGCGCAAGGCGGGACCCACATACATGTATTCGCGCAGGAAGATTTGATCGGATCGCCGATCGGACTCCGCGGTTGCGTCCGGACGTCACCGCGAGTCAAAAACTATATTATTTATTTTTTTCAGTTTATTTGATGTATTTTTATGGGCTAACCCACCGGCCAATCATAGACGTTGGTGGGGATGCCCTAGCCTCTCTTTTATTATAAATAGGATGTAGAGGGGCGGAACTCGTCGTTGTTGGATTTGGAGAAAGAGTTTCCCGGATTCCAGCGATCCCTCCCCGGTACCGACGTCGTGGAACCCTAGGTGACGACTCCTAGGCCGCCAAACTTCCCCCCAAGGTAAACCCTACCCCTCCATCATTTTCCATCATTTTTCCCCCTTCTCCACCGCCGGAATCCCCTCAAATCCCCACCCAACTGCCGCCGGCCTGTAACCCAGCAAACCGGCCAAAACCCAGCCTTTTTCCCCCTGTCCGCCGCCCCCACTGCCGCTACCATACCACCCTCACACATCACCACCATCTGATGGACATCCTGATTTACCCACTGTTGCCACCCACACACCCGGGACGTCATCCCCTTTGGTCCCACCGCAGGCACCACCGATCGCACAGGGATCCACCTTCCGAGAGGCGAGAGATGAGAGCATCACGGAGATCAGATCCCACCAGTTTGTTCCCACCTCGGACGAAGCGTGTTGCCGCTACCTGGTACATTGGCGGGACCGCCCTGACACTGACGACACTTGGATACTACCGGCAGAGCTCGATCGGCTCGCCCCCGGACTTCGACCTCAGTACGATCATCTCCATTCATCGGAGATGAAGGCTTTTTCAGCCAGGGGGAGTTGATGGGAACCATCAGATGCACCTGGAGGGGTTCGCCGCATGGCGAGACCTACATACATGTATTCGCGCAGGAAGACTTGGCGTCCGGGACGTCGCCGCGAGTCAAAAAACTATATTACTTTATTTTTTTCAGTTTATTTTGATGTATTTTTATGGGCGAACCCACCGGCCAATCATAGCCGTTGGGTGAGGATGTCCTAGCCTCTCTTTAATTATAAATAGGATGTAGAGGGGCTGAATTCGGTCGTTGTTGGATTTGGAGAAAGAGTTTCCCGGATTCTAGCGATCCCTCCCCGATGCCGACGCCGTGGAACCCTAGGTGACGACTCCTAGGCCGTCAAACTTCCCCCCAAGGTAAACCCTACCCCCATCAATTTTCCCCCTTCCTCCACCGCCGGAATCCCTCAATCCCCACCCAACCGCCGCCGGCCTGCAGCCCAACAAACCGGCCGAAACCCAGCCTTTTTCCCCCTGTCCGCCGGTGTGTCCAGAACCGGCCCGCCGGACTGCTACCCCTTCCAGCCCCCCCCCCCCCCCCCCCCAACCCCTTTCCCTTCCCAAAACCGGCCACCCCAAGGGTTTTCTAACCCTAGTCGGCCACTTCTCTCACCTTCCCTTCGTGGATCCACTTCCCACCGCTCCGAAAACCCTAGATCTATTTTGATCTAGTGCTACCACCCCCGATCCGTTATTTCCACCGCACCAACCCTCCATTTTTGCCCGGATCCGCTCCTAAATAGCGGATCTACTCGCCTCTGGTCCGGATCTACTCATTCGTGGTTGGATCCACCGTTTTACCCTCCGTTACCACCACTTTCCGCCGATGGCAGCCACCATCACCGTCGCCTCACGGCCGGTTCCACCTCCGCCCGTCTTTACATCCGGCCTTCAAATCCTTCAGTGCCTCAGTTCAGCCTTCTACGTTGTGAGCATTATGGTATTGTGTTCTGTGACTTGACATTTTCATTCGGTGTTTATCTATATTGTGCTGAGATTATGGTTGTGTGGTAGTTATTTCCTTTTATGCTATTAATTGTTTGTGGACTTATTCGTCGTGCGCTTGCTTAGGCCCTCCGAGCGGAGGAAGCCGTTGTCAAATTGCTGAAAGTAATTATTTGTCTCTTTTATTTTAATTATCTGCGTGGTAATCTTAATTTCATTGCTTATAATAATTGTTGTCGTCACCCGACAGTCACATTGTATTTAGTGTTGCATTAGTGTGTTCCCCGCACTCGCACTTAAAGTCTTAGCTCCCGAGCACCACTAGCTACCCCTACATCAAGAAGGGTCTAGGATTCAGTACCTAGAGCCCACAAAATAAACACTATGGAAAGACCGCGAGAGCCTGAAAAATATTTCCAAAATTTGTGATTCTTGATATTAGACCCCAAGACTCTTATTTATAGAAAAAGTAACCACTATTGACAGCTTAGATCGTCTGAAACATAAAGTCACTATATTACATGAAATAAAAAAATACATAAAACTATCGCGTCGTTGCTCTGTCAGTGACTGAGCTCGGATCATCTGTACAACAATCCTATCTCCGCCTCCTGCGTACATAAATTCATGTGTGCTTTGATAAGTATAAGCATGCCCTTGATACATGGTCTTCCATCAATTATGCTAATGGAATGTGAAGGGTTAAGCTATAATTATTTCTATTATCATCTACTTATGGTAGAATAACTACTTAAACAGAAGTAATGAGAGTAAAAAACAAGCCAAGTTTGAATCTAACAGATTTCGTCCAAGGAATGAGATTGTTTCTCCATCTTCCTCTCATCTTCTTTGCGACCTCAAGAAGAGATATGTGCAGCAGCAACAACACAAGCAATAAATAAACTTAGCATTGCATGTTTGCATCATGATAAATGCTGAAATACCTTGTGAACTTTGCCCTTGCTAGAGTAGTAGTTAATAACAGGAAGATTCAACTTATCAAATATTTCAAGGCGTTTCTTTATTGTCTCAATATTATCATCAATTCTGCCCTACATCAAAAAACGACATCACAGAAGGTAAGCTATCACAGGGAGTCAAAAGAATAGATGAGCTTTTATGACAATTTATTTTACAATTTTACTATAACTTTCAGATAGATCGCAATCAGTCAACCTGATTACGACTTAGAAGACGCTTCACCATTTCCTCTTCTGGGCAATCAAAGAAAATAACCAAATCTGGTCCTACTCCAACCTGCATCAATGAATGAGCCCATAAAAAGTGCAAAAGAATGAAAAACTATTTTTATAGAATAAGGTGAACTAAGAGCTACCAGCCAGTCTTCAAAAATAGCTTATAGAAAACTTAGCTAATAATTTTGTACATGACTTCTGGATTCCCAACAAGCAATTTTAATGTACTAATATGCATGGTCAGAGTTCAGACCTTGATCTGTCATAAGTTTACCTCTATTGTCACTTCAAGGTGGCTTCTCTAATTTGCAATTCTAAGATTGTGTACATAATACTCCTTAAACCTCATATAGGCAGGAGCCTCATATATTGTGTAGCCCACCCACCCCCAATCCTAACCTAGGGCTAATATCAAGTCGAGTTCAAGCAAGTTTGGACCAGCTTAGAATGAAAAAATATCTTGAATTTAGCTCGGTTTGAAGATAATTTTGAACTGAGCCGATTCGACTGTAAATTTCAAGATTTCAAACCAGTTCAAAATCAAATCAAGTCTGTTCAAAATATGGAATTATTCAAAAGAGCCTTGATTCAACTCAAAATCAAGCAAACTAGAAACAAAATCTACCACGTTATCCTCTTCCCTCCTGGAAGACGGCTATTTCTTGAAAAGTATGTCATGGTCCTTGATACACTATAGTCGTATCGCACTGCATTAAACAACAAAGATACAATTGAAAAATAAGTTCTCATCAAGCATCTGGAGGTTGGGTCCTCCTTGACACTCCACTCTCCAAGAGAGCCAAAACGTAAGACTCCAAAAAGGGTGCTCATTTAAGGATACTACCACTCCTATATATAGGCGAGTGGGGAAATACAAAGTGCAATAATGCTCATGGACTACATATACTAATATTAGCGCGTGGCAGCCGCATCGTATCAACACGCCCCGCCCGAAAAAAACGACCTTGTTCTTAAGGTCGAGGGCGGGTCGTCAGAAAGCATCAGCGGATCCAATTCCCCAGAGTTCAGATCAGTATCTTCAGATCCCAGCAATACATATATATTTCTGAGAGGGCAGACGCGGGTAGGCGAGAAGGGTTGCTTGCAACGAAAGCAGAGGCCCATGTGACGAAGCTCGAATTGTTGTTGATAAGAAAAATGATAGGGTCGTTGGGGGGCCTGTGGACGTGGAGCTGGCAACTGCGGATGCAAAATCAATAGCTAGGGCCTAAGTGGGGGTAGAGGGTCCACATGCGGAAGAGGTGGTGGTAATGGTCGCGACGGTTGGGGTGGCCGGGTCGAGGAGGATGGTGGAGCTGGGTCGAGTTCCTCGTCGAGATACCTAGTCTGCTCCATTGCGCGGGAAAGAGTAGTTGGGTTGTGGACCCGAAGGCGCGCACGGAGGTGAGGATGTAGACCCATCAGGAAATAGCCCAAATAGGGGTTGGGGGCCAGACCGGGAACATGCGTAGCGACCACGATGAATTTGTCGATGTAGGTGGCCATAGAGTCAGATCGGTGGACGGAGCTGAGGGGCTCAAAGGCATTACACACCTGGTTGTTGTCGTAGTGTCGGAGTAATTCCTCCTTCAATGTGGGCCAGAGAATGTCAGGTACCTGCGAGAGCATCCAACACACCCAATTGGAGCTTCGAGCCCACCATATAGATAGTGGCGAGAGGAACCTTCGGGTTGGCAGAGGTGGACTGCAGGTCGAAGAACTACTCGGCATGAGCGATCCACCAAAGAGGGTCAGTGTCATCAAACACGTGAATCTCAATCCCGCAGAGATGGGTCGGGGCACTGTCCGACACGGGGTGCAAAAACCCTACGTGGTCGGGAACAACTTGAAATGGTGGCGGTGGAGGAGGGGTCGAAGGGCGATTAACTACCACAGTAAGTCCTTGAAGGAGGAGTGTGAGATCCACTAGTTGGGCTTTGATGTGATATGTGCGTTGAGAGTCCAACATGACAGTGGTGGAGGTGTTCTCGTCGGCATGGAGGGTCATTGCCCGAGTCGTGGGCATGAAGCATCGGCAAGATGTAGCGGCGTGGAGCGCCATAAAGCTATAATAGTCGTAGGAGGGCGGCCCGACACGGTGGAAGACAATGAGAAGGAGAAGCGTCCACCGGAAGGCCGTGAAAGCCGCAGGAAGGCCTCCAAAAAACAATGAAGAAGCTGGAGGGCCGTTGTAAGCTGATGTAAATGCCCAGAGCTGTTGGAAGGAGCAGGTCGAAGGCGTAGCAGGGTGGAGGAGGTGCTGGCGGAGGATGACGACACTGAAATCGATGGAAACGCTGCTGGAAGCACTCATCGACGCTGGAATGACTGGAGCAGCCAACATGAATGAGGATCGGGTAGCAAAGACGATGTGGCGTGCGCGGCGTGCGGAACAGCGAGGCGGGTCCGGAGTGGAGGCGATGCAGGCGAACAAAGGAGCAGGCGGATCGAGCAGGAGCGGAGGTGATGTGTGCGCGGCGTGCGGAACACGCCTCGTTGGAGTAGATGTGGTTGGATCGCAGAATCGAAAGAGGCAGAAGCCGCACTCACGAAAACAGAAGGAGGCAAGGCGGCAAAATTAGGGCTCGGTAGAATCCAAATCTCTGGCAGGTCGGACCAGTTGATACACTACAGTAGTATCAAGATGAAAGAATAAAATTGCATTGCATTAAACAACAAAGATACAATCGAGAAACAAGTTCACGCCAAACATCCGGAGGTTGGGTCCTCTTTGACACTCCACTCTCCAAGAGAGCCAAAACCTAAGACTCCAAAAAGGGTGCTCATTTAAGGACACTACAACTCTTATATATAGGTCAGTGGGAAAATACAAAGTGCAATAATGCTCATGAGCTACATAGACTAATAGGCGTGTGACGACCATATCGTACCAGTCCTGCACAAGTTCCATATTTATTGTGTTTAAAAAATCCAATCCAATATGAATAAATGATGATGGTGATGGTGGTGGCACGCAGTGAAGATCCAACAGTTAAGAATTGTTCTTGCAACTGCACGCACAATGAGATCAGTCTTTTTCATGTTTACTGACCTGATTAGGGCAAATGGTAGGAGCCTATAAATACCATGTATGAATCTGTTATGAAACATCTTGGATATCTATATATACTTATATAACAGCCTAATCTTGTGTGAACAGTACCAATGATGTCCTCAGCTTTTTATGGTTTCCCAAATATTCCTCTACATCGGTCTATATTTGATGTGTCTACCACGCTTCTTCTTCTTCCTCCCCCGCTCCTTCGATTCTCGGTCTCGGCTTCTCCCTCCGCTCCATCGTGCACTCCTTCGATTACTTCTTCACAGCATAATGAAGAAGGATTTTTGCGTTCACCGATCTACTTCTTCCTCTTACTCTGTTTATCACGTGATGCAATATCCTTCGGTAGGGCTCTAGGCGACTGGCTATGATTTTCATTTCAGATTATACTCCAGGCCATTCAGAGCATCCTTCACCGCTCCAACCTACTTAATTTCAGAATCCATTTGTTTGGGATTTTCATTTCCCCACTCCGGTGGTGGTAGGGTTCTCGCTTGGCCTCCGGCGGTTGGAATAATATAACGCCAGAGTGCCAAGAAGACAGTTGGAATAATAGAAGACCCATCTTTCCATCCATTTGATAACCATTCAAACCAGGGAAAGAATCAAAGACCTAGCCCCCTCTACCAAACTTGATTTTATTGCCTGAACCAAAAGTCCACCCCCACCAATGAGGCATGCTTCCTAAAATATTTCCAATGAAAATAGAGCCATATTACAAGGAGTAACAAAGAGGATTTATCATCAAAATCATTGAAGAAGTTTTGATTTGCATCCAAGATATAGGCTGAGCCTGACGAAATACCACATTCTTAATTCCTTCATCATATACACTTTTTTTCTACAGTATGGTGTGATAAAAAAAGTTCCGTGATCAAACTAAATCTAAATGAACTTAGCAAATTTTATAACGAACAACTTTACCAATCATATAGAACATTTAAGCTCTTATATTTATTTCAAGCTCTTATACATGATATGCTTCATTATCGTAAATCATATTTATAAAGAAAAAGAAAGTGGGGAAGATTTACAAGAGGACCAAGAACCGTGCGTGTCGGCGCTTTATGCGCTCCTGCTCGTTAATCATTGCTTCTCAATAACTGTTTATGTCAAGCATATGCTTCCCAATTGATCTTAATTTTATGCATTGCTTAAACATCATCTTTGAAACTATAGCTCTCATGAGCTTCACGAGTTTATGTTGTGATAGGAATTGACGACTTTTGGATCATGACATGGATGATCGGAGACCGTCATAGCCCACCAGGTACCGACGCCTCCCCCCTCCCGGTGCCAATGTCGGGAGCCTCTACTGCCTCCGGGGATGCCGACTGCCCCGTCCTCCTCCTCCTACCATCCCCCACCAGGTATTTTGAGCCTCCTCTTCCCTCCTCACTCCAAAACACCGCACAAACCTCCATCCCAACGATTCTCCAGCCCTCTACAACCCAGATTCGTACCCCCTTCCATCCCACTGCATATTCAAGCTTTCCGACATGTCTATATTCAAAAATACATCTAACAATCCCCCACAGCAGGCCCGACCCTCCTTTCCTCCAATTTCAGTATTCCAGCCCCTCCCCACTCCAAAATCACACCATTTAAAACCTCCATGTTATTAAACCCTCCTGCCAGCCCCTTTCCACTGCCAAATCCATTCCCAAAGACCTTCCTGAAGCCTCTACAACCCTCCATTTACACGGTAATACCCCTCCATATATCCACTCCAATGCATCTCCATCATCATACCTACCTTTTCCTTCCTCCTACAGTCCTCCCAACTCATTCCAACCCACCAAACAGCCACCATCACTCTCCAACAGCCCCCACAGAGCAGTATCGTTACTCCAGGACAACCATAGACATCATCGGAGCTTTCCCACAACCACCAACATCAAATACTTTGTGATCCTTTTTACCTATAGTGTTCATTTCTTCACATTATACGGATATTACGTATTGTTAGTAATACTTGACTTGAATTAATTCAATTGTTGTATTTCTTTACTGACCTGCAAATTTATTTACTTCATATTTCAATTTTTGTGCAATGTCTATTTCTTTATTGACCTGTAAAAATTAATTGTTTAATGATTTGAACATCAGAACTCATCGCATGATTGAATCACTCACATTCTCATTAGGTTTAAGGTTTATGTCGTAGGATTGTGTGCACTTGCATCTTTCCTCTCATTGCTAGGATCATTGTTGAATGATTGTATTTGATTGTGATTGTTTGCATGACATCTAGGTTTAGGACTTTGCGTCGTCGCGCCCACCTATAGATTCATCCTGCGTCAAATGGTATCAGGGGGAGGTTGCGGGCACTCTTTTGATACGCAGTCATTGAGTCACTAAATTCCTTCATGACTATGTATCATCATTATTCATTTTCTCTATTTGGGGAACCCGAGTCCATTTACACCCACTCTCATAGAGCTCTTTCAGAGAGATCATCATATTACTACGATGATTATTCTCGATTGCGACACACCATTTTTAGAGATCGTGTTGACCTCTCGATGTGATCCTGCTATTCTATGACAAACTTAATGCCCTTTCACCGCACTCTTAAAGAAAAACTCAATATTTTCCTTCTCATGTATGACTAAAGCTGCATATTCTGACCCTACAACAGACGTTGGGAACATCGCTAGTCGCACCATGCACAATCCTACAAACCATTCATTTAAAAGTGATGCATCCAACTCAGATATTTGGGCAATCTTGACGCAAGACAAAAAACCAGTGATCTACTTCAATAAATCTCTGTTTAATCACATTTATGCCAACTTAACTTATGGAATCATGTTGATAACCTTGATCCCCACAATTTGGTATTCATGACCATACCTCTTCGGTTAGCACTTCGTGGTTCACATAAACCATCAAACCTGAAGAACATTCTTGAATAGAAGATCCACCCCAAAACATAAGTTATGGGAGGAGGAGCTAATGGGTAACTACTTCACCAAACATTTCAGGCTCCAACAATCCAGCACGACTCCCTCTCTCGCCAAATGGAGGGCGACACTCTCTTGGAAATTTCTTCACCTTAATGGCTAGATATCGCAAACTTTCAAGTAGAGGTTGTGTGAGGCTCAAATTTCTCCACCACCATGAAGCATATGCACTGTGACTCTAGTTCGCATCCTGAATTTGTCTAGTCGGCGGTAGATTATACTCTGGTTGTCCCCATCAAAGCCTCAAAATAGATTCCCTAGTTGCAACATGAATTCCATCCTATAACCACAATTGGTCACTCTGGTGAGCTTCACACATATATCGAACTAGCCCAACTATCTATTGTCTGGTGTACAAGGACGTCTCTCATATTGACTTCCTCCAAGGCCCCAACCATTACCCATTCTAAACCACATTGGGGAGGATATTGGCATTGATTTGATCACTCGACTACCTAAGTCAAAAGGATTTAATTGTCACTTGGATGTGGTTGATAGCTTATCCAAACATGACAAGTTTTTATCAATGAAGCATCTAACACGAGAAGCTCTATGTGCACCTACTTATTTAGAAAAAAGTCCGCATATAGTTTTTTAATGGTCCATTGTTGATGATCAAGACCCAATTTTTATGAAATACTCCTAGCACAAGCTCCTAAAACTCCGCGACATCAATCCCAAAATGAGTTAGGCATATGACCTTCAAAGCGGTGGGCAAACAAAGGTATTAAACTGTTATTTAAAACTTGTTATGCTTCTCTTTTGAAAAACCACGAAGTTGGGCAACCTAGTTGGATGGGCAAAATTTAGGTCTCACTCCTACCGATCTGCCACAGAAACCACTATATTTCAGATAGTGTATGATTGACTTACCCCAAACTCCAGTATCTTTTGCCAGGTTAATATGGTTGTGAGGCCCCGACTAAATATCTCCTTAACCATGAACAGGTCCCTGGTGAATTAAAATACAACCTTTAGCAAGCACAACAACAAATGATTTTCATGTTAACAGGCGTCGTTGAACCATCACCTTTGTGGTAGGGGAATGGTCTTTATCAAACTCGGCCCTCGTCAACAACTATTTGTTACCTATTAAGTATGCCCAAAACTTTTTTGTCACTAGTATGGTCATTTTCCCATGTTGGAGTGCAGGGAAGTAGCATACTATTTGCAACTGCCCCAGTAAAGTTGTATTCACCAAAAATTCTAAGTATCCCCATTAAAAAAGTAGCAAGTGACCACCTGATTGAGGGAATATTGTTTCTTGACTTAGAAATTGATGTTAACGGCATTTATGAGTCGGCTACTCTACTCGCCTATTGCTCTATCGCGAAGAGGGACATTGAAATCACCCAAATATTAATACAATGGCATGGATATCCCATGGAAGACACTATTTAGATAGGCAAGGAGGGTTTTTCACACCAATTTCCTTCCTAATTCTTACGGACAAGGCAAGTCTTCATGGAGGCAAAATTCATATGCACGAGACAAGAGCTCATTCACTCAACCAAAGAGAAGGCTATAGACGAAGAAACCTACAACCTACCACTAAAGGAGGGCTATCAAGAATCTAAATCATAGGAATAGAGATTAATAGAGACTAAAAATTGGTGGGTAATGATGGAGTAATGTTGATGGGGATCACCCACCGGAAATAGCTCGCCGCAAGGCGGACTGACGATCGTGTATTCACGCAGAAGGGCTGGACCAAATTGGCAATCAGACTCTACAGATGCGTCCAAATTTCCACTTACTTGCATTTTCATATATTACATTGTATTTTGTATTTATTAGGTCAATCATAGCAGTTGATGTAAGAGATGCCCTATGATAGTTTATTATAAATATGAGTAGGGGCAGCCACCATTCTCATTGCTGATTTCAGAGAAGAATCACCAGAATCTGGTGATCCCCTCATAGTGACGACTCTATGAGACCCTGGTGACGACTCTTAGGTTTGTTCTTATATCCGTCCCCCACCTCTGCTGAAACACCTCAGTTTTCCCTCCCAGAAAAACAACACGTTGCCATTCATGCGAACCACCGACCCCCCGCCCCCCCCCCGAAACTCACACCTAAGCCTACCAAGCCCTTTATTCCCCTCTCGGTTAACTCACAATAATCCATGTGCAAGATCCTCACTGCGCCTACAGAAATCCTTCATCTATAACTGATCGTCAGTCGTCGGCTCTCCCAGGAAGCGCTCGTCTCACCTCCACCCTAAGCCCCACACACCCCTAGAAAGCCCTACCTTCACCTCCTCCAAGCGAACCCCAAGTCCTTCCCTGGCGACCAAGTCCGCCTCCTAGGAAACTGACGAGGACCTCCTCAACAACAGCCCTCCTTTCCTAGTAAAATCCCTAGTCCTTGCTATTTGATCCATAGCCTGTTACCCTCCAGAAATTCCTAAACCTCCAGATCCACCACCTCCTCACAAATGCCTCCCCCACCAAGTCTTTCTCATCATTTCGCCGTCATCGCCACCTCCGGACAGCCACTCGTTCACCTGGAATCATCAGATCTCCACTCTACGGCCTTCCTTGCTTCGTGAGTACTATTTTGTTGTGTGAATCTTTGTTTTCTTTGTTATAATATGGTGTTGTGAACTCTGCCCTTTCGGATCTCTTGCATTTGTGGAATTTTGTTTGGATAAACCCGTGACTTGCAAGAACAATTCGCCGCGTGCTCTCCCTTTGGCCCTCCACAGGGAGGGAAGTCAAAGTTTGCATGCTCAAAGAACTTATTTTGCCTTTCTTTAGAATATATGCGTGCGATTTTTTTACTATATTGTGAAATCACCGCCGGTCATTGCATGTGTCGCATTTGGGGTTAGGAAAAATAGAATTATCTTTTGTCGGACTTCACATCAGGATTGCATTATAGTCACAAACCCAAGTAGCCTACCCTACATCAAATGTGAGGGAGACTTTTCGAGAAAGAAACAAATACAATAGAAATCAGAATAATTCACCAGAGGGAATAAATGTGATATCTTGGAAAAGAAATATTAACTAGATGCAATGGATGAGTATTTATTTAAGAGATGATGTAATAACACTACATGCATCCTTTTGATAAATATTTCCAGCCAAGGGTTGCGCACAAGAGCGTCTCGAGTTTACCTTAATTTTTCTCTTGCATTCCACAACCTTAACTCTAACAAAATACTCCTAAAGAGACATATATAACATTCGACAATGATGAGCCATTCTTGTTATGATGGTTAATAGGAAATTTGATTTATTGAACTACCACTAGGCACAATATCTCCTTTGTGGCAAGAGTTGCGATGAACTAATGCGAACCCTCGCAATAACACAGGTACTTTGTTCTTTGATTTTTAAATACATCAAAAGGCTCATGGGCAAGGACTATATATTATGTCATGCTACGCAGTTGGAGGTATAATCCTTCTCAGATGCCAACTATATGCGTGCTGCTATGATAGAAATCCACTTATGGATATTGCTTTTTTGTTGGAGGAAATTTGATCACATGGAAAAGTAAGAAGTAAAACATTGTAGCTCGATCTACTACAAAGGCAGAGTATATAATTGTGTAACACTATCTCTGAGACTATGTTAGGTAAACGCACCTTTAGATGAGCTCTACTTCCTAATTGTTCAATTATGAATATGTATTATAACTGTTGGAAAAGTCATGTATTTAGACCCATTAATTTGGCCCATGTTGGAGCCCACTTAAATTTAGATTTATCTCACATCTTTGTTTGAGATTCTTCTCCTCTCTCTCTTTCTATATATATGTGTATTCTTTCCAAGTGTAAATAAGTTTTTGGATATATAAAGTTTACATTTTTTCACTCTCTACATTGTATTAGAGCGTCAAACCGATCCATCTGGGCGGTCTGCGTTTCTCTAACCGCACCCTTTCCGCCGATCTCCTTCTCTCCATCTAGGCGGTTTGTGTTTTTCTAACCGCACCCTTTCCGTCGATCTCCTCTCCAATCTTTGTCGGGTAGCTCTGTCTCTGTCTACAGGGTTCTTAGCGAGCTTGTTCCCTCTTCCGCTTTGGCTCCTATTGTGTTTTTATAGCCTTTGTTACTGGGTCCCACTGTCTTGACTATGTACGGTCTGCTTTTCTCTGTCCGCTGCTGTCGGCTTTCTCTTTGCTCGTGGAGGTCGGTTCTTTCTTCGCGTGGGCAGCCTCTCTTTGACCGTTGCAGTCTGTTCTTAGTCCGCCGCGTTCTGCTCTAGCCGCGCGTCCTTTTGGTCTTTGCCCGCTGCGGTCTGTGCTTGTCTGTTGTGTGCTCTCTTTTTGTTGTCACTTGTCTGTTGTTCGCTATTGCTCTCTAGCCTGCTGGTCTGGCTGCTGGTCGCGGCGGCTCTTGCTGTTGTCTCTGCTTTCCGCATGTGCTGGCTGTTGTTCGCTCTTGCTCTCTAGCGGTCGTTGCGCTTTCCGCGGTCTTGCTGTTGGTCGCTCATGCTCTCTAGCTATTGTTTGTGCTCTTGCTCTCTAGCCGCGGTCTGGCTACTGATCTCTCTTGCTCTCTAGTCGCGGTCTTGCTGTTGTTCGTTCTTGCGCTCTCTAACCGCGGACTGGTTTCTGTTCGCTTTTTTGGTCTGTTGCTGCTTCCCGCGGGCTGCTGCAACTTGTCGGTCTTTTGTTTACCGCTCGGGCGGTTCGCCTAGTCGTCGAGCTTGGTCTTTAGTCTGCATGGCTTCAGATTCGACTACTGCTTCCTCTCTTCCTGGACGTGCTACTGTTGCTCCCCTTGAGCTTCGTGATGAACTACAGATCACTACCATCTCTCTCCGTGGGAAACCGAATTTTGTTGAATGAGTTCACTCAGTTCGCCATGTTCTGCAAACTAAAGAACTCCATCACCTGCCAAGTACTCCTCCCACTGCACCGATTGAGAAGTGGATCCGTGACGATGGGCGTGTCCAATCATGGATTCTCAATTCCCTGGACACCGAGCGGTATCGGATGGCCACGTATCACGAGACAGCTTACGCAATGTGGGAGGATCTTCACTCCCTTTACTTTGGCAAGGACAGTCTTCAGCACTTATTCGACATACTTACCGATCTTCAATCCCTTGACTCTGGGGCAACTGGTGATTTGACTTCTTTTATTGTTCGAGCTAAAACTCTTGTGGAGGCATGGATACAACATCAGACTCCCACCATGGATTTGGTTACACGTGTGCAGAAAGAAGCAGTTGGATTGCAATGATGATGGCTCGTGCTCCACCACATATTCATAGTGTTCGATCTCAGATCTCATCTTTCGTTGTTACTCTGTCCCTCTCAGACGTTTGCTCAATGTTTCTGAAAGTTACTCCTCCCAGGATGCTCCAAATCTATCTCCGACTCTCCTCTAGTAGCCAGTGGCTACTCTTACTCCTGCTCGTGGTCCACCATATCATGGAGGTCGCCAATCTCAGGGACGGGGCTGTGGTGGTCGTACCCTCTTTAAATGTTCTCGTTGTAGCCAGGATGGTCATACTGAGACCACCTGTTACTGCAAGCATGGTCTGCCTCCTCACCTTACTGCTTCTGTAACTACTGCATCTCCATCCGCCACCAGTGAAGACATTGTTGTTCTGCGTGCTCAACTCCAACAGTTACAATAGGTGGTTAGTCGCTCATTTGGTTCAGTGGCCTCGATCTCCAATGATGGTATATCTTGCCTCTCACACAACTCTCACTGGATTGTGGACTCGGGTGTCACGCATCATCTCCCGCCATAAAATCCACCTAAATACTTAAATTCTGCTTATCCCAAGTTCATTATTGTGGTCAATGGTGACATGACCTCGGTTTCTGGTGCTGCTCATATGCCTCTTACTCCATCCCTCTCGTTATCCTTGGTTCTTCATGTTTCGGGATCCCCCTTTAACTTACTCTCTGTTAGCCTTCTTACTCAGGACCTTGATTGTTGTGTAACTTTCTCACGCTCTTCTTTTGTTGTGTAGGATCGATTAACAAAAAATATACTTGGTAAGGGGCGACTGTCCAAAGGAGTTGTATCTTCTGGATGTTCCTCCTACTGCTCTCTCCACTATCTCCTCTGTTGATTGACATCGTCGTCTTGGGTATGCTTCGCTCCAGATTCTCAAGAAAGCTTTTCCCAATGTAGCTCTTCAGGAGTTTTCTTCTGAATTTTGTATCTTTGACAAACAACGTCGTGTGTCTTTTACTTCTCTCTGTACTCGGAGCGATGCCCCTTTTTCATTAGTGCATTCTGATATTTGGGGACTATATAAGATCCCGTGTTTTTGGTTATCGTTACTTTGTAACATTTATTGATGATTACTTGTGTGTTACTTGTTTGCACTTATTTGGTGATCGTGTCGAACTCTCATCAACCTTCCATACATTTCTTACGGAGACTCAAGGTCAATTTTTCACTTGCGAAAAAATTATTTGTACTGATAACACACGTGAGAATACCAATCTAACCTTCTCAAATCTGTGTACCGAGTATGGGATTATCCAGACTTTGTGTGTTTATACCCCTCAACAGAATGACGTAGCAGAACGAAAAAATCTTCATCTCCTTGATGTTGTCAGATTTCTCATGTTTCAAATGAAGGTTCCTCCTCTCTATTGGAACTTTGCTGTTTCTACTGTCTGTCATCTCATCGATCGCATGTCGTCTATCCTCAACTTTGTGGCCCCAGTCACTCTCCTTTACCCATCCAAGACTCTCTTTTCTCTCATACCTTGTGTGTTTGATGCACTTGTTATGTCCATAACCTTGGTCCACCAAATGACAAGTTTGCTCCACGTGCAACAAAAGCTACGTTTGTTGGATACTCTTGCACCCAAAAGGAGTATGTCTGATATTCTCCTACTGACGGTAAGATGGTTGTGTCTACTGATGTCACTTTTCGTGAAAACCAATCATATCACACTATCCCGACTGATCCTCTTCTTCCTCCTCTACCTCGGCCCACAGTTCCAGTTACGTCTCCGTTTCTACCTCTTCTTCCCACACCTAATCCATCGTCAGTCCACTCCAAACCACATATCATTCAGGTTTACACTCGTCATCCTCCACAATCTGATGCCCTGCAGCAGATTCCCTCTACCGGTGTGCTCTCTGGGTCAATCGGACTAGGGATCTTGCCTCTCTCCCTCATGGACATAGTTGTGTTGATTGCAAGTGGATCTTTACAATCAAACATGCGGAGGATGAGACAGTTGACCGTCTGAAAGCTCGGCTTGTGACCCGGGGGTTTACTCAACAACACTAACTTGATTATGATGAAACTTTCTCCTCAGTCGTCAAATTAAAATCTGTTCGGGTTCTGCTCCCCTTAACTGTTCATCGTCAGTGGCTCATACATCAGCTGGATATCAAAAACGCTTTTCTAAATGGTGACCTTTTTGAGACTGTTTACATGCATCAACCGCCCGGGTTTGAGATCATGTTGGAGTTTCGAGTGTGTTTGCTCCGAAAAAGTATCTATGGTCTCAAACAGTCTCCTCGGGCTTGATTTGAGAAGTTTAGTAAGGTCATTCGTGAGATTGGATTCAAGAGAAGCTTGACAGATTTCTCCATTTTCACTCGTCATCAATCAATCGGGACTGTCATTCTCCTGGTCTTGTGGATGACATTTTGATTACCGGTAATGACTCTACAGGGATACAACAAGTTAAGTAGACACTTAAACTCTGTCTTTCAAAGCAAAGATATGAGAAATCTTTTGTATTTTCTTGGACTTGAGGTAGCAAGGCGACCTGATGGTCTTGTCTTATCACAACGAAAGTATTGCATTGACCTTCTGCAAGATGCTGGCCTCTCAGGGTGCAAACCTGCGGAAAACCCGATGGAGGTCAACCACAAGTTGTGTGCTCATGAATCTGACTCGGATTTTCTGCTTCCATATCCAGAGTACTATTGACGACTTGTAGGAAAACGGATATATCTGACAGTTACAAGACTTGATATCTCATTTGTAGTTGGAGTGGTCAGTCGATTTATGCATACTCCACGGATCTCACATCTTCAGGCATTCAAACGCATTCTCAGGTATTTGAAAACTGCTCCTGGACTAGGATACGTGTATAAGCCATCCTCCTCTCTATCTCTTATTGCATAATCGAATGCGGATTATGTGGGCTCGCTGGATGATCGACGGTCCACTACTGATTTTTGTACCTACTTTGGAGGAAATCTTATTACTTGGCGCAGTAAGAAGTAGTCTGTGGTTGCTCGCTCATCTGCTGAGGCTGAGTACCGTGCAATGACAGCTGTTGTGTCAGAACTTACCTGACTTGAGAGTCTTCTTGGGGATTTGGGAATTAAATTATCCTCACCAACAACTCTGTTCTGTGACAGTTAGGTTGTCATTCATATTGCTAAGAATCCAGTGTTCCATGAGCAAACAAAACACATTGAAGTTGACTGTCAATTTGTTCGAGAGAAGGTTCAGTTGAAGAAACTAAAATTGGAGCATGTTTTTGCTTCTGGGCAAGTTGCTAATATTCTTACTGCTAGAAAAACCCATATAAAGGGCTCATTATTGGGCCCATATTTTATTTTTTTCCCTATTCTCTTATTAGTCTCATATCTTGTATATGATTTCCTCTCTCTTTTTCTCTCCTATATATTTGTATTCTCTCCTGTATTCACATACACAAGAAATACATACAAGATTTGAGCTCTTTCTACATGGTATCAGAGGGACTCATTGCCTCCCACGGACTCCAAACCTCTATCTGCTTCCTCGGATCTCCTGCGGCCTGCTCTGCGGCCTGCGACTCCACTGCGCCTGCTTGCGGCGGCCTGCGATCCCCTTCTCCCTTAGCCCGCTACGAGCTTTGTCTCCGCTTCTCCCTTAGCGGCCTGTATTTCGATCTCTCTTCATCACCGTGATTCCACCCTCCTCCTCGCTTCTTATAGCTACTCTCTGCCTGTGGCCCACTTCTCCTGCTGTTCTCATCGCCGCTGCGAGATCTCCAGTCCGCTGCGAGCTCCTCCATTCCGCTGCGAGCATCTTCCCCTATACTTCTCTCCTACCTGCGCGTTTCTACCCCAGTCCAGACCGAGCTTTCCCTCGCGGTTTTGGTTTATCCCACCGGACTGCCCCTCCGCTGCGGGCTCCCTTCTAGCGAGCTCCGCCGCAACGATTTCCCTTCTTGCGGACTGCCCCATCCGCCACGACCTCAAATCGCGGACTGCTCCTCACCGCTGCGGTCTCTCTTCTTGCGAGCTGTTCAAGATCCGCTGCGATTTCCCTTCTTGCGGACTGATCCAGTCCGCAACGACCTATCTCCAATCGCGCCTTGCGGCCTGCCCTTTTCTCGTCGAGCTCACTTCCTCCCCTTGTGGCCTGCCCTGTCTAATTGATGCAGACTGCCCCAGTTCGCTGCGGACTGCTCCTCCTTGCACCTTACTCTAGTCGTCGCGTCCTGCCTTCGGGGTTTTTTGCTCGCCCTCTTCCCAGCGGGCTCCTGCTTCAGTCCGCTGTTGCTGGCTGCCTGTTCTGCTTCCTCTCCCCGCAATGGCTTCCAGCGACTCAACTGCAGCTAGCCCCTCTACAGACCGCCCGAGACCTGTTCTTGAAATCCGTGATGAGCTACGGATTACAACAATTTCCCTCTCCGGGAAGAAGACTTTTCTCCCTTGGGTTCATTCTGTTCGCCAGGTTCTTCAGGCCAAGGCCTTTTGCCTCACCTCACTCAGGCTCCTCCTTATCCTTCTACCGACGAATGGCTCCGCAATGATGGTTGTGTTCAGACATGGCTCCTCAATTCCCTCGATGACGAACCTTATCAGATGGCCATGTATCACGAAACAGCCAAAGCTATATGGGACAAACTGCATTCCCTGTACTCGGGTAAAGACAGTCTCCAGCATCTATACGACATCCTCCCTGATCTTCTCGCTCTCGACACGGGCGGGGCTTCGGACATGACCTCTTTTGTCGCTCGTGCAGAGACTCTCGCTGAGGCCTGGATTCAACATCAACCATCTACAAATGACCATGCTACTCAGAGTGCTCAGAAGGAGGCCGTATGCATTTCCATCATGATGGCTCGTCTCCCGCCTCACCTTCAGAATATTCGCACCCAGACTCTGGCTTCCTCCACTATACCCTCCTTATCTGATGTATGCTTTATCCTCCTTCGTGTTTCACCTCCTCCGGATACTACTGCGCCTCCGCCCTCGGCCCTTCTTCAGCAGACCACTTCCCCCTTACTGTCCCCACCTACCTCCGTTCGTGGTGGACGTTCGGGATCTAGGGGCTGCGGGCGCGGTGGTTGGGGTCAGCCGACTTGTTCCTACTGCGGAAAGGACGGCCACTATGCGGAGACCTGCTACAAGAAGATTGGTTATCCTCCTCGTCTGACAGCCTCGGTTGCTGCGCACACATCCTCTGTCGTTCCTTCTGACCTTGAGGTTGTTCGTCTCCATCTCCAGCAACTCCAAGGGCTGCTCAACCCGCCCTCTGCCTCCATCTCCACCGCCTCCAACGCAGGTACTGCTTGTTTATCTACCAGTCTGCGATGGATCATGGACTCGGGTGCCACTCATCATATTACCTCGCAACGGACACCCAAGTACACGGATTCTCCTCATCCGAAGTGTATCACCGTGGCAAATGGGGAGACGGTTCCAGTCTCCGGCTCGACTGACCTTTTACTCAACCCATCGATCTCCCTTCGCTCGGCTCTTCATGTTTCGAGCTATCCGTTCAATTTACTTTCTGTTGGTCTCCTTACTAATGATCTAAATTGCTCTGTCATATTCACCCCCTCTTCCTTTCACATACAGGATCAGCGACGCGGACTACCATTGGTAAAGGCACACTGCAGAGCAGACTCTACCTTCTCGATGACTACCCCACTGTCCTATCTTCTGTCTCCTTCGGTGAGTGGCATCGACGTCTTGACCATGCTCCTCTCCCAGTGCTCCAGCGGGCTCTTCCTGATGTATCCATTCATCCTTTTCAGTGCGAGTCTTGTATCTTCGGCAAGCAGCCGCGTTCTTCTTTTCCTGCACATTGTACCCGGAGCACTGCTCCTTTTGATTTAGTGCATTCAGACATTTGGGGACCTTATAAAATTATTAGTATTTATGGTTATCGCTATTTTATCACGTTTATTGATAACTACTCTCGCACAACGTGCCTTTACTTACTCCGTGATCGTACCGACCTTCCCCGTATTTTTCGGGCCTTTGTCCTTGAAACCTGTACACAATTCCACACCACCCTCAAAACATTACGCACTGATAATGCTCGCGAATACACTAGCCACGCCTTTGCGGCCTTATGCTCTGAATTCGGGATTCTTCATCAAACATCATGTGCTTACACACCCCAGCAAAACGGCGTTGTCGAACGGAAGAACCGACACTTGCTTGATGTTGCCCGCTCTCTCATGCTTCAAATGCATGTTCCCAAAAGTTACTGAACTTTGCGGTCTCTACTGCGTGCTTCCTGATCAACCGTCTCCCTTCCTCCGTCTTCCACTATACTACTCTGTTTAGTCTACTATTTCCCTCTACTTCGGCTTTCCCTCTCCTGCCTCGGGTTTTTGGTTCCACCTGCTACGTCCACCACCTGGGTCCGTCCTCAGACAAGTTGGAACCTCGGGCAGCTAAACATGTCTTCGTTGGTTATTCGCGTACGCAGAAAAGCTATGTATGTTACTCTCCCGCTACCCGCAAGGTTTCCGTTTCTGCTGATGTTACCTTCTGGGAGGATCAACTGTTCTTTTCTGCTCCTTTACCCACTCCTTTCACGTCAAAACCTATACCACCACTCCTCCCACGACCTGTTATCTAAGTTACTACACCTCTACCACTGGTACCACCTGCTCCGACTTCTGCCCCCTCCAGGCCACCTGTTATATGTGTCTACTCTCGCCGCCCGTCCGACTCTGTTGCCCATCTGCAGTCGGCCTCGACCTCGGCTACTCCGCGCCCTGCTAATCAGGTACCTGCCTCCACTGCTTATCCTCTGGCAAACTGTGTCTCCTTGCATCGCCTCTCCTCACCTCCACACATTTGCTACTGCTCTTTCCTCCATTTCGGTTCCTAACTCTGTGCAGGAGGCGCTACAACATCCTGGATGGCGGGCCGCCATGGAAGAGTAAATGACTGCTCTCTGGGCCAACCAGACATGTACTCTTGTACCCCTTCCGTCGGGTCAGACACCGGTTGGGTGTAAATGGGTCTATGTTATCAAAGATGTTGCTGACGACGCGATTGACCTCCTGAAAGCTCGTCTGGTGGCTCGTGGCTTCACCCAACAACAGGGGCTCGACTATGACGAAACTTTTTCTCCGGTTGCCAAATCCAATACCGTTCGAGTCCTCATCTTTGTGGTTGTCCATTGCCGGTAGCCCTTATTACAACTCGATATTAAGAATGCCTTTTTGAATGACGATCTCCATGAGACGGTGTATATGCAGCAACCGCCCGGGTTTGAGACCACGGGGGAGTCTCAGGTCTATCGTCTTACGAAGGCTCTGTATGGTCTCAAACAATCCCCACGGGCGTGGTTTGACAAATTCAGTAAGGCCCTTCGGGAGGTTGGTTTTACTCGCAGCTTGGCAGACTTCTCGCTATTCACTCGTCATCGAACAACGGGAACGGTTCTGCTGTTAGTTTATGTTGACGATATCATAATTATGGGAGACGACTCGAAAGGAGTACAGGAGGTCAAACTACACCTGGACACAATTTTTCAAACAAAAGATCTGAGGCCCCTTTGGTATTTCTTGGGCATTGAGGTTGCCAGACGGCCAGACGGACTTGTCCTCACTCAGCGGAAGTATTGCCTCGACCTCCTTCGGGATGCTGGTTATTCAGGTTGTAAGCCAATTGACACTCCAATGGATGCAAATCACAAGTTGTGCGCACAGGCATCTGACTCAGATATCCTACTCCAGAATCCAAAATACTATCGTCGTCTCGTTGGTATTGTCAGTCCCTATTGCAGACGATGACGGCGAGTGTGCAGGGACTTGAGCGACTGATGCTCGATTACCCTGCGTGCCCTGACTTTGGCGAGATTTATACCGCCTTATCCCGAGACCCACCCGACCTAGTTGAGGGATATCAGATTTACGAGAGATATCTGTACCGGGGTTCCCGCCTATGCGTTCCTCGGACGTCTTACCGAGACTACCTGACTTGGGAACTGCATGCGGGCGGAGCCGCGGGTCACTTCGGGCGAGATAAGTCCATAGCCATTGTTGAGGACCGTCTCTACTGGCCTAGCCTCAAGAAGGATGTAGCTCGAGTTGTGCGTCACTGCCGTATCTGTCAGACGGCCAAGGGAAATAAGCAGAACACCGACCTTTATACACCCCTACCCGTTCCACACCGCCCTTGGGAGGACATCAACATGGATTTTGTTCTTGAACTTCCCCGCACCTTACGAAAACACGATTCCATCTTCGTGGTGGTTGATCGGTTTTTG
Source organism: Platanthera guangdongensis (assembly GCA_039583875.1). Taxonomy (NCBI): domain Eukaryota; kingdom Viridiplantae; phylum Streptophyta; class Magnoliopsida; order Asparagales; family Orchidaceae; genus Platanthera; species Platanthera guangdongensis. The sequence goes on along the minus strand of CM077163.1, from coordinate 217,848,301 downwards.
AAGATGGCCCACTTCATTGCTTGCCGCAAGACGGCAGATGCGACCCACGATGCATCTATATTTATGAGGGATGTCTTTCGGTTGCATGGCCAACCCAAGTCGATCGTGTCTGACCGCGATGTGAGGTTCATGAGCTACTTTTGGAAAACCCTGTGCCACAAGACTGGCACTATCCTTAGGTTTTCCTCGACATATCACCCCCAGACGGACGGTCAGACTGAGGTAGTGAATAGGAGCCTAGAGAATCTGTTGTGGTGTCTAGCTGGAGAGCATGTAGGTAGTTGGTACTTAGATTTGCCGATCGCCGAGTTTGTCTACAATATCTCAGTCAATAGGTCCACCGGATTGAGTCCATTTCATGTAGTTTCAGGATACGACCCTAGGAAACCTATAGACCTTGTTCAGAGTCCTTTAGAGTCCCGCCCTAATGAGTCTGCTGAGTCATTTGCACAGCATTTGCATGATTTGCATGAGTCGATCCGCCGACGAATAATAATAAGCAATGATAATTATAAAGCTCATGCAGATAAGCGAAAGCGAGAGCAAATATTTAATGTAGGCGAGAAGGTAATGGTCCGAGTCCGCCCCGAGAGCCTCCCTTCGGGGACTGCCAAGAAGTTAAGCGCGAGGCGAATAAGTCCATATTCCATTATTAGTAGTATTGGGACCAACGCCTGCCGGCTTGACATCCCGGCCAGTATGGAAATTCACCCTGTGTTTAATGTTGAGGACCTGACTCCATACTATGAGCCTCATGAGTATGTGGACCCGAGTGGGGAGATGCCCAGCCACCCCCACCACCACTATCGCTACCATACCACCCGTCCACTTCGCCACCACCTGCTGGCCATCCTAGTCCGCCCACTGTTGCCACCCACCCACCTAGGACTTCGTCCACTTTGGTTCCCCAACAGGCACCACCGATCTCACCGGGACCCACCTTCCGAGAGGCGAGAGATGAGAGCATCACAGAGATCAGATCCCACCAGTTTGTTCCCACCTCGGACGGACCGTGTTGTCGTTACCTGGTACATTGGCGGGGCCGACCTGATACAGACGATACTTGGATACTACCGGCAGAGCTAGATCGGCTCGCCCCGGACTTCGATTTCAGTACGATCATCTTCATTCATCGGAGATGAAGGCCTTTCAGTCAGGGGGAGTTGATGGGGAGCCATCAGATGCACTTGGAGGAGCTCACCGCAAGGCGGGGCCCACATACATGTACTCGCACAGGAAGACTTCATCGGATCGCCGATCGGACTCCGCGGTTGCGCCCGAGACGTCTTCGCGAGTCAAAAGGCTATATTATTTGATATTTTTTTGAGTTTATTTTGATGTATTTCAAGGACTAACCCACCGACCAATCATAGTCGTTGATGGGGATGCCCTAACTTATGTTTTCTTATAAATAGGATGCTAGGGGGCTGATTTGAGGCCATTGCAGAATTTGGATAAGTGTAATCCCGGATTCCAGCGATCCCTCCCCGGTGCCGACGTCGTGGAGCCCTAGGTGACGACTCCTAGGCCGTCAATCTTCCCCCCAAGGTAACCCCTATCCCCCTCCATCATTTTCCAGCCATCCCCTCCCCCCTTTTCCACCGTCGGAGACCCCCAAAACCTCCTCCAAAACCTGTCGGCCTGCTGTGAAAACAGCAGCCACCGGCCCTTGTTTGAACCACCACCCAGCCGCCTCTCTTACCCCACCCCCTTCTCGCCGCCTCCCCTGCATCAGCCGACCAACCAGCCCCTCATCACCGCCACCCCTGTCTCCAGCACCTCAACCGGCGGCCCCCTGCAGCCCAGCCAAGCCGCCGCCTCCCTCCACCCTAGGGCCTAATCAATCCTAGTCGGCCACTCCCTTTCGTTCCTCCGTCGTGGATCCACCCACAACGCCCCGAAAACCCTATATCTAATTGATCTAGCACTACCTTCCCCCGATCTACCATCGACCTACATATTCTCACTCCCGTAGCCCGGATCCGCCCTAAAATTAGCGGATCTACCCACCGACACTTCGATCCATTCTCTAGTGGCCGGATCTCGCCGTTTCCGGCCCACATCTCCCTCTTTCCCACCGTGGGCACCCACCGTGACGTCACCGTGCCACCGTGCTCACCTCCGATCGCCCGTTTTGCATCCGGTCCCTCAAATTCTCCACCACCTCGGATCAGCCCACTGCATCGTGAGTATCTCATGGTATTGTGTTTTGTATTTGACATTTACACTTTTTTATTTATCTATATTTGTGCTGTGATCATAGTTTGGTAGTTGATGTTCTTATACGCTAATATTTGTTTGTGGAATTAAACGCCGCCGCTTGCTTAGGCCCTCCGCGCGGAGGAAGCCGTTGCCAAATTGCCAAAATTATTTAATTGCCTTTTTATTCGATTAACTGCGTGGTGTTGCTAATTTAAATTACTTGTCGTTGCTATCTGACTGTTCATTGCATATAGCATTGCATTCGCATATTCCCTCACACGTGCACGTAGGGTCCTACCGCCCGAGCACCACTAGCCTACCCCTACATCATTTGGTATCAGAGCCAGGTTAGGCCACTTGCATGCTCCGTAGTGGTAGGACTTTTAGAGTAAGCATGGTAGAACCACAGAACACTGAGGATCGAGCGACGAGCTCGAATTCGGACGCCGCTTTCGCGGAGTTCCAACGCCTTGTCCTAGGTCGCCTTGACACCATAGGAGCCCAGTTCGACGATGTGCGTCATGACCTTGTCGAGGTGAACCTTCGTTTAGGCCACTTAGAGAATGTCAGAGACACTCCGACACAGCGTGACGATTCTCTTGAGGACGACCCTGACGCTCCTCCACGTCGAGGGCAACGCCCGAGGGATGGTCCACCTCCCGCAGACCGTCATCATCGTGATAGTCCTCATCGAGCCCTGATTCCGCCGGTTAGGCGACATCCTGATTTTTGCGAGAGATTATAGGCAAGCCCCGACGAGGGATAGGCTGCCACCCAAGCGTGATGAGTACCGTATGCCACGTCAGCCTCAGCCGGACCCCAGAGATCGTGTGCCCCCACACGGTCGTCGTGACCATCACCAGGATGATTATTATCCCCCGGGTCGGAGAGAGCGTGGTCCTCCACCCGCTCGATACGACTACGCCCATGATGACTACCCCGAGGACTACCCCGATCCTCGGAGAGGGGGCCACTATCATGACATCACTCGTCGCATCCGACTCGACACCCCTTCGTTCGATGGTCGCCTAGATCCGAAAGCCTTCAGCGATTGGCTCTTGGACATGGACCACTACTTCGAGTGGTACGACATGAGTGACGAGTGTTGTGTCCGCTTTGCAAAGATGAAGTTGATCGGGCAAGCTAAGGTATTCTGGATTAGTGTTGACAGAGCTCTAGAGCGGGATGGTTACTACCCTATTGCCAGATGGGACGAGATGAAGGAGAGACTGAAAGAGAAGTATCTCCCCGCGTCATATCGAGATCAGCTATTTGAGCATTTACAGAACCTACGGCAGGGGACACTTACCGTCGCCGAGTACATGGCTCGCTTCGATGAGCTGGTCGTCAGGAGTGATATTTCAGAGGAGCCTATTGCCACTGCCGCCCGCTTCAAGGCGGGCCTTCGTTCCGATATTCGGAGAGAGTTGATTCCCCACCACTTGGAGACTGTTGATCAGATATTCCAGCTCTCTCTCGAGTATGAGCAGTACCTTCGTTCGTCTAGTACGAGGCAGTTCACCTCTCGGGTTGATTCCTCGACCTTTAGGAAACCCGCTCCGCCCCAGACCACCACGGCCGCACCCTCACGTATCCCCGCGGATGCGAAGGGTAAAGTCATAGCCACTGATGGCCAGCGATCTGGGGGCATTGTATGTTTTAGGTGTTCTGGCAGGGGCCACGTGGCGGCGCAGTGCCCCACGCGGAACCTGTTACTTGAGGAAGAGGAGGAGCAGGGTTTAGAGGGTGAAGAGGAGGCCCCAGAAGAGATTAGAGCCGCAGTCGAGGAAGGTTGGGAGAGTGACGCCGAGCGGTCGTTGGAGGTGGGAGTGATTCGGCGCCTCCTACACACCCCACGTGTGGACGAGGATTGGCGACGCACAACCATTTTTTACACGTACTTCCCTAGTGCATGCGGTCCCTGCAAGCTAGGTATTGATGGTGGGAGTTACGTGAATATCGTAGCCCAGAAGGCGCTTGACCGTATGCAGGTGAAGGCAGAGCATCACCCCCCATCTGTACAGTGTCGTCTGGGTTGACAAGACGGAGATTCAGGTCACCCAGCGTTGCTTAGTCCCGATCACTATTGCGTCCTTTCAGGACAAGGTCTGGTGCGATGTCATTCCCATGGACGTCGCTCACGTGTTGCTTGGCCGCCCCTGACTTTTTGATAGTGATGTCACGTGCTTCGGTCGCTCGAACACGTGTGTATTTTATGATAAGGGGCGGAAGATCACGTTGACACCCACTCAGCCCCGAGATCGACCCAAGGGTGTGGTAGAGTCGTGTCCGAGCACGAGCGCCTCGCGGCCACTGCATATTCTGAGACGAGGTGAGTTTCTGCGAGATGGTGCTGAGTCCGACGTTATTTATGTAGTCGCCGCTACCCAGGTTACTGAGGACGTCCCGGTTGATTTTAAACTCGCGGTGCGTCCCCTGTTAGGCGAGTTTGCGGACATTATGCCAGACGAGCTCCCCGATGAGCTGCCTCCCCCTCAGGACATTCAGCATGTCATTGATTTAGTACCGGGAGCTTCCCTCCCGAACCTGCCCCACTACCGTATGCACCCGGATGAGCACGCTGAGCTCAAGAGGCAGGTTGACGAGCTTCTTCGGAAGCAGTTCATTCGTGAGAGCATGAGTCCTTGTGCGGTCCCCGCCCTTCTTACCCCTAAGAAGGACGGTAGTTGGCGTATGTGCATCGACAACCGCGTCATCAATAAGATCAAGGTCAAGTATCGCTTCGCTATCCCACGACTCGATAACTTACTGGATACTATGTCCGGTGCCCAGATCTTCTCCAAGATCGACCTCCGCAGTGGGTACCATCAGATACGAGTTCGTGAGGGGAACGAGTGAAAGACCGCATTTAAGACCAAGGACGGTCTGTATGAGTGGCTCGTCATGCCATTCGGGCTATCCAATGCCCCGAGCACGTTTATGCGCGTTATGACGCAGGTGTTGTGGCCCTACATGGGCAAGTTTCTGGTGGTGTACTTTGATGACATATTAGTTTACAGCCAGACTCAGGCCGCTCACCTCGATCATTTGAGACTTCTCTTTGGCACCCTCCGCCAGAGAAACTGTATGTGAACCTGAAGAAGTACGCCTTCCTCTACGAGTCCGTCCACTTCCTATGCTTTATTATTTCCTCCACTGGAGTCTCCGTGTACCCTGAGAAGGTCAAATCTATTCGAGATTGGTTTGTACCTAAGAATATCCATGAGGCTCGTAGCTTTCACGAGCTTGCTACCTTCTATAGGAGGTTTGTCCAGGGGTTCAGCACGATCATGGCCACCTTCACGAGCTGTCTCAAGAAGGGAGAGTTTCAGTGGACCCCCGCAGCCACTAGAGCCTTTGAGGAGATTAAGGAGAGATTGATGACCGCTCCCGTCCTACGGTTGCCAGATTTTAGTCGCGCCTTTGAGGTCGCCTGTGACGCGTCCGGTGTCGTTATAGGTGGCGTGTTGAGTCAAGAGGGACACCCAGTTTCTTAATTTAGTGAAAAACTGAATGAAGCAAAGCAAAAGTACTCGAATTACGATCGAGAATTTTATGTTATTGTCCAGTCTCTGCGCTACCGGTGACAATATCTCCTTCCCCGGGAGTTCGTGTTGTACTCTGACCACCAGGCCCTCCGTTACCTCGATTCGCAACGCAAGTTGGGCCACCGACATGCGAAGTGGGTCGAGTATCTGCAGGATTTTCATTATGTTCTCAAACACCGCGCGGGTGTTGAGAACAAGCTGGCTGATGCGTTGAGTCTCCGTGTGTCCCTATTGCAGACGATGACGGCGAGTGTGCAGGGACTTGAGCGACTGATGCTCGATTACCCTACGTGCCCTGACTTTGGCGAGATTTATACCGCCCTATCCCGAGACCCACCCGACCTTGTTGAGGGATATCAGATTTACGAGGGATATCTGTACCGGGGTTCCCGCCTATGCGTTCCTCAGACGTCTTACCGAGACTACCTGACTTGGGAACTGCATGCGGGCGGAGCCGCGGGTCACTTCGGGCGAGATAAGTCCATAGCCATTGTTGAGGACCGTCTCTACTGGCATAGCCTCAAGAAGGACGTAGCTCGGGTTGTGCGCCACTGCCGTATCTGTCAGACGGCCAAGGGAAATAAGTAGAACACCGGCCTTTATACACCCCTACCCGTTCCACACCGCCCTTGGGAGGACATTAGCATGGATTTTGTTCTCGGACTTCCCCGCACCTTACGGAAACACGATTCCATCTTCGTGGTGGTTGATCGGTTTTCGAAGATGGGCCACTTCATTGCTTGTCGCAAGACGGTAGATGCGACCCACGTTGCATCTATATTCATGAGAGATGTCTTTCGGTTGCATGGCCTACCTAGGGGTGTGCAGGGAAACCGAAAACAGCACCAAACAGACAAACCGCACCGCACCGCGCCACATTTCAAACCGAACTTCTCGGTTGCGGTGCGGTTCGGTTTTGTATGTGTGAAAACCTGGACCCTGATCGGCGCGGTGCGGTTTATAACTCCATAAAACCGAGAAAACTGCACCGCACCGTGACTTAGGTTTTAACTTTTAAAATGTTATGTCAAGAACGAGAAGCGCACACACCGTAATTCGTAAATGAGTTTGATGATCATGCTGGGTCAATCTTTCATGAGATTTCAATATAACTATATAATATATAAAATATAAGTATTTCATATAACATATATAATATAACTATATAATATAATTTAATACATCATTACATATTTAGGCTCCGTTTGACACGGTGGTGGTGGTCGTTAATGCATGAGTTAAACCGTCATTAGTTAAGTATCATCTAACAAACATCTGTTTCAACATAAAATTGGATGAAGTTCCTTAGGTGGCGTTAACGAATGACAATTTAACCCTCATATTCATGACCGTCACCACCGTGCCAAACGGAACCTTAGTGATTGCATGACTAAATGAGGATTTGCATTCACAACCAATATAGCAAATGATCTGAATGTACGATTGAATGACTGTACATTAGAAATTATAGTTGATGGTTAAACTCAATTGTTACTAGAAAAGAAATCAATTTTCAACTTTTCATTGAAGAGCTTTGCCTAAATTAAAGAAGGGACAAAAAACTGTCAAACACCGAAACCGCACCGCAAAAACCGACCCTAAACCGCACAGAATTAAAACCGCACTGCACGGTTTCGGTGCGGTGCGGTTTTGGTGAGTAAGAAACCGCACCCCTGCGGTGCGGTTTCGGTTTGGGCCCAAACCGCACCGAACCGCACCGCTCGCAGGTCTAGGCCTACCCAAGTCGATCGTGTCTGACCGCGATGTGAGGTTCATGAGCTACTTTTGGAAAATCCTGTGGCACAAGACTGACACTATCCTTAGGTTTTCCTCGGCATATCACCCCCAGACGGACGGTCAGACTGAGGTAGTGAATAGGAGCCTAAGGAATCTGTTGCGGTGTCTAGCTGAAGAGCATGTAGTTGGGACTTAGATTTGCTGATCGCCGAGTTTGCCTACAATAGCTCAGTCAATAGGTCCACCGGGTTGAGTCCATTTCATGTAGTTTCAGGATACGACCATAGGAAACCTATAGACCTTGTCTCGAGTCCTTTAGAGTCCCGCCCTAGTGAGTCTGTTGAGTCATTTGCACAGCATTTGCATGATTTGCATGAGTCGGTCCGCCACCGAATAATAATAAGCAATGATAATTATAAAGCCCATGCAGATAAGCGAAGGCGAGAGCAGATATTTAATGTAGGCGAGAAGGTAATAGTGCGAGTCCGCCCCGAGAGGCTCCCTTCGGGGTCTGCCAAGAAGTTAAGCGCGAGGCGAATAGGTCCATATTCCATTATTAGTCGTATTGGGACCAACACCTACCGGCTTGACATCCCGACCAGTATGGGAATTCACCCTGTGTTTAATGTTGAGCACCTGACTCCATACTATGAGCCTCATGAGTATGTGGACCCGAGCGGGGGAGATGCCCAGCCACCCCCACCACCACTGTCGCTACCATACCACCCGTCCACTTCGCTACCATACCACCTGTCCACTTCGCCACCACCTGCTGGCCATCCTAGTCCACCCACTGTTGCCACCCACCCACCTAGGACTTCGCCCACTTTGGTTCCCCCGCAGGCACCACCGATCGCACCGGGACCCACCTTCCGAGAGGCGAGAGATGAGAGCATCACAGATATCAGATCCCACCAGTTTGTTCCCACCTCGGACGGACCGCGTTGCCGCTACCTGGTACATTGGCGGGCCGACCTAACACAGACGATACTTGGATACTACCGGCAGAGCTAGATCGGCTCGCCCCCAGACTTCGACTTCAGTACGATCATCTCCATTCATCGGAGATGAAGGCCTTTCAGTCGGGGGGAGTTGATGGGGAGCCATCGGATGCACTTGTAGGAGCTCGCCGCAAGGCGGGGCCCACATACATGTACTCGCGCAGGAAGACTTCATCGGATCGAAGATCGGACTCCGCGGTTGCGTCCGGGACGTTGCCGCGAGTCAAAACGCTATATTACTTGATATTTTTTGAGTTTATTTTGATGTATTTCAAGGACTAACCCACCGACCAATCATACCCATTGATGGGGATGCCCTAACTTATGTTTTCTTATAAATAGGATGCTAGGGGGCTGATTTGAGGCCATTGCAGAATTTGGATAAGTGTAATCCCGGATTCCAGCGATCCCTCCCCGGTGCCGACGCCGTGGAACACTAGGTGACGACTCCTAGGCCGCCAATCTTCCCCCCAAGGTAGCCCTTATCCCCCTCCATCATTTTCCAGCCATTCCCCCCTCCCTTTTTCCACCACCGGAGACCCTCAAAACCTCCTCCAAAACCTGCCGGCCTGCTGTGAAAACAGCAGCCGCCGGCCCTTGTTTGAACCACCTCCCAGCCGCCTCTCTTACCCCCCCTTCCCGCCGCCTCCCCTGCACCAGCCGACCAACCAGCCCCTCCCCACCGCCACCCCTGTCTCCAGCACCTCAACCGGCGGCCCCCTGCAGCAGCCCAGCCAAGCCGTCGCCTCCCTCCACCCACACCGGCCACCCTAGGGCCTAATCAACCCTAGTCGGCCACTCCCTTTCGTTCCTCCGTCGTGGATCCACCCCCAACGCCCCGAAAACCCTAGATCTAATTGTTCTAGCACTACCTTCCCCCGATCTACTATACACCTACATATTCCCACTCTCGTAGCCCGGATCCGCCCTAAAATTAGCGGATCTACCCACCGACACTCCGATCCATTCTCTAGTGGTCGGATCTCGCCGTTTCCGGCCCACATCCCCCTCTTTCCCACCGTGGGCAGCCACTGTGACGTCACCGTGCCACCGTGCTCGCCTCCGATCGCCCGTTTTGTATCCGGTCCCTCAAATTCTCCACCACCTCAGATCAGCCCACTGCATCATGAGTATCTCGTGGTATTGTGTTTTGTATTTGACATTTGCACTTGGTTATTTATCTATATCTGTGCTGTGATCATAGTTTGGTAGTTGATGTTCTTATACGCTAATATTTGTTTGTGGAATTAAACGCCGCCGCTTGCTTAGGCCCTCTGCGCGGAGGAAGCCGTTGACAAATTGTCAAAATTATTTAATTGCTTCTTTATTTCGATTAACTGCATGGTGTTGCTAATTTTCATTGTTTAAATTACTTGTCGTTGCTATTCGACTGTTCATTGCATGTAGCATTGCATTCGCATATCCCCTCACACGTGCACGTAGGGTCCTAGCGCCCGAGCACCACTAGCCTACCCCTACATCACGTTCTCTTCAAAAAATCACTACTCACAATTCTAGATCAAAGTCGCAATTATTTTTACTCATCCCTTAGGGACCTCAAGTTTCTCAAAATTTTGTAATAATAAGAGCTAACATATATATATATATATATAATATTCCAATTTGAGGGGAAGTATTAGAATTATCATTGGGCTTCATTATTCATCTTGATCTTATTCACAAGGATTTTAATCCTAGCCACTCATTACTATACCCACAAATCATGCTTCTATTATATATAGAAGTTTACATATGTAATAAGACAGGTTTTCTTCAACAATGATATTTATATAAGAAATCATCTTCTATTTATTCAATTGTATATTTATAAAAAATATTTCATTCCTACTACTTGAAATTTCTCAACTTCATATCTTCTATTTTCAAGAACACCGAAAATCCAGCACTCTCAATATTGACAGGTACTGAGAGATATTCTTGCATAAGTCATGACTATCAAATAATGTAGAAATTATGATTAACACGCATATCATTTAATTCCTCTTTGTTTTTCCTTTGAATATAGGATAGTATGTTGATAAATTAGATTAGTTCTAACTATTTAATAATTCTATGACTTAGGCTCCGTTTGGGAGGACTTATTTTCACCGGTCAAACATTTACGACTGCATGAACCAGACCTTAAGTAAGAGGTCTGATTCATGTGGTCGTAACCGCTTGACCGGTGAAAATAAGTCCCACAAAACGGAACCTTACTGAATAATGATAGAAATTTTTTATACCTATTAACTTAAATTATAAGAAAAACAAGCTTAACTGTAAATCAAGCTAAATTATAAATTATACAAATCAATAAGAATAAGAAACAAAACATGCCTACCAAAATAATTGCCCACTTTACAATAAAGTTCTCCCATAAAAACTTTGCTATGCAAATCTATGTTAAAAAAGTCTTAGTAATTAAGTATTAATGTATTAAAAATAATTATGTCAATAGACAATAGGTATGGTTTCTTGTTATATTTAATATTATTTTGTCATTTAACTTGCTTGTTATTAGTGTCATTCTATGTTAAAAAATTCTTACTGTACAATAAGATTTTTCTTATACTTTAACCGCACTACTAATAAACAAATTATGGGATGAACAATGTTTCGTGTTGGCCAACCATGTGAGGAATTTTAATTTCCAGTTTTGACCTTTGTTGTCGTAAAAAAGACTACGCATTATCCTCTCTTCTCATTTTCTGATGGCGGATGTAGCAAGAACTCGGTTTGCGAGCTCCAGCGGCTTGCTTTCCTCACGTTAAAGCATCCATGTCTACCTATTTGTTTCATACTAAACTTCGGCGGCTTTCTTCATTGCTATTAGAAAAGCCCATGTAAAGGGCCCATTTAAGGGCCCTCTTTATTGCTTTCTCTCTTCTTTAGTCCCACATCTTGTATAGGATTTATTCTTCTCTCATCTTTCATATATATTTGTATTCTCTCCCTGTATTTACCTACCTGAGCAATACATACAAGCTTTGAGCTTTTGCAACATGGTATCAGAGCCAGGTTCGAATTGAGCGGACGTTCTTTCTCAACCCGCCCGGACTGTTTCTGTCCGCTACCCGCTCGGCCTCCTGCGGCCTGCCGGTCTGTCTGCTCCGCTCCTCCTCTCCCTTGAACTCCTCTTCCTGTGTTTCCACCCCTCTCCTCCGTCTTTTATAGCCTTCCCTCCCTCTTCTTCTCTGTGGGTCCACCCTCCCTCTCTCTCCTCCAGACCGCTATATCTCTCGCGGTCTGTTCTCCAGCGCTGCGGCTTGCCCCTCTGGTTGTCTGCTCGTGCTCGCAGCGGACTCCCTCGCTTGCTGCGGCTTCCTCTGGTTCGCTGCGGCCTACCCCTCCTGCTATCGCTCGCTGCGGCTTCTTCCTGCTCTCTTCTGCTCGCTACCCGCCCGGCCTCCTGCGGCCTGCCTCCTCTGCGGGTTCTTGTTGGTCGTCGCGGTCTCTACTCTATCCGCTCGCGTCTCTCTCCTCGCGGGTTTCTTCTCCTCCGTTCTCTGGTCCGCCTGACCGTGCGGGTTGTTCCACTCTCACCTGCATCTTGGTCGCGGTATCCTCCGGCTCTTCCCCTCTCTATCCGCGCGGCTTGTGTCTGCCCGCTGCGGACTTCTCTGAGCGCGGCATGTCTCTGTTCGCGAGGACTGTCTCTGCCCGCTGCGGCCCGGCTCTCTCCGCGCGGCCTCTCTCTGACCGCCGCGGCCTGTCTCTGCTCTCCTTGACCAGCTCCAGGCTCCAGTGCGCCGCGATCTGCTCTCCTTGACCGGCTCCAGTGCGTGCGGCCTCTCTCTGACCTCCTCCAGCTCGTCGCGGCCTCCTCCAGCCCACTCATTGCCTCGCGTGTTTGTACTCGCTGCGGCTTGTCTTCTGATGTGCATCAGTCCGCTGGTTCTGCCCGCCTCCTCTACTCCAGGTCGTCATGTCCTCTAGTGACTCCACCACCGCTCAACCCCAGACGGCCCTCGTGGCTCCTCCTCCCGAACTCCGCGATGAGCTTCGGATTACTACTCTTTCCCTCTCCGGCAAGTCGAATTTCATCCCCTGGGTTCACTTCGTCCGGCGGATCTTGCAAGCCAAGGGCCTTGCTCGTCACCTTACCCAGGGACCTCCTACTCCTCCTACTGATGACTGTCTACGGAATGACGGTCGCGTCCAGACCTGGATCCTGAACTCGATGGAGGGTGAGTCGTACCAGATGATTATGTATCATGAGACCGTCAAAGCAATGTGGGATGAACTTCATTCCTTGTACTCGGGCAAGGACAGCCTTCAACACCTGTTTGACATCATCACCGCTCTTCAAGCTCTGGATCTCGGCACAGCTATGGACATGACCTCCTTTGAGGCCCGGGCTAAAACTCTCACGGAGGCCTGGATTCAGCATCAGCCCCCTACTACTGATCTCGCTATTCAACGAGCCCAGAAGGAGGCGGTCTGTATTGCTATGATTATGGCTCGAGTCCCGCCGCACCTTCACAGTATCCGGGCCCAGGTTCTGGCATCACCTGCTACCCCTTCCTTCTCCGAAGTTTACTCTATGTTACTTCGAGTACCACCTCCACCGGAGGCTTCTGCACCACCCTCGTCGGCTCTTCTTCAACAGACCCTTCCTCCCTTACTTCCCCCACCATCTCTTCCTCGGGGTGGACGTACGGGCTCCCGCGACCGGAGCCGTGGTGTTCGCGGTCGGCCCAAGTGCACCTTCTGCGGCCGGGATGGCCACACTGAAGCGGTCTGTCACAAGAAACATGGCTACCCTCCTCGCCCGCCTACTGCTGCTGTTACTGATAGCTCTCCACCCACTGGTACAGACCTTGAGGCTCTTCGCCTTCAGCTTCAACAACTCTAGGGGCTCCTCAACCCTCCATCTGCTTCAGTTGTCTCCACCTCTCCTGCAGGTATTGCCTCCTCCATTTCAGGTACTGTCTGTCTCTCCTCTGGTTCTCGTTGGATCCTGGACTCGGGCGCCACCCACCACATCACCTCCCTGCTGCCGCCACGGTTCTCGGATGCTCCTCATCCCCCGTCTATCACTGTGGCCAACGGTGCGCTTGTTCCGGTCTCCGGCTGTGCTGATCTCTTTATCCACCCCTCTCTCTCTCTCTTCGTTCTGCTCTTTATGTGCCGGCCTCACCTTTTAATTTACTCTCTGTTGACCGTCTTACTACTGATATGAACTGTTTTATCACCTTCACCTCTTCTGGTTTTTTGATACAGGATCGGCAGACGCAGATTACCATTGGTAGGGGTCGACTGCAGAACGGGCTTTACCTCCTCTATGTCTCTTCTACCGCCCTTTCCTCTGTCTCTTCTACTGACTGACATTGTCGTCTTGGGCACGCCCCTCTACCTATCCTCCAGAAGGCGCTTCCTGACGTCTCTCTTCCTGCTTTTAAATGTGACTCATGTATTCTTGGCAAACAGCCACGTTCTTCTTATCCCGCACATTGTACTCGGAGTTCTGCTCCTTTTGATCTAATCCATTCTGATATTTGGGGACCGTATAAGATTCCAAGCTGGTTGTATCTCCTTCATGATCGCTCTGAGCTTTCTCGGGTCTTTCAGGCTTTTGTGATCGAAACTCGTACGCAATTCTCTACTACTATCAAAACATTCCGCTCTGATAATACCCGGGAGTACACTAGCCACGAGTTCGCTACTCTGCGCCGACTTCGGTATTGTTCATCAGACCTCGTGTCCCTACACCCCTCAACAAAACGGGGTCGCCGAACGGAAGAACCGTCACCTTCTCGATGTTGCTCGCTCCCTCATGCTTCACATGAATGTTCCCAAAATCTTCTGGAACTTTGCGGTCTCCACTGCGTGTTTTCTAATCAACCGTCTCCCCTCTCCGGTTCTCCAGAATGTTTCCCCCTTCAGCCTTTTTTCCCTCTGCACTCGCCTTTCCTCTCACACCCAGGGTTTTTGGTTGTACATGTTTTGTCCATACCCTGGGCCCCACTATCGACAAACTCGATCCCCGTGCGACCAAACACATTTTCGTCGGCTACTCCCGCACCCAAAAGGGTTATGTCTGTTATTCCCCAGCCACCCGGAAGGTCTTTGTCTCTGCTGATGTTACTTTCCGGGAGGATCAACCCTTCTTCCCCCCTTTACCGCCACTTCTACAACCACCCTCTCTACCACCCTCCATCCCACGGCCGGTGATCCCTGTCCACTCGCCTCTCACCCTCCCTCCGCCCCCTCCCACTATTGACCCTCCTAGGCCGCCCGTCATTCGGGTCTACACTCGCCGCCCTCTTCCTCCCGTTGCCCCTATGCAGTCGGCTTCGACATCGGGTTCTCCGTGTTCTGCTGCTCCGGTGTCAGCCTCTACAGCTCATCTGATGGCTAACTATGTTTCTCTACATCGCCTCTCTCCACCGCTTCAGACCTTTGCTACTTCGCTATCCTCGGTCTCTATTCCTACCTCTGTCCAGGAAGCTCTTCAACATCCTGGGTGGCGCGTTGCCATGGAAGACGAGATGGCTGCTCTTTGGGCCAACCAGACTTGGACCCTGGTGCCACTTCCTCCCGGCCAGAAACCCGTTGGGTGCAAATGGATGTTTGTCATCAAACATGCGCCTGATGGGACCATTGACAGACTCAAGGCTCGTCTAGTTGCTCGTGGCTTCACCCAGCAACAGGGTCTCGACTATGATGAGACTTTCTCTCGGGTCGCTAAGCTCAACACAGTCTGCATTCTCATCTTCGTAGCTGTCCATCGCCAATGGCCCTTATTTCAACTAGACGTCAAGAATGCTTTTCTGAATGGCGACCTTCAGGAAACGGTTTACATGCAACAACCTCCCGGGTTTGAGACCACGGGGGAGCCTCGGGTATGTCACCTTCTCAAATCGCTATATGGTCTCAAACAATCACCTCAGGCATGGTTCGACAAGTTCAGCAAAGCTCTCCGGACAATTGGCTCCACTCGAAGCTCGGCTGACTTCTCGTTGTTTACTCGCCACCGGGCAAAGGGTACGGTCCTCCTATTGGTATATGTCGACGACATCATTATTACTGGAAACGACTTGGATAGCATACAGGCCGTTAAGCAACATCTAAGCTCCGTCTTCCAAACTAAAGATCTGGGACCCCTTCGGTACTTCCTAGGTCTGGAAGTGGCAAGAAGGTCAGATGACCTGGTTCTCTCTCAGCGCAAATATTGTCTGGATCTTCTTCATGATGCAGGCTACTCTGGCTGCAAACCGGTAAATACTCCCATGGATGCTAATCACAAACTGTGTGCTCAGGGCTCAGATTCTGATTCTCTTCTACAAAATTCAGAGTATTACCGTCGTCTAGTTGGGAAACTTATCTACCTAACAGTAACAAAACCTGATATATCCTTCGCTGTGGGACTTGTTAGTCGCTATATGCATTCTTCTCGAAGTTCTCATCTTCAAGCTGTGGAATGCATTCTCAGATATCTCAAGACAGCTCCTGGTCAAGGCCTTGTGTACAAAACCTCATCTTCCATTCCTACACTAGTGGCATACTCTGATGCCGACTACGCTGGCTCCCTCGATGATCGACGATCTACTAGCGGGTTCTGCACATATTTTGGAGGACACCTGATTACTTGGCGGAGCAAGAAACAAGCAGTGGTTGCTCGATCCTCAGTAGAAGCAGAATATCGGGCAATGGCGGCTGTGGTCTCGGAACTCACATGGATTGAGAGTCTCCTTACCGACCTTGGTGTTCGACTATCTTCACCAGCTCTCCTCCTATGTGATAGTCAAGTTGCTATACATATTGCTAAGAACCCGGTCTTTCACGAAAGAACGAAGCATATTGAGGTAAATTGTCATTTCATCCGAGAGAAAGTCCACATGAAGAAGGTCGAGCTCAAGCATGTTCCGGGTACTGAACAGGTTGCAGATATTCTCACCAAAGCTCTACCAAGTACCCTCTTCTACCAGTGCCTATCCAAGCTTGGCGCCTACGACTTGTACGCTCCAGCTTGCGGGGGAGTATTAGAAAGCCCATGTAAAGGGCCCATTTAAGGGCCCTCTTTATTGCTTTCTCTCTTCCTTCTTTAGTCTCACATCTTGTATAGGATTTATTCTTCTCTCCTCTTTCCTATATATTTGTATTCTCTCCCTGTATTTACCTACCTGAGCAATACATACAAGCTTTGAGCTTTTACAACAATTGCATTCCCTTTATTATTATTTTTTCAATGCATCAATATTTATAAAAGCTTTTTCATTCTCACAGTTGAGCTGTTCTGTTCACATTTCTCAAATCAATAATTCCCATAAAGATGAAATGTTTCCGCATGACTGGCTTCAAATGGATAGTGACCTTGATCTAGCAACTTATCAGTAAAAAGACATCGCCACAATATATGCAATATAAGGAAAAAAAATAAGTCTAAAAACCGTAAAACAAAAAAAAAGAACTTTCAGCATAAAAAGAGGCATTGAAGAGATAACTTACGATCCTTTCAAAAGCAATGCGATTTTCATCAGTTCGTGGAAAACCATCTATTAAAACTTTCCTGTTCTCAGTCAACTCAATTTCCCTGAGTATCAAGTTGACAGTAATTTCTGATGGAACAATCTTCCCTTCCTTAATGATATCAAGGATCAATGACCTAGATTCCCACATCAAATGAAAGATAAATGTATTTCACAAATTACATTTCAGGTATGGATCATTATAGAGTTGCACTTTTTTTCTGAAGAAGCTAGAATTTGGATAAATTTAATGAGGAAATACCCATTTTCACGACCCGATAAGATTTCTTTCCGCAACAGCTCCCCTGCACTTAGATGCAAAAATCCAAACGTTTCTGCAATTTTTGCACATTGTGTACCTTTGCCACTGCCAGGACCGCCTGTAGGTTTAACTCTTAGAAACTATAAAAAATAAATAGCTTTACAAAAATACGTAAAACCAAACAATAGCTTTGTAGTATGCACAAAAATGAGTCTGAGAGTAAGACAAAAAAAGCAAAGACTGAGGTTATCATCAAAGTGGATTGTGAGTAGTTTCGGCGTATTTGAAAATAGTTGTCATAAATCTGGCAGTAGTTGCATTGTAAATCGCAAAATAGTTGCATCGTAAATCCCACAAAAGCATCTATGGCATCGGCTAATGAGAAATTTGTCCGGGCAACACAAACAAAGGTTAAGTCATTTTATAGGTGCTTGGACAATAGCTAGTTGAGATGCTCAGATCTATTGACGTATTTTCTGATATATTGACGTATTTTCTGCAATGGGTTTAGTCTCACATTGCGGGCTACCTTTATTTGTATTCGGATCTCCTATTTATATCCCCTATGGTCGAAGAATAAACTATCTAATCTCTCCCATCTAATTTGGTATCAGAGGAAACCCTCTCTCCCGATCCCTAATCTCGGAACCGGTTCTCCCGCATCCCGCATCGCCGAACCCGCGGGGTCTCCTGCATCGCCGATCCCGCAGCTTCTCCCGCGACCGTATTCCTCCACCATGCCGATGTGAGGCCGCTGCTTCTCCCGTGACCGTCCGACCGCCCTCCTCCCGCGCCGCTCTGCCCGCCCTCCTCCCGTGAGCTCCCTTCTTCGCCGATACTGCAGTTTCTCTGAGGGCTTTTTCTGCCGGCTTTGCTTGGTGTTTCCCCCCTCGTTTCCCCTTTCTTTTCATTTCATGACTTAGATCTGTGATCTACGGTCTTTCCTTTTTGGGGGGATGAGATTTCTTTCTTATGTTTGAGGGTTTCTTGGCCTTTTCACCCTTGGCGTTTTCGTTTCTTTTGGGAGTTATCTTGTTCCCATCCCATGGATTCCTCACCTCTTGTTTCGAATGATGGCTTTGCTCGGCACATCATCACCACCCTTCTCAATGAAAAAAATTGTAGCGCTTGATCCAACTCCGTGCGTGTCCATCTTGCCGGAAAGAAAACAAAATGGGGGGGGGGGGGAATCCTGGAGGAGGAGAGGCGGCAAAAATAGAAACAGACAAGGTGGTCTGGTTCTCTGGACTGGGGTAGTTTGAAGGAGGACTGGGGTAGTTTGAACGAAGGCCAAGACAACGCACGCTAGCAAGACAAGCTAGATTGGCTTGAACCGAATGGTGTTCCCCGTCCTTCCGATGAAAAGGCTATCCGTCATTGGCGCACGGAAAATTTCAAGATTCTCGGGTGGCTTCAATGCTCCATGGAGCCCCGCATTTACGAGCAATACATGTGTTTCGATTTCGTCCCGTCACTTTGGGCTGCCTTGACCCGTACCTACGGTACACACGCATTGATACGTGGATTTACTGTCTTCCAAGAGATTTCTACTGCTCGTCAGGGGGATCGTTCGGTGCACGAGTATTTTACCTTTCTTTCTAGGCTATTCCATGAGCTTTCTGACCTCGAGCCACTAAGTGTTTTTCCACATCCAGAGGATCTGCTTATTGCCAAGCGGAGGCAGGAGAAGCGAGAGACCTACCAGTTCCTAATGGGGTTACGACACGAGTTTGAGCAGATTCGAGTTCAGATTGTTAGCATGAATCCACTTCCTGATATATTGGATGCTTATTCCATGGTGGAGGAGCATGAGCGTCGTACCCGCCTGACCGTTGTTTCATCAGTTCCAGCTTTTGTTCCTCTTCTACACCAAATGGGCCTTGCTTCCGGTCGTAGTTCTTATGTGCTAGGGGGCGTACTACTACCTCTAAAGGTCGAGGGGGCGGCCGCGACAACCCATTTGTCTCTGTTCAGTGTCAGCACTGCCTCCGGATTGGTCATGAGAAGGCCCAATGTTGGCTGCTCTTTCCTCACCTACGCCAACAGTCCACCACCACTCGTGCTGCTGCGGCTACTTCTTCCGACTTTGGGGGCCAGCCTGATTCCGGTTCCCCGTCTGGGGCCCCTTCCACCGACTGGAGTCAGCTTATGGCTCAAGTGCAACAGCTTCAGTCTCAGCTCCAGATGTAGTCCCCGTTTCAAACTTCGCACCAGCCGCTTCCTGCTCAGCAGTTGCCTGCCTCCTCGTCGTTCTCGTCGACTTCAGCACTTGCGTCAGGTACCCTGATGACCTTCCATGTCACTCAAGAGGGGTCTTACTCTCTCTGGGTGATTGACTCTGGGTCCACTGATCACATGACTAGTGAGACCACTTATTCTCTTCTCTAGAGTCTCTGAGCGTCCATCGGCAGATTTGTCTTGTCAATGGCTCTGTGACCCCCATTCTTCACGGCGACACAGTTCCCTTGTCTCCCTCCTCCTTGGGTTCAGTTCTTCATGTTCCCAAGCTTGCTTTAAATCTTCTTTCTGTTAGTAAATTGACTCGTTCGATGCACTGCTCGATGACATTTTTTCCTTCTAGCTGTGTTTTTCAGGACCTGACCACGAGGAGGACTTTTGGCTACGACCATGAACGCGACGGGCTTTACCAGCTGGATCTTCCACCTCCTTCGCCCTGTCTCTCACCCTCGTCCATCGCTGCTGCTACTACTTCACCTGCTCTTTGGCATGCCAGACCGGGGCATGCGAGTCCTCAGATTGTGTCGTCTCTTTTTTCGAGTGTCTTGTTTGAGCACTCTTTTCAGTGCGATGTGTGTCAGCTTAGCAAACATACACGCACTTCCTATCCTGTTTTTGTTTCTCATAGTTCTGCACCGTTTGATATTATTCATTCAGATGTTCGGGGGCCTGCCTCAGTTGTTTCTTATGATGGATTTTGGTATTTTGTTACTTTTATAGATGATTTTACTCGCTGTTGTTGGGTCTATCTTATCCGTGTCAAATCTGATGTCTTGGATTTATATACCTAATTTACTAATAAGGTTAAGACTATTTTCATTTGGTATTTGGGTTCTTCGCTCCGATAACGGGGTGTGGGGGTGGGGGGGTATACCTCTTCCTCTTTCACAGCTTTCCTTGTTAGCCAAGGAACCCTTCATCAATTCGCATGTCCCTATACACCATAGTTATCCAAGGCGCAAAGGGCCCCTGGAGCCTAGGCGCAAGGCGCGGGCGCGCGCCTGAGGCACGTGAGGCGCAAAAATTGGGGAAAAAGGAAATTGAGCGAATTGGGCGCCCAATTCGCTGGAATTGAGCGAATTGGGCGACCAAATCGCTGCAATTGAGCGAATTGGGCGACCAAATCGCTGGAATTGGGTTAGTTCTCTTCTATCAAGTTAGTATAAGAGCCCTTTTGGAATTGGGTTAGTTCTCTTCTATCAAGTTATTATAAGAGCTCATATTTTCCAATATTTTATCTAAACACGTGAGAAGTGATATAAGTACATGATAGTCATATTGATGCATACAAAGTGCAACTAGAAATCAAATAAAAAACTACAACATGTAATATAAAGTTGACGGAGATAAATAAATTTAGGGTAAAAATTTTTGTACCTTTTGAACACCCATGATCAACCCCTCTTGAATTAACAATATAGCATGGTTTCCACTCAGCTAATGAATGATCAAATCCCTCCATAAAACACAAAGGACGTATTAGAATCAAACATTCAAGCATAATAAAATGAGATCATTTTTTGAAGGCAACATAATAAAAATAACAACATAAATAAATCAACCAAGTCAGCAATCATAATCTACCAAATCAACATTGCAATTTTTCGCACCAAAAAACAAACCCAAACTACCAAGTCAACAATCAAATACTTTAAACTAATGTGCAAGAAAATAACATACCATCATTACGATCACGTCATCACTCATCGTCTGAATCAATAAAGGTTTCATTTTCTTCACTAAAATTTTCTTCTTCTTCTTCACTGAACTCAACCTCTTCATCCTCGGCATCATCTGTACGCATTGTTGGAGTAGGTGCCTTTTTCTTAGATGTGTTCCCCTTGTCAGCTACCATCTTCCCTTTAGATAAGCGCGTGGAGTAGATGTCTTCTTCTACTCTGCTAGCCCTTGCTACTGCACCTCAGGTCAATAATTCGTCATCAAAAACTATATCGTCATCCTGCTCAACCTCCTCATCTTCCTACATTCTTCCCATCAACCATTCATTGCTATCGTCAATATCTTTCAGCGAGATCCGATCAATACGATCACGTGAATCATATCGCCGACGCAAGACACGATTGTATTTTACAAATACTAAATCATTTAGCCGTTGTTGTGCTAGTCGATTTCTTTTTTTGTTATGCACCTGCAACATAACAAATAAATAATTAATCATATAATAATATAAATTAATATTTACATACTTGTTCAAAAAAATTCATACATGCTCAAAAAAACTCCAGTTGCGCTCACATCCGGATGAACTGCAAGTGAAACTTAAAACTTTTACTGCAAATTTAGTCAAATCAGGAGTATCAGCTCCATATGATTGCCACCATTCAGCTGCCTCAAAAAATAAATATCAAGAAATTAATGAATCATTCTTATTAAATAAATTGTTTGTTTAAAACTTGAAATAATATTTAATTAACTAACCTGGGGACTTTGTTTTTCTACGACGAACTGCAAATTGCATTCCAAATAAACCTTCAGCATTTCTATGTAAACTTAGTTGGTCTATAATTACATCTTGATTTCAGAACTTGGAATGATCTTTTGCATTGTTTGATATAAACCCCTCATGACTTCTCCATCTAATATCATTTTAGGGTTTGAATAGAAGAATTCTGGATTTAAATAATGAGTCGTCGCATGCAATGGTCGATGAAGCTGATTTTTCCATCTCCTGTCAACAATCATAAAGACTTTTTTATATTTTTCCTCTTTCCTATTGAAAGAGTTCATGATTGTCTCTTTTGTTTTATCCATAGCCTCATAGATATAACTCATAGCCGGTCTTTTCTCCTCATCTACCAATCTTAGTACCCGAACTAAAGGTCCGAAAATCTTCAAAATGTACACAATAGTACTCCAGAAAGAGACCATGTATATAATGTTATGTACTTGCTTACCTCCTGTTTCATTTGCCCACTTACTTGATGTTCACTCAGGTGAAGTGAACATCTTCCTTAGATTTGTGCTCTGCTTATGAATGCGCTGAAGAGCAAGAAATGAAGTCACAAACCTAGTAACAGCAGGTCTAACAAGCTCCACTTGTCCTGTGAATCTCCTTAGCATGTTGACTAGTGCAGGCCGAACATAAATATAACTGTTGACGCTCATTGCTTTTTTAATTGTTCTACTAATGTTTGTCATCTTTCCAATATCCTCCAGCATTAAGTCGATGCAATGAGCGACACACGGTGTCCAATATAAATGTGGTCGTTTTGCTTCCAATAATTTTCTTATTTCATAATAAACACATTTATTTAATTTCAATATACAACCTTAAATTTTAAAAAATATTAAAAGAGGATGATTAACTATATATTTACCTGCTAGTACATTATTGTTTGCACTATCAGTAACAACTTGAACAACATTAGTCTCTCCAACACGTCCCACTACTTTATCAAGCAATTCAAACATCCTCTCTCCAGTCTTTGCATAATCAGATGCATCAACAGATTCCAGTAAGAATGTACCTTTTGGTGAATTTACCAAAAAATTTATAAGTGTTCTTTGTTTTTTATCTGTCCATCCGTCTGCCATGATGGAACATCCAAACAGCCTCCACTCATCCTCATAGTTCATCATCTTCTGGACTTCAATTACTTCATTATTCAACAAAGGCACGCGAACTTCATGATAACTGGGTGGTTTCAATCCAACCCCAAACTGGCCAATAGATTCTATCATCACTGCAAAACTATGGTAGGTAACCGCATTAAAAGGAATAGCTGCATCATACATTCATTGAGCTATATGTTTGCAAGCCCTCCCTCTAAGTTCCTTCTTACATGCTTCGTTGATTGAAGTTTGCTTCATTTGTTGATGTTGGCCTTTTTGTTTCATTTTTTTCTCAATATTAGATGCAAAAAAAACATCCATCGGTCCTTTAGTTCTAGACTTTTTATGGGCACCGTTTGGACCGCATCCATGAATCTTTGCACCGACGTAATTCATATCATCATCGCTTCCAAAGGTATCTACATCTGCATAATCCGGGAATGCTTGTTTTTTTGTCATGCTTACAGTCTTTTTTTCTTGCATATAGTCTTGAATTACTGTCCTTACATGTTGTGGGCATTTGGGACAGACTTTGGTATTTCTAAATCCCCCCACTAAATGTTGTTTCGCACGATAAATTCCACCCTTTGTGATTTTCTCACAGAAAATGCAAATTAAATCATTTTTATTTGTTACAGATGTCTGCCGCACATACTTTCAACCAGGATCAATCCTAGATTGGACACTAGATGAACCAGATCCACTCACGTCCATTTCCAGCTATTAAAACATTTTACAAAAAATTTATTACATAGAACAAGATAATTAGTGAAATCTATAGCATTCAGTTTACTGTTTTACAGTGAACTGGACTACCCAGTTCACTGTTTTACAGTGAACTGGAGCAGCCCAGTTCACCGTAACTACGGTGAACTGGGCAGCCCAGTTCACCGTAACTACGGTGAACTGGAGCAGCCCAGTTCACTGTTACAGTGAACTGGAGCAGCCCAGTTCACTGTACAACAGTGAACTGGGCTCCAGTTCACTGTACAACTGTGAACTGGGCAGCCCAGTTCACTGTAACAGTGAACTAGAGCAGCCCAGTTCACTGTAAAACAGTGAACTGGAAGCACAATTCACTGCTACAGTGAACTGGGCTTCCATTATGACTATGCTAGAAGCCTTGAAAAGAAGAGAGCAGCCAAAACAAATACTTGAACTGGGCTTTCACTATGTGTCTATGCTAGAACAAAAGAGAGCAACCGGAAAACATGGCATCAAGAAAACATCTAAACCCTAAACATGGCAGCCGAAAAAAACCTCAATATGCAAGAAGAAGGAATGCATTGAGAAGTTACCAAAAGTTTCGGCGGCCGGCGAACGGAAGAGGAGCGGCGAACGGAAGCCGAGCGGCGACAGGAGCGGAGCAGCGAGCGGCAATTTCAACCCTAACCTGGCGTGAATCGGGAAAATGAGAGCAAGCATCGTTATAAAGACACGGCAGGGAATTAAAATAAACCGAGCCTGGATTGGATCTAGGCCAAGCGCGCCTAACCAGCGCCTGAAAGGCTCACAAGGCGCGCGCCTAGGCGCGCCTGGGGCGCGCCTGGGCCAATTCGCCTGCCTCGCCCTTGATGGGGCGCTACTCCGTGCGCCCGGCGCCTCAGGCGCGCCTAAGCGTGTGTCTTGATAACTTAGTTATACACCAAAACAGAACAGTGTGGCGGAACGCAAGAATCGTCATCTCTAGAATGTGATCCGGTCTCTTTTTTGTGGATCTCATGTCCCCAAGTCGTTTTGGAGTGTCTCCCTTCTTACGGGGACTTTCTTGGTCAACTGTATGTCTTGCCAGCCTTTAGGGGGTCGGGTACCCCGTAGCCTTTTATCTCCCCGCCGCCCTCTGTTTCCCGTCCCTCTTCGGGTGTTTGGGTGTGTGTTTTGTCCATGACCGTCGTCCGACTCAGACAAAGCTTGATGACAAAGCTATCTGGTACTTATTTTTGGGATATTCCTCCTCTTTCAAGGGTTGTCGGTGTTTTGACCCCTCTTCTCGTATGACTTTTCACTCCGTGGATGTTACGTTCTTTGAGGATGTCCCCTTCTATGGTACCTCCCCTGTCCATGTTGCTCCTACTCCGCCACGTCTGGCTCTGGTTGCCCTTGCTCCGTTGCACGACTCTCTTCAGTTACAAACCTACACTCGTGGCCCATGCGGGCACTCACATGTCCACCCCATTCTTCAGGATCCACTGGTTATGCTCAGCTCACAGGACCTTGTGCCACATCCCCTGGCAGGTGATGTTCTTCCCTCCTCTGACTTACCCATTGCACTTCGCAAGAGTAAGCGTTCTTGTGTTATTGATCATCCTGTGGCAAGCTGTGTCCTACCAGCGTCTTTCTCAGGGTTACCGGGCTTTCCTAACTGCTACCGACCATATCAGAGTTCCGAGTTCGATGACTGAGGCATTTCAGCACCCTGGGCGGGTGGCGGCCAAGGAGGATGAGATGTCCGCACTACAAAAGGCGGGCACTTAGCATTTGGTCCCTTTTCCTGCAAGTCGGGAAACTGTTGGCTATCGTTGGGTTTACACTGTCAAGTATAATGCCAACAGTTCTCTTGACCGCTACAAGGCTCGTCTTGTCGCGAAGGGCTTCACTCAGACTCCTGGGGATTACGGCTTGACCTTTGCCCCGGATAGGGTTGATATCAACTCGAGTTCGAACGATTTTGGCTCGGCTCGAAATCGAATTTTTCGACTTGAACTAGGCTCGAAATCGATTTCGAGTCGAGTCGAGTCGACTCGAAACAGCTTGATTCCGAGTCGGCTCGAAATCGAGTCGGCTCGAAATTGAGCAATTTTTTTTTATTCCTATTTGGCTCAAAATTAAATTGGACAACCTATAAATTTAGCAAACAAAACACTTAAAGACTTCATTCTTTTTATTTTGATTTAAATTTTATTATTTTTAATTTAAAAATAGGAATATATCAATAAATACATGATATATTTAATTAATTCGAGTTGATTCGAATCATATTTCGAGCGATTCAGGGCTGACTCTAAATCGACTCGCAATCAGATTCGAGTCAAATTGAATCGACTCAAATTGAGTCGCATCAATTTTAATCGATTCCGATTCGACTCAATTTTCGAGCGAATTTCAAGCGACTCTCGAGTTTCGAATAATATGCTCAGCTCAAGCCCCGGTGGCCAAGCTATCTACTGTCTGTCTACTTGTCTCTCTCGGTGTCTGCCATGGGTGGCCTCTTCATCAGATGGATGCGAAAAATGTCTTTCTCAATGTCGATCTTGCTGAGGAAGTTTATATGGATCTGCCCCCCCCCCCCCGGTTACAAGCTTCAGGGGGAGTATTTGGGTCGTGTTTGCATTTTGCAGAAGTCCTTGTATGGGCTGAAGCAGTCTCCTCGTGCGTGGTTTGAGCGGTTCGGTACTGTTGTGCTTCAGAGTTGGTTCACCAAATGTCATGCCGACCACACGTGCTTTGTTCGGACTACTGTGGATGATATCATTCTTACCGATGACGATAGCTTGGGGATACTTCAGATCAAGGGGGTTCTTCAGAAGGCATTTGAAGTGAAAGATTTGGGGCCTCTGAAGTACTTTTTCGGAATTGAGGTTGCCAGATCTCAGCAGGGGATCTCTTTGTCTCAGCGCAAGTATACACTCGACCTTTTAAGTGATACTGGTCTTCTTGGGTGCTCTCCCGTGTCTACACCCATAGATCTGAACCACTGATTACACGTCGAGGTAAGTGATATTGGCCTTCTTGGGATTTGCTGTGAGTGTGGTCAGTTAGGTCATGCATGCTCCACGAACTTCTCATTTTGATGCAGCATTTTGGATCCTCCACTACATGAAGGGATCTCCTGGCCTCGGGCTTCTCTACTGTTCATCTTCAGCCCCTGGTCTCACATGTTACACGGATTCTGACTATTTTAGTTCCCTTACTGATCGACGGCCTACTTCAGGGATGTGCACTTTTTATGCTAGCAATCTTATTTCCTGGAAAAGCAAGAAGCAGAGTGTTGTCTCCTGCTCGTCTGCAGAGGCCGAGTACCGAGCTATGACTTGGCTGCGTATTCTCTTGGCCAAGCTTGGCTTTCCTCCTTCTGGTATCTCGACACTTGTTTGCGACAACCAGCCCGCTCTCATGCTAGCCTCAGATTTTGTTCTGCACGAGCGGATATTGAGGTTGATATTCACTTTCTCAGGGAGCACATCGTTCAGGAAATCTTGAAGCGTCCTATGTTCCCTCCGCAGAGAAGATTACAGTTGCCTTCACAAGGCGGTTGGGCCTTCCAAACTCCTCTCTACCTGTGGCAAGCTGGGCTTGCTTGATCTATTCGCGCCAGCTTGAGGGGGAGTACTGACGTATTTTTTGGTTTATTGACGTATTCTCTGGAATGAGTCTAGTCCCACATTGCGGGCTACCTTTATTTGTATTCAGATCTCCTATTTATATCCCATATAGTGGAAGAATGAACTATCTAATTTCTCCCGTCTAATTAGATCCCACTTCAGCCTTGGATTTGAGTCAAGACTGCTAGCCGGTTGCAGAGATGAGCTTGACACTGAGAGTCCATTGAACATCGTATATATGAGTGTAATCGTCACTTGAGTCTCCGTCGAATCATCAATGAGTTTGTGAAGTATCTTTGGAATATCCCCTTGCTCAGTACTAGCTTCCTCCATGTAGGTGAGTGGATCTGATACCAATTTTTTGTGTTCTCTAGAGATGGATCGAGTCAACGGTAGCGACAAAGAATGATCGAAGTGAGTGGAAGCAAACTTCTGGTGATTGCCTCGATGCCCCCCAACGGTGCCTTCGGGCTGAGATCTAGTAGAGAATGACAGTATGGGGATCTCTTCCCCCTTAAGGGAATCTCCTCCCTAGTCTTATGAGAGGAATACAAAATGAAAGACGGATGAGAAATTATGGCAAAACATGCAATGGCCTTGCCTTCATCCACTATTAATAGTTTCTGCACAGAAATTAAAAGATACTACTTGATACAAATTGCTGAAATTAAAAGATAACAAAAGTAAATGTGTGCGCAAAAATAAAATTTTAAAATCTCCGTTATTTTCGCTCATGATGCGGCACTGCCATTGTTGCGAGGGTTGAAAGTGTGCCCCAATGTAGCCGCAACACTATCACACACACAAACAGTCAGTCTATGGAAAAGGTGAGACGAGATTTTATTTTGCTGAGATAAGATTTGAATATAGCACAGAAAAAGCAAGCAAAGTCTGACATCATTACCAAAATGGAGCAATAGTCAACTTATGTAGAAATAGTTGCACCCTAAATATTAGGAGATGGTTGTGCGTGGACTCAAAAAATGTGAGGCGCATGAACAAATGAACAAAGATAACGTCATTCTCTTGTGATGAGGCAATGGCTAGATAAGACTCAAGCACTTGAGTTCTTCAGGCTTGACTATAATCTTCCAAAATTCCTCTCGAGATGTGTAAAATGAAGGGTTAATTATACTTCGGTTTTTACTATAGATGTTGCAGGTCGCTTAAGGCTCTCGGTAGATCTGACTAAACATGACCGCCTTGGCCCACGGAGCGGTCGAGCGTGCAATCAGTGACAAAAAAAAATAGAGAAAAGGACAAACAGATTTTTAACTTGGAAAATTGGTGAATAGGGTAAACAACCACGTGACCAGTTCGGTACCGATGAAATTTCATTATTCGTTGTTGTTTACAAAGATTTGGAGGAATCGAGGGCGACTGACCGCTGCTCGTTACAACTTGGGGGCGAGAGAGAATGAGACTCGCTCGGAGGGTGATAGGCCACAACTCGCGAAGCTTAATACTGGTCTTCTCTAGTGGTATAGAATGCTCGCGGTCGTTGTCCGGACGCTAAGCGTTGACGGGAAGCACATAGGAGAATTACTGAGGAAGGCTGGCAGAACGCCTTGCACGTAGGAGCGTCAGGGACTTTGGCGAATCTTCAAAGCACTTGAAGATCTTCAAGGGAGACGACTCGTAGGAGGATTCCGACAGAGCTCTGGCCTGTAGGAGAAAACTGTGAGGAGAAAAGTTAGAATGAGAGGGGGTCTGGGGTCCTATTTATAGACCCCAGGGGTGGTTATGGTGGTTACGCAATTATTCGCAAACCGTAACCACCCAAATTCCTTACTGCAGACCATTTTTAATATAATTTAATGCGCGCATTATTTTTTATAATTTTATTAGACACAAACCGATAAAATTTCGGATATAAAAACCCACCCTTAATGAGTGGTTACCTGTACGTTGAACGATGGAGATCGTGCGGTGGCAATCGATAAGCCGAGGGGGGTCGGCCGACAGTGGCGACCGGCCGACGAAGACCGGCCGATAGAAAGACCGGCCGAAGGCCGAGAAGGACAGCCTTGGGCGGCCGTTGGCGAAATCCCGGGCGGCCGGAGGGTGGGGCGGCCGAAGGGTGGGGCAGACGGAGGGTGGGGCAGACGGAGGGTGGGGAGGCCGAAGGGTGGGAAGGCCATGGGGCCGCACGCCCTAGGGGGGGAAGTGCCGCCCGATTTGGGTGGCCAAGAGGCCGCCTGATTCGTGGGGCCGAAGGACGGGTCAGACTTGGGGCTGCCCGCCCGGGGCAGCGGAATGGCCGTCCGATCTGGGCGGCCAAGAGGTCGCCCGATTCGGGCGGCCAGAGGGAGGGCG
Source organism: Platanthera guangdongensis (assembly GCA_039583875.1). Lineage (NCBI taxonomy): Eukaryota > Viridiplantae > Streptophyta > Magnoliopsida > Asparagales > Orchidaceae > Platanthera > Platanthera guangdongensis. The sequence continues at coordinate 217,818,631 of CM077163.1, read as the reverse complement.
GCCATGGGGCCTCCCGCCTTAGGCGGCAAAACAGTCGCTCGATCTGGGCGGCCAAGAGGGCGCCCGATTCGGGCGGCCAGAGAGCGGGGAGGCCATGGGGCCCCCCGCCCTAGGAGGCGAAAGAGCCGCCTGATTCGGGCGGCCGGAGGCCTGGGCCTCCAAGAGGCCGCCCGCCCTAGGCGGCGACGACGCGCGTAGGGGGGCGCGCGCATGCCTGCGAGCGGTCGTGGGCCGCGCGCTTGCCTGCGCATGGTCGGGGGGCGTGCAGGCACATAACTGGGGTTGCATGCAGTCCTGTGCACGACTAGGAGGGGCCTTGCTCGTGACGCGACTGGGGACCCCTGCCTATTTGTGTGCGCCACTGGAAGTTGCGGGCGGTTTTGGGATGGTCTCGGGGTCGTGCTCAGTGAACCTTTAGTTTGACCGAACCGTGCTGGGGGAACCCATCAAATGCCTCTGAAGTCCCCGGAGTCCAAAACCGGAGCGAAAGGAGGGCGGGGACTTTTTGCTGAATTGTGTGTGACGATTTGCAGTGATCAAGCCGAAGATGGCTGGCACGACAAAGGCTTGAGGCCGACGCCGCTGTCGCTAGAGGCCGACGCCGCCGGAGTCGCGGGGACGGGGACAGAAGGAGGAGGTGGTCGCAATGCCCTAGCCCTCTCCTTCCTTACGCCTTCGGAAAACGCGATAAACATGAGTGCGTGCCTCAGGTTTCGGCACGCGATGTTTTGAATCCGGGAGAAACGCCGGGCGGAATAAAACGTTGGCGGAAAAACAAACAGGTAAAAAGTTTATGAACTCGTACTTTGTGGTAGCTTTTGTTAACAGCGCTTCAGATTCCCTCTTGCATCACATCTTTGTTTGCAAATTTTTCTGTCATTAAGCCTTGTTTTGAGCTTGTGTGGTGTTAACACCGTCGCATTGCGCGTGATTATGACATCCTTTCTGGATGTTTGTGTTTGGAGGACAAGACCCAGACAATGCCTCAATCTACTACCAGGGCGAAGGGAGAGCACTTCCAGCCAGGTAGTAAGAGGTCGGGACAACCGATTTGGGGGGTGTCGTTGATTGGTTGACGATTGAAGGATGCGACCCAAATGGCTTCCCAACCTAAGGGCAAAGGGCGAACACTTCTAGCCAGGTAGTGAGAGGTCACAGGGGCAACGCCCCGGAGACGGCGAGGGATAGACCCTACCAGCCGTTTGGCAAACGCGAGGGGGGGGATTGCCCTGGCAACGCCGTTATCTACCACGGGGGAGAAGGGCAAACCTTCAATCTGGGGCAGTGAGAGGTCACTGGGGCAAGGCCCCGAAGATAGGGGTAGACCCTACGAGCCGTTTGGCGAACGTGCGGGGGGGCTTGCCCTGGCGACGACGTGACCTACCGCAGGGGAGAAGGAGAACCTTCGATCCGTGGCGGTGAGAGGTCACTGGGGCAAGGCCCCGAAGACGGTAAGGGGTAAACCCTATCATCTGTTTAGCAAACGCGAGGGGGGCTTGCCCTGGCGACGTCGTGGTGCCCAAGCAGCGTGGGAGCGAGGCGATCTGCAACGCAGGAGCGGGTGCTCTGTAGTGCGATGACATGATGCCATGTAGCGCAGGAGCGGATGCTCTGCAGCGCGGGGGCGGATGCTCTGCAGCGCGGGGGCGGATGCTCTGCAGCGCGGGGGTTTGATGCCCTGCAACGCGGGAGCGGGTGCTCTGCAACGCAGGGGCTTGATCCCCTGCAGGCTGCAGCGCGGGAGCGGATGCTCTGCAGCGCGGGGGCTTGATGCCCTGCAGCGCGGGAGCGGGTGCTCTGCAGCGGGGGGCTCGATGCCCTGCAACGCGGGAGCGGGTGTTCTGATTTTTAGACAAGTCGTACTTTCTGAAGATGAAGAGCCTGCTGCTTGGCATTGGGAATCAGGTATGGGGTCTTAGCCATCAGAGTTTGGTTTGAGAAGATCTGAATTTGTAACACAGCCAAAAAAGTAATTGCAGCATTATGAAAAACCAAAGCGTACATGCGTACGTCAGTAGTTTGTTATACTAAAGCAAAAAAGTAATGATACAAAAAAAGACTGAGGTTGCTGGCAAATGAGGGGCAAGCTTTACCCGCTCTACTAAGGGGAGTCCCCTTTCCTTGTGTCTTTGATTTATACATGTTGGGGTACAACGATGTCCACTACTGCAGCATCATTCTAGGGCGAGCGTTGGTTCAGGTCCTGGTTCAGCAAGAATCTTTCGAGGAGTCCTTGTTGTACGAGGTGCTCGATCTCTATCTTCAACATGTGGCAACCTTCCGTTCTATGGTCGTGTTCGCGATGGAAGTCATAGTGATGCAACCCGAGCTTGCATCTTATTTTATTTGCAGTACATTTATTTTTGCAGTACATGCCTTCGCGCATTTTAGTTTTCGTATATGTTGTATCGCGCACGTTCACGCACTATCGTTTGGATTATTGGTGTTCACGCACTATCGTTTGGATTATTGGTGTGACCGACCAATAAGTCCCTAAATAAAAAAAGTCCGTCAGATTAGTAGTATTTCTTTAGGCAAGCAAGTGAGATATCAAACAAGCTAAGCTATTATTATAAATATAATCTGAAATTATATTCGCTTTTAAAACTATTTTGATAAGGAATGCTTAAAAGTCATTTCATCATTTAGATTTGTCATCGAGATCCTCAAATAACACCCCATTTCTTGCTCTTGCATGCTAGCATAATATTAAGCTTAGTTGTATTCGGTCAATAAAAAATCTGAGTTTGTTTGCCTAGTTCAATATATCCCTGTTTGCCGTTAATTTTCATCTTCTTGTTTTTATTTCCTTTGTGACGCTTGTTGAAGAAATAATCAAAAGGCTGAATACGTACGAACGTTAATTCTCCTTGCGCGTATATGAACCCTAGGTCGGTTATCAATTGAGAATATTCGTGGTCGTCTGCCAGCACCACCTTATTTTGAAAGACGTCCAACAAATTTAGCTTTTTTAAAAAAAATCAATTTCAGAATCGGGAATGCATCACATAGTATTGCGACTGGTTTCCCCTGTTTTGCGCAAGCGGCTCAGGTCTGCGGAGGGCTTCGTTATCACAGATGGCGAGAAGCACGTTGGTTTGAGTTTTGTTGAGGGGAGTGTAATCATGGTGTTCTTGAGGGCCTCGGTCTCAGCGGGGTTTGTTGCGGCGCGCGTCATTCTTCTTATTAACTGGAGGCGATAATGACTCTTGGTCCTTCTGTCTTTTTGAGTTCCTTTCAAATTGTTGGCCCCCCAAACCTGCTGCACGCCAAGAGTTTGGCCACCCAAACCTGTTCCGCCGGGGTCACAATTTTCTGATGGAGGAGATAGCGCAGGCTGTGATGATCTGTCTGAACCGTAAAGTGGTGGTCAAGCAGGTAGGGACGTCAATGTTGTACTTACAGAACCAACGCCATCAACTCGGACTCATATGCGGTGCGAGGACGCACAGTGGCCACAAATGAATGGCTAAAATAGGCGAAGGGTTGTCCCACCTGCTTCAAAACCGCACCGACAGAGCAGTTTGGCGATCTTGTTGTAGTCCCGGATGAACCGACGATAGTATCCTGTGAAACCCAAGATTCCTCGGACGTCGCAGAGTGATCGAGGTGTGGGCATCTGAAGGACGGTCGGAACCTTGTCCGGATCCATAGTTATGTTGTTTGCAGATATGGTGTGCCCCAAGTAACTAATTTTTGTCTGGCCGAAGACTAGGGGTGGGCATAAAAAACCAAAACCGACTGAACCGGGCCGAACCGATCAAGCCGAACCAATTTTCGAACCGAACCGATCAGTTTGGTTCTGTTTCGGTTTAAGGGGGCAGAAAACCGACATCATTTTGGTCCGGTTCGATTTGTTGGTTGGGTAGACCGAAAAAACCGAACCAAACCAAACTTAATTGTTAGAGAATAAAAACAATTAACATGACTTATATATTGTAATTTTGTTTGGATCAAGACATCCAACTTTTTTTTTCTACGTGACAACCAACACTAAAACAAGTAAACTAATCAACAACAACACTCAAGCCTTTATCCCACTATAGTGGGGTCGGCTATATGGATCTTTTGTCGCCATTGAGCCCTAATCTTTTGTCATAATCTCACTAATGCCCAAGTACATTATGTCTTTCTTTATAATTTCATTCCAAGTCTTTATTGGTCTACCCCTCCCCCGTCTAACATCCCTAGTGACTAGACTCTGACAACGCCTAACAGGTGCCTCTAATGGTCTCCTTTGTACGTGCCCAAACCATCTTAGACAAGCTTCTCGCATCTACTCTGAAATTGGTGCTACTCCTGTCTTATCCCTGATACTTTCATTCTTAATTTTATTCAATCTCGTGTGTCCACACATCCACCTAAGCATTCTCATATCCGCAACTCCCATTTTTTGCTCATGTACACAATTCACTGCCCAACACTCAGAACCATAGAACATCTCGGGTCTAATTGCAGTACAGTAAAACTTGTCCTTAAGTTTTAATGGTACTTTACGATCACATAAGATATCGGATGCGCCTCTCCACTTCAACCAACCCGCTTGGATTCTATGTGTCACATCTTTATCAATACCTCCATCTTTTTGAACTATCGATCCAAGATATTAAAAACACTCGCTACCGGAAATATCTTGATCACCCAACTTAATAATGAAGTCATCTGTCCTTCTTGAACTGCTAAATTTAATCTTTATATACTCCATCTTTGCCCTGCTCAACCTAAAACCCTTTTTTTCTAAAGTATCCCGCTAAGATTCAAGTTTTGCGTTTACACCCTCGCGCGTCTCATCAGCCAAAACGATATCATCCCCAAAAAATAAACACCAAGGTATTGCTTGTTGGATATGTCTAGTGAGCTCATCTAAGATAAGGGTAAGAGATAAGGGCTTAAAGCTGAACCTTGATGTAATCTAACAGTAATAGGGAATTCCTGTGTTAATCCTCCAGATGTCCTCACCCTTGTCACTGAATTTGTATACATATCTTTGATTATGCCAATATATGATACATTTACCCTTTTTAAGACTCTCCATAAGATCTCTCTTGGAACTCTATCATAAGCCTTCTCAAGATCAATAAACAACATATGTAAATCTTGTTTTCTTTCTCGATAGTTGTCAATGAGTCTCCGCAATAGATATATAGCCTTCATGGTCGACCACCCTGGCATGAATCCAAATTGATTCTCCGAGATGTTATTCTCTCGTCTTAATCTTCTTTCTATTACTTGTTCCCATAGTTTCATGGTATGACTTATCAATTTAATTCCTCTATAATTAACACAATTTTGTAAATCTCATTTATTCGTATACAAAGGTACCAAGAAACTTTTTCTCTATTGGTTTGATATCCTCTTTGACTTCAATATTTTATTGAAAATATATATATGACACAAAATTCTTTCATTTCCTAGACACTTCCATACTTCGATGGGTATATCGTCTGACCAAACCGTGTTTCTATTTTTCATCTTATTTAGAGCATTTTTTACATATAATACTTGAATTTTACGATAAAATAGGTAAACTTATAATCTAGAAAATTATAGACGCTTAATTTATGCATCTACGTGACTAGATTGATCATAATAATCCTTAAGTTATCGCAATATGCATGCTTATACTATTGTTTTTTGCTTGAATAAATATAAAAAGGCACTGATTATATTCATAATTAATTTATATTGAACTAAAATTCACACATATTATATAGCATATGACACAAAAATTACTTTAAAATACATAAATTTAAGAGTAATTATTTTAAAGTTAACTATAAATCAAAATCAATTTATTATTTAAGTCAAAAAGAAATTAGTGAGAACCTAAGAAAATATTTTAGGCAAATTTTAACATGAGTTAGTTATGTCAGAAAACCGAACCGAGATCTTAAAATCGAATCAAATCGAATCGAACAGTATTGACTCGGTTCGGTTTTGGTTGAGGCTGTGTGAAAACCGAGGGTATTTGGTTCGGTTTCGATTTTACCCAAAACTGAACCGCTTACAGGCCTACCGAAGACGCATTTCTTGGGATTCATACAGAAAGAGTGCTCCAGGAGAGTGGTGAGCATGACCCGAACATGGTCCAAAAAGTCCCGCCAAGATGAACTGTAAACTTGAATGTCATCGAAGAAAACCAATATATACCAGCGCAAGAGTGGACAAAATAGATCATTCATGATAGCCTGAAAGGTGGTTGGAGCATTGGTCAGGCCAAAAGGAATTGCCAGAAACTCGTAATGACCACCATGCATGTGAAATGCTGTCTTGGGAACATCCTCCTCTCGAATCCGTATCTGAAGGTTGCCTGCGCATAGGTCCAACTTAGAGAACTAGACTGCTCCTTGTAGCTCGTCCAGGAACTCCTGAATGACCGAAATAGGGCACTTATCTGATAAGGTGACTTTATTGAGTTCTTGGTAGTCTATGCAAAAGCGCCAGCTATCGTCCTTCTTGCAGACCAGGAGGACCAGACTTGAGAACGGGCTAGCGTTGGGGCAAATGATGCATGCCACGAGCATGTCGCTCACCAGCGTATCGAACTCGCCCTTCTGAGTGTGGCTGTAGCGGTATGGTCGAACCGAGATGAAAGACACACCTCCTTGCAGAAGGATGCGGTGATCCGTCGGCCTAGCTGGGGGAAAACGGGTCGTGTAAGCGAAGACGTCCGGAAAGAGGTCCAAGAAAGCCTGCAGCACCGGAGCGATCAAAAAGCATTAGGCGGACCTGCCCCTCCACGTGCCACAAGGAGGCTGCCCAATCCACGTCGGTGGATTTCTAGAGCGACCGTAAGGAGACGGACTGAAGAAGTAAAGTTGAATATCCCTCCAGCAGGCAGGGTGTGCCCCAGTGGAGGAAGTGCATAGTCATGCGATCCCATTTCATATTGATGTCCCCAAGGGTATGAAGCCAAGCCACCCAGAGAATAACATCCACCCCGCACAAAGATAATGCATAGAAGTTGGTCTGAAATCGGTTGTTGTCGATAGAGCTGTCACGGTTCCGGTTTGGTTCCGGTTCTACTAAAACCATGAACCGAACCATTAAGGTAACGGTCAAGTTAGAACCAAAACCTTATTTGGTTTGACCGGTTCTGGTTCCAATCCTAACATAATTTTTTGGAACCGTAGGGCCTACGGTTCCGGTTCGCTAACAACCAAAATCAAATTATTTACTTGCGATTCGGTCCGGTTCTATGAGGTTTCGGCTCGGTTCCGGTTCAAGGGATGTTAATGTTATGAAATATAAACTTCAGAGATGTTTTTTTAATTTTGAAAGTAGGGGGGTGCAACTTCTAATTTAGCAAACTTAGAGGGGAGGTCCCAATAAATGGCAATATATATAATACTATAAACTAGCCTGTGGTATCTATTACGAAAATACAATCACTTTTATGCATAAAATTGCTACATAAATTGTCACTCAACTTAATATAAACAGTGTTTTAAATGTCGGCCGACATGTCCGACATGTCGGCCGACATGTCTGTTTTTAAGGGAAAACGATCTAATTTTTCAATCGAACACAAAATTAGCGTTTTTAATTATTTCGGCCGACATTTCGGTAACAATCCGAAATGTCGGCCGAGTCCGATTTTAAAACGTCGCCCGTTTTTAATACATTTCGGTTTTTTTTTATTTTGTATAAAATCTAAGTTTCTAACAGCCCGTGCCCTAACAGCCGCGTGCCCTAAGTTTCCTCTCGAGCTGTAGCACGGCGCTGAGCATAAGCAGAGCAGGAAGTTCGCTCCTCCCTCCTCTGTCGGCGGTGAGCTGCGAACGAAGCAGCCATTTCCTGCTCTTCCTCCCTCCACCTCCGTCGGCATTGAGCAGCGAACAAAGCCCTCCTCCTTCCTCCTCCTCTATCGGTGGTGAGAAGCGAACGAAGAAGTTTCTGCCCCCGTCGACCTTCAGATCCCGCATGCTCGACTCCTTCATGTCCTAGATTTATCTTCTTCTCCTCGCTGGAAGTTTCTGCTCCTCGTCGGAAGTCTCCGCTCTTGCTGAAATTCTCCGCTCTCGCTGAAAGTCTCAGCTCCTTGCCAGAAGTTTCTGCTCCTCGCAACCACTCGCCCCCTTGGCCTTCGGCAGAGCATTTCAGGAGCCGCTCTTCTCCGCACGTCCTATTTCTAGCTTCTACCTCCTCAAATAGGTACTCCTATTTCTATTTTTCGTCATTTTCTCTTGTCATTTTCATTCCTGAATGGGTATTTTTTTTGTTGTTGTAAAGATATGTTATCCATTTTAAGTATTGCCAAGTGCCAACATCACAAAAAAAATTGAAAGGAAGATCAGCAACACCAGCAGGTTAAACTGAGTAAATGGCAGCATTTCACTTCATGTTTCCTTCAAAAGAAATAAAAATAGCCATAAAACATGAACCCAACCAAAATCTTCTGTAGAATTTGAATGGAATCATCAGATTCACTAGAAGCATTTTGTTTATAACTTCAGTTCACAGCTTATTGTTCACAATTATGAGCGATAAACTACAAAAACTTTGAGCCTTATCAGCAAGCAAACACGAATTGAAAGAAAATTTACCATTTTAAAGGAAGTAAAGACAAAGGGAAATATTCATGATGCTCTGCTTGCATGAGAAGAGTAACAGGAAATCTCAAGCTCTTCCACTCCATTCTTCATAGAATTCCTCTACAAAGACCTCCATGAATTTATGCCTCTTCTCTGCCCTCCTTCTCTCAACCTATGTTCAAGGTTTAAATTTATTTTTAATTTGCATATATACAACCTATGTCAGGGCTACAGAAATTGTGACTTTTTGATTTGTTATGTTCAAGAGGTGAAGTGAACATTCAAAGGTGGTTGGCCTTTACATTTGAATCTTTCATTACTGCACTTGCCAAAATAAATTTACTGTTCTTTATACCTTATATTTTTTTGATCATTTGATTTTTCCCTTTTAATTTGTATATATACAAATTGCTCAAAGTCAAAAGAGCAGGTGTTTATTTGTAAGTTGTAAGTTATTCTATTTTGGAATATTACATTTATACTTACATTTCTTTCATTTTTTTAATCTTCTTTATTTAGAATACTCGTGATGTCGTCTGAAGCTTCCACAAAGGAATCAAGTACTAAGCTAGGTAGAGATCCTTTTTGGTCTCACGGTGAGAAGGTTGATGCGAAGGACACAAATAGGGTTCGATGTCGGTATTGCAGTCAAGTACTAAGTGGTGGGGTGAGTCGATTGAAGGCGCATCTAGCTGGGATACGAGGCAATGTTAAACCATGCCCAAAAGTACCAACTGAGGTGAAAATTCAAGCTGATGCTGCTTTAAAGTCACAGCTAGCACTGAAAGAAGCCAAAATTGCTAGATTGGCGGCAGACCGTGATGAAGTAGTAATTGGAGGTGCAATGAATTCAGAAGACAACTCTCAATCACATGGAAGTTTGTTTTCTAAAATGAAGACAAAATGACCGTTGGATATATATTTCCAAATACCTGCGGATAGTGTTGGACAAACAAGTAAAAGTGGAAAGTTTGCATTAGGAGGAGATAGGTGGAAGAAGAAAATAAGGGAGAAAACAAACGCATATATCGCAAGATGGATATACGAGGTCGGTGTTTCCTTTAATTCTGTGACGCTTCCTTCCTTTGATCACATGGTACAAGCTATTGGGCAGTGTGGGCAAGAGTTGAAAGGCCCTACACCATATGAGTTGAGTAACAAACATCTCAAGATTGAGGTTGAGCGAACAAAAGAATCATTAAACACATTCACCGCTACTTGTAGGTTGAGTGGTTGTAGCATTATGACTGATGCATGGAGTGACAGAAAGGAAAGGAGTATTATGAATATTATGGTTCACTGTGAAGCAGGAGTAGCATTTTGGATGTCAAGGAATGTCTCATCTGACGTTCATGATGGAAAATTCATTTTTGATTTTGTTGACGAGGCTATCGGATCTGAGTCTGGACCGGGAGAAGACAATGTGGTGCAAGTTGTCACGGACAGTGCATCTAATAATATGTTAGCGGCAAAGATGCTATCTATGAAAAGACCTGCCATATTTTGGACGTCCTGTGCAGCCCACACAATTAATTTATTACTTGGAGATATTGCAAAAATAAGGCAAATCAAAAATGTCATCACCCTTGGTCGTATTTTGACAGTCTTTATATATGGACATACCATTTCTCTTGATTTGCTGAGGCAATTTACAAAAGATTTAAATTCTCATGAACTTATTCGGCCAGGAGTGACTAGATTTGCTACTGCATTTCTATCTTTGCAAAGCATTTTAGATAAGAAGAAAGAGCTAAGGAACATGTTCTCATCGCAAAAATGGGAAAACTCAAAGTTAGCTAGCACACCAGCTGGAAAGAGGGTAAAATACAAACTTTGTTTTATAATTAAATTATGATTAACTTGTGTTACTTCTTACTTCTTAGTTCTTAAACGGTTATGATCAATTTTGCTTTATTTAAAATTACAGGTCGTTGTAATTGTATATAATGTGAAATTTTGGAAAGATGCGGAGATTGCTGTTAGTATATTTGCTCCTTTAGTGAAGGTGTTGAGAAGAGCTGATGGAGATACGCCTTCTATGGGGTGGATATACGGAGATATGTTAAAGGCTAAAGAAGAAATTGGGATTGCTCTAAATCGTAATGAATCTCGATATCTTCTCATATGGAAGCTAATTGAAAGAAGGATTGATAGTAAGTTGAGCACTCCCCTTCATATTGTTGGTCATTACCTTAATCCATACTTTTATGTTGCAAATTGGGAAAAAATGGAGAAAGACGGAAAATACATGGATGCGGTAATTGATTGTATGTTTAAGATGTATGGGAGGGATGTGACTCTTCAAGATCGTATTGCTAATCAAATATGTCTCTATCGAAATAAGAGAGGATCTTTTGGAAAAGAAATTGCAAAGAGACAAAGTCTCAATAGTTCTCTTGATCTTGGTATAAATAATTTTAAATTTCTTAAATTATTCACTTGTTTTACTGAATAGTTTTATTTATAATTTCATGTTGCTAATTTTTTTATTACTATTTTGTGTTTAAAAATAATTAGTGAATTGGTGGAAGTTTAATGGGAATGACGCACCTGATTTGAGAGATATGGCTGTACGTATTCTCGGATTGACTACCAGCTCTTCAGGTTGTGAAAGAAATCGGAGTACATTTGAGTTGGTAAGTTATTATTTATTTATAAGTTGTAATTAAATTTGTATATATTGATTATCACAAATTTTATATTAATTGCATTGATTGACTTTATAAATTACAGATTCATACAAAAAAGAGAAATAGACTGGATCACAAAAAATTGAATGATCTTGTCTTCGTAAAATTCAATGCTACTCTAAAAACAAGGTCAATGGAAGCTAAAAGAGATCCAATAGCTGCAAAAAACTTTGAAGATGGAAAAGTGACAGAGTGGTTGGTGGGCTCCAGTTCTTCAAAGAAATCAATTGATGATGAAGATGATGAGGTCTTTCCTGGAGAGGGGTTAACTTGGCAGCAAGTGGCAGAGTGTATGGATGTTGATACAGAACCAAGAAAAAGCTCTCGTGAGTCTCGTCAATCTTCAATGACTCCAATAAATCATCAAAGAAGAAAGGCAAAAGAAAATTAGATTGTGTTGATGAAGAAGAGGAAGTAGAGTTTTCTACTTCATCAGAGGAGAACCTCATTGAAGAGGAGATTTCAGAAGGTGATTACGAGACAGATAACGATGAAACAAATCAAACAATGCATTCGGAAGGGATCGGGGATGACTGAGGTGAGACCGTGAGACCAACTTAAGTAAGTCATTCAATAGTTTAAAATATTCAATTTTTACTGATTGAAATTTGCATAGACGCATATACTTGTTGCGCACAATAAATGTTATGTTTTCCAGGTTAATTAGTATACCTAGCACTTAACAAACCAGTATTGTACTATTGTGAAATTACATTTTCATCATATTCATTTGCTGTTGTATTTCACTGTTATATGTCTGCAGAAATATTTTCTTGATAGCCCTAACAAACATGCAAATAAAAAAAGTTAAATATTTATCATTTATCATTGTTTTGACAATATAAATAATAATAAAAAGCTGTAAAAATATAAAACCCGACATTTTCAAATGTCTCCGACATCCGACATTTAAAAACCCAATCCGATATGTAACCGACATCCGACATTTAAAACATTGAATATAAAAACAATCATTCTCACAGAATGAGTGACGCAATAAAAACTACATAAAGTTGCAAATCAAATCGGTAAACAACTATCAAAGTAAACAATTACATCCTTCTTTGCATGTCCTTTATTATGCAAGAGGCGCATGAACAAAACACTATGATGGAGAACAAAAAAGTTCATATCTTTATAAAATATTTGAAAAAAACTTTGCGAATATGGAAGAGATGCATACGAAGAAAGTGATTAAAACACTACAGATCATGGAAAATAAATAAAGAGATGCGTAGAACAAAACATTGCAGGTCATGGGAGAAAAATGTATCGGTTTCTGAAGGAATTACAGTGATGCACTAGGATCGCTTGCAGAGTACAATGATTCAGAGAGCAGATCCACAAATGAGTGATGTGTCGCCTCAAGCTCCTTCCGATCGGTGGCGAGGGGTGGCCGGCGAACGAAATCTCTCCTCTGTCGTCGGAATGCCGACTTCCGTTTCATGGAAGAGCCGTCCGTGAACCCTAAACCCTCTGCAAAAACAAAATCAAATAAAACACAGAATAATAGAAGAAGGAAAGAAGATCAGCGATGGAGTTGGTACGGTGGTACCTGAGCTGAAAGCGGGACAGGGATGGAGTTCAATGAAACCAGCCCGGCGGCGACATCAGAAAAAAGCGGGTACTTTGGGATAGCAGGAGAGGAGACGTGTTGATATGCAACAATGCAACTTGAAACCCTGCGGGAGAGGAGATGTGCAACATGTAGCCAAGAAAAAATAAATGTTCTGGACAAGAAAAACAGACACTCAAGTGTAGTTGAACAGCCTTGTACAGCTATACGTGACAGCTGCGGATTGATATTTGGCATATTTTTTCTAGGGTATTATCAAAATATAAAATAAATATTCGCGAAAATAATAATAGTAATACTAATAAATAGTGCAGAACATCTATTTGCGCAAGATAAAAAAACTATGATATTTATTAAATGGTGCAAAACATCTTTTTTTTACTTAAATATAAAATATGTGCATAATATATATACACACAACGTTTAAAATGATCAATATCTTTGCATATTTTTTTAGGGTATTATCAAAATATAAAATAAATGTTAATAGTATATTTGTATGAAAAATAATTTTTTATATTAAAATAATAATAATAATAAACTGGTTGCAGTTCGGTTCCCTGCCGGTTCGGTCCGGATTGGGTCTAAAATTTTTAAAATCGTTCGAGACTTGTATGTTGCGGTTCTGGTTCCGGTCTGAATAATAAAATGATGGAACCATACCCGGACTAATGTTGTTTACGATTCCAAAATTTAAACCGGAACCCCAATAATAAGTGAACGGTCTGGTCTGGTTCTTTGCGGTTTTGATTCAGTTCCGGTTCAGTTTACGGTTTTCGGTTTTAAGTGACAGGTCTAACTGTCGATGGTGAGAGTGAGGGACGCACACAGGCCACCCGTAGCCCGCTTCCTCCCATCTCCTAAGCAGACTGAGAAACGCTCGTGCATAGGGGAGTAAGGTTGCTTGCAGCGGAAGCACACCCCTTGGTGCGCAGATCATAGTATTCCTGATTGGAGAGTCGGGGCGGGCCATAGGCCGAGGTGGGCGGGGTGCGGCCTTGCCGGGGGCCGAGGGTATCTCCGGTTGTGGTGGCCGGTAGGCCGCTGCTGGTCGGTGGACCGGACACACCGGAGGAAGGGGCGGTTTCCCGGGTCCAGAGGGTGAATCTGAAATGGACGACGGATGGTGGATTAGCACGAATGTAGGGAAGGAGCTCATGCATGAAGAAGCTAAGGTAGTGGTTCAACGGAAGTCCTGGCACATGCGTTGTGAGGGCGATAACTCATCGATGTACTCGTTAAGGGAGCCCGTCTGGCGAACGCCACAGACTTGTTCCACCGCGGAGCCGGAGTAGTGGGTGTCATAACAGCGAATGAGCTCCTGTCGGAGGTCCAACCAAGACATGGTCGGTTTGGATTGTTGAAGCCAGCGCACCCAGTGGAGGACGGAGCCCTGCATGCCGATCAAGGTCGTGCTGACCTTCTGTGGCTCCAAGATCTGTTGTATCTCAAAAAATTGTTCGGCCCGGGCAATTCATCTCATGGGATCGGTGTCGTTGAAAGAGAGCACATCAAAGGAACAAGGGTCCGGTGAGAGAGCCCTGGGCAGTGGGGTTGTTGCATGGAATGGTTCCGAGGGGATCCGAGGAGGGAAGGCGAGTTCGCCGCGAACGTCGCAGATGTGGTCGGGCGGTCGGCCAAGAGGGAGTCGATCTTAGAGTCCATGCGTAGTATGAGGACCTGCAGCGACGCGATCAAACCGTCGTGTTCATCCAAATGACGAAGGATGATTGGATTCGTGGGTGAGGGCGGCAGTGTTGCGTCGGTGTTGACCATTGATCGCAGCCTAAGGAACATGCAAACGGCCAGAAATCCTAGGGCGGAGAAGCGAGACCTCGTTGGCACAGCGATTTGGGGATGCGCGTTGAGGACAACCGCGACGGCCTGCGTGGGAAACAGCGACAGGCGACGAACCGACGAGGCAAAACGGAAGTGCGGATGCCGGACTGAGTAGGCGCGGGCACTTCGGGCAACGAAGACCGTGGCCGGAAGGCGGCAGGTCAGACCAAATGTTAGGGTTAAAAAAGAGAGAGGAAGTGTGGAGAAATTAGAGGAGGAGAGAAAACCAAAAATTTCAAATTCATTCAAGCATGCCCAAAATACAAGAGTCTCTGACTTATATAGTCGTCTGGTGACAACATAAAATAACGGTACCGAAAAATAAGATGACAATAATATAAAGGATAAAATAATGCCCCTCTACCATGTCGGCTAGGCCGGCAAGTTACGTGTGTCACGCTCGCAACGTTGATACACCCGTCACACTAGCGGTCGCCCTTCGCCCTTGTCCGCTCCATCGGGAACCGTAACATACGCACACACTAGTACATTGCAAGGTAGCGCTAATCTAGTTTCACTTTCTCCTCTCTTCTTTTTTCTTAGGTAAAAAATGAAGAGTTATATAAAAATATCCCCTTATGGTGTAATGGTGTGGACCTTCAAAGTAATAATAGCTCTTCATTCAATCATCTTCTCCTCTATTTTTTATTTCAGTAAATAAAAATTCCTTCCTCCTCAAGATTCTCTTAAGACTGCAATCGTGTGCTCAGGGGACTGCGAGTGGCGGGAGTGTCGTAGCGCTGGGGTACTGTCTTTGGCCACACGGGGAGCCCTTGTCGCTCATTCGTGTGTGCGTGTGTGTGTGCGCACACGAGTATGTATACAATGTCCCGTTTAAACTATATTAAACATGAATATATCTAGACAAATTGATGAACACCGTTCGCGCGACATTGGAGGAGTCAACTGTGTTGACAATGTTTGGATCGTCAGATGGGCGATCAGAGACTGTCATAACGTATTTTATTTTATTTTTAGACTTGCATTTTGAGATTTACGCGAAGTTATCTGATCATGCGTTTACAGGACCGTCGGATGACTTAACATAAATTTCCCCACCCCCTTCCCTTTTATACTCCATCAAACAACGAGTTATCGAGGGTTTTACGCAAACAGTTGCTCGCTCGATCCACGCTCTGGCTGTGACGCCAAAGGCTTCCGCTGCTCTCCTGCTCGGGGCGACGTCGAGCGACTCCCAGCACCTTTCCTTTGCAATCCTTGGCTCCCAACACTCCCACCGTCGCCATCCCTGGCTCCCAGTGCTCTCACTGCTGCCACTCCGGACTTTTACTGTCCACCGCCGCAGTCTTTCCTAGCTTCCAGCGCCCAGCTGTCGCCACCCCAGGTTCACAGCTTCCCTGCCATCGCCACCTCAGGCTTCCAGCACCCCAATCGTTGTCTTCCCTAGCTTTCAACACAACCAGCGACTCCACATCCCCCCACCCACCACCACTTTCCCCGTCTTCCAGACCATCCCTCCTTGGAAAACCACCTCAAGCCCCTTCTACCCCGCCCCCCCCCCCCCCCCACCCACGAGTCAGCCACCCTAGAGTCCACTAACTGCCACCTTGCATCCCCCCATCGCTTCTGCCCAACACCGCTCTAATATAGTCTGGGAAAGCCAGCATTACTTTTTTGGAATGCCATCGATGCTCTTACAACCACTGAATCTCAGGGCTTACACCGGAGACTCGTCTATTTGGTGAGATCCACATTTGCTTTTGTGCTTTTACATTTGTATGGATACATTTTATTGCTAGCAACATTTGTCTCTCATTAGCTTTGTTGGGGGTATTTATTTATAATGTAGCGCGAATCTATATGTGACGGATGAAACGGTAACCTAACCCTACATGTGATACAAAACCCGACGGATTAATCACAAATTAGATAATAAATATTAACATCTCACACAAATAAATTCATGGCACGACAAAATAATTAATTAGGGTGAAACAAGCTTAGGCTTTACTCCACAAGGTCGAGACGACGGCTGAAGATGACCGGTGGTAGCAGGGATGAAGGGAAGGGCAGCGGCGGCAATTTGGAGGTGCTGGATTGGAGGGGGCTGAAGGGGTGGTGGTGGTGGGGGGGGGGGGGGGGTGGTGAAACAGGAAGGTTGGCCAACCTGCACCAGTAGAAGTCACCGGAATAGGGGCTGGCTGTAGGGAACAAGAGATGTGTGGTGGTTGTATTCAGCAATAGGAGTTGTGGTTGGGATGGGACAACAGTGGCTGCTGTATGGAGGAAGACTGGGTGGCGGTGGCGTTAGGAGGAGGTGGAGGGCTGGCGGTGGAAATTGTGGCGGAAACTATAGAGAAAGAATAGTGAATTTCATCAAACAGTGAAATTCAAGGAAAAACAGGAATTCTGGACAGCACCTGGCCGCTGCGTTTGGGAGGAATTGGGTGGTTGGGGGAGAGGGTTTGGGAGGGGGAAAAAAGCTTAGGGTTAGAGCAAACCTTGGGGAGGGAGATACATACCTAGGAGTCGTCACCTAAGATTCCATGGAGTCAGCACCGTGGGGTGATCGCGGGAATCCGGGAAAGACTTTCTCAAAATTCTGCAATGACTCAAATCAGTCCACTACAAGCCAATTTATAATGAAATAAAAGCTAGGACAATCCACCTTCAACGACTATGATTGGCCAGAGATGGGACCACTCAAATACATCAAAATACAATGCAAACTAATAAAGTAATATATCAAATTGATTCGCAACGCGAATCCGGACACATTTGTGGAGTCCGATCGTCGATCCGGGAACGCCGTATATGGAAAGTCGCTAATTGGTCCCTAACGGGGCCCAAAACTCGTCATACACTACAAGTCTTCGTCTATGTTTTGCATCAATCTCCCCGGCTTGAAAGAATTCATCTTTCGATGAATAGGGATCAGAATTCTCTCGTTGTATGTCTGGTAAAACTCGAAGAGGTCCACCAAAGGTCTCTCAAGTGTCGTCGCTGGAAAAGTGTCATCGTCAATCAATTCCCCCTGACTGAAAAGTTGTCATCTCCAGTGAATGGAGACGGAAGTACTGAAGTTGAAGTCCGGGAGCGAATCGATCAAGCTCTGTTGTAAATACTCAGGTGTTATCAACGTCTGTGGTAGGAATGTAGTAGTGGAGTCTAGTCTCTGTGATGCTCTCAGCGCTCAACTTGCAGGTGGTGGATCCCGGTGCGATCGACAACGTCGTAGGTAGAACCAAATAAGACGAGTCCCCGAGTATGTGGGTGTCAGAAGTGGGCGAGTCGTGGTGGCTATCAAACGTGGGTGGGCTATGAGGGTGGTAAGACAGCGAGAGTGGAGGTGTGGGCGGCTGGAAGTCCCCACTACTTGGGTCCACATACTCACAAGGCTCGTAGTATGGTGTCAGATTTTCAACATTAAATATCGGGTGGATACCCATACTTGCAAGGATATCAAGATCGTAGATGTTTGCTTCGGTCCATCTCATGATTATATAGAAATATATTTGTCAAACGCTCAAGCTTTTAGCAAGCCTCGCACAGAGCCTCACAATGCAGATTCTCGCCATCATTTGCTCGCCTTCATGCAGGAGCGGATCCAGGGGGCCAATGGGGGCCCGGGCCCTCCCAAAATTTTTAATATCTATATATATATATATATATATATATATATATATATATATATATATATACACACACACACACACAGAACTTTAAACAACGGTTCTTAGAATAACTGTTGTCTAAAGTTCTGACATAACTTTATATATATATATATATATATAAAGTTTCTAAACTTTATATCTATATATATAACTTTAGACAGCGGTTCTTAGACGAACCGCTGTCTAAAGTTCTGTATAAAAATATATATAACGCTCCACTGCTCTAAAATCCGTTGTCCTTGCCCTAGCCCTAGCCATTTCCTTCCCGCTCCACTGCTCCAGTGCTCCACGCCGCCCCCGTGCCTTCATTTTCAAGGTAGCTCAAAATTCTTTGTTCAAATTTCTTCTTTGGTTCTTGATTGCTTATCGCATTTTCCTGAAATAAATGTTGATGATTATATGCAAGGGTTGAACCTCCCTTATCAGCTAATAATTTTGTAAAATAATACCTCACAGATTTTCACATGAAGTTTTATCTGCTCGAATTTCTTTCATGGTTTTTGATGATTATATTTTCGAGCTAATAGTTTTGTCCTGAACCCCTTGTTTAACTTACCTCACAGATTTTCACATAAAGTTTTATCTGCAAATATGTAAAATAATAGTAATTAACAGAATATAGAATTTGCTCCTCACAAAATTTAGTTGTGACATCCTAAAACTTGTAGGCTTGTAGTTGAGATTATTGTTATGTGTCATAAGTGAATGTTATAATGCATGTTTGATGTTTCACAAGTTGTTTTTCTTATACAGGTAATCATGAAAAAATTGAAAACTATTGATTCATTTTTCAACAAAAAAATCAACAAATGAAGCTGGCGCATCTTTGTCAATAGAACAAGTTAATGTTCAATCTCAAGATATATGTAATGTTGATTATTCCCTAGTTGAAAGTGATTCAATCATTTTTGAGCGTGATCCTGGATTACGATGACAAATTTGGGACTATCTTGTAAATCAACAGGATGAAATGCGACGAGCTTATATTAAACTTGGGCCTTATCAACACAAAATTCAGGAGTATTCATCCTCAGGTGAACATAAGCGAAGATTTCAATATTCATGGTTCGAGGAGTTTCCATGATTGAAGTATTTTCATGCAAAAGATGTTGCATATTGTGCACCTTGGCATATTTTCAATAAACAAAATAGTGGTCTATATGAAACAAACTCATTCACGACGGAAGGATTTCAGATCTTGTTCATGTTACAGATACAAGTGCGCTGACTCTTAAGAATGAAATTTCAGCAGTCCACTCTCGTCATAACTTGAGTATCCAGGATATACGGGGTCAAGAATATGATGGTGCAAGTAACATGCGAGGTGAATGGAAGAGTTTAAAAACTTTATTTCTTAATGAATGCTCTCAAACTTATTATGTTCACTGTTTTGCACATAAGGTTCAGCTAATTCTTGTTGCAACATCAAAGGAAGTGAAGGCAGTGCATAATTTTTTTAATAAGCTGATATATATTATTAATACTGTCGGTGCTTCTTCTAAACGCAATGATCAATTGCGAGCTGCTCAAAAAGAGTACTTCGATCACATGATTGCTCTATAGGTGAAATTGAGACCGGCACGGGAGCCAATCAAATTGGTTCACTACAACGACATAGTGACACTAGATGGTCATCACATCTGAACCCTGTTTACAGTGTTATAAATATGTATAATGTTACATGCTCTGTGTTGCTTGATATTAGTGATAATGGAGGAACGTCTGCTCAACGAGGGGATGCTGAAACAACCTTTAAAAAAATAAGAGTATTTGAATTTGTTTTCATTTTACATTTGATGAAAGAAATTTTGAGAATCAGTGACGTTTTATGCAAAGCACTGTAACATCAATCTCAGGATATATTGAATGCCATAAATTTAGTTTCAACAACAAAAACTCTCATTCAGAAGTTGCGAGAATCTGGCTGAGAAAAATTCTTACAAGATGTGAACATATTCTGTGAGAAAAATGAAGTTAAAGCTCCTGACATTAATGTTCAATATAGTGATCGTCGGTTTCGAAGTACGAGTGATATCATTACAGTGAAACATCATTTTCAAGTAGATATTTTCAATGTCTCAATAGATTGTGTTGCAGGAGCTAAATTCTAGATTCAGTGAAAATTATATGAAACTCCTTCGTCTAAGTGTGGCATTAGATCCTAGTGATGAATACAAGTCTTTCAAGATTGATGATATATGTGCCCTTGCAAAGAATTTTTACATTCAAGATTTCAGTGAACAAGAAATTTATGTGTTAAATACTCAATTGCAGCATTATCAACTCGATGTTCATTCTCATAAGAACTTTAAAAATTTATCTACAATTTCCAAGTTGTATGAGAAATTAGTGGAAACGAAAAAATAGAAAATCTATTCTCTTATTGACAAATTGATTCGTCCCATTTTGACTCTTCCGGTCTCAATAGAAACCACAGAAAAGTCATTCTCTGCTATGAAACTTGTTAAAAAGAGAATTCGTAACAAGATGGAAGATGAATTTTTTGCAAATTGCATGACTTTATATATTGAGCGAGAAATAACGGAGAAAATTGACAAAAATTGTATCATATATGAATTCTCTGAAGTGAAAAATCGTCGTGCATAATTGAAGTGACATGTATATGGTTGTTTGTATTTTTTTTGCTTATTGAAAATATATGTTATGTTTTGTCAAAAAACTGTCTATATTTTTTACAATAAAAATTTTATTTTAAAATTTATTTGGCTTCGCTTGGTAACTGGGCCCCCTAGCTAAAATTCCTGGATCCGCCTCTACCTTCATGAAGTACCTACTCTTGTCAGTGAACATCTGCATGTGACTTACAAAATGTATTATCATTATGGATTTTTTGTCGGACCGACTCATGACACGCATATAAACGATGAACAGACAACATAACAGACTCATCCAAATGATGACGAAACGACTCAACAGACTCATGCAAATGAAACACAATATACACTACAAGCCTGCTACTGAAAAACTTAATAATGACTGGAACGTCTCTAAAATATGGCGGCCTATCAGGGGGATCTCTCGGTGGAGTGTAGAAAAACTCATCTTGTGTGAGACGAGTCCTCAGATGACCGTGAGAGGCAATTATACTCAAATACGAGCTCATAGAGAACCAAATATCTCTCGGGGAACATAGCACGTCAGGGGGCTCACCCGAAGGTGTGTACGAGAAGTCATCGCGTGTGAGACGACTTCTTGGGTGAAAATCGTGTACACAGACTAGAAGGTGTGACTCTACAGTGTGGTGATCATCCCCGAAAATAAAAAAACTCGTCTGGTAGGTCTGCGGGTGGTGTCTCCCAAAACTCAGCGAGAGTGCGATGTGTCAGCAGGTGGTGCCCTAAATATTGGATGCTCCTCACAATATCCATCCTCTGGGGAGGGGTCAGGGACGATAATAAAAGAGACGTCTATAAATCAATACTCATGCATGAGTGGCTCACCTGAATCTCATCATCACCAGGATGTGGCGGATCATCAGGAGGCTCAACAGAGGCTCGTCATAGAACTCGTCACTATGGTCAAATTCCGTCATATGAGTACCACCGCAAGGGGTAGTGTCCCCGTGAATAGGTGACATGGCCATTAGAAGCCCGACACTAGCTCTGGGCTCTCGGTCGTGATGTGACTCAGGGTAATAACAATGGGAGAGCGACACAGGACTACACTCAAGAATGGGTCTGTCGGTGCGGTGTCAAGAAATGGGTATGTGGTTGTGGTGTTAACTAACACGATGTATGACAGAAGAAGAGGTGCGGGTGAGGGACACAACACTACAAACTCAATAGGTCTCTCAGGCTCACTCTCAGTATGGGTCACAAGAGACGGGTCAGAAACAAAAGATAGATCACTCACTGGTCTAAGCACTTCACTGGGGTGAGAGCAATCTGCATCAGGTATCACTTCTGTCGTGGCTGACATGACAGTGGTAAGCATCGTGATGACCTTAGTATAGGAGGGACTCGTACTGCGGAGGTCAATGTGAGAATCTCACCGACCAGCTCTTGTGGATCTCAAAGACTGTTCATAACGAAGGGCGACCTAATATGCCCGAGAGACTTCGAGCTATGATAAACCACCTTAGTACGTATATCAGACCAAAGTCCAGAACGAAATCGGGAAATTGTCATGGCTGGGTCCTCACGGATATCACTGCTCACCACTAACTCATCAAAATAACTCTTCTACTCAGCGACAGACATAGATCCTTGCTGAAAGAAAAATAATTGGCCGAGTAAGCGGCTCTGATACGACGAAGGCAAATACCTTGGACACAATGTACGCTTCATGTCCACCCAACTGGTGATGCGATGGAGACGCTCTGAAACAGGAAGGTTTGGCCAACCTGCACCACTAGAAGTCATCGGAATAAGGGCTGGTTGTAGGGAACAAGAGTTGTGTGGTGGCTGTATTCAGCAATAGGAACTGTGGCTGGGATGGGACAATAGTGGCTGCTGTATGAAGGAAGACAGGGTGGCAGTGGCTTTAGGAGGAGGTGGTGGTGGAGGGCTGGCGGTGTTCGCCCTGCATTGTAATTTTATTGTACTCTCATTTAATTGCAATTAATTGCTTACTCAAATTGCAATATTTGTGATCAATTGTGACGTTCGCACAACATTTTAAAATATATATTGTTTAATTACTTGCGAGACAAATCATTGTATGATTCAATCATTCACGGGCATCCCATTAGAGTTTAGAGTTAGCTGTCAGAAGTTCATCGGATTGTGTGTGTACATTCATCCGCATCTTCATATTGGGGTTTATCGTAGGTCCATTGCATTCATCGTGTGCTTGCTTTCATTTAGGATTAGGGTATTCACCATCGATCACCTGTAGATTCATCTTGCATCACAAACTTGACCAAACCATCGTGACTGAGCATTCTTTAGAGCATATATCCAGTATGTGTCCAGCTCTGCTGTAGTCAAGTATTTGGCAAAAAATCAAGGAAATGATAATAAAATCCTAAAAACACCAATAAGAAGCTCACTCAGCACAACATGAAGCAAGAAAAGTTGGCACTGCAACGAAAGAGGAAATTTAGCGTCAATCGTCATAGTAAAGTAATACTGATTAACAACCCTAGGAGTAAGATCTGCTTTACAATTGTAGAGATCGAAGGTGCTCGTTGTGCTTCAAGAAAATATTCATAAGATATAAACTTACTCATTTAAAGCAAGCTCTTATAAGGGAATATGCAAAGCGAAGGTCAAAAATAATCTAAGAAAAGTAAGTAAAAAAACTGTTGAGTAAAATGCACGATCAAACAAAATTAACATGGTAAGGTCATTTCTTCAGCATTAAAAAAGTATGCCTTATACAGCCAAAAGGGTTTTGTTGTTCGACGGAATATACCTAGCACAAAAGTTATTAATGGTCTGACTCGATTAGAAGAATCGCCGTCTTTAACCTGTGAAAAATGAGGCGATGTAATTATTCCACAATGAATACGAAATAATATAATTGGAGCAAACTACAATTTAGTTCTCCTGCAAAATCAATATATAATTTAGATCCAATGCTTCACCCAATATTGCAATTTCTTGAATGGTGTTTGTAAATCCATGATCGCTCAAAGTTAACTTAGAACAGCTGGATTGGGATACTTCTCAGATTAAATTATTGAATCAAGAAAGTAGATATTTATATAAGAGGAGTCACCCATGAGCACATGCAATGTGGGACTAAATAATGAATTGGAAATAAATAAATATATAGTAACACACTACATTCTACTGTAAGCAAGAGAATACATGTCCCATGCATAAAAATTGAAGAGAAAACGAATATACAAGGATTGAGGTAAAGCTTTTGTAATAATATCAGCAATTTGTAGAGTAACGAAACATGATGAAGTTGGACCTCACATGACTCGACCTTGTCCGAGATGAACTAGTAGTTAAAGCCAACGTGCTTTAAGCCTCTCATGAAAGATGAGATTCTTAGCAATACCTATGGTACTTTGATTGACAAAGAATTGAACCGCCTGTATAGATAATAGCACGTAGAGATCGATTAAAGGGTCTTAAGATAAGTAAGCTCTAGATTAAAGGGTCTTAAGATAAGTAAGCTCTAGATTAAAGGGTCTTAAGATAAGTAAGCTCGGAAAATGCAAGGGCTATCTAGTAATATTTGGGTTCTCCAAAGTAATGATACACTACAATTTCTTTTTACTCTTCCACGAGGTTCTGATGCAGTGGTAGCCGGACAGAAATTATACTAAATAAAAATGCAGTCTAAATGTAATGCACGTGTGAACATGAGACAACCGTCCCAAATTAAGATCCTCAAACGAGTACTTAAAATTATAAAGCATCAAAATACAAATTGCGCAATTGTTAACAAGCCCTGAAGAATAAAGAACATTTATATTCAACCAACGAAGTGAGGCGCAATTCCGTTCAAGTGCGTCGAATGAGCTCCGCAAATTACACAATGATTAACAGAAACAAATACTTATAATAATCAAATCCTAGAGCATGAGTTTAAAACCAAAACATTCAATGAGAAAATACAACATCCATAGCTAGATTTACTCGTGTTTGTGGTGGCTAGTGTAGGGATGGGGGAGAGGCACCGGAACTTGACAGTGGCACGCTAGTGGCTCTACGACGTGGCTGAATGGGGGACGAGGTGAGGAGATTAGGGGGGTTTAGGGTTGGTGGTGACTGGATCGGGAACGGATCTGGGTTTTGGGAAGGAGTGCAGGTACAAAGTGACAGGGGGAGGGTATGCGACCATTTACTAGAGGTCGGGGTGAGGGGAGGGGGTGCTGGGGGAATTTCCGGGGTGGATATGAGCGGGGTATTGGATCATCGGTCAGTGGACGGGAAGGAAGTGGGGAGGCGGGAGGGTTGGGTAGGTGTCGGGTTGCTGGTAGTGGACGGGTTGGGTTGCGGGAGGCTGGAGAAGGCTGCAGGTGTTTGCAGGAGGACGGGGAGAAAGAGTTACCGGAGGCCGGGAAGAGAGAGGGCGGCGGACGGAGCGGAGCACGGGTCGAATTGCACGATTAGACTAGTCAGCTGCAAAGGAGCAACCACCAATCCCTAATAAGTCCACAAGCATAAGTATAAATAGATAAAAAGAGGCTCGAGCATCCCGATGGACGGCTCATAATGATCGGGCCGATCGGGAGCCAAATACAATATAGAACAACTAAAGTAATATGGTAAAAAGATTCGGAGTGACCATCCAGGCGCATCCGCAAACTCGGATCGCCCAAATGGGTCACCGATCACCGCCTCCTACGGGAATAAACGCGTGTGGGTCGTCGATCGCCATCAACTCCCCCGACTTAAAAGCACTCATCTCTGGTGAGTGAAGATGATCATACTCTCGGCGTAAGTTTGTGGCGAGTCTCTCGAGCTCCTCAGCAGCAATCCAAGTTTCGTCAGAAATCGGGCGAGCGAGCCAATGAACCAGGTAGCGCAGAATCATCTGAACGCCCATCATCGTGAAGTCGTGACCAATGATCTGTAAAGCATCGCCGGTGAGCGTAAGCGATGTATCTCCGTCTAGGATTGGTGTTGGGGGTGTTGTCGGTTGGGTAGTGTGGTCCTCTGAGCGGTGCTCAACCGTCCGCGCCTACCTGGGCAAGGTGGGTACCAAGGTGCTAGAGGGGGGTGGGGCAAGCTGTGGCTCAAAGATAGCTGGAAACAATGGGTCCACATACACTCGCTCCTCGTACTAAGGAGTTAATCCTCCACATTGAACACCTGGTGAATCCCCATTGCTGGTGGGATATCAACCTCATAAGCATTTGCACTAAATCATCAGGTAATTGTATAGGGGCCCATTCGACGGGCACTTAACTTATTCGCTGCCCCCTGTGGGAGCCTCTCAGGCCAAAGGCGGATCATAACTTGGTCTCCAACGTCAAAGACTTGTTCCCTCTTGTGCAGGTTAGCCTGAGATTTATAAATTTCATTACTGGTGGCGATCTTTCTTCGGAATGTCTCATTGAGTGCGTGTATATGCTGAATGAATGACTCAGCGGACTCACTAGGTCAGACCTCTAGCGGGACGTCAACTAGGTCGACGGGTTTCCTAGGCTCGTAACCTAAGATGACATGAAATGGATTAAGACCGGTGATCCTATTGACCGAGCTATTGTATGCAAACTCCGCGACAGGTAGGAAGAAA
Source organism: Platanthera guangdongensis (assembly GCA_039583875.1). Lineage (NCBI taxonomy): Eukaryota > Viridiplantae > Streptophyta > Magnoliopsida > Asparagales > Orchidaceae > Platanthera > Platanthera guangdongensis. Next base: position 217,792,194 of record CM077163.1, on the reverse strand, counting down.
TCCCAAGTGGATGGGCTATCTCGAACGAGACAACGCAACAGTGTCCCAAGACTACGGCTGACAAATTTCGTATGTCCATCTGTGTGTGGGTGATAGGCGGTGAAGAACTTTAGTGTCGTACCGGTCTTCTTCCACAACGTCTTCCAAAAATAACTCATAAAGCGAATGTCGCGGTCAGAGACAATAGAAGTAGGTAGCCCATGATACTTGAATACTTCCCTGAAAAATAGAGCCGCCACGTGGGGGGCATTAATCTATGACATGGGATAAAGTGGGTCATCTTCGAGAAGCGGTCCACGACAACAAAAATCGAGTCAAACTTCCTCAGTGTGCGGGGAAGCCCAAGTACAAAATTCAAGTTAATATCTGCCCAGGGCCTATGGAGAATGGGCAAAAGAGTGTATAGGCTCGTGGGTTGTCGGGATCCCTTCGTTGTCTGGAAAACACAACAATGACGAACTACCCGAGTAACATCCCTCTTCAAACCAGGCCAGAAGAAACGATCTTCCACAAATGCAATCGTCTTAACGGGCCCAAAATGTCCCGCAGCCCCGCCCGCATGCAACTCCTAGGCGAGGAAGTCCCGAAGGGAGGTCTGTGGTATATAGAGGAGAGACCCATAGAATAGATAGCCCCCCGAAATGATGAAACCCTCGCGGGGCTCCGGAGGATCCCTCAATAAGGCAGAGTAGATATCGCCAAAATCTGGGCACTCGGGGTAGTCATATCGAACAAGTTCGAATCCCTCCACTCGCGCGCTCATGGTCTGAAGAATGGTGACCCGGCGACTTAACGCATTAGCCGGCTTGTTCTCAACACCAGCTCGGTGCTTGAGAACGAAGTGATACTCCTGCATGAACTCCACCCATTTCACGTGTCGGTGGCCTAACTTTTTTTGCGAGTCCAGATATCGTAGGGCCTGATGATCAGAATATGAGACAAACTCCTTGTGTAGGAGATAGTGACGCCAGTATCGGAGTGCACGTACGACGACGTAGAACTCTCGATCATAATTAAAGTGCTTCTGTCGGGCTTCATTCAGTTTCTCACTGAATTAAGCAACTGGATGACCCTCCTGTCTCAGTACTCCTCTGATGCCCACTCTAGACGCGCTACAAGCTACCTTGAAAGCCTTTGAGAAATCCGAAAGGCACAATACGGGAGCAACTGATAGCCTCTCCTTTATCTCCTAAAACACTAGGGTAGCCGCTGTGGTCCGGGCAAAATCCCCCTTGCGGATGCAGCTTGCACTAGGGGTCATGATCGAGCTAAACCCTCAAACAAACCTCCCGTAGAAGGTGGCGAGTCCGTGAAAGCTCCTAGCCTCGTGGATATTGGCCGGGACGGGCCACTCGCGAATTGATTTGACCTTATAGGGGTCAACCGAAATACCAGACCGCGAAATGATATACCATAAGAAATGTACTGACGAAGTCAAGAATGAGCACTTCTTCAAGTTGATGTAAAAATGCTCCTTCTGAAGGAGGTTGAATACCAGTCGAATGTCGCCTAAGTGTTGTGCGCGATCTCGGTTATAAATCAGTAGATCGTCAAAATAAACCACTAGTAACTTTCCCATGCCGGGCGGAAGAATTTGCGTCATCATTCTCACGAATGTGGTTGGCGCGTTCGATAGCCCGAACGGCATAGCCAACCATTCATACAGGCCAACTTTTGTTTTGAAAGCCGTCTTCCATTCGTCACCTTCTCGAACCCTAATCTGATGGTACCCGCTCCGCAGGTCGATCTTCGTGAAGATCTAAGCACTCGTCATCGCATCGAGGAGGTCGTCGAGATGGGGTAATTTTGTTGATGACACGATTATCTATACACATGCGTCAACATACATCCTTCTTCGGGGTAAGCACGGCAGGAACGACACACGGACTCAAGCTCTCCCGAATAAAGTTCTTTCAAAGAAGATCGTCAACCTGCCGCTTCAGCTCGGCATGCTCCGTCCGGTTCAAGAGATAGTGGGGAAGGTTGGGCAAAGATGCCACTGTAACTAAATCGATGGCGTGTTGGATATCCCTCATGAGAGGGATCTTATCAGGGAGCTCCTCAGGAATTGTTGAAACCAGAAACCTGGTCTCTCGTGGAGTTCGGGGTCCCAAAAGAGGGGTGACCTCACACCTACTACACTTGGAGGAATGTCACGGACCGAAGACTTGGGAAACTATGAACAGACCCTCGGCTCTAGCGCGGAGGTCCCACCTCACACCCGGAAGGCTACCTGAGCTCTTCCCCTCCCTAGCCAATGCTCGAGCTAGGGTGCCTTGGAGGAGCCCTCTCTACTCTACCTAGGAGGAACTAAGGGAGGAGGAAGCCAAAAAGATCCTCCTCAAAGGCACCCAAGGGGGTCTATTTATAGTTTTTCCAAGTCCTGGGGGCAAAAATGACCAAAATACCCCTACGGCCAAAAGTCCTCGGGCCAATAGAAAGCAGCCACGCCGGGGGCAGAGAGGTAATTCCCCACCCCCACCCCCACCCCCCCCCCCCCCGAGGGCAAGACGGTAAAAGCAAGGGGGCAAGGGCGAGAAGGCTGGGCAAGCTGGCGGCCTGCGAGCTGGGGCGGCCTGCGAGCTGGGCGGCCTACGGGCTGGGGCGGCCTGCGAGCTGGGGCGGCCTGCGAGCTGGGGCGGCTACGGGATGGGGCGGCCTGCGAGCTGGGGCGGCCTGCTAGCTGGGTCGGCATGCGCGAGACGGGGCAAGGCGACCTGCGGCCTGGCGAGCTGGCCTACTTGGCGAGCTAGCCTCCTCGGCGAGACGGCAGCCTGGGCGAGGCGGCGGTCTCGCGAGATGGGGCAAGGCGAGCTGCGGCCTGGCGAGCTGGCCTACTTGGCGAGCTAGCCTCCTCGGCGAGACGGCAGCCTGGGCGAGGCGGCGGTCTCGCGAGATGGGGCAAGGCGAGCTGCGGCCTGGCGAGCTGGCCTACTTGGCGAGCTAGCCTCCTCGGCGAGACGGCAGCCTGGGCGAGGCGGCGGTCTCGCGAGATGGGGCAAGGCGAGCTGCGGCCTGGCGAGCTGGCCTACTTGGCGAGCTAGCCTCCTCGGCGAGACGGCAGCCTGGGCGAGGCGGCGGTCTCGCGAGATGGGGCAAGGCGAGCTGCGGCCTGGCGAGCTGGCCTACTGCTTAGGCGGCCTGGGGCCGGGCTGAGGCGGCTTAGGCGGCCTGGGGCCGGGCTGAGGCGGCTTAGGCGGCCTGGGGCCGGCTTCCCCAGAGTGCCTTGGGGGGAGAAATATTTTCTCCCCCTACTAGTATGTTCTCAAGCCAGAGCCAAAATTGGCCACCGAGAGTGCAAAATCTCCAAAAGCTTAAAAACGGGTTTGCCTTGTTTTGGGCTCACTCTTCGCGAATACGGGGTTGTACAGGAATGATGTCAGTAAACTCGGCCAACATGCGCCGAATGTCGGGATCCACACTCTCCAACTCAGTGGTGGGATCAAAAGCCAAGGAGGCGGCCACCACGTACATAACTCCCAACTCTAAGCTCTCTCGCAGGAAATCACCCTTCCTCAAGATATGCAGAGGTCTAGCTGACCCGACACTAATAGATGACTCACCTGGCCCTTGGGGGGATCCGGAGATGGATAGGGGTGAGGGTGATCTTCCTTCCCTTATCAAAGAAGAGACGCATGTTGGAACGACCATAACGCGCGGCGTCGCGTTCGTAAATCCAGGGACGACCCAGAAGAACATAAGCAACGTCCATCGGGATGACGTCGCACCAAACCTTGTCCTCAACAGACGCTAGTCGGATCGGCACAAGACACCTATGCGTAACTTGAATTGCCAACTTATCCACCCAGAGGACGCGATAAGGATGCGGATGAGGCTCGACAGACAGCTGCATCCTCTCTAAACTTCCCTTCGCAACAATATTCGCGCAACTGACACTATCGATGGAGAGCTTGCAGGGGCCGCCTGCACTCTGAAAATACATGCAAAAGATAGATGTGTGACGCCAATCCTCTTCGACACGCGGGGTGTGCAGGAAGCAACGGATGAATCTCAACTCTAACGATCTCTCAGCGTCACTCTCCCAACCATCCTCAACCTCAGTAGTAATCTCCTCCACCACCACGTCATCTAACTCGGTACTTGTCTCACCCTTGTCCCCAATCAGTAAGTTCCTCGTAGGGCAATGAGCAGCAATGTGTCCTCTGCCCGAGCATCGAAAGCACTGGCCTGGCCCGGGTCTAGGGACACCCGGGACAATAGCCTTGCCCTTCACATCAGATGGAGTGCGAGGTGGGGCGTCAGATCGGTGTGTAGTCGTCCTCGACCTTGTGAGGCGTCGGTAGTTCTCATACTCCAATGTGAGTTGGAACACCTGCTAGATCGTCTCCATGCGGTGTGGGATGAGCTCTCGTCGTATCTCAGCCTTCAGTTTGACTCTAAATCTAGGCGCGGTCGCAAATAGGTTCCTCCAGGATGTCACTCCTCACTACCAACTCGTCGAATCAAGTCATATACTCGGCAACGGTAAGTGATCCTGGTCGTAATGAATAGAGTTGGTCGAGAAGCTGATCTCGATAGAACGCGGGGAGGAGGATGGGAAAGAGTTACCGGAGGCCGGGAAGAGAGAGGGCGGCGGGCGGAGCAGAGCACGGGTCGAATTCCACGATTAGACTAGCCGGCTGCAAAGGAGCAACCACTGATCCCTAATAAGTCCACAAACATGAGTATAAATAAAGGAAAAAAGGCTAGGGCATCCTGATGGACGGCTTATAATGATCGGGCCGAACGGGAGCCAAATACAATATAGAATAACTGAAGTAATATAGTAAAAAAGATTTGAAGCGTCCATCCGGTCACACTCGCGGACTCGGATCGCCCAAATGGGTCGCCGATCACCGCCTCCTGTGGGAATAAACGTGTGTGGGTCCTTGATCGCCATCAGGTTCTTGTCGATGTAAGTACAAAACCCACAGGTAGAGGGACAATAATTAACAAAACTAGCATAGTCCAACATCCGAGTAAGAAAAGAGTAGAAAACACAGATAATCAATCCAAGTCCAGAAGCACGCTTCAAATACTTAAAATTGCACTCAACGGTCTGCATATGGGATGCTCGAGGAAGATGCATAAATTGCTCGAGGAAGATGCATAAACTGACTGACAACACTCACTACAAAGAGAAATATTTGGACGTGTGAATGTCCAAGTATATCAATTCTCAACCAAGATATGATACTACTATGGATTGGGAAACAATGTTGGGAGTAGAGTAAACTCGTACTTGTGTCAATGTGCATTAAAAATGCAAAAAAAAGTCTTACACTCATAAGCATTCTCTCAAATTTGTGTTGTGTTCCCACCTTTACCATTAATTTATTATTTGTGAATTCCCTTACAAAACAACTTAGTTGTTCTATTATCTTTTTTCTTATTGTGTCTTTTGGAATATGGTGAAGAGGGCAATTAGTGGTAGATATGAGTTTGGTGGGGTCTACATTATGGACATTGGGCAGGTTTATTAAGTAGGGAAAGTTTGTAAGGATAATTAGTCGGAACTTTGGCCAGTTTTAAGTCCTTGATATATGTTTTCCCGCATTTATCCTTATATGATAATAAAGATATTCAATGTCAAATTTGTGATCTTGGAAGATAATATTACTTATCCTTCAAGTACTAGTATGAGAACTAATTGCTTTGATATGATACATTCAAATATGTGGACTACACCGCTTGAATTTGTCAATGATTTTCAATATTTTGTATCTTTCTTTGATGATTTCTCTCACTTTTCTTGGATATATCTAATGAAAAAAAGTCTGGAAAATATCTAAATTATTTTACAATTATGTAAAAACCCAGTTTGATGCCATGATAAACACGCTCATGGTAATAATGGAAGAACATTCACATTTGGGGAACTTCAAAAAAATTAGGACAAAATGAGATTGTGTTTCAAACAACTTATCTAACAACTCCTCAATAGAATGGAGTTGATGTAAGGGGAAAAAAGTAGACATATATTAGATAATGCTAGGTGTCCGCTACAAGAAATGTAGGTTCCTAAGGTGATGTGGGTGAATGAGTTCTCACAAGGATCATGATTACTTGCACGCATTCTGACATCTTGGGAGGAAGGTATTTGTTACAAATCTTATTACTGAACTCCCCTCAATTTAGACCCCCTTCTAAAAATGGTCAACCGAAAATGAGTGGTGACTCCAGATTATCGTCAGTTTTTAAGATCAGATAATCATCTGCTCGAGTTTTCACTTAATCTTGAGTATTTGGAGGTTGGCTTCTTCCGCTTCGACACCTTTGGTCACGACGTCGACAAGGAGGGGCTCAAATCGTCTGACTGCAGCCCTTGATCGATACAAGGTCATACCTATCGCTAAGAAGTTTACTCAGATTGATGAGGTGGATCTTCATAAGACATTTGCTCTTATTACTACTTACCTTTGTGAGAAACTCTCATCTATTACCACTCACAAGCCGTGGATACTTCATCAAATAAATGTGAAGAATGTATTTCTTCATGGGAACCTTCGTGAAAAGATTTATATGACACTACCTCATGGATTAAATGCTCCTAATGACATGCATATTGATTGAAGAAGTCCATTTATGATCTCAAACAGTCTCATCATGCTTGGTTAGAAAATATAAACTCTAAACTTCCTGATATGTAATTATCCGGGAGTAATTGTTATCACTTCACATTCATTTATCAAACCATCAAGCATATTATTGTCCTTATCATGTATGTCGATGACATTATCATCATAGGAAATGATGAACATTGTTGATGTTAAGAGGTAAATGACCTCCATGTCTCAAATTAAAGATCTCTGATCACCGTGTTTTTTTTTGGGATGGTGGCTAAATCTACTTTCAAAATTTTATTTAGTAGAGAAAGTATGTGTTCTACCTTCTTGAATAATTGGGTATCTTGGTGTCAAACCTATGGACAGTCTCATTAATACAAACTAGAAAATTAATAAGGATAACTATCCTGACTTGGACAGGAAATTGAAGTTTCAACTATCGATGGGAAGTTGAATTACTTAAACATCATCCAACATAATATATCCTTTGTAGTTAATCTTGTGATCAATCATGCATGACCCTAAAGTATGTCAGTATGGCATTGTTCTAAGAATGCTCAACTATCATAAGAAAACTCCTTAAAAGGGGATACTCTATAAGAACACTCAACATCTGGATGTGCATGGATTCGTGAAGTTGACTCAAGTATCCTTTGTACTTAATCTTGTGAATCAATCATGCATAACCCTAAAGCCGGTCATTATGAAGTTGTTCTAAGAATCCTCGAGTATTGTAAGAAAGCTCCTGAAAAGAGGATTCTCTATACGCACTCAACATCTGAATGTGCATGGATTCGTAATGTTGACTGGGCGGGATCTGCTACTAACAGAAGACATACTAGTGGCTATACTAAGTTTGTGGAGGCAATACTGTGTCTTTAAAAGGAAGAAACAAAATGTGGTTGTCAAATCCTCTATAAGGCTGAATATAGGCATGACCTTGGCTACTTTTGAGCTCATGTGACTAAAAGCAATTCTATGAGAATCGAATTTTCTCATCCAAGGATCTATGCCACTTTATTGTGAAAACCATGTAACTATTCACATAACATCTAATTTTATCTTTCATGAGAGGAACAAACACATTGAAATTGATTGTCATTTTATCAGAGAGAGAATTCAAGCTAAAGTTATCTATACCCATTTTGTTCCTTCAAATGCACAACTGGCTGACATGTTAACTAAGTAATATTTTGCCAAAATTTTCATAGAAACACTTAACACTTGGTGATGTTAAATGCTCTACATAATTCTCTTAAGGGAGGGTGTTAAAATTCAACCTCATAATAATGAGATGAGAATATTATGGGGTGACCACAACACTCTAAATAACTCAATGGACTAACTAATTGGAGCTAAGGCTTGATATATAAGGTTGCATTCTACCCATGAAAAGTTATGAAGGCCCCCATGAAAATAAACATACCTGCACTTGGGGATTTCACTCACACCTATTCTCTTCTCCAGTCGTTTAGTTATGCGGAATGGAGTTTGTTATAATGGTAGTTAGAGTGGTTATATGGAGCTATGGGGTGGTTGGCGGTGTAGAGAGGAGCGGGTCAGTAGCTAGATGGGAGGAGGCGAACAACTGGAGATGGGGAGAAGGAGATGGTCAGCTAAATGAAGAGGGGAAGAAGTCAAGTCTTCGGCACCATTGAGAGATCTTAAGAACCTAGAAATTTGTCCAGATTTTGCAATAATGGAAATCAGCCCACTAGACCCATATTTATAGGCATAAAGACCGCTTTGGATGGTCTAGATTCAGAACATCAAATCATAAAGTACATGAACTAAGAACACATAAAATTATGTTATCGTTTCTATGAACGTGATTACTGACTCGAATCGTCTACACGACAATCCTATCTCATGAACTACATCAACCCCCCATGTTGAATGAAGACGATCATACTCTCTATGAACTGTAGGGGTAAGTAAGTCGAGCTCCTCAGGCGCCATCCAAGTATTGCAAATAGTAGGTTGCTCTCTCCAATGAACCAAGTATCTCAATGCGAATCCATCTTGTATCACTAAAATCTCAAGACTCAATATGTTTGTGATGGGGAATCAATTCCCTCTAAATCACTGCTCTCAGGCCCGAAATCAGGAAGCGGTCGCTATATGCTTCTCAGTGATATCACTCCCGACGACGAGCTTATCAAAACGAGTCATATACTAAACCACAAAAAAGGGTTTCTTGTCGTAAGGTATATAGCTAATTTGGGATCTGACTCTTATATAAAGCGTGTAAATACTTTTCTTTATGTTTTTGCTCCATATCATCCCATTGGACGATAGGATAATAACCCAAATTACCTAAAGAAAGCTCAAGACTCGTCCAATAGATCTTGGCTTACCCATGCAATTTCATTATAGCAAACCCCATTCGGTGATTATTGGACATCTCGTACCAATCAAAATAATTATGCATATCTTATAACCAATCGCTAAAAGCTTTCGAGTTAAAATGACCATCAAAGGACGGAACGTCGATATAGATGTGTCGAGTGATATCATATCTAATGTGACCTGTACTGGGTACATGATAATCGACATAATTGACGTTTCTACCACAATTGAATCATGTTTGTGGAATAACACGATCTCTGTGGGGTAGGGATATTGGGGTTGAGGTCGATCTTCCTGAGAATGGAAGGGTCAGTAAAGGGTGGGACTCTTACGATGATCATAAACTTGCTTCGGTTCTCCTTGTAGGGATGGGAGGGGCGCTTGGGCAAGAGGACATGTGAACATATGCTCGAGTTGTCAATCTTTGTCACGAAGGCCTTCATGATGAATTACTCGTGGCCTTACAAATTCTCATGGACGGGGCATAGCGCGATCGGGATTTCTAAAGTGATCTGGACATCAATTTTATTGGTGAACTGATGCATTCTGAAGTCTGCGATTAATTTTAAAATGAAAATTTGTGTTCGGATTTTTTAAACTACGCGGCGCAAGCAAGATCACGAGTATTTTCAAATGTACACCGACCTAAGGTTGTATCCGCGCAAAAATGAGCTAACATTTGTACGCTATCCGCTTTGAATCTTTTGATTCCACAAGTCTTTCAAGTGAGAGAAAAAAATAACAACAATGTAGAAATTAACGACAAACAAGATTAGTGACAATCTAGGCAAGCAAGCTCTGGCTTTTGAAGATAATAACATTTAAGCTTAATATTATACTATGCAATCATGATCGAGACAGGGTAGCGGGATATACCTTCAGCTTTGCAAGAGAAGACTCAAGGGTTTGGCTGGTAGAGCCTGGAGGAATCTCGGGTAGCAACAAAGAAAGGAAATTGGGCTCTGGGAGGCAATCGTGGTTTGCACGGGAGGTTTGCGGGCTTGACTCACGGAAACGGGAGGCGCGGCACAGTCAGGGGCTGTCGGAGGAAGATTTGCTAGAGGCAGAAGAACCTCCAGGGAGTTCCTTCGAAGACGTTCGAGCCGGCAGCGCCCGACAAGAGTGGCGGCGGAGGACCGGGCGGGGAAAGCTGGCGGCGGAGTCGTAGTCCGCCGTAGCCCCAGACTTAAGTCGATGGAAGACACCGGCGGCGGTGGCTCTGGCTAGCGAATGTCGGGTGGGCGGCGCGCCGGCGTCAAACGATTCGGGAGATGACGGAGGCGGAAGCTGGGAGTTACAAAAAGACAGAGTTTTGTCTTCTCGTTTTTTCCCCAGCTACCTGTGGACACGGGAAGGGAATGGATTTATAAAGCAAATTTGAGTTAGGTTTTAATTAATGGTTTTAATGGGAGGCTTCAATTGACAAATCGGCTATAGCCTATAGGAATTAAATTGGGGGGTTTCAACAAGCATAGGTCGGCTGAAAGAATTAAAAGGTGGGGGTTACAACATTCAACAGTCATTTTTGAACAAACATTGATTGAAATGGAGTTGAAAAAAATGTTACTTGCTGCTCTTGATGCCCAACTAAATGGTTTTAAAAATTCTCCAGCAAAATAAAAAAATTGAAAATATAATATAATAATAACTTGATTTGTATGACCCCTCACTTGCTTGCCTAAAGCACCACATCTCCTAATTTAACGGACCTCTTTATTTAGGGTCTTATTGGCCGGTCATACCAATAATCCAAACAAAAACGCACGAACGTGCGCGGTACAACATAGACGAAAATTATAATGCGTAAAGGCGTGCGCTACATAAATAAAAATATTGTAAATAAAATAAAGATGCAAACTCGGGTTGCATCATGAACTCTAACTTGTCCTCTAAGGCCGCCAAGTTGTTCTTTAAGGTCATCAAATTGTGCATCTAATTGGTCAAAGTGTTCAAGCAAAACTTTGGCAGCCGACTGTCGACATATCGGTACTAGAACTAGTGGCATGACCATCCCGAGAGAGTGGGTCCTGTCATGCTGCTTCTAAACACCATACCACTATGCATCATGAAAATGGACCACTCCTTGGCCTCAACGTAGGATAAGGTGATGTGATAACATAAGTGTGCCCTAAGGACACTAATGAATGAGTGTCAGTGATGTGTTGTGAGGGATTTAAGAATGATATGATGCACACACAAATATCCGACGAATAGTTTATGATAAATGTTGAAATTAATAAATAAGTTCACACTCACACACAATCAAGATTAGAACACTAAAAATACTAATAATTTCATGTTGAATTACGGTTAAAAGTGTTTTAATCAAATATTAAGTGAATAGAACCAGCGAGTATACCAATTGATGGGCAAATGCATATGAATTAATATACATCATATCTTTCTGTATAGTTTCATTCCAAGTCTTTATTGGTCGACCCCTCCCTTGTTTAACATGCCTAGTGACTAGACTCTCACAACGCCTAACAGGTGCCTCTAATGGTCTCCTTTGCACGTGTTCAAACCATCTTAGACGAGCTTCTCGCATCTTCTCTGCAATTTGTGCTACTCTTGTCTTATCCCTGATACATTCATTCCTAATTCTATCAAGTCTCGTGTGTCCACACATCCACCTAAGCATTCTCATCTCCACAACTCTCATTTTTTGCTCATGTACACAATTCACTGCCCAACACTCAGAACCATAGAGCATGGTTGGTTTAATCGCGGTACGGTAGAACTTGCCCTTAAGTTTTAATGGTACTTTACAATCACACATAATCCCTGACGCGCCTCTCCACTTCAACCAGATTCTATGTGTCACATCTTTATCAATACCCTCGTCTTTTGGTTAGCAGCATATGAGCATATCGAACGAAATTACATTTTATAGCTTGAGGACCCAATTTATTCTTTTGTGGACTCGCAATGTGCGCAAAGGCAACACATCCAGAAACTTTATGAGGAAGATAAAATAAAGGAAAATTTGGACATGGGAGTTTTAGAGAACAGTTCTCCTCCAAAGTGTCAGATGTTATCTGATTAATTAGGCAGATAGAAGTGAGAACACCTTCAACTTAGTTCCTTAGGGACATGGATCTTTTGTAATAAACAGCGAGTAGTTTCAAAAATATGACGATTTTTTTTTTGCTACTTCATTTTGTTGAGGAATCTGAGAGCATGAAGTTTGAAAAACAATGTCATGTTCACCAAAGAACCTCAGAAGTTTCCCACCAATAAATTCGACTTCATTGCCACTCTTGAGAATTTTAATTGGGGCATCAAATTGAGTCTTCACACAGTGATAATATAATTGAAATTCACAAAATTGGCATTCAATCTCACAAATTCACAAGATTGACATTCAATTCTAGTTGGAGCAAGATCAAAGGAACTAGGAAAACAGATTTTGAAGTCTTCAAACTAGCATGTTCAAACATCTTATGTTACGACATTAACATATCAAAACTTGAGAATTTCTGAGCACTAAATGCAAGTTCAATGTCCATGACATAAACACCAATTAACTTATATCCACAACCAATCATCCTCCCACTCGCCAGATCCTGGAAGATATAATGAGAAGAAAAGAAGGTAATAGAGCAATTCAGTTGCTTGGTAAAATTGCTCACAGAAAGTAAGTTGATAGGAAATGAAGGAACAATTATAACAGATTTAAGGGAGATATTAAGCGAGATTTGAATAATCCCTTTACCAGTCATCAATGCAAAAGATTTATCAGCAAATGTAACATTGATAGATGAAGGAGAGGCAAAAGTAATCTCGCTAGTAGATCCTGTCATATGATCAAAAGCTCTAGAGTCAATGATCCAGGATGGGTGTGGCTTCATAGTCGATAGAGAGGTTGTTTGAGCATAAGCAATGGTACCAGGCGTGTCTTTAACAGGTCTTCTAACACTGGCCTTCGGGGCATTTAGCTCTCTAATTAAGCTATCATTTTCCGCCATAAGGTGACATTTATTGTCCAAGGTACAATACAGAGAAGTTTGGGATCTAACATATCTCCCATCAGAACCACGAACCCATCCAGGTGGAACAAGGTTGGGATGCAAATCCCAGCACTTATCCTTCCCATGTCTCATCTTCCTACAATGGTGCACTTCATTTTACTCATCTTCTTGATTCACGTTTCTAGTGTTCCACAATCTTTGTTCAGCTACAGGGGCAAATTTATCATACCCTGCGTTGACATCGGTGTGCAGAGAATTTATACCGCTAACTTCTCCACAAATATTTCTCTAAATCAGGAACAAAATCCCTTTCCAACATCTGAACTCTTTGAAATTCAAGCTCTTTGCATTTCAAAGACTCCTTGTTGCATAAATTTGGTTTTGTAGTCCTCAATAGTTCGAATAGTTAAGTATTGGTCAATTTATGCTCACTTATGTGTCAGTTTACTATAATACTACTCGAAGTCATTCTTACTCATCTTATGTATCTGCCCTATTAGAAGTTGGTAGATCCTTGTCAATCCTTTTCTTTTTTTGAATAATCTCATTCATTTAACTCTCACATTTCTTTAGCGATTTGACAGAAAAAGAACTAATTTGCAATCTAGAGTTCCATGGAGTTGATTGGCAAATTAACCACGATAAGGTTCTCACCTTCCTATTACTCATAAGAAGGGCCAGTCTCGATGGGAATAGTTTGGATCCAGTGATACAACCAAGTCTTTGACGGCTCCCAATAAATATCTGCATAGATTGACCCTATAGGAGGTAGTTTCTACAATTAAATTTGATGTGAGCCACGTCATGAGAGAAATATGTACTTGAATTTCCTCCACCACAGTATTTAGCTTGATCAACTGCCTCTTCAGGGGCAACCACACTCTTCAATTTGTCTCCCATCTAGAGAGAAAGAGCACACATGAAGAAGCACACCCTTTAGGAAATTGTATGGCCAAGACATCCTCCAAATTTCAGAAAGAGATGGCCCAATATCCGAATTTTTTTGAAAGAGTTTGAAGGAGATCACAATTGTTGTTGGAAGTTGAGAAGCAGCAATCCAGAAAGATGATGAGCAATATTCTTCACTCGAAGAGGATGGATCTGGAGCAGCACGTGCATCGTGGAAGAAACTAGAACAACAACAGATGTTGGGAGCAACAACATCAAAAAACAGTCACAGAAAGCGGACGATAATGAGACAGCGGCGGTCGATGGCTACAGGAACAGGAGGCCGATCGATATGGGCAGATCGACCTATCTAGGAGCAGAAGTCATCATTGTGTTACGTGCTCGGGATTGAGAGCGGGTACCGTGGAAGAGCGGGGAAGTCCTCAAGGGAGGAAGAGGGAGCCTTCTTGGCTCTCCGGCGATCTATGGTGGCGTGCGGACGGAAGAGGCGCTGGAGCGGTAGGCGACTGTGTGCGGCTAGGGCGTCCTCGGTCCGGAATCGGAAGAAAGAGAGAGATAGAGAGAATTAGAGAGAGAGAGAGATTTTAACTTTCTTCTTGCTTGCCTTGCAAAAACAACCGACCGCCCATATAAGGGAAACCGGTTCCAATATTTAAGTTCCCAAAATGCCCTCCTCATTAGGGCTTAATACATGAGGATAAAAACTGCTTGCGCGAAATTATGAAATACGAGCGAAATAAAAGATGAGTTTAAGCGGGCGCTACACGCGGCTCGCGGCGCTTGTACGTCATGCCCCAATGAGGGTCCGTAACATCTCCACCCTGCTCGACATCAAATTTGTCCTCAACCTTGTCGTGTGGCGGCGGCGGCAGTGGGACCCGGGTTGCAGTGGGTGGCTCGCCGAGGAAGGGCTTCAGCTGGGACACATGGAAGACATCATGAATATGGGCGTCGGCGGGCAAGCGGAGGCGGTAAGCTACTTTTCCGATGCGGTGGGAAATCTCGAACGGGCTGAAGAACTTGGGCCCCAACTTCTAATAGGCTCCCTTGGAGACAGTCGATTGATGATAGGGGCGGCGCTTCAGCCAGACCCAATCGCCCGGGGCAAAGAACAGCTCGCGGTGGCCCCGATTGTAGGTTGTCTTCATGCGTGCCTGAGCCTGGAGGAGGTGGTCACGGGCAAGGCGCAGAAGCTCGTCGCGCGAGCGCAGCTCTGTGTCGACGGTGGAACGGGGTGGCGACACTCTGATAGGTAAGGAGGTGGGGGGGATCCCGTCCATGATGAGGCTAAAGGGAGTAGTCTGGAGGGCCGTATAAATAGGACGTGTTGTAGCAGTATTTGACCCATAGGAGCCAACGGACACAGACCTTGGGGTGATCCCTGTAATGCAACGGAGGTACATCTCGAGTGTCCGATTGACCACTTAGGTCTGGCCGCCCGACTGAGGATGGTACGCGGAAGAGAGGGCCAGCTTGGTGTCGCAAAGGGCAAAGAGCTCCTGCTAGAACTGAGAAGTGAAAAACTTTATCCCTGTCGGAGACAATACTCTCGGGAATGTCATGGAGGCTAAACACCCGATCAAAGAAGGCTTGGGGCACCGTGGGTCCGGTGATGGGGCGGCGCATGGCCATGAAGTGTGCACCCTTGGAGGACCGGTCGACGACGATGAAGATGATGGAGTGGCCCCGAGAAGGAGGCAATCCCTCGATGAAGTCCATCGATATGTCCGCCCAAATCTGAGCGGGAACTGGAAGAGGTTGTAAGAGGCCCGCATGCGAAAGGGACTCGGATTTGCTGTGCTGGCAAATAAGGCATGTGGAAATGAATGTTTGTATGCTCCGCTTGAGGGTTGTGCCAAAAGAACTCGGCACGCACGCGCTGAAGGGTCTTTTGCACTCCTTCATGGGTATGGCCATGGACGGACGCTAGAATGTCAGGAATCCGCAGGGAAGAGTCAGGCACGAAGAAGCAATCCCAGTACAGGATGAGGCCGTCTTGGACTAACCAGTGCGGCGAAGGCGGCCCTCCTGAATGCAGTGTAGGAGTTCGCCTAGGGCCGGTGTGTCGAGGATCGCCTGACGGAGGCGTTGCAGAACCAGAGATGACGGTGTGGAGACAGCAAAGAGAAGTGCATCAGAAGAGTCACGACGAGAGAGAGCGTCGGCCGCGTGATTCAAGTGCCCCGCTTTGAATTCCACGCGAAAGTCATAGCCCAATAGCCGGCTCACCCAGCACTGTTGTGGGACGATCGCCAGGCGCTGCTCCAACAAATACTTAAGACTGAAATGATCGGTACGGATGACGAAAGCTCGGCCCCACAACTACGGTCGCCAATGGTGAACGGCCTTGGCGAGGCCGATGAGCTCCTGCTCATATGCTGGAAGTTTCCGGTGGTGGAGGGTTGTCGTGCGGCTGAAATAAGTGATCGGTGTCCCTCTTGTTGAAGGACCGCTCCACACCCGAGTTCGGAAGCATCGCACTCTTCCTGAAAATCTTTCTCGAAATCTGGAAGTTGAAGGACCGGAGCCAAGACCAAAGCCTGATGCAATGCTCGGAAGGGCGCCGTGGCGGTGTCATCCCAAACAAAACACGGGCGGCGCGGGAGAGAGAGTAAGGGCGCGGCGATCACTGTATAGCCCTGGATAAAGCGACGGTAATAACCCGCTAAGCCGAGGAACCCGCGGAGCTCCCGCTGAGTCTGAGGAATTGGCCAGTCGGGGACGCCTTGAATTTTGACTAAATTTGCGGAAACACCCGAATGGTCGACGATGTGGCCCAAGTATGCCACTCTGTCCGTGCTGAAGGAACATTTGGCCCACTTGAGGGAGAGACGATGAGTGGGGACCAGTTGGATAACAGTGCGGAGGTGGTCGAGATGGGCGTCCCATGTCTTGCTGTATACCAAAATATCATCGAAAAAAACAAGTACAGATCGACGAAGGAGTGGGTGAAATACCTCATTCATGAGGGCCTGGAAGGTAGATGGGGCATTTGTGAGCCCAAAGGGCATCACAAGGAACTAAAAATGCTCGTGGTGCGTGCGGAAATGCCGTCTTCTCCGCGTCGGCGGGGAACCTCCCTCTGATACCAAGTTGTTACGTGCTCGGTATTGAGAGCGGGTGCACCGTGGAAGAGCGGGGAAGTCCTCAAGGGAGGAAGAGGGAGCCTTCTTGGCTCTCTGACGATCTATGGTGGCGTGCGGACAGAAAAGGCGTTGGAGCGATAGGCGGTTGTGTGCGGCTAGGGCGTCCCTCGATCCGGAATCGGGAGAAAGGGAGAGAGAGAGAAATTAGAGAGAGAGATTTTAACTTTCTTTTTGCTTGCCTTGCAAAAAAACAACCGACCGCCCATATAAGGGAAACCGGTCCAATATTTATGTTCCCAAAATGCCCTCCTCACTAGGGCTTAATACACGAGGATAAAAAACTGCTTGAGCAAAATTACGAAATACGAGCGAAATAAAAGATGAGTTTAAGCAAGCACTACACGCGACTCACGACGCTTGTATGTCATGCCCCAACGAGGGTCCGTAACACATTGGTGGTAAAGAACCATTAGAGAAAACAAGTTGCAAGAATGACAAGAGGACAAGAGTCTGGATCAATGTACAGATAGACGAGCCGGACAATACGTCGAAGATGTACGAACCTTTAGGTCGAGGTCGTCGAAACCGAGAGAGCCAATCCAGAAAAAAAACAATGTCGATAAAGGATTCACCGCTCTGATACCATGTTGGATAGAACACGCCTTTAGGTTCTATCGTTTTTGTTACCCTTCAGCATAGCCACCCCAAGAAAAAAAAAAAGAAGCCCTAGCCACTTCTTGAGTTGTAGTGGCCTCCCGATGAGCCTAAGGTAGCTTGCCTTTTAGCATTTGCTTTGTGAGGAGTATGAGAAAATCTATAGCTAAGGGAAAAGAAGAAAAATTTGGATGGTACAAAAGATACAAGGGCTGATCAACAGCAATGCAAGGAAGGTTTGAATATCTTAAAGATTTGTAAAATAGGTTTTGATCCAAATTCTAGAGATAGAAGAATGTAGTACTGAAGACCAAATGAGAGGCCAAGGAGATGAGAAAAGCAGGTAAGAATATAACCCAAGAAGAGTTGGAAAGCTTAAAGGATGATACCAATGTGACCGACAGAACAAATAGAGTGGTTAACCTTATTCTTACCAAAGACTGGTCAAGTCCAAAATATATGGATTTTCCGAATGACTATTTTTTAAATCATATTAATTTCAGTAATCTCAAATCTTAAAATCTTCTAATGGATTGAAATTTATGTCAAGCATCAACACGGAGCATCATGCTAGGGATGACACTGTTAAGATTTTCTTCCATCATTGCCTAACAAAGAATGACCTTCATAATTTGAATTGAATGATGCAACGTTCTAAATTTTATTTTTAACAGTTAATAACACATGGAACTATATATAACGATCATATGTTTCATAGAATTTAATTTCTTTAATCTCTCCAACTTATGAGAAACTTCATCATAAATAAAAGATGTACAATTAATTCTTGATGTTTTAAACTTCCTTGCAATACAGGGTATGTGCTGATGTGGGACGTGTCCTTTTAAGCAAGCAGAGCAGTGTCCATTAAATAGTTTAACAAATACTATGATCCATTAAATAAAGAAATAATCTAAAATGATGCAAGAAAGCATACCAGCATAGCAGATTCTGTCATGAAAAGTTCAATAAACTTCAGCCTAGTAGGTACCTGAAACCAAATTCCAAGCTGCTGATTAAATATCAAGAAATCTGAACTAGAAAAAGTACAATGCAGGACATTTAAAAGGATGTGTAAAATCATAATCCCAGGGCTTTGTTAAAATTGTATTGTTGTAAACAAAATAAATAAATTTCTACTAGAGATGGATAACTGCTCTTGGACCGCAAGTGTGTTGGCTAGGCACGTGAAGCCATGAATGCAAAATACAATCTGTGCTTTTATATTTTAAAATTAAGAAGTCATTTTTTTAAAGAAAAAACGGCTCAAAAAAATTCTCAAAGGAAGACTAGTGATGGTTCCTCTATTATAACTTCAATGTTTTTTTTGTGGGTTCCTTCATTGAAATATCATGATGCAGACGTATTAAAATATATACAGATAACAGAGACAAAAAAGCAATTCATCAAGATTTTATCATCTTCATCATCACAAGCTTTAACAATTTGTGCTCACCTGTATGAACTCTCATTATTTTTCCTTCATTACTGTTGAATGTTTAAGTGTAATCACCCAAAAATTTTTAAGTAATTAATATATGACTAATATTTCTGAAATATATGTTGACTGGTCAATGCTAGCATTAACATCTGCTTCAAGAGTACTACGAAAGAAGTTAGAATTGAAGAAAATTGAAGGTCAATGTTATAGAATCGCACAAAGCCTAGCTATGATGTAATGGACCAGAACTTAGACAAGAAAAAAATGTAATGATAATCATAGTAATCGCAGTAAATTTAAAAGATTCAAAATAGATGGGTTTAAACCAGAAAAATATTATGGAAAATATGTATTAAATGACAGTGGAAGTGGCATAGTGGAAAAGAAAATTATAGAAAATAAACTTGAATGATTGAGGTATTTTGATGAAGAGTAGAAAATTGACTAGCGTGTGAAGGGATGAAAGAAAATGAAGTCAAAAAAGGTAACTTGTGTAGAAGTTACAGGAAAAGATTTGAGTAATTTACACCACATGCAACACTCAACAAGAGAATAGATGTAGAAAAAGAATTAGAAAATCAAATCTCACATAGGATAGAGCAAAAAGAGATGTTGATGCTGATGAGTGATGACTAACTGAAACCTTCTGCCACGGAACTAGAGATTCCATGCAACCGAGCCCTCGTGACCTTACAAAACATAAGCTCTAGAGTTAGTCTTCTCACACACACGAGATGTAATGCACAAAGAGAGTGTTACGGACATGTTGAGGAGGCGCACATATACACGGTGAAGTTATGGAAACGTGACTTCAGGTCAAGACGGCAAGTTAGGGGATCATGTTACCAATCTTACATTTCTTAGGCACTTTCGGTTTTTGAAATATCTTTCTTTTTTGCGATTTTTTATTAAAAAATGTAAAATAGGGCTATCATGTATTTTTGTCCCTCCCATGAACTCTGAAAATAATTCTTCTAATTTCTCTCTCCTCTCAGATACTCATGGTGGCAACAAGGTTGAGACCTCGTACGTGGGGTAAGCTACCTATATTCTCCAACATCCTTGATAGTCTCTTCCTACAACACCAATTAAGGACACCGAGGGAATCATGAGAAGAAATTCTCCTCCCATAGATTTGATAGCCCTCTCTCGGCTGGTCACGGGATCTTATATGCGAGCACATACCAAATCAGTAGCGGATCCTTCCATCATAATGGAGACAACAACAATGAGCAGGGGGCATCCGGAAGATGTTACGCAAGCTGTTGTGGGAATTAATTTGCCGATCAGGTTGTGATTGCGTAGATGCATGTCAGGATCGATCTGTTCGTCTTGGGACTAAACGGGTCGCCGGGGTATCACACATGCGCCGATTGGAACGACACATAGTGGACCGACGCAGCCTCACCTAATGCGTGCAAAACTTTTAGGAGCATGCTCCGCACGACACGCCCCTTCGCCACTCACGCAAGAACAAACCAATAATGAGAAATGCGTTGCGTTTTACTTTACGACGCATCTGAAAGATATTGTCCCTAAGCACCTAGAGGGGGGGTGAATAGGTGACTTGAATCTTTTTAACTTTTTAGGCAGCAAACAGATAATATCACAGAATTATATCTAATTTAACACAGCACACATTCAGCAATCACAGCAACTCACAAACACATAGTAGACACAGAGTTTTATAGTGGTTCCCCAAGCTTTGGGTACATTCACTTTCCCCCTTCGTCTATCTAGCAGTGTACTAGATTCGGCCAAAACTTCTCCACTATCTCAGAACCCAAAACAGGCTCCTACACCTCAGGCCCAAGCCCTACAACTCCGCTTTTCCACAAAGCCTACACTCAGCCACAAGGCCTACACTCAGTCACAAAGGCCTACACTCAGCCACCAAGGCTTACACTCAGCCACCAAGGCCTACACTCAGAGATTTAACTCTCCTACTCTCAGCCTTTATAATTGCAGACTTACAATCTCAGATCCCTAAAGATCCTACAAGTTATAATGAATACAAAATGTATAAAACTCAACAACTTAGATGAAAGAGAGATAAGTTGTGAGATTCTTGATGAGTTCTTGGAAGAACTCAGCTGAAATCAATCTGACTTGGCTTTTCTTCAAAGCTTCTTGAAAGTAGAACACAATAAGACTGATTCCTCTGCAGTTGATCCTTGATCTCTGCTTCTTAAGATTCAGACCAATCTGAATCCTTCTTCTCAGCTGGGTTCCAACAGCTGATTTCTTGGATGGAGCTCTCTCTCTCCAACTTCTTAGATCTGCACTTGATTCTTCAAGTAATAGCTAGATCTTCTTTGTAGAATACTTGATCAATAATTTGAACTTTGACAACTTCAACAACTCTTTGATCAATCTCTTCTGTAGACAGCATAAGCCTATTTATAGGACTTCTTCATGGTAACCGGCTGGTCCGGTTCATAACTGAATTCTGACAACTCTGACAGGTGCTGTAGACCGGCTGGAATGGCAGCTGTCAAGTCATCCAGTCAGTTCTTGAAATAACTGTAACTGTCTGTAAGTGTCGAGACTTTCTGTCGTTAAGTGTCGACACTTATAGACCAAGTGTCGACACATGTTGTCTAAGTGTCGACACTAGCCTACAAGGTGTCGACACAAGACCTTGTGTTGTAGATTTTGTATCTCGACACTACTTCTTCTTCATGTGTCGACACTGAAATTGAGTGTCGACACAAGTACTTGTTCTTCAGAATTTTGCTGAATTCTTCTAAGTGTCGACACATCTCATGTGTTGTATCTGTCAAGTGTCGACACTACTGCTTCTAGTGTCGACACATGTCTTCAGTGTTGATACTTGTTGAGTGTCGACACAGCTCCTTGTGTCGACACATCTTCTTCTGTGAGAGACTCTGTGGCTGAGTGTCGACACATTCCATTAGTGTCGACACTTGTACTTAGAATATTCTTGAACTTTGCTGATCTTTACTAAGTGTCGAGTCTTCAGCTAAGTGTCGACACATTGTTCTGGTGTCGACACTTACTTCCAGTGTTGACTCTTCTGCTAAGTGTCGACACATTGTTCTGGGTGTCGACACTTACTTCAAGTGTTGACTCTTCTGTTGAGTGTCGACACATTGTTATGAGTGTCGACACTTGTACTTAGTCTCTGCTGACTTTGCTGAGTGTCGACAAAGTCTCCAAGTGTCGACACTCTCTGATGTAGACACATCTTCACTGGGTGTCGACACAACTGTTAAGTGTCGACACAGCTTTACTGGCTTTTCTTCATTGAGTGTCGACACAGCTCCTTGTGTCGACACTTTCTGTCTGGTGTCGACTCAGCATCCCTGGTGTCGACACAATGACTCCAAGTGTCGACACTGCTTGTCTGGGTGTCGACACAAGTCTTCTTAAGTGTCGACACTTCCCCTCTGGGTGTCGACACATGAACTTAGAAACTTTTACTTCTTTCCTGCAAATACTTAACCTGCACAATGTAACTCAAAATACATCAAATACATTTTGATGTATATCATTGAGTTGGGTGAGGCTTCTTCAAATCAGGTACATTTAAACCAATGTACCCAACAATCTCCCCCTATTTGGAGAAGTCATAACCCTTAATCAATGATATACACCATTCATAATAAAATTACAAAATGATATAAGACAGGATTATGTAAACAGGAAAGTACATCACATGTATAAAACAAACATGCATATACAGATAACATCTCAGAACAAATATGAAATAAATTTAACACATAGCTAATTTATCACACAACACTTTGTTCCAATACTTTGTCATATTTATTTTCAAAAGTTTACAGAATGTTTATCATTAAAAAGATTACATAGTAAACTTTTAAGAAAATTTCTAATTCTATTTTTGTTCTGGCTCCTTAATCACTATTCCTTTTCCAGCTTGAACTTTGGCTTGAACAGTAGCATCAGCAACTTCAGCATCAGCATGCTTCTTGCCTTTCAAGTCTTTCTTCTTAAGCTCTTCTGCTTTAATCTTCTGCCTTTCAAAGTAATGGTAAGGTTTAGGAAAGTACTTGTTAGGCTCCTGAGCAGTAGGAGGTAGCTTTTTCATCTTGGTCTTTCTTCTGTATTGAACTATTGCCTCCTGTCTTGATTCATGTTTCCTCCATTCAGTTTCAGAAAACCATTTGTTCCTGTCTTGAATGTTATCCTTGGCAGCTTTTCAGGCAGTTAATATAATGTTTCTAGAGGTAGGGCTCCACTGCTCAAAGTCTGGTCTTTGTTCAGCTTGTTCCCTAAACCTTTTCTTTGACAATCTAGTTTCTTCTTCTTTCTGCAGTGCCTCTTGCATGGCTTCAGAAATAGGCTGAACAACTTTCTCATAATAACATTGTCCTTGCCCCCAGGTGGGCTGTACATAGACTGTACATCAGCATGTATCATGTCAAAATCTGGAGGAGGATAAATGACTTGAGCCACTTCAGGTTGTTCTCCTCCTAGATAGGCAGGATGAATTCTAGATTCTGCCACATTATCATCATCACAAAGAGGAGGATAACCCAGTGTAGCTCTGATAGAATTTGATATCCATTTGGCATGATCAGAGCTGGCCTTGACTAAAACCCTCTCCCCCTTTATGACTTCTCGTTCTATATGATCTCTCGCATCATCTTTTTGAAATCTCACCTGATTATCCAAGTAATTAACTCCATCTTTAAAGAAAGGTTTTAACCTTTGTAGTTTGTCATTTATATTCTTTTGAGGTTCTTGTATGGCAGTTTTAAGAGCAGTGATTTCTTCTAGTAATACTTTGTCAAAATCTGCCTTTGTTATAGCTGGAGTCTGCCCTGCAGCTAGATTTTTCAGTTCTGTGACAATTGCATTGTGAGATGCAGTAAGGTTGTCATTCATTCTTATCTGATTTTCTAGAACATAACCTTGTTTCACATCCATGTCATCCACTTGTGCTTTTATCTTCTCCTGGTGTGTAGCCAAGTACACCACTGCATTCCCCCCTTTGTGGAAGCAGTCTGTCATCTCCTTCTTATTTTGGTTCATTTCAAACCTTATAGATTTTATGTCCTGGGCAAGATCAAATTGCAAGGATTTTTGCCCTACATCCACATAAGTCTCTAGGGCTTTTCTATGCTCATCCAACTTGAGCTGCATGGCAACCATCAGATCACTATAATCTATTGATGGTGCTGGCTGAACTATAGGTTGTGGTGCTATAGTTTGAAGAGCCTTCTTATAACTTTGGCTTTTTCTCCTGAACACCTGAAACTTCTTCTTCTTTGCCCTAGCAATCTCCTCATCTTCAGAGGCAGATGTGCTGGCTATATCTACCCTTTCCTTAGGGCTTGGGGGCCTTTCAGTTTGCACATCTGGTGCCTTCTCAGTGTCTTTTCTTGCAGGCTCTTCAAGAATACAACATGCTCCCCCTCAACTGGAGCATTCTCTACTTCAGCAGCAGCATAGTCCTTGTCAAAATCTGTTTGATCCAGATTTAAGAAAAGATCTTCCATGGTATATTCTTGTGGTGAATGAACTGGAGAAAGTCTTGGCTCTTCAACCACTGGATCAGAAACAAATTGAGCTGCAGCGGATGTGTCTTCTAGGACAACATCTGGGACTTGACTAGCAGGCTGTGGTTGCTGATAAACATCAGACAAATCAGTATCTTCTATAGGAAAAACCAAAGCATTAAGCTCAGTAATTACCTCTAGAATTGTTTTTGTAGCTTGCTCACTCTCAAGAGGAGTGGGTTCTTCAACAACTAGTGGCTCCCCCTGAATGTGATCTTTGTGTATGGGGCTAGCTTGTGGTAGCTCCCCCTGGATTTCAGCATCCACTTGTTGTGCTGGAAACTTCACAGCAGTTCTTGTGTCTTCTTCATCAGGTGTGAAGACCACTTGTTCTTCACTTTCAGAACTACTAGTGGAAACATGTGTCACTGAAGTAGTTTTCCTCTTCTTCTTTGGGGGTGATACTTTCTCAGGAACTTTCTTTTCAGGGGTTGGCATCTCCTTAGTCAACACTCTGTCCCATCTGGAAAATATTCTTAAATTCATCTTCCTCATGTGGTTGATTTTGCTTCCAGCAGCTTGTTGCATAATCTCTGGTATGGTACCAGCTAGGTATAGACTTATGATTCTGCCCAGATTGGGCTTCTTCAAGCTTTCCTTGATTTTCTCAAAGATGATAACAGACCAATCTGTTTGCAAGGTGAAGATGATTCTTGTCATAACACTGAACATAGAGGCAGATACCCTATCATGCCCTCCTGGCTTGCTCAATATGACTTTCCCAACAATTTCAGACAGGAATTTCCCCTGACTGTTCATTCCCTTCCTGTTAAACACAGATCCTATTTTCATTGTAGAATCTATACCACACCAGGTCAATGCTTCTCTTGTCTTAGAAGCAGTTACTTCATCCTCTTCCTTAGTTCTTGGCAACTGAAGTACCTTCCTCAAGCTTTTAGGGGATACCTTAACCTTTGCTCCATGAACTCTGGATTTGATTTTGTATACAGATTCGTCCACTTCAGCTCCATTGAGGAATTCTAGTATCTCTTTCTTCCAGATTTTAGTAGGTTCAGAAACAAGATATTCTAACCCTGAATCGGCTACTAGGGTTACGACAGTCTGGATTTCGTGATCAGCATCATCGAAAGCATTGCGCACCAGCTCGTATCCTTCATTAACGTTCTCCTCTAGCTTAGGTGTCATTAGGGTTTGTAGAATTTGTCTTGAGAGAAGAGAGGTGTCGACACAGAAGTTTGGTCTCGAAACTTTGAAAGCGTGTCGACAAACTAAGACAAAACCCTATTTATACCTTTCTAATTTTGAAGATGAACAGGCGGGACAGCTAACTTAAATTGTGTCGACACTGGCAATAAGTGTCGACACTGACTTATAATGTCTCGACACATATGTGTCGACACAAGTTTAGTCAACAGATTTTATGTGTCGACACTTGTTTATGTGTCGACACAACATAACTCGATACATAGTCGAGACTTTACTTAGAGAATTCTGAGTAAATACTAAGTGTCGACACCACATTGGATGTGTCGACACCTACATGTCATGTGTCGACACTAATATTCTTAAGTGTCGACACTAACTTCCTAGATGTGTCGACACCTTTTCCCTGAAGTGTCGACACTTACTATCTGTGTCGACACAGAAATCTCTATGTGTCGACACCTTTTTACTTAGCCAAGTTCAATCTTAAACCTATTGAACTTAGTTTCTTCTATGGGCTTAGTATACATATCAGCTAGTTGTTCATCTATTTTAACATATTCAAGTAAAATATCTTCTCTTTCTACATGCTCCCTAAGAAAATGATATTTAATTTCAATATGTTTTGTTCTACTATGCGATACAGGATTATTAGCTATTGAAATAGCACTAGTAGAATCACAAAAGAGTGGAGTTCTACTTACCTGAAATCCATAGTCCTCTAGCTGATGTTGTATCCACAGAAGTTGAGCACAGCAACTTCCTGCAGCCACATATTCTGACTCTGCAGTGGAGATAGCCACACTTGTTTGCTTTTTGCTACTCCATGAAATTAGTCTTCCACCTAGGAATTGACAGGTTCCAGTAGTGCTTTTTCTATCTTCTTTGCATCCTGCAAAGTCTGCATCTGAATAACCTGTTAGATCAAAATCCCCATTCCTAGGGTACCAGAGGCCTAGCTAGGGAGTGCCCTTTAGATATCTCAAAATCCTTTTGACTGCAGTCAAATGAGACTCTTTAGGGCAGGCTTGATACCTAGCACAGACACATGTAGCATACATGATATCTGGTCTACTTGCAGTCAAGTATAATAGGGAGTCAACTATCCCTCTATACAAGGTTTCATCTACTTGACCCCATAGGAGTCTTCATGGTGCTGGATGAATCCATATCATACTTCCTTATGAGTTCTAGGGTGAACTTGGACTGGCATATGGATAAACCACTCTCAGTCTGTCTTACTTGGAGACCCAAGAAGAACTTTAGCTCTCACATACTAGTCATCTCAAATTGACTTTGCATTAGCTTTGCAAACTTTTTGCAAAGGCTACTCTCAGTAGACACAAATATAATGTCATTTACATATATTTGGACTAGTATTACTTTGCCTCTAGTTTCTCTAAGGAATAGAGTCTTATCTATTTTCCCCCTTGAGAACTTGTTCTCAATGAGGAAACTAGATAGGGTTTCATACCAAGCCCTAGGGGCTTGCTTTAACTCATATAAAGCTTTCCTAAGTCTATAGACATGATTAGGTAGAGTTGAATCAACAAAACCTGATGGTTGTTCCACATAGACTTCTTCTTTAAGATTACCATTTAAAAATGCTGACTTGACATCCATTTGGTAAACTTTGAATCCTTGATAGGTTGCATAGGCCAGGAACATTCTTATGGCTTCCAGTCTGGCTACTGGAGCAAAGGTTTGATCAAAGTCAATACCTTCTTCCTGCCTATATCCTTTAGCAACCAGTCTTGCTTTGTTCTTAATGATGACACCTTGTTCATCCATCTTATTCATGTAGATCCACTTGGTTCCTATTATATTGTGGTCTTTAGGTTTAGCAACAAGTTCCCAGACCTTGCACCTTTTGAACTGATTCAGCTCTTCTTGCATTGCTTCAGTCCATTGTGGATCTAGAATGGCTTCTTCAAACTTCTTTGGTTCAACTTGAGATAGAAAACTAGAGTAGATTGCTGCATTCAGATTTCTGCTCCTTGTTTGTACCCCTTGTCTTGGATCTCCAATAATCTGCTCTACTGGATGATCTCTAAGATGCCTATTGGCTGGAGGCATCCTGACTTCTGGTTGAACCTCTTCAGTTTCATCATCTTGCTGTACTCCTTGTACTTCTTCTGCATTTGGTACATGTAGTACTCCCCCTGGACAACAGCCACTGTCTTCTACTTGCTGTCTTGCAGTAGATTCTTCTTCTAGAGTAAGTTTGTCCATCTTCTTTGTTAAACCTGTGGTGCTGCATACACTACTAGACAACTCATTGTTAATAAGCCTAGTTTCATCAAATACTACATGTACAGTCTCTTCTACAACTTGAGTAGACAAGTTGTAGACTCTATAAGTCTTACTATTGTTGTTGTACCCAACAAAAATTCTCTCTTGCGACTTGGCAGCAAACTTAGTCAAGTAAGACTTTCCATTGTTAAGTATGAAGCATTTGCAACCAAAGATCCTGAAGTAGGATAGGTTTGGTTTCCTGCCTTTCACAACCTCATAGGGGGTCTTGTTGAGGCCATTAGTAATGGTAGCCCTATTAATAACATGACATGCAGTATTAACTACTTCAGCCCAGAAATATTCTGGTAGTGATGTATCACTTAATAGGGTTCTACCTGCCTCAATCAAGGTTCTTTTCTTCCTCTCAGCAATGTCATTTTGCTGAGGTGTTGTAGGTGAAGAAAACTCTTGAAATATCCCAAAGTCTTCACATAGTTTTGTCATGCTATCAGACTGAAACTCAGTACCATGGTCACTTCTTATTTTGACAACTGTATTATTTAGTTCATTCTGAATTTGTCTAACAAAGCTATAGAAGACATTGGGTGTTTCAGATTTCTGTCTTAAGAAGAACACCCAGGAGAACCTTGAGTAGTCATCTACAACTACAAAGGTATAGACCTTCCTACCTAGGCTGTGAACTGGCATTGGACCAAAGAGATCCATATGCAAGAGGTATAAACACCTCACAGCATCTTTGTTTTATATGCTTCTAAAGGTGGATCTAGTCTGCTTGCCCTTTTGACAAGCTGAGCAAATACCATCTTTAACACACTTAACTTGAGTACCATTTCTCACTAACTCTTTGCTAAAGAGTGCCAATTGTCTTGTAGTTTAGATGAGCTAGCCTCTTGTGCCATTTGACACAATGAGAGACTGTCTCATCAGCTACAAGACACACTTGAGAACCATTGGTCTCACACATAATGTCTAGGCAGTAGACATTACTCTTTCTATAGCCAGTCAAAATGATCTCTTGATCAGTTAAACTCTTGATATGACAATCATTCTTAACAAATGAGATGTCATACCCTACATCACTTAATTGACTTATACTTATTAGGTTGTGTTTCAACCCTTTAACATAAGCCACTTGAGTAATGGTAACTAAGTTACTAGAAATGTTACCAAACCCTTTGATGATTCCTTTTTCAGAACCACCAAAGGTGACTTTTGGACCATCTTTGATTGGAATGTAGTCTCTTAGTATTCTCTTTGTTCCAGTCATATGTCTGGAACATCCACTGTCCAAGTACCATATTGGGGCATGGCAACTTGGACTTACCTGCAAAACAGATTAATGAACCTTAGAACCCAAAGAATTCTTGGGTCCTTGGTACTTGTTAGTTTGCATTCTGAGAAAGCTACCTACTGGTTTTCCAATAGGCAGTTTGCTACTCACTTTGGCACTAGCATTGTGCCAACAGTCCATTGCAAAATGGCCAACCTTGTCACAGCACCAACATTCAAACTTATTGTACCTTTGCTTAGGTACTGTCTTTGTTGTCTTATCTACAGCTGACTTGTTGAGTGTTGGGGCTTTGCCCTTGGACTTGGACTTGGACTGCACAGTACTTGCAGGTCTAGTAAATCTCAGTCCAGCTTTACCCTTGTGATGAACAAATTCATCAATTATGGGTAACACTGACTTAGGTTTAGAAAACCTAGCAACAAGCTCTCTCTCCTTCTGAAGATTAATCTTCAGACTCTTGATTTGATCAATTTTAAATGATATAGTTCTCATCTGAATCACTGTTATGTGCTTCAGTCTGGCTATCTCATTAAGCTTTTGATCAAAAGACTTCTCAAACTCAGTTGCAGCAGCTTTAAGAATAGCAATTTCTTTTGCCTGACTTTTGGCTAGAGACTTGCTCTTCTTGTAAACTTGCAACAGAACCTTGTATTAATCTATCAACTGATGAATATCTGCTTCAGACTCAGATGCACTCTCATCATTTGATGATGATGGATCTGATTCTGTACTGGCACAAGAAATTGAACTAAAAGTTGAAATTTGTACCTTACTGGGTCCTGGCTGCTCCAGGATTTTGTCATTTTCAGTCAATGTCATCAGTCCTTGGCATTGACTGTCTTCTTGCTCATATATAGAATCCATAATCTGCATGAATTCTTCTTCTTTTTCAGCAAACAGCCTTATGTATGCCTCAGCATCTGACTCAGTTTCTGAAAAAGAAATATCTGACAGAGTCTTCTCCTTTTTGGCAACAAAAGACTTCTTTTTCTTGCCTTTGAAATGAGTCTTCTTCCTGTCACTAGACTCTTTTCTCTTTTCTGGACAATCTGCAACAACATGGTCTTGTCTATTGCAGCAATAGCACACTATTTTTGAAACAGTTGGCTTGCTAGATTTAGTCCTCTTCCTGTCCTTCTTTGAAGCATTTTTATTCTGATATAAGTCTTCTTTTCCCTGTGAAGTAGAAGGTCTTGACCTCCACTGTTTCTTCTTCAAGAACTTCTGAAAATGTCTTGTGAAGGCAGCAAAGTCTTCATCACTTTCACTGCTTTCAGACTTTGTGCTGACAGACTCATCTGACTCTGATTCAGCAACCTTTGGAGGTGGAGTTGGTGACTTACCTCTGTACTTTCTGGGGGTTTCTGTCTTGAAAGCTACTGTTCTTTCCTTATGTTCATTTCTTGTTGATTTCTCATCCTCTTTCCTCACTGTCAACTGCATTTCATATGACAGCAATTTGCCAAACAGTGTAGGTAGAGGTATTTCTCCCAACTTAGTCATTTCTCTAATGTCACAGATCTTAGTGTCTCAATCTTTAGTTAGGGACCTTATAAACTTGTCATTTAGTTCATAATTACTGAACTCTCTTCCATAAGACATGAGTTCATTCACTATCCTATAAAACTTCTTATAACATTCAGTTATGCTATCACTCTTTACTTGTCTAAAACTTTCATACTCTTGATTTAGCAAGGATTTTCTATCTTGCCTTACTTCTTCAGAACCCTCCATATACACAATAAGAGTATCTCACATCTCTTTGGATGTATTACAGTGTATTAGATTCTGAAAAGTTGCATCATTTATGGCACTCACTATAATGTTTTGAGCCCTTTTGTCCATGGTGGCTAGGACAATCTCATCCTTTGTCATTTCAGAGAAATCCTTTGTTGTTCTCTGATTTGCATCTAGAACTGATATCTTCATGAGCACATATGGCCCCTCTTTGACTGTGATGTAAATCCTAGGATCTGAGGCTTCCATAAACAGCCTCACCCTCTCCTTCCATATGCCAAAGATTTCCTTTCTGCATATAGGTAATTTCATGGATCTTAATTCCTTGTGATTTTCAGTGGAACCCATGGTTCTTGATTTTCTTGATTCTGTAATTCACTTAGACTGAATCTGTCAACAGGATCTGCTCAGACTGTTAGTCCTTTTTGAGTAACCTCGCTTTGATACCACTTGAAAGATATTGTCCCTAAGCACCTATAGGGGGGTGAATAGGTGACTTGAATCTTTTTAACTTTTTAGGCAGCAAACAGATAATATCACAGAATTATATCTAATTTAACACAGCACACATTCAGCAATCACAGCAACTCACAAACACATAGTAGACACAGAGTTTTATAGTGGTTCCCCAAGCTTTGGGTACATCCACTTTCCCCCTTCGCCTATCTAGCAGTGTACTAGATTCGGCCAAACTTCTCCACTATCTCAGAACCCAAAACAGGCTCCTACACCTCAGGCCCAAGGCCCTACAACTCCGCTTTTCCACAAAGCCTACACTCAGCCACAAGGCCTACACTCAGTCACAAAGGCCTACACTCAGCCACCAAGGCCTACACTCAGCCACCAAGGCCTACACTCAGAGATTTAACTCTCCTACTCTCAGCCTTTATAATTGCAGACTTACAATCTCAGATCCCTAAAGATCCTACAAGTTATAATGAATACAAAATGTATAAACTCAACAACTTAGATGAAAGAGAGATAAGTTGTGAGATTCTTGATGAGTTCTTGGAAGAACTCAGCTGAAATCAATCTGACTTGGCTTTTCTTCAAAGCTTCTTGAAAGTAGAACACAATAAGACTGATTCCTCTGCAGTTGATCCTTGATCTCTGCTTCTTAAGATTCAGACCAATCTGAATCCTTCTTCTCAGCTGGGTTCCAACAGCTGATTTCTTGGATGGAGCTCTCTCTCTCCAACTTCTTAGATCTGCACTTGATTCTTCAAGTAATAGCTAGATCTTCTTTGTAGAATACTTGATCAATAATTTGAACTTTGACAACTTCAACAACTCTTTGATCAATCTCTTCTGTAGACAGCATAAGCCTATTTATAGGCCTTCTTCATGGTAACCGGCTGGTCCGGTTCATAACTGAATTCTGACAACTCTGACAGGTGCTGTAGACCGGCTGGAATGGCAGCTGTCAAGTCATCCAGTCAGTTCTTGAAATAACTGTAACTGTCTGTAAGTGTCGAGACTTTCTGTCTTTAAGTGTCGATACTTATAGACCAAGTGTCGACACATGTTGTCTAAGTGTCGACACTAGCCTACAAGGTGTCGACACAAGACCTTGTGTTGTAGATTTTGTATCTCGACACTACTTCTTCATGTGTCGACACTGAAATTGAGTGTCGACACAAGTACTTGTTCTTCAGAATTTTGCTGAATTCTTCTAAGTGTCGACACAACACCTTTGTGTCGACACATCTTCATGTGTTGTATCTGTCAAGTGTCGACATTGCTTCTTAGTGTCGACACATGTCTTCAGTGTTGATACTTGTTGAGTGTCGACACAGCTCCTTGTGTCGACACATCTTTCTTCTGTAGAGACTCTGGCTGAGTGTCGACACATTCCATTAGTGTCGACACTTGTACTTAGAATATTCTTGAACTTTGCTGATCTTTACTAAGTGTCGAGTCTTCAGCTAAGTGTCGACACATTGTTCTGGGTGTCGACACTTACTTCCAGTGTTGACTCTTCTGTTAAGTGTCGACACATTGTTCTGGGTGTCGACACTTACTTCAAGTGTTGACTCTTCTGTTGAGTGTCGACACATTGTTATTAGTGTCGACACTTGTACTTAGTCTCTGCTGACTTTTGCTGAGTGTCGACACAGCCTCCAAGTGTCGACACTCTCTGATGTAGACACATCTTCACTGGGTGTCGACACAACTGTTAAGTGTCGACACAGATTTACTGGCTTTTCTTCATTGAGTGTCGACACAGCTCCTTGTGTCGACACTTTCTGTCTGGTGTCGACTCAGCATCCCTGGTGTCGACACAATGACTCCAAGTGTCGACACTGCTTGTCTGGGTGTCGACACAAGTCTTCTTAAGTGTCGACACTTCCCCTCTGGGTGTCGACACATGTACTTAGAAACTTTTACTTCTTTCCTGCAAATACTTAACCTGCACAAGGTAACTCAAAATACATCAAATACATTTTGATGTATATCATTGAGTTGGGTGAGGCTTCTTCAAATCAGGTACATTTAAACCAATGTACCCAACAGCATCACATGTGCGCAGCGGAATAGGGAACAAGAAAACCCAAAAGATAAATGGATCTTGCGATGAACATTGATCAAGAAGTAAAATGTTGTTAATAAAATTATACCTTTGCGGGATTGAGTCACTACTCAACCTAGATGCTCCAAGCACAAGTCGTAGCCGGCTCGGAACAAATCTTAACCCGCAATTCCTCGACCCGGCTACGACTTATCCCAATAAAATTATACAATGAGTTCACACAAAATAATGTCTGCGTCTCTGTAGAAGTCCACACGAGCAGTAGAACACTGACACCTCGTCACACGAAGTGCGAGATGGAGAATAGAAGGCACCCTGCGTCCCCGAGAACTACTAGGTTCGTACTAGGAGAGGCGGCGACGACGATCGCCGAAATAGGGCTCTGCGGAGTTGGTGCGATCAAGGCTTTCGGAACACTTTCGTCGTCACTTTGATCGGCTCTCGGGTTTATTAGTATCTCGATCGTATCAGAATACTAGCACACCCAAACCCTAAGACATTTACCTATTTATACCAAAAGCATAAACAGATGTCTTCTAGCAGTTATCCGCAGACCCACGAGAAAAGAAGCGTCGAGACAATTCGTCGGAAGGATATACCATATTCGTCGAGTGAACTCGAAGCGTTCGCCGAGTGAACTCGACGAGCGCTGAGATCATTCGACGAATACAGGGAAACACACGGCGAATTCGTCGATATCATTCGACGAATTCATTGAGATCATTTGATGATCTCGTCGGAATCATCCGACCAATCTCGTCGAATTCACCTCTCGAACTGTTCGATGGGATGATCTCAACGAATCTCTCTGGCATCCATCCTCTGTTTCTTTTAGTTTGGCGATTTGTCCTTCCTTCCATATCATATATGAAGAAGACCAACACAATCCATTTCTCCAACCTTTCCACATACCCTTATGTGCGACCCTGCATGTTCATATCACGGTGGCAGTGAGATTACCTGTTTGACCACTTCTAGATCACAATGATAACTCCAACAAAATGCACCTAGATGGACCAGATGAAGAATGAATTTTCGCTACCCGAAAGACCAAGGGGGACTGTTAGAGGGGAATGGAACAGGTATTATGGGAAATATGAAAAGGGGAATATGGAGACACTGGCACCTCAAAATGATCAAGCGAGGATTCCACAAGAGAGATTGTGTACCATGGAGCCAGAGAGATGGCAAAACCAGCATTCATAAAGAAGCTCAATCAAGAAAATATGATTGACCGTGGAGCCAGAGAGATGTGTTTCAACTGTGATGAATCTTATGTGTCACGGCATAAATGTAATAGAATTATTATGACTAGAATTAAAATATGGTGGTGAAGAAGAATGGGAGGAAGGTGATAGGTCAAACCCGAAAATTTCATTGAGCATGGTCACTTGTATCCAAATATTGCATACCATGCAACTTCAAGCAATAATTTGTGGGTGTATGTGAAGGCTTTGATCAATACAGGAAGCACTCACAATTTTGTTAGGGGGTGCCACGAATCAATTGGGTCATCCTATGAGATTGCGTACAAGGATGCAGGTAGCGGTGGGGAATGGAGAAAAGTACTGAGCTCGGGGATTCCGTTACAACCTTACAGGTGGACAAGGAGTACTTATCGACAGACCTTTATGTAATTCCTTTGTCAAGGTTCAATGTATTATTGGGAGTCAAGTGGTTGAGCACACAGTAGGAGACATCATATGAAACCTCACAACACTGATGATGATGTTTCACATGGGAGAAACTGATCATATAGCAGGGAACAGGGGCTCAAAGTCAAAGGCAAACATGCATCCCTAGCCCATTGTGCATAAGGGACGTTTAGGAACATCACGATGTTGGACACACTATTTGAGGACATTTAAGGAGTGTTCCAAGGAACGGACTAGGCTATTACAGCCCAAAATCACATATATCTATTGCCAGATATAGCTCCAATTGTGGTGTGACCATATCACTACCTATTTCTACAGAAAGATAAGACCAAGTGACAATGCAAGGTCATGTTGCAACAAGAGATTATCAGGCTTAGCCAATCTCATTTCTACTCTCCAGTCTTTCTAGTAGCAAAGAAGGACGGTTTTTGAGAACTGAACATCCAGATAGTGAAAGACAAGTTCCACATACTTGTGATGGAACTGTTGTTGGTTGAGCTTCATGGGGACAAGAACTTCTCCAAGTTGGATCTCTGATCCGGGTACTACTATATCAGAATGGCAGCAGACGATGTGGCTAAAACATCATTTTGAACACATCACAACTACTTTGAATTTTTAGTCATGCGGTTCGGATTAACAAATGTGTTGTCCACATTCCAGTCAGTAATGAATAAGGTGCTTAGCACCCTACTCCTTAATGCTGTTAATTTCCTTGGAAGATATCCTAAATTACAGCAAGACGAGGGTGGAACATCTCCAACATTTTACTATGTTGAGTCTTATCATAACTTATTGTCATGTACTCAGTTTGATAGATGTGAGTTCGCTACAAATCAAGTTCATTACATGGGTCACACTGTCTACAAGGACTGAGTGTAAAATGACCCTAAAAATTGTGTTTACCATTTGTGTTTGAACTTTGAACCCAGGACTCTGCGAGCTCTACATGGACTCCTTAGGATCACATGACACTATAGATGGTTTATTCGTAACTATGGCGACATAGTTGTCCCCCTAAAAATCCTACTAAAGAAATGTCTTCTAGTGGGCAACAGGGCCTCGGCCTTCTGACCACTCCATGGGTTATTATCAACTATATTGGTACGACAGCTATCAGATTTCACACAAGAACTCTAGATCAATTGTGACACTTCAGGATAGGGGATTGGGACGGTGTTACATCAAAGGAGATACTCATAGTGTTTATTAGTCATCAACTTCCCTCACATCACCCAAACTCTCGGCGTACAAACAAGAGCTAATTAGGCTAGCAAAGGTCGTGCAACATTGACGGCCTTATTTGTAGGGAAAGTTCCAAATACACATTGATCACTATGAAAAGTGGCAACCATGCGCTCGATACTTCTTCCAATATGCAAGTATGGTTCTAGCTTATTTTGGAGTTGTTACACACACGGTTTAGCTTAAGAACTTCATTTCATAGTTAATAATCATTGATTCCGTTTTTAGACTCATTGGATGCACTGTGATAATATTTCAGTTGTGATATTCACTATAACCAAAATAAGTATCACATGATCTAAACATATAAAAATTAAGATCTTGGGTGTAAAATAAATTGGCAAAGAAATGTTATTGTGGTAGAGCATACAAAGATAGACAATATGATAGTTTGATGCATCCATCGCCGCATCCGAGGACGTGTGATATCATCACGCGTTCGTTATCTTTTTTTTTGTTATTTTACATTCTATCATTTTATTTTTCCATGCATTCAAGTTATGTTGAGTTCCGGCTCATCGGTTTGACCACCCGATGGGACCCTAAATAAACGATGTGATAATTTGCAGTAGTTAGGAAGAAAGGGACAAGTTTAAATTATTTAAAGATGCATAAAAATTATTTGGAGAAAGAAAATGATTTAAAAGAGAGATTTTCAGAATGCATATAAAATTTATATATTCAAGTTAATGAGAGAGGTCTAGGAAAAGAAATTTTAAGACAATCAGCCAAAAGAGGACTATTTGAAAGTTATACAAATTCAAGGCCCGTGAGACTAGATTTGGGGAAAGATTTCTTTATTGGAAGAAAGGATTTGAAATGTATTAAAAAAATAAAGGCAATATTTACCTGTAATAAAGCAAGTCCGACAAGTGACAACTGTGAAAATATTTTGAAAATATTAAAAAGAAAAGGCAATGTTTGTCCTATATTAAAACAAGCCCGTGCAGAAGAGGAATAAAAATGGAATAGAATAGAGGACGAAAACACAGTTTCGTTTCTCTGCATTGTCGGGTAACCTCCAGCCGCCGAAGAACCAGCAACATCAATTGTTTGACCTCGACGATCCAAGACAACTCCAGTGACAGCATTTCAACATCCCTGGCAACCCCACCTCTCCTCCTGGGGATCTGTCGCCCGCCTGTCATCTAACGTCGATTCACGCCAACGAGTCGTATCCTTTGCCCGATCGTTGTTGACATCGGCCCACCCTACTCCAGCGATTTGGTGGTCGGGTATCTCAGCGTCGTCGACTCTAGCCAACATTATCGGTGGTCAAAATCCCTATTCCATTCAGTAAACTAGTTGCCGGCAACAGCGTCTACTCGTCCAGTTCTTCTGTCAAGAGACCTCTGGCCTCCAACGTGCTCCTGTATGTGAAACAACCTACTCCTTACCGTAGTTGTGTATGTTTGGGGGTAAATCCATCATCTCTCTTGCTTCATTTATTGGCATAAATTTTATGCAACTCAAATAAATAGTTTAAGCTTGTCTCGGACGTTCCTACTACTTTTAATTGCTAATTATCCATAAATTATTATCTGTGACTTTCTTGTGAACAGAACGATTTCGCGATGGTTCTAACTCGTAAAACACTCAAAGAACACTTTCTCAAATAACTACTAATAGCCTTCTGAAGTTTAAATGTCAGGAGTGTGATTTTGGGTGCAAAATTCTATATGGCCCCTAGGCCTACATCATAGTTGATCACTTGACAAGAAACTTCGCCCGAATGCTTTTAATAGGTATGCTTCTAATATGGTTCTTGTGGAGCCAACT
The DNA here is from genome assembly GCA_039583875.1 of Platanthera guangdongensis. Lineage (NCBI taxonomy): Eukaryota > Viridiplantae > Streptophyta > Magnoliopsida > Asparagales > Orchidaceae > Platanthera > Platanthera guangdongensis. The sequence continues at coordinate 217,754,009 of CM077163.1, read as the reverse complement.
TATGTACTTGACTACTGGAAGGCTATACATTGCTCCAAGTAAAAAAAAAACTTATTTGTCATTTCATTAAACACATATATTATGATATATTGAACATAAGCAATATAATAAAGTTTGAATTCAAACATGCACTTTTATTTATATGAAATATTGTTTGGCTTTGATATTTATAATTACTTTTTGCGACGTGTCACTTCGGTAAAATCTCGATATATATATGTTAAAGCATAAGATATAAGGCACTAATTAATTCATGAAGCTTTGAAAGTATGTTTTTTCCTAATACATTAAGTTATCTTAAGATGTTTATTTTAATTAAGATATGCCGATTCTTTCGTAAAGTATTATGAATTTCTCAAATAAGTTTTAGTGCATTCAATAAGAAAATCATTAACTGTTGAGTTGAACAACAAATTGAGGTCATATTTTTGTATGTTTTTTAAATTATCAATGATCATACAGTGACAATGTCAATTGAGTTTGTAAACTCTCATAACCATAAAGGTTACTTGTGGCATAATGATGTGTTGCCGCAGTGATTCAAAGTAAAGGGCTCGATTATAATGGGTTGACATTTAAAATTGTCTTATGAGTTATGACACGAGTTTCACATGCTATCCTTAAGCTAAGTGAAGTAATTTGGCCCATGATCTCTATTGAAAATGATTGATATAATTCATATACGAGATGCATCCGCATAAAAGTGGACAATACCAATCCAATCGACTTGATCAACTGTTCATGTCAATTTGATCACAGTGAACTCCTCGCAAATATGAGTCATTTTGGTGCCTGCATGGACTATACACATGATATGTGGGTTAGACCGCTTCGTTCAGTTTTGCAAACGCAATCTCAAGGTCGACCAATTTGGATTAGAAAGAATCAGTATTGTGAGACAACAAAGGACTTGTATGCAAAACATTAAGTATTAGTTTTGCATAAATACTATAGTAAATCATACCTCCATCAATAAACCATGTTTGCTTTGCCTGCTAAAAGCAAACATGTGATCCTACTAAACAGCTATTGGAACAACAATGACAGTAGTCCTAAGCCCTAATTTGCCTCTTCTCCTTGGAGGGTGACATAGCTTCTGTGACAACCCAAAAATTCACGCACTTATTTTATTTTCTCTCCCCGATGATGAAAAAGGCAGTACGATATTCTCGAGATTTATCTTTTGCGCATTTTCCGTTTCATTTGATTTATTTGTGGGGGTGCCAATAACATTTTCTGTTTCATTTGATTTCGTTTGATTTTCTGTTTTATGTGGGCTGGCTGTTTTGCTGGCCGGATATGCTTGTTGGTTGATATGTTAGTGGGCTTATATACTTATATGGGCTGGTCGGGCTTGCTGCCTTTAATGGTGGGTTGGTTGTGTTGGCTGGATGTTGGATATGGATAATGCTGGCTGAGGTGTGTGCTGCCTGTGTTGACTGGATGTTGGATATGTTTGCTGGCTGAGATTGGGCTTGTGTTGGATGGTATGTTGACATTTGGGTGTTGAGGTTTGACACTTGGCTTGTATTTGGACACTTGGTTGTGGGCTTAATGGATATGTGACCTATTTAAGTTAGCCACTCCATTTTGACTTCTTGCTGCCTCTTCACCGCCCATGCCCTCTTTAAATAATTGGTGGATTTCTTCCTCCCTTTCTCCAACTGTTTTCCCGCTTCTTTGCTGTCCCGAGACTGCTGCCACTGCTGTGTTTTTCTGCTGCTTTACTGATCTCTGCTGAAAGCTTACTGCTACTTACTGATGTCTTGCTACACCACTGCCCCTTAGCTGCTACTCCCTGCTGCCCCTATCTGCTGATCTTTTACTGCTTTAACAGTTGCTGCTGCTGTTACTTTTGGCTGCCCTACTGCTGCCCGCTCTCCTCCTCCCTCTTTCTCCTCTTTTTGCTGGTTAGTTTATTATTTTGAAACTATGTTTCGTGCTGATTTCAGGCCGCCTTGTCACTGTTTTTATGGCTATTTTATGTCATGTTTAGGACAGATTTTTTTCACGGTTTATACATTAGTTTTGGGGCTGTCTTTGGGCTAAATAGTGATTGTTTGCTTGATGATTTTGAGCCACTTTTCGTCGAGTTTTTTCGGGGTGGTTCACCCAATATTTTTTGACTTTGCTGGACAGAATTTTAGGAGGATGGGAAGTCCATTTGGGGGCTGGTTTTACCCCATTTCGAGGCATATTTATGACTGTCCGGCAAGACATAAAATCAGATTTTGGCTTTTTTGCGATTTCTGGTTTATAGTGTCAGTTTTCCGATGATTTAACGAATCATTTTAAATCTTTTGCGTCTTTCGCTACGCATTCCAAGTGACGCAACCCAATAAACGAAGCAATGGAATAAAAAGCTTGGTGTATGTTCTTTGTACTCTGCATTTTGATGTACAGTGACACTTTTATTCAAAACCGTGGCCCGCTTTTTGATTCAGTTAATAGAGCCCAGAATTTGGGTCTCTACAATTGGTATCAGAGGGACGGGTTTTCAATAAATTGTGTCACAGGTAGTACAAAGACATTACACGAATAACCCGCTATTCAAGCATATTCCATTTGAAACCGACAAGCGATTTGTGACGAACGTGAAGTAGGGATTCAGATCCGAGGGCAGCGCTATTAGACGTCATTATCCAGTCAGTTTTCGGGGATGAAAACTCTTTTAGTAGGGAAAATTTTGTGACAACCCAAAATTTCACGCACTTATTTTATTTTCTCTCCCCGATGATGAAAAAGGCAGTACGATGTTCTCGAAATTTATCTTTTGCACATTTTCCGTTTCATTTGATTTATTTGTGGGGGTGCCAATAACATTTTCTGTTTCATTTGATTTCATTTGATTTTCCGTTTTATGTGGGTTGGCTGTTTTGCTAGCTGGATATGCTTGTTGGCTGATATGTTAGTGGGCTTATATACTTATATGGGCTGGCCGGGCTTGCTGCCTTTAATGGTGGGTTGGTTGTGTTGGCTGGATGCTGGATATGGATAGTGTTGGCTGAGGTGTGTGCGGCTGTGTTGACTGGATGCTGGATATGTTTGCTGGCTGAGATTGTGCTTGTGTTGGATGGTATGTTGACATTTGGGTGTTGAGGTTTGACACTTGGCTTGTATTTGGACACTTGGCTGTGGGCTTAATGGATATGTGACACCTATTTAAGTTAGCCACTCCATTTTGACTTCTTGTTGCCTCTTCACCGCACATGCCCTCTTTAAATAATTGGTGGATTTCTTCCTCCCTTTCTCCAACTGTTTTCCCTCTTCTCTGTTGTCCCGAGACTGTTGCCACTGCTGTCTTTTTTTGCTGCTTTACTGATCTCTGCTGAAAGTTTACTGCTACTTACTGATGTCTTGCTACACCACTGCCCCTTAGCTGCTACTCCCTGTTGCCCCTATCTGCTGAACTTTTACTGCTTTAACAGCTGCTGCTGCTGTTACTTTTGGTTGTCCTACTGCTGCCCGCTCTCCTCCCTCTTTCTCCTCTTTTTGTTGGTTAGTTTATTATTTTGAAACTATGTTTTGTGCTGGTTTCAGGTCGTCTTGTCACTGTTTTTATGGTTGTTTTATGTCCTGTTTAGGACTGATTTTTTTCATGATTTATACATTAGTTTTGGGGCTGTCTTTGGGCTAAATAGTGACTGTTTCCTTGCTGATTTTGAGCCACTTTTCGTCGAGTTTTTCAGGGGTGCTTCACCAAATATTTTTTGGTTTTGCTGGACAGAATTTTAGGAGGATGGGAAGTCCATTTGGGGGATGGTTTTAGCCCATTTTGAGGCATATTTATGGCTGTCCGGCAAGACATAAAATCAGATTTTGGCTTTTTTGCAATTTCCGGTTTATCGTGTCAGTTTTCCGATGATTTAGCGAATCATTTTAAATCTTTTGCGTCTTTCGCTACGCATTCCAAGTGACGCAACCCAATAAACGAAGCAATGGAATAAAAAGCTTGGTGTATGTTCTTTGTACTCTGCATTTTGATGTACTGTGACACTTTTATTCAAAATCGTGGTCCGCTCTTTGATTCAGTTAATAGAGCCCAGGATTTGGGTCTCTACAGCTTCCATGTCTTTCAAGTTTATTGGAATCCAAATTCAATTTTCTAGTTCACTTTAGCTTCTTAGGCTGCAAAGGCCTAGCTAAAACGATTCCTCCCTTTTAGTTTCTATTATGGACCCACAAATGTTATGGGCCTTAGGCCTGAATATCAAGTTTTTTTATTCATTGCCTTTCATTGACGAGTCGTCAAATATTGTATTTACCTTTAAATTGTCCTTTATTAAGAGGTATTTGAATGGTAGAAGTCATTAAGAGAGTGGAATCATGTAATATTATTTAAATGCCCTAAGGGATATGAAATTGTGTATTCGAAAATTAATCGATACCATTGTCCCTTTGTAAGAGATTTTGGTAGCTCTCTCTCGAGCACACCTCACGTAGGCAGTCACAGTTCCAACTCCATAGTAACCTTCTCATTTGTCATCTTCGCCGCAATCCACTCTTCGTCGAAGCAACTAACATTCTACAGGTCGACCAATAACAACTTGATATCAGAACCTCTTCTTTTGGGGAGCCACGCTCAACCTTTAAGTCAGTCAACGAGGTTCCTAACGATCAGTGAGTCGTCGGCTTGTCCCCTTCAGTAGGTCAATTGTCCAAATCGCCGCCACCTAATCACCTCCTCTCTTCAGTAAACGATCATCCAGAGCTATTCCAGCACCTCACACGCACATTCAACCTCCATTGAGCACTCTTTCGCAGCCCTCTTCCCTGTTCAACATCGACATGATCGTCTTCTCATCTCCATCATCATCGAGCAGCCTTCTCAAGCATCCTTCTCGAGCCCAGCGTCGGTTCTGTCAATGAGTCTCTACAAGTCTTTCTCGTCTCCACATCGAGCTCAGTGCCACCAACGACATGCCTCATATTAATTGATTTATTGATTAATTAATAATTTTATAAAACTTTCATCAACATGGAGAATTCCACAGACCAAATGAGCAAGCTTATACAACTTACGACCACTTTCATGGCGACACAAGCCATCACTGGCATGGGACACCAAGAAACTCAAACCCAACACCAAGTCATCGTGTCACTCTCCAACTCAATAACTCTTGTAGCCCCCATTATCTCTATCACCACTACGACATCAAATCTGTATTGAGCCTCCAATCCCAATCACTCTTTCTACGGTTGTTCACCAGCCAAAACCACCACCCCCTATCATAGTGGATTAGTGGGTCCCATTCTGCAAGCTCCTTTGTCACCCACGATCGCCTGCCAACACTAGGTACCCTTGCCCCGACTCCACATATTCCTTCCAGTTGTCTACACTTAGTGAGCGCCTGCCGACAACAGGAAGGAGTTGCTAGTGGATAAATGGGGGAGTTAGCTTTGAGGGGCTCGGTGGAGGAAAACAAGTAATGACAAGTTCTGTCTGTAACGTGGGGTTTGAACGTGGAGTAAAACTCATTCTTGTTTGACGAAGAGAGGCGTTGCTCTAGCACATGAGGGAGAAGACAATGATGAAGAGACAGGGAACAACTGTTGTTACTAGATGACTGCTTCGAAGGACTGGTCGGTGTAGGCGTCGGTGTTGTGGACTGCTTCGAACAATCGACGACGACGAGGTGGTGCAGTCGACATGAATGCCCCTATAAGTGATCGACATGGTCTCCTACATTGATGTGACAATCTCGTCAAGCCTCTGCAGTGTGCTATCATCGTGCATGACTACAGGGTGAGGCTATGGTGTGGCTTTATTTCTCGTTGTCGACAGAGGGAAAACAACGAGAACGTGACGTCGTTGGTCGCAGATGGAGGTTGATGATCATGTGGTCATTTATGGAAAATATAACCAAAATGCTTTAATGTCAAAGTTGTTACGAGATTGTCTTGTAAGGTGTCGATATCTCATTGTGGGTGGTAGCGGATATACAATGTCGTCGAGCCCAACCATCGAAAAATGCGAGGAAGAGAAAAAAGGGGACCGAGGCTCAATCATGTCACTAACCCTAGAAGGAAGAGAGGAAAAGACTTGCATAATTTCTTTCATAATGGTCTCATGACCCAAGGTATTCTAAATATAGCATTATATAATGGCATAAGTCTAAATAACTCAACATAAAGAGAAATACTTAAAACAATAGAATACGGTAGGACTCGTGCATAGACTCGATTAATAAATGACACATAACATAAACATATGATAACTAATTAACGAAATAGATAACTAGTCGTATGAGATCATAACAGAAACATTAAGTATTCTCTTCTTGAAATTCATAAACATGAATTTTATAACCTGATTAATCGTATTTGAGTTTTGTTTCTGGAAGATGAAATTATGAATGTTGAATGCCTAATTTATCATCAAGCAAGATGATTTTATCCAAACAAATGTATGTGCACTTTTAAGTATGGCTGTAAACGCACGACATGAAAATAAATCAAAAAATAATATGCATTTACATTTCCACATTCCATCCTATTGTAATGTACTGTCATTGATTTAAGTATTTACACTCATTATGTGATCAATTGAATTCCTTATCCAAGGGTAGGAATAACTTATTTGTCCATGGTGGTTCTATAGTAACGAAGATCACTGTCCATTGAGTTATACTTGGCTGCCCGACTTTGATGTCGGTGATTTGTTCTCCGTAATTTCCCGGCATGCATGACCCACGCCCGGAAGTCAAGAGGCCTGGCAGGGGAAGATCCGCACAGCACCAAATGAATTTTTACGGCTTAGGTGTGAAAATGAATAGGCTGCGTTCATTTGATCCGTTTTCATTTAAAGGTTTTCATGAGGAAACAACATGAACCGCAAGGATATGACGGAAGCTGTAGAAAACCTTTGACAAGGGTGAACCACTGGGATATGACGGAAGCTACAGAAACGCCAAGAGTCGATGACCTGCTCGACTTCACCAACCATGACATCTTCCCTTCTTCCTCTTCCTCCATTCCTGCAGAAGTTGTCGGTCACTTACTTCGCAGGAATTAGCCTTAGTCGTCGTCGGATTCGATGCCTCTTTCCCTGACGACATCTACAATCATGTAAGCATAGCAGAAAGGATGTCAATCTATGTGTTTTCCTCTTTAGGGATAGCTCCGGCGGAAACACCGCTTACCATCGTGAAATCACAGAAGAGGGGAGCTTGTCTTTAGTTATTAAAGGCGCAAGGCGCGCCAAGGTGCAAAGTAGTCTTGGATCCTAGGCGCGAGGCTCAAGACGCAAGCGCGCGCTTGAAGAAGGCAAGACTCAACCACATTCATTTTAAATAATCAGCATCAAACATCAGTTCATCTTCTTGAACAGATTCTTCATATATTCTACTCATTAATCATTCATTACCATCATTTATATTTCTTAAAAATAAAATTAATATGATCGTTTTCATCATATATAAATCTCAATGATCGATTATGTTTCAATAACACTAAATCATATAAAAATTATTGAGTTCTTTCATTATTTTTTTTATTATTTTGAAAAAAAAATTACAACAAAAATCACACTCAGTCTTAGTTATTAAAGGCGCACTGAGGCGCAAAGGGGTCTTGGATCTTAGTCACAAGGCTCAATGCGCAGGCGGGCGCCTGACGAAGGGAAGGCGCAACCACATCCATTTTAAATAATCAGCACCAAACATCATATCTAAGCCCCAGCGCACAATTATCTTTCACAAACACTAAATTAATAAAAAATTATTGAGTTCTTACATTATTTTTTTCTTAATTTTTAAAGAAAAAAATTTACAATAAAAATTTCGCTCAGACGCGCATTTTATATTCTAAAGGCGCAAAAAAAGTGCATATGGGCGCAAACCTCTGAGCCTGGAGTCTTAGGAACGCCTGAGGCGCGCCTTTAATAACACAGCACACAGTTGCACCCTGTGTTGTCAAGGCGCGCGCCTGAAGCGTCGGGCGCAGCCGCCGCGCCCCAGCACGGCTAAGGCGGGCGATGTGCCCCAGGCGCGCCCAAGAACGCGCTTACATGATCACAGGCACACCAAAGGAGCATCTGGGCCTTTCAAGTGTTTTTTTAAAAAAAATTGAGATGGGCAAAACATGATCTTATACGCACCCAAGGCACCCCTATGTGCACTTGAGCGTGCAATTCGCTGAAATTGAGCAAATTCTCTTAGTTTCAGCGAATTGAGCGCCCAGTTTGCTCAATTTCAGCGAATTGGGCGCCCAGTTCGCTCAATTTCAGCAAATTGGGCGACCAGTTCGCTCAATTTCAGCGAATTGGGCGACCAGTTCGCTCAATTTCAGCGAATTGGGCGCCCAGTTCGCTTAATTTCAGCGAATTGGGCTCCCAATTCGATCAATTTCCTTCCTCCCCATTTTTTGTGTCTTACGTGCCTCAGGCACGCGTCTGCGCCTTCCGCCTAGGCTTCAGGGGCCCTTTGCGCCTCGGTGCGCCTTGCGCCTTTGACAACATAGGTTGCGACTTTGACAACATAGACTGCACCTTTAATGTCCAAAGGCGCAAAAAAGGCGCACGAAGGCGCAAACCTCTGAGCCTAGTGAGCCTGGATCCTTAGGCGCACCCAAGGCGTGCATTTAACAACATAGAGCTCGACGGCTCGTCTATTCTCAAAACGAGCAAAAACAGGCCATGCAGTCCTTGCTAGATCTGTATTGGGGCAGGGGGATTTTCGAAGGAATTGAAAACGCTCAGTTTTCATCCCAAAACCAAAACAGCCTAAAATATGGCTTAACGAACACAAAAATTTGGTTTTCAAAAACACAAAGCGAAATCAGCACTGTCAAAACAATGCAAACGAACGAACCTTAGACTTTACAGATCATGAAATATCAGAGTGAACTCAGGGATTTCAAGGGAACTATAGTTGATTCGAAGATCTAGGCTTCGTTTGGCGGGGCGGATACGCGCCGGTCGCGCATACCTCACTGCCCCGCCGCATCTGTGCATTCCAAGAATGCGCGCGGTGGGGCGGTGGGGCTCCGACCCACCGCGGGATTTCTGCGAAAATCCACCACACCGCGGGAACCGCGGTGGCGGTCCGGCGGTGCGGTGATTTCCGCTGAAGCCCCACCACCCCGCCAAACTAAGCCCTAATGCCCATAAGAATATAATAAACTGTTCAGAGTGACTTCACAGGAAAAGCTGATACATAATTACCTCAATCCATAATAAGAAGTTATCTGCAGGAGAAGCACAAAACAGTTCCGCTAAAAATGAAATAAAAGATAGATGTAAACACTGACCTGGTGATGGGGACGATGAAAGTGGGTGTTAATAGAGTTCTTGAATCCCCGATAATTAAGTAAACATGTCCTCCGCATTTTCAGTCACCTTCTGACTCTAGTGGTCTTGGTCTTCCTCCTTGTTTCCAAAGGTCAATCGGCCAAAGGTAGAGATATAGGTAAGCTATTTTTTGGCCTTTGATTTAATCTTCCTAAGAAAGGCTCCCAAAACTTCAGATTGTATAAAAAAATCCAAACAAAAGAGAGCATGAACCAACCGATACGCATGATTCAGAACGCGATCACTCAAACGTAGCTACACCGTGCAGGCTCAACGTCCTAGGGTTCTGAAAAAGGAGACGAGTGCTTACCAGAATTCGCGGCTGCTCTCCTCCACCTTCAGGTGGAGTAAAAACTTGAAAACGACAGGGAGGCTCAGATTATGGAGAGCGGCAACGGATTGATCCTATAACATCTCGAATACCTCTACTCGATGCAGCAAGCCCAAGTCCGGGAAGTAGATGCAGGGGAAGGAGATCGCCGGGAAGGAAATCGCCGAGGAAGAAGTATGAAGCAGTTCCTACAGTGAAGGAAATCGCCGGAGAACCAGACCGTCGGGGAAGGTGAATGCAAGGGAGAAGACCGCAGGCAACGTCCACGCCGTGAAATGGCCGCAGCATAACGTGTTTCGCTCGGGATGTGACGAAAAAAACCAGAGCGAGAACGCCAACAGCTTCGCAAAAATGAGAAATATGCAAGAGCAAAACACAGTCTGAGCGACTGTTTGGATCTGAATTGGAAATTGAAATTGTGAAGAGTTTAATTTGAGATTGGATGTTAAGAATTTTTTTGGAATTGAAATTGGTTTAATTTTATATAATTTAATTTTGTATCATGCTCAATTTTTAGGGTTAAAATTGAGTTTTTTATTATGGTTGTGGTTGCCCAATGTCATCATGCTCGTCCGATCTCGTCGTCTTTGTCCGATCTCACCGTCGTTGTCTGATCATAATTAATTGTTGGTACACTACCTGAAGTTGATTTTTCTGGTATTGTGTTTTTATTTTTGTCAACTTAACATTTTCTTAGAGATCGTAAAAGAATAATTCTCTTTATCACATGATTTGTTGTCATAACTTCGTCCTGAGTGACACAAGACTTTTACTTCAAATTATCGATCGTCCGATCCTCCGAACGTGAGAAAAAATAATTCTAAAACAATTTCAATTCTAATTGTAAAAATTCATCTTACAGCCGAACAACTATATCGAAATTTACACCAATTTCAATTCTTGTGCCGATGAATTCTAATTCTACAATTTCAATTCTTACGATCGAACGATCTAAAAGTTTTCTTCTTTATGAAATTACTCCTTAAATTTTTAGGTGATTGTTAACCGCAACCCGTTATGGGTCAGTCGCACCCCGAAATCTCATAATTTTTCGCGTCTTTTTGAAATATGTCTTGTACATGCAATTTCAGGAAAAGTGTTCAACACGAAAGCTGTAGATCTCGACGAGATCTACAGCTTTCGTGTTGAACACTTTTTCTGAAATTGCATGTACAAGGCGTATTTCTGAAAGCCGCAAAATCTGAACATATTTACAAAGTACGACTTGTACATGCATTTTTAGGAAAAGTGCTCAACACGAAAGTTGTAGATCTCGACGAGATCTACAACTTCAGTGATGAGTACTTTTCCTAAAATTGAATGTACAAGGCGTATTTCGAAAACACACGAAAAATTATAAGATTTTGGAATGCGACTAACCATCATTAATTTTTTAAGCTAAAAATTAAAATCAAAACACATCCTAGAAAGTAACTTAAATAAATAAATAGTATTATATAGACTAATAGACCCATAAATTATCAAAATATCCTATTTTTTGGCAAAATTATCAAATTGGTATCTAAACTTTGGGATCTTTTTCAAATCAGTCCCTAAACTTTCAAATGATTCAAATAGGTCTCTAAACTATTAAAATCAGTTCAAAATAATCTCAAATTGGTCCCTATGAGGTTAGGCTCCTTGTACTGGTTTTAATAGTTTAGGGACCTATTTGAATAATTTGAAAGTTTAGGGACTGATTTTAAAAGTTTTCAAAGTTTAGGGACTAATTTGATAATTTTGCTTATTTTTTTCAAAAATAATATTATTCTAATTGAAGAAATCTTCTACATTCTAATTAAATATATCCGGAACATCATTATATACAAAAAAAATTTCACCGATTAAACATATTAAACTGACATCGCACCCCTTCTCTTATTCATATTTTGTAGATTTATATTTACTCCCGTTAGATTAGATAAAATTAAAATTTATCAAAAAATTCTTTTTTTAAGATTTTTACATACTGATTTTTTTAATTTTCTGAAATGCTTGTTGTTTATTTACATACTTATTCCATTTTAGAAGTCTGAAAACATAATAATCGCAGACCATTAGACCTCCACCTTGTTGGTGAATGCAGTCAGCTGGGAGAAATTTGTTTAGCCTCATGGAACATATGAACTGAATGTCTGGCCGGAGTTCCAGAATCGAGCAGGAGATGTGACAGAGCTCATTAGCCCCTATTGTCAAGTGCTCATTTTTATGTTTGTTTAAAAAAAATCATACATTAATCTATGAACAATTTATTTGGAAATGAATATAATTTTGCGATCTATAATTGTTGGGCACACTCGCTTTTTTGCTTTGGTTTTCGCTTGTTGCTCCAAACCGTCCAATGAATCGACATCTCGATGTGATACGGCCATTTCCATTTTCGTTGGGAACGAACGGTGAAGTCCTTCTGAACCGTCCAATGAAGACATAAGAGGAGAGCAGCAATGGCGTGTGAAGCGCATGCGGAACAGGCACGGAGACAAAACAGAAGTGTGACCGGCATCTTTCTACTTTCCTTTAGAAGAGAACTTTGCACCAAACAACTATGTTCTTTGAGCCTTTTGACTTTTGAGGTTGTCTTGCTTTCTCTTGTGGATTGGTGTGCAAGCTCAGATTGTTCTTACTTGGAATGATTGTTACGTTGGTCTGAACGATGCATACCTCTCCCTCCAAGAGAAGATCTGAACTGCATAGAGCTCCCTTTTTGATTTGAGGGGGAGGCGCGAGCGCGGCCTATCTCGCATTCGGCAGGTTGAGTTGGACTTGAAGGCTAGACGGCGCGGCTTCGGGAGGAGCTTCGGGCCAAGAAGCTTTTGGCGGAGAGTGTGTTGGGGGACGTTGTTCGTTTAGAGTCTGAGGTGGGACGTCTTTTTTCAGAGGAGCAACTTTCTGAGTTGAAGGAGCCGTGGGTGACAGAGTACAAGAACTCGATCGCCTTTAAACAGGACCGTTGTTTGTTGGCTGAGGAGATTCGTGAAGAGGCCTGGACGAGGGAGGTAGAGCCCGATCTTTGCGACATCCGGGAGATGGCGTTCCGTCGCGGGATGGCAAAGACCTTTCAGATGATATCTCGTAGGCGTGAGTGTGATGTCTCCGATCTTGGTTTTGATGACCTTTAAGAGAATGAGTGCGTCGAGTTTGTTGAGGGGGAGTAGACTTCATCTTTGTTGTTTTTTGCTTTGACTGTACTTGTATTATGATTGATGTGTATTTGTGATTGGTTCTTGTGCCCTTATTTTGTTATAGAAGGTTTAAGTTTTCTGCCTTTCTTTTGATGATATTGTCTTGTCGTTGTTTTGACCTCTTATTGTGAGACATGTTATGTTGGCTCTGATACCTTTGTGTAGGTGATTTGGTGGAAACTCTTTGAGGTTAACTGTTGAAGGACGAGATCCAAATGGTCCCACGACCTACTACCACGGTGAAGGGTGCAAGCTTTTAACCAGATAGTGGGAGATCGGTTTTAACCAGTCTGGGGGATATCGTTGAGTGGTTGGTGGTGAAGGGCAGACCTTCGAACCTAGGCGGCCACGAGGGGGCAGGCCCTGGCGGTGTCGCGACCTACACCTATCGAGATTCCTCCACCTCCACCGTCTCCACCATCTCCTCCACTGTGTCCACCTGTCGAGATATCTCCCTCCTCTCCGCAACCGTCTCTCTACTCCTGGGTCAGCCCTCTCCGCTACGGATGCCCCGAAAACTGAGGAACACGCCGACCTGGATCTTCTCATTGCTCTTCGCAAAGGGGTGCAGACATGTACCCCGCACTCGATAGTTGTTGTTGTTTCCTATGCCGCCTTATTCCTTCTTGCACGACTTTTGCATTGGCGATCTCTGCCACTACCACTCCCTGCACCTACTAGGAAGCCCTTGCTATTCCTCATTGGAAGGCGGCTATGGATGATGAAACTGCCACCCTCACGGAGCGGGGTACATGGACCCTCGTTCCTCCACCGTTGGACACCGATGTTGTTGGTTGTCGGTGGGTCTTTGTTGTGAAGTTCCGTCCAGACGGTAGTGTGGATCATTACAAGGCACGTCTTATCGCCAAAGGCTTCACTCAGACTTATGGTATTGATTATTTTGACACCTCTCTCGTTGTCCGTCTCAGCACTATTCGGGTTCTCCTCTCTGTGGTCGTCAACAGGGATTGGGCAATTTCCCAACTGGATGTCAAAAATGTCTTTCTCTACGGTGATCTTCAGGAAGATATCTATATGGAGCAACCTCCTGGGTATGCTGCTCAGGGGGAGACTCAGGCATGCAGGCTGAAGAAGGTCATCTTTGGCCTAAAGCAAAGCCCTCGAGCTTGGTTTAACAAGTTTAGTGGCATTGTGCCGCCCGTGGGTTTTACCAGGAGTTCAGCTGATCACTCATTGTTCGTTCACAAAACCTCTCTGGGTCTGGGGGTTCTTGCCGTGTATGTGGATGATATCCTTCTCACTGGAGATGACTAGGCTGGGATAGCCTTGACGAAGAAACATCTCCGTCAACACCTTGTCACGAAGGATATGGGTTCCACAAAGATACTTTTTGGGAATAGAAATCTCTCAAAAGACCAACTCCTTGGTCCTCTCTTAACATAAGTATGCTCTTGATTTTCTTAAAGAGACAGGGTTGACTAGTGCTAAACCTGCCTGATGCCTCATGGCTGTTATAGAAGATAAAACCTGGATAGATGACTCGCCTCCTCTATTAGATATTACGAGGTACAGGCGTTTGGTTGGCAAATTCATTTATCTCACGGTAACTAGACCCGACATCTCTTATGTTGTAGGCAAGGTTAGCCAGTTCACGCAAGCTACTGGGAAGTGTCATCTGCAATCTGCCCTGAGGATATTGGAATATATTAAAGCGGTGCCAGGTAAAGGACTATTGTTTCAAAAAAATGGTCACTTGAAGGTTGAAGCATACTCGAATTCTAGCTATGCTGACGACAAAGAAGATCGAAAGTCCATATCGGGCTTTTGTGCATTTGTGGGGGGAAACTTTGTGAGCTGAAAGAGCAAGAAACAGTTTGTTGTCTCCAGGTCAAGTGCGGAAGCAGAGTATCAAAGTATGACATCGACCACATGTGAATTAAAGTGGTTGCGGGCTCTCATGCTTGACGTAAGAGAGTTCTACAACCATCATCTACCTATGTTTTGGGACAACGAGGCCGTTATATATATCTCTAGAAATCTGGTCTTCCATGAGAGGGCATATTGAAGTTGACTGTCATTTTATTCGGGAAGAGATTTTGAAGAAACATATATATATGTACTCCCTTCGTTACCTCCGACAATGAACTAGCAGATATCTTTACCAAGCATGTGTCTGCTTCCTTTTTCCAGATCTGCAACAAGCTGGGCATGATTGATATATATGCTCCAGCTTGAGGGGGAGTGTTGTTGCATGGTGTCCGGGCGGTCTGGCGGTCTGCCTCTAGCAACTTGGAGACCGTGCGGTCTGGCATTTTCTCTCTAGCGGTTTGCTTGGCGGTTGGTGCTGATTAGTGACCGGGCGGTCTGACGGCTTGTCTATGGCGACTTGAAGACAGTGTCGGGTTGTCTTCTGCACATTATAGTTGTCGTGCGGTTAGTCTAACCGCGCGGCTTATGTGGCTTGTATAGATGCTTGTTCCTGTAATTATTAGTCTCACATTGCTTATTTATAATCTTTCATCTCTCCTCATTTTATAAAAGGTAGGTCATATCTTTGTAATAGATACATTTTTGGATACTAAAAATTTTGTTACTCCAAATTTTCGGTCTATTTTTTCTTGTTCGCACATAGTGTAAACACAAAACCACTAGTGGATTCACTAGCAATAATTTCTGAGCACCAGGAGGCATCAAATACCCCTCAAGCACAAGATGATGTCTATTGTAACATAAAACATACTTCTCAGTGTACTTTAAGTATCACATTAGCTTTCCAAGACATCCTAGTGGTCCTTCTCAGGGTTGCTTGTGAATCTACTTAACATGTCTACCGTAAAGGCGATGTCAGGTCTAGTGTACGTTGTACCATACATGAGACTTACTATGAGTTTGGAGTAATCCAACTGTCTAATAAGTGAACCTTCATTCAGTTTCAGTCTATTGTTGTAGTCGTATACAGTCTCAATCTTTTTGTTATTAACGTAGCCTGACTTATCAAGTAGATTTCTAACATAGTGACTCTGACTTAGGGTAATTCCCTTTTCAGTGAAGTTTACTTTCATTCCTAGGATGGTTTTCACCACAGCTAAGTCTGACATGCTAAATTGTGTCATTAATGCAACTTTCACGTCTTCCATCTCAGACAGATCAGTATCCAGAATTAACATGTCATCAACATACAAGCATATAATTGCAACTTTATTTAAACGTGTTCTTACGTACAGACATTTATCTGACAGGATAGATTTAAAACTCATGCCTTTAACACAAGTGACAAATTTCTCGTGCCATAATTTAGGTGATTGCTTCAATCCATAGAGTGACTTAATCAACTTACAGACCTTATGTAACGCCCTCACTCGTCACATGACATATAACGGTGGGTCCGGTCGGAGCCCCACGCCATATGTCATAGACAGGTGGCGGAATTACGTGTAGAAATCAAAATCTACCCGCAGCCTAACCCAATACATTCTAGCACAGCATTTTAAGTTATCATGAACTCAACTCAAAGAATGTCCACTACTATATAAACTCCACATTTATATATCCAAACCAGGAATGTATACAACTCACATACACTGGCCTTAAGGCCTTACAAGTTTCTCTTTACACAAGTATATTTTCGTACATCGGCACGCAGGCCGGCCACACATGAAATCCAACCACGCTTTCTTCGCACGGCCTTCAAGGGCCTTTAGCAGCAATCTTTCCATTCCGCTCATGCAGTTCAAGCAGCAGCACCTGCAATTAGCCATCCAATACAACATAAAACAAAGTAACGGTCAGCATTAGCTGATCACTAATAACGACCCTACCCCTTACCCGGGGCAGTGGTTCCTTCCATGTATGCATTGTCATATCATAATATATCTTTATCAACTTAGCAATCACAATCACATCACAAACGTCGGTATCCACCAGACGCTCCGTGCACTCAGGGCACCTTTTTGGTGTACCGGATATCTCAGTCGTATACCGTCGATCAGGGGTTATTAACTTGTTAGCTGGCCGGTGTACAACCCCGTATTCGCGAAGAATGGACCCTAAATGAGGCGTGCTTAGTTTTTAAGCTTTTTGAGTATTTTGAACTCTCGGTGGCCAATTTTGGCTCTGGCTTGGAAACATACTATTAGGGGGAGGAAAAATTGGCTCCCCCCAATGGCTCCTTTGTTGGGGGGCGGGTGCGGCAAGTTGGCTAGCACCTGCCCCGGCCTGTTGAGTCCGTGGTAGGGGCAGGCGAGACGGCCAGGGGCCGCTCTCGCCCGGGCGGCCTGCTCGCGGGCAAGACGGCCAGCGGCCGGTCTCGCCCGGGCGCCCTGCTCGCGGGCGAGACGGCCAGCGGCCGGTCTCGCCCGAGCGGCCTGCTCGCGGGCGAGACGGCCAGCGGCCGGTCTCGCCCGAGCGGCCTGCTCGCGGGCGAGGCGGCCGCGGCCTGGCTCTCGCCCGGGCGGCCTGCTCGCGGGCGAGGCGGCCGCGGCCTGGCTCTCGCCCGGGCAGCCTGACCGGCGGCCTGGAGCCGTCTCGGATGTTTGGGGGAGGGGTGTTGGCAGCGTGCTTTTACCGCTGTGCCATTGGGGGCGTTTTACCCCTCTGCCCCCCCCCCCCCCCCCGGCGTGGGCGTTTCCTATTGGCCTAAGGCTTTTTGGGCGTGAGGGTATCTCGGTCATTTTGGTCCATGGGGTTTTGGAAAACTATAAATAGACCCCCTTGGGTGCCTTTGGAGAGGATCTTTTTTTGGCTTCCTCCTCCCTTAGTTCCTCCTTGGTAGAGTAGAGAGGGCTCCTCCAAGGCACCCTAGCTCGAGCATTGGCTAGGGAGGGGAAGAGCTCAGGTAGCCTTCCGGGTGTGAGGTGGGACCTCCGCGCTAGAGCCGAGGGTCTGTTCCTAGTTTCCCAAGTCTTCGGTCCGTGACGTTCCTCCGAGTGTAGTAGGTGTGAGGTCACACCTCTTTTGGGACCCCGAACTCCACGAGAGACTAAGTTTTTGGTTTCAACATTTTGGTGCGGTGAGCGTGGAGAGTGACCAGCACAGAAGATCTCGGGAGAGAGTCATGACTGGAGGTGAGGGAGATAGTGATGATCTCGGCGAGCTCCCTGGCTCGGGACCCTTTGTGGGGAGGCAAGAGTTCATGGCCTCCATCCAGGGTATCATGGAGATGCTGCGAAGCATTGCTCCTCAGGGTGGCGGCTCCACCCCGACCCCCCAGGAGCTAGCTCCCCCCTCGACGAGTCGACTCCCAGGGGTCTAGGCGAGATGACCCCAGCAGGGGGAGAAGGAAGTGCACCAGGAAGAAGGCCCGGGAAGGAGAGGATGGGAGATGGGGTTGAGCGAGACCTCACCGGCCGGGAGCTGTTCTCCAGCCCGGCAAGTGCCAAACTCCCAGGCGAGCAGGTCGCGCGAGTGGAGGTGGCGAGACCACCCCTTAGGGGGTCACCCTTCAGCGAGCTGATCATCTCAGCTCCCGTTCCCGAGGGGTTTAGAGAGCCAGACATGGCTTACTATACGGGGAAGGATGACCCCGTCCAGCATCTGCAGTGGTTCGAGGATGCGGTCTCCATCAGGCCGATGACGGATGCCTTCAAGTGTCGCCTCTTTGCGATCACGCTGAAGGAGAAGGCAAGGGACTGGTTCCATCAACTCCCTCCGAGGTCGATCTATGGGTTCGAGGACTTGAGCCGAAGCTTCCAGCTCCGCTTCTCCACCTCCAAGAAGCGGAAGAGGAGTCCTGAGTCCATCTTCTTGATAAGGCAGGGGGCTGAGGAGTCGCTGGCCCGCTACGTAGACAGGTTCCAAGAGGAGATCTTGGAGGTCCAGGAGATGTCAGGGTATGCTCTCCAGATGGCCTTCACCGTTGGGCTGAAGGAGGGCTTCTTCAAGATGAGCTTGACCCGGAAGGCCCCCCTTTCCTTCGAGGAGCTGATGGAAAGGGCGGCAGAGGAGATTGCCATGGAGGCAGCCAACCCGGCATTTGTCAAGAGGTTGGAAAAGTTGACGGAGGTGTAGTCAAAGGAGCAGGGTGGCTCAAGGCATCAGGAAGGAAGAAGGAGAGAGGAGCAGAGAGCTCAGGGGTTCCAAGGACAGGAGGGTCCGGAACCAGGCTGGAGGCAGCAGGGAGGACCTGCCCAAGGTCCAGGAAGAGCTCTCATCCATGGAGGGGGGAACTACCACGGGGGCCAAGGGAGGTTCAACTTCCAGAGGCAGGCCCCAAGGCAACTCTTACCCCCGCCGCAGCAAGCCTTGGCAATAGGAGGGGGACGAGGTAATAGGAGAGAGCGCGCAGCCCGCCGAAAGAGGGGAGGAGCGCTACCGTACTGTGACTTCCACCAGGTGGAGGGGCACGCCACAGCTACCTGCCCCGAGTTCTTGGAAGTGAGGGGGGCGAGAGGCCCTGCCCAGCCTCAGCCGCCGGTGCGGGTAGAAGAGGTTCTACCCGGAGAAGGGGGTGACGATATATGCGAGGACCGGGTCGACGTGGGAACCCGAGGCGGTATAGGAGTGATCCACGGTGGAGTGGGGGTTGAGGCCACCCGGAAGGCAAGCCTCCATGTCATGTACAGAAGGAGCATCGTCTCAACCTCCCAGACCCCGCCCCCAGATGAAAAGATCACCTTCTCGGTGAAGGACCTGCCGGATCATGAGGATCCGTTCTGCGATGCGCTGGTTATCTAGACTGCCATCGAAGGTTACACCGTCTCCCGGATCCTGGTTGACAACGGAAGCTCCGTCAACGTCGTTTTCAAGAAGGCGTTCGAGGAGATGAAGGTGGAGCCAAGGAGGGTGTTGGCCTCGGACGGACCCCTGTTCGGATTTTCTAGGGAGAGGAAGGAGGTGGAGGGTGGAGTTGGACTCCAAGTAAAATTGGGAGGAGTCTCGAGGAACTGCCGGTTCGTCATTGTTGACGCTCCAAGCAGCTACAACGCCATCTTCGGAAGACCCCTCATCAGCGCCTTCCGTTGCGTGCCGTCTTCATTCCACCAATGCCTCAAGTTCAGCTCAGGAGGGATCCAGGTCAGAGTCAAGGGAGACTCCAGGATGGCAAGGCAGTGCTACGTCATGGCCGTCAACACCATCGCTTGGTTGGCCAAGGCAGAGGAGATGGAGAAGGTCATGGAGAGCCTGAGCAGGATGGAAGTGTCCGGCGAGAAGGAAGCGAATGACGACCACCGGGCCCAGACCCCCTGAGGAAGCCTCGCCCCGGCAGAGTCATGTATGTATCTTATCTTGTAATGAGTCCAACCCCCGACCAACTGAGTCGGGGGGATCATGTAACCCATCTTTTTTTCCCGTTTGAGGATGTAGGATTTGGCAAGGTTTGATTGTGTAGCTCAAGTCCTTTGCTCCGATGACGATTCCGCCGCCAGGCTCCCACTAGCTGGCTGGGTAGGTTGATCTCTCGTGGTAGCCTAAGTTCCTTTGCTCCGATGATGATTCCGCCGCCAGGATCCCACTAGCTGGCTGGGTAGGTTGATCTCTCGTGGTAGCCCAAGTCCTTTGCCCCAACAAAGGAGCCATTGGGGGAGCCAATTTTTCCTCCCCCTAATAGTATGTTTCCAAGCCAGAG
The DNA here is from genome assembly GCA_039583875.1 of Platanthera guangdongensis. Taxonomy (NCBI): domain Eukaryota; kingdom Viridiplantae; phylum Streptophyta; class Magnoliopsida; order Asparagales; family Orchidaceae; genus Platanthera; species Platanthera guangdongensis. Next base: position 217,733,682 of record CM077163.1, on the reverse strand, counting down.
CCAAAATTGGCCACCGAGAGTTCAAAGTACTCAAAAAGCTTAAAAACTAAGCACGCCTCATTTAGGGTCCATTCTTCGCGAATACGGGGTTGTACATAATCCCCGCTCTTTTCGAGGTTGGCACAAGCTCGGAAAGAAACATCCAACCCAACGTATTCGCGGAGTGTAACCTCCCCTCGGAGTCAACCTGTCATGCCAGCTATGGGAGCCTGGATGGCGAGACCTCCTCTGGGTGAAAACACTTAGCCTCCCCGAGGGGTCAGCCTGTCAAGCCAGCTAATGGGAGCCCGGGTGACGAGACGGCCTCGGGGCGCAAACACTTACTCTCTACGAAGAGGCACCACCGGCCCTGTCGGCTAGTGGGAGCCTGGCAGCGGGACCACCTCGGAGCAAAGAGACTTAGGCTACCACGAGAGATCAACCTACCCAGCCAGCTAGTGGGAGCCTGGCGGCGGAATCATCATCGGAGCAAAGGACTTGGGCTACCACGAGAGATCAACCTACCCAGCCTGCTAGTGGGAGCCTGGCGGCGGAATCATCATCGGAGCAAAGAGACTTAGGCTACCACAAGAGATCAACCTACCCAGCCAGCTAGTGGGAGCCTGACGGCGGAATCGTCATCGGAGCAAAGGACTTGGGCTACCACGAGAGATCAACCTACCCAGCCAGCTAGTGGGAGCCTGGCGGCGGAATCATCATCGGAGCAAAGGAACTTAGGCTACCACGAGAGATCAACTTACCCAGCCAGCTAGTGGGAGCCTGGCGGCGGAATCGTCATCGGAGCAAAGGACCTGGGCTACCACGAGAGATCAACCTACCCAGCCAGCTAGTGGGAGCCTGGCGGCGGAATCGTCATCGGAGCAAGGACTTGGGCTACCACGAGAGATCAACCTACCCAGCCAGCTAGTGGGAGCCTGGCGGCGGAATCGTCATCGGAGCAAAGGACTTGGGCTACCACGAGAGATCAACCTACCCAGCCAGCTAGTGGGAGCCTGGCGGCGGAATCATCATCGGAGCAAAGGAACTTAGGCTACCACGAGAGATCAACCTACCCAGCCAGCTAGCACCCGCCCCGGCCTATTGAGTCCGTGGTAGGGGCAGGCGAGACGGCCAGGGGCTGCTCTCGCCCGAGCGGCCTGCTCGCGGGCGAGACGGCCAGCGGCCGGTCTCGCCTGAGCGTCCTGCTCGAGGGCGAGACGGCCAGCGGCCGGTCTCGCCCGGGCGGCCTGCTCGCGGGCGAGACGGCCAGCGGCCGGTCTCGCCCGGGCGGCCTGCTCGCGGGCGAGACGGCCAGCGGCCGGTCTCGCCCGAGCGGCCTGCTCGCGGGCGAGGCGGCCGCGGCCTGGCTCTCGCCCGGGCGGCCTGCTCGCGGGCGAGGCGGCCGCGGCCTGGCTCTCGCCCGGGCGGCCTGCTCGCGGCCTGACCGGCGGCCTGGAGCCGTCTCGGATGTTTGGGGGAGGGGTGTTGGCAGCGTGCTTTTACCGCTGTGCCCTTGGGGGCGTTTTACCCCTCTGCCCCCCGGCGTGGGCGTTTCCTATTGGCCTAAGGCTTTTTGGGCGTGAGGGTATCTCGGTCATTTTGGTCCATGGGGTTTTGGAAAACTATAAATAGACCCCCTTGGGTGCCTTTGAGGAGGATCTTTTTTTTGGTTTCCTCCTCCCTTAGTTCCTCCTTGGTAGAGTAGAGAGGGCTCCTCCAAGGCACCCTAGCTCGAGCATTGGCTAGGGAGGGGAAGAGCTCAGGTAGCCTTCCGGGTGTGAGGTGAGACCTCTGCGCTAGAGCCGAGGGTCTGTTCCTAGTTTCCCAAGTCTTCGGTCCGTGACGTTCCTCCGAGTGTAGTAGGTGTGAGATCACCCCTCTTTTGGGACCCCGAACTCCACGAGAGACCAAGTTTTTGGTTTCAACAGCCGGTCCTAGTCACCACAACACGCATGTTGTGAGCATTCCTCCCAAACCATTCAGAGGTACTAACCCCACAGTAAAATTGAGCATTTAGATCGACCCACACTGTGGTGTAGCAAGCCGAGTACGACCGCAGCCCCCATTTGCATTGCCACCCATCGATCTCCCATAATAACTAGGTAGAGAACAGCCTTTTCCCGTGCTCAAATCGTCAATACCGTAGCTTGACGCAGGTCGGTTTTCCCTCCTGATCAGTCGCAACTTTTCACCGTTCTCGCAGAACAAATAGCACCCGCAGCGCTCATAACACAAGGAGCTTAACCAGAGCCTCCATCATAATCGTTTATTCATCCAATACATAAAGCACATATGTCATAGTATTAAATCCATGGAGTCTTCTCCGGTTTACCTATGATCATCACCAATCCAGACTATCCGTCTGTTAAAAAGCAGTAAAAAGAGAGAACAAGCAGAATAACTTTTGAATAATTGAAATTTTATTATCCAAAAAATGATATCTATTACAAAGGTATGCCCTCCCTTATATAGAATGGAGGAGAGAAGAGAGAATACAAATAAGAGATGTGGGACTAAAAAATACAAGTTAAGCGGACTGTACAAGGTAAAACCGCACAAGCCGCGCGGTTAGACAGAAGGGCTAACCGCACGGCTTACCATAAGAGAAGCAGATATGTCGCCGATGAAGATCGCTAGCCCGCCCGGTTAACAAGCCGAAGAGTCAAGCCGCCAGACCGCGCGGTCTCCAACCCGCCAAGACAGACCGCCCGGTCTCCAACTTTAACACTCCCCCTCAAGCTGGAGCATATATATCAACCATGCCCAGCTTGTCGCAAACATGCAGAAACGAGGCGGAAACTGGCTTGGTGAAGATGTCAGCCAGCTCTTTATCAGACGTGACAAAAGGAGTGCAAATCTGTTCTTTTAAAATCTCTTCACGAATGAAATGGCAGTCGACCTCAATGTGCTTGGTTCTTTCATGGAATACCGGATTTTTGGAGATGTATATGGCGGCCTTGTTATCACAGAACATAGGTAGAGGATGGTTGTACACCTCTCCTAAGTCTAGCATGAGAGCCCGCAGCCATTTTAATTCACAAGTGGTTGACGCCATACTGCGATACTCAGCTTCTGCACTGGACCTGGAGACAACAGACTGCTTCTTGCTCTTCCAGCTCACCAGATTTCCCCCAACAAATGTGCAAAATCCTGAGGTTGACTTGCGATCCCCTTTGTCATCAGCATAACTTGCATCTGAGTAGGCTTCAATCCTCAGATGACCATTCTTCTGAAAAAGTAGGCCTTTCCCAGGCGCTGCTTTGACATACTCCAAGATCCGCAAGGCGGACTGTAGATGACACTCCCTAGGCGCTTGCATGAACTGACTCACCTTACCTACAGCATAGGAAATGTCGGGTCTGGTCACTGTGAGGTATATGAGCTTACCAACCAGACGCCTGTACCGCGAACTATCTGAAAGAGGAGGCGAATCATCTGTCCAGGTTTTGTCCTCCCCAGTAGCCATGGGGCATCAGGCAGGTTTTGCTCCAGTCAATCCTGCCTCTTTTAGAAGATCAAGGGCATACTTACGCTGAGAGAGAACTAAGGAGTCGGGCTTCCGAGAGATTTCGATCCCCAGGAAGTACTTTGGAGAGCCCATATCTTTAGTGATGAGATGTTGGCGAAGATGTCGCTTTGTCAGGGCTACCCCTTCCTGGTCATCGCCGGTGAGAAGAATATCATCGACATACACAGCCAGAACAACCAGCCCAGAAGGAGTTTTACGAATAAAGAGAGAGTGATCAGCAGAGCTTCGCACAAAACCAACAGCCGCCACAATGCTGCTGAACTTGTCAAACCAAGCTCGAGGACTCTGCTTGAGGCCATAAATTGCCTTCTGCAACCGGCATACCCGTGTCTCCCCCTGAGCAACATACCCAGGAGGTTGCTCCATGTAAATGGCCTCGTGAAGGTCACCATAAAGGAAGGCATTCTTGACGTCTAGCTGAGAGATCGGCCAATCTCGATTGACGGCCACAGAGAGAAGAACCCGGATAGTGCTGAGACGAGCCACGGGGAGAAGGTGTCAAAGTAATCAACCCCATAAGTCTGAGTAAAGCCCTTAGCAACCAGGCGAGCCTTATAGCGATCCACAGTGCCGTCGGGGCCAAATTTGACCACAAAGACCCAGCGACAGCCAACAACATCAGTACCAAAGGGAGGGGGAACAAGAGTCCATGTACCCCGCTCCGTGAGGGTCGCCATTTCCTCATCCATGGCCAGCTTCCAATGGGGAATCGCAAGGGCTTCCTGATAGGAACGAGGCGTGGCAGTAGCAGAGATAGCCAGCGCAAAGGCCCGGCGAGAAGGTGTAAGACGATCATAGGAAACAACAGCAGCCAGGGGGTGAAGGGTACATGTCCGCACCCCTTTTCGAAGCACCACAGGGAGATCCAGGTCGGCAGCCCCCTCGGGATCCGGAGCGTCCGTGGCAGAGAGAGCTGGCCCGGGAGAAGAGAGCGATGGCGGCGTAGAGGGTGGAGAGGGAGGTGGAGAAGGGGGGAGAGAGGAGGAGCGAGAGGAGGAGACGGAGAGGGAGGAGGAGGGGGTATCTCGGTAGGAGATAAGGGAACGAAGGGAATAGTAGGAGAGTCAGAAGGTGGGGAAGGAGAGGAGGAGGGAGCCGAGAAGTAGGAGGCATTCTCGAAGAAGGTAACGTCAGCAGAGACGAACTGCTGACGAAGAACAGGGTTAAAGCAACAATAGCCTTTCTGAGTGGTGGAGTACCCCAGAAAGACACATTTGGTGGAGCGGGGGAAAGCTTGTCACGGGTGGCAGATGGCGTATGGACAAAGGCAGTGCAGCCAAAGATGCGGAGAGGGAGAGGAAAGGGCTCCTTGTCCGGATAGAGAATGGAGAAGGGTGTTTTCCCGCGGAGAAGGGTGGATGGAAGACGATTGATGAGGTAGCAGGCAAGGAGAACGGCATAGCCCCAATACGAGCGAGGGACATGCATCTGGGTCATTAAAGTGCGTGCCACATCGAGGAGGTGACGGTTTTTGCGTTCCGCCACCCCATTTTGTTGGGAGGTGTAAACACAGCTAGTCTGATGAATAATGCCATGTTGCACACAAAAAGAAGTAAAAGCATGACTTAGATATTCCTTAGCATTATCAGAACGAAGAGTTTTAATACAAAGATTGAACTGATTTTTAATCAACTGATAAAAGGATATCCATACATCTAAAAGTTCAGAGCGATCTCGGAGGAGATACACCCAAGTACAACGAGAAAAATCATCTATAAAGGTTACAAAATAAGAACTACCCCGACCAATGGTGAGGGTAGGAGCAGGTCCCCAGATATCAGAGTGGACAAGATCAAAAGGACGAGTAGAGCCCCGTCCGAGCTTCGGCGGGAAGGAGGAACGGTGATGCTTGCCGAGTTGACAGGCGTCGCATTGGAGAGGAGCACTGGATGGAAGGAGGTGCGGCAGAAGCTGATGTAGTATACGGGGAGGAGGATGACCGAGACGGAGATGCCACTGCAGAAGATCCGTACAGGAAGAGGAGAAGGCAGATAAGGCGGAAACATTGTCGAGGAAGTAGAGGCCGCCGCTCTCAGTCCCAGTAGCAATCGTCCGGTGGGAGCTCGGATCCTGAAAAGAACAAGAAGTTGGTGTAAAGGTCACAGAACACTGAAGCTGTTTACATAAAGAGGTAACAGACAACAGATTGCACGGAAACTTGGGCACATAGAGAGTGTCCGCTAGGCTTAGTGAGGGAGTAACATGAACCACACCCGTCCCATGAACCGGGGAGGGAGAACCATCCGCAATTAGGACCGGGGGCAACCGATCATGATGTTCGAGCAAGGAGAAGCACTGAGGGTTGCCCGTCATGTGATTAGTGGCACCAGAGTCGATAAGCCATTTACCTTGAGTCACCACGTGGGCACTACCTGAAGAAGTCACAACAGAGGCAGATGGCTTGGAAGAGTCACCGGAGGGGCGAAGATGAGGATGCTTTGTCCAGCAGCGTTCGAAAGTATGGCCGGTGCGGCCACAATGAGAACAGATGTAGCGGGAAGAAGCACGGCCGCCGGTCTGATGACCGCGACTACCAGAGCCACTGCGCTGAACCTGGCTCTGATACCATGTTAGAAAGCAGTAAAAAGAGAGAACAAGCAGAATAACTTTTGAATAATTGAAATTTTATTATCCAAAAAAATGATATCTATTACAAAGGTATGCCCTCCCTTATATAGAATGGAGGAGAGAAGAGAGAATACAAATAAGAGATGTGGGACTAAAAAATACAAGTTAAGCAGACTGTACAAGGTAAAACCGCACAAGCCGCGCGGTTAGACAGAAGGGCTAACCGCACGGCTTACCATAAGAGAAGCAGATATGTCGCCGATGAAGATCGCTAGCCCGCCCGGTTAACAAGCCGAAGAGTCAAGCCGCCAGACCGCGCGGTCTCCAACCCGCCAAGACAGACCGCCCGGTCTCCAACTTTAACACCGTCCAGATAGGCTTCACACAGCATGCTTATGTTGTACTCCACACTTTCGGCTCAAGATGCAGACTCAACCAAGGAATCGCTTAAGAGATCCACCTCTTGGTGGACGATTCCACATACATGTAGAAAGAAAGGACTTCGATGTCCAAGAAGGAGATCGTTACCCTTGAAGATCGCTTCGGAGCCATGAAACAGCCGGATGGAAATCACCGTCTCAGCATTGCCTCCACGAATCCGAACTCGAATCTTCAATCCACACTCCGCAGCTCCTCCAGCAGCGTATTTTATCCTTCCTCCTTTCATTCACTTGCCCTCTCTCACTTTCTCTCTCTTGAAATGAGAAGAAGAAGATGATGAAAATGAAGAGCTAATTCTTCATTTTCGGCCTTATAACATCAAGGAGAAATCTGAGCCATCAGATCTCATAGGAAGAAAAGGAACGGCCAGAAAATTCCCTGAAAACAGCTCTCTTGGGTCTGACACACCCTGTGACGCGCCCGTGTCACAGGCCGTGTCCCCTAAGCGGTGCACAAACTGCCTTATCCAAACTTATCCACGCCAAGGTGACACGCCCATGTCATGCCCGTGTCAGCCTAGTCACGCCCGTGATACGGGGCATGTAACCCACTCGAGACCTACTCGAGAGAAAACCAACTACTCGAGTACCCATATAGGACATGCCCGTGTCATAGGGATGACACGCCCGTGTCACCCCCCCCCCCCCCTCTTACTCGAGTACTTTTCCACCTACTTGAGTACATTTCGACCTACACGAGAGCTACTCGAGTATGAGCGGGACATGCCCTGTGACACGCCCGTGTCACGGGCTGTGTACCATCTTTCTCGAGTATTCATCGACCTCAACTACTTGAGAGAAAATCGTCGAGCAGGGGAGGACACGCCATGGGTCATGCCCCCTGACACGCCCGTGTCGCAGGGCGTGTACCTCCCGAAGAATTTCGTCGACCGAAATTCGTCGAACGAAATTCATCGAACGCAATTCGTCGAACGCGCGCTCGACCACTCAACCCAAGCAGGACACGCCCTGGGACACGCCCGTGTCCCAGACCGTGTCACCCAATATTTCCTGTTTCTCGAATTTGGGCTGTTACACCTTATCTTCTAGACCTGCTACGACAAACCCTTCAGGTTACTGCATATAGATCTCCTCAGTCAGATCTTCATTAAGAAATGAAGTCTTGACATCCATCTGATAAACGACAAAATGTTCAATAGATGATAAAGTGTGAAGAACCCTAATTATCACAATATGACAAATAGGTGAGTATATATCCAAGTAGTCTATACCACTCATTTAAGTGAATCCTTTTGTAACTATATGCGCTTTGTATTTGGTGATACTCCCATCAGGATTGAGCTTTTTTTTCTGGACTCACTTACTTCCAATGGTTCTAGCCCCTTTGGGCAAGTCAACCAAGGTCTACGTGTGGTTTTGTATGAGAGAGTTCATCTCATCATCTATGATTTTTTTCATAATAAAGAATCTCTATATCAGATCATTTCCCTATAGGTAGATAGATCAGCTTCAACTGTGTAAGTCACAAAGTCCATACCAAAGATTTTAAGCACTCGTTATCTATTATATAACCTTTTAGATGTTAAATCACTATTTTCTGTGAGCTCAGTGTCAGAGATCCTTAGTTCTGGCTCAATAGTAGTAACAGTAGTAGATGCTGGCAGACCTGAAAACGTCAGGTTTTTATAATGAACTTATTCTCAAAGAAAATTGTATCTCTAGATTCTATTATAGTATTAGTTTAGAGATCTAGAAACATGTCTGCAATACTATCCTCTGCACATCCTAGATAGAAACATATATTTATCCTAGGTACAATCTTAGCTCTTCTAGAGTCAGGTATCCTACCATAAGCAATACAACCTCAGGTCTTAAGATTATCAAATTTTGGAGGTCTCTTAAATCAAAGCTCATAGGTGTTTGCTTCAACTTAGCATGAAGAACTTTATTAAAAATGTGATTTGACGTGAGGACGGCTTCACACCAATAGGCTGCATGCATGCCAGCAGTTAATAACATAAAATTCAACATTTATGTTAAAGTCCTATTTTTTTCTCGACGATACCGTTGGATTGTGGTGAATACGGAGCAGTAGTTTCATGAGTTATGTCATTGTTGACAAGAAAATCTCGAAACTCCCCTAGACATATTCTCCTCCCCATCATTCCTTAGTTTTTTTTTTATTTTCATGTTAAGTAGATTTTCAACACTATTTTTGAATATACAAAATTTTTCAAAACCTTCTTCTTTGGTTTTTAGGAGATAAATGTGGCTAAATCTAATGAATCGTCGATAAATGTTATCAGATACTTCTCACCTGCTCTTGTGATAAAGCTTTTGTAGTCACATATGTCAGAATGTATTAACTCTAGTAATTGTGTGCTCCTAGAAACCTGACTAAAAGGTGTTCTAGTTATCTTTGTCTGAGCACAAATTTCACATTTATCAAATTTAATTGTTGTATCTAAGGGAATATTATGAGTTTTAGCTAGCATTAGTAGTTTTTATAGTTCACATGTCCTAGTCTTGCATGTAAAGTGTTAGGATCTATTAGATTTGAACTAACATGGCTTACTACTTCATTTGCTAGACTCAATCTATACATCTCATTAACCACATAAGCACAATCAAAATAATGCGAGTGAACCATTAAGGTTACTCTACCACCACTAATGTTAAATGACATACCAACATCGCATAATAGACTAATTGAAAATAAATTAGCAGCAAATGTAGATATAAATTTAACATTTTTCAAAATTAAATGTGTACTTGAGGAAAGTAGCAGAGTTGTATTTCTCACCTTCAGCACGTCAGCTACTCCACCATTTGCAATAGTGAGAGTCTCTTTTGCTGCAGTGACATCCTCCAGAAGCTTCAAATCATTACAGACGTGGCAGGTAGCACCTGAATCGAGCCACCACTATGTACAGGCCTTCCCCTTGCCAACCATCTCAACAAAATTGGTAGGCGCAGTCTGATAAACTATATTTGCTTTATTATCAGGCTTCAGTGTGTTGGATTCACCCATTTTGGGTTGCTTGTACTCGAAAGTATAGTGACCCCACTTATTGCAGTTGTAGCACTTGTCTTTAAATTTCTTAGTCTTCCTGCTAGTGTCAGCAACTGCGGGTGCACTGGAGGGTGGTCTAGTCTTTCCAGGCTTAGGCTTACACTTAGGATGTGTAACACCTCCCCTGTAATGACCATATAATATAGGTCCGGCCAGGGCCCCACAACATACAGACGCCACAGCTTAAGCATTAAAAGATGATATAAATCTACCAAACTCAAAACTCAGAATAAACCAGTAGAAACAAACAAACAAAACTAGAAGTTATCCACCATACCATGAGTATGAAAATGGCCTTTGAGGCCTTACACAATAAGAGTCCAAAGCTGAAAAACAATCCTATCAATGTGCAAAGCACTCCTAGGCTACCTCGGCATGGAAGCCGAAATACAACTCAAGGATCATATCATAACATCAAAACATAAGCAAATAAAGGTTCACTTCATGAGGCTTAGGCCCTTTTGGCCGGCGGGCTTGCTCCTGTTTGCGATCCTTGCCCTGTAAAAATTTGTAGTAACGTGGGTCAACAAAGGCTGATCTCAACTATGTAACCAACATATCTCCTCCCGGCCGTCCTTAGCGGACCCCGGGGCACTCCATCACCCTGCAGGTCAGCACTTCGTATGCAATAAATAATAACATGTAAAGCTATAAAATAGGTTTGGATGTCTCATACAGTCAACACGTTTCTATGTTGAGTATATAATAAAAGGGCCTACAATGCAGCATAAATGCAATCTTGGGTTTCACCCAAGGCACCCTAATGTGTATGCTTCTAACACATCATCACATCAGGTACTTCCAATTTCCCCATCGGCGTTCAAGCCACGAGCAAAAGGGTACTTCCAATTTCCCCATCGACATTCAAGCCGCAATCACAAGGGTACTCTGATTTCCCCAAATGACATAGAAGCCGCCACACGGAACGCTCGTCTAGGCCCCACCCGCTCATGGGTATCAAACCTCGGGCTTGCTTGCAAGCTCTGATTTCTCACGTCAGGATTCCGCCACACAAACAAATCGATGCTAAGAACCCTTGATAGACCCCACCCGTTTGCGACGACCCAGGCCCGGCTCTAATATCGGGACCAAGTCCACCGAAGGAGACCCAGCGGGACCCAGCTATAATCATTCGGGCTTGTCCAAAGCTTGACATTCTCGTCAGTTCCACAGAAGGTGACTTGTCTCGCCGGGACACTCACCACACGTGACTTTGCAACGTCACGGGCTAGCCAGCCGACCACAGAGACAAACTACGCCTTAGCACATCACAATCTCATGTCTTTCCCACCCTATTCCAATACTTGTATTGTACCATCCTCATACCCCCGCGTGTACTCTAATTTCCACCCGGTCTGGTTCCGGCCACACGTATTAACACGAGAACGAGGAAAACATCATCACAGGTGGCATCTTGCCGCTAACGGATTTCTACAAAATCCTTAAGGCTCGCAATGAAACATCACTGAGTCAGACTAACGGTCGCGACTACGGCTTCACCCACAATGTCTAATCCGCTAACAGAGCGGATCTCTAATGCAATATCATGTAGGGGACGGACATAATCGACCCGGTAGCTCTACTTGAATCATGGCAACCTGAATCTCTCTCACTTGAGAGATTTGGTGCCTAGAATGCTCGAAAGGAAACAAGAAATGCGTAGATGCCATGCATGCATCCTAAAACCGAGAGAAGTGTCATTACCCTTCGACTCCTCTTCCTAGCCATGAAAACTTGCTTTGCACTGATGAAAATGAGTGCCTCCAAATCCTCTCCACGGATCTGGCCTCGGAATGACGATCGGAGGTCTGAAACTCCGTCAATGGCGGAAGAAAGCACCCTTCTTCCTCTTCCACTCTCCTTCTCAAAACCCTAACACCCACTTCTCAAATGAGAAAATGAGGGAAACAATCGATCAGCCCTATAAAAGCACTCTGGAGGGAGAGTCTTGGGCCTTAGGATCAAAACCTAAATGAAATCGGACTGCTAAAAAACCAAACGACGAATCTGCTTCCATCCGCTATCGTTGGGCGTTAACGCTAACGCCGGACGATAGCTTCTCGAGCCGAAGACAGAAAAATAATGTCGTGCTAATGCCGACGATAAGGCTAACGCCGCACGGTAGTTTTTTTCTCGTGAACTCGATGTTTTCTCAAAAGCTCAGCGTTCGACGAACTGGGCCCTTCGTTCGATGTTCAACGAAACAGGGCTATCGTCGGGCGATAATCCTCCAGCACTCGACGAACGGATCTCTCGTTCGGCGCTCGACGAAACAGGGCTATTGCCGAGCAGTACCTAGCTAATGCCGCGCGCTGGCATTCAACGCTCCCAACTTCTGGCCACTCAATGCTCTCAGCGCCCAGCCACTCAACGCTAAGCTACCGTCGGGCGATAATTTCTATCGTCATGTGATAGCTTCTAGAGACTTAAGATCTGAAACTAGGGTATTACAGCTCTCCCCCTCTAAAAGAATTTCGTCCTTGAAATTAAGCATGCACTTAAACAAAAGCACACATGAAGTAAAGAGTTCCGTGAAGTCCTCCCACATTGCTTGCTCATGCTCCCAAGAGAACTCGTCACGCCCGCAGTTGTCCCATCGCACCTTCACGAGCTTAACCTCTTTGTTCCGCAATTGACGAATCTCTTAATCCTCTATGCCAACTGGGCAGACTTTCATCCCCAAGTCCTCTTCTATCGACATCGTAGCCGGTCCGATCGCCACACTAGCCGCCACTAAGGCTTTCCTCAAGATGGAGGCATGAAAAACATAGTGTAATCCACTCAGCTCTGTGGACAACGCCAACCGGTAAGCTGCTTCTCCAATGTGTTATATAACCTCGAATGGTCCCAAAAACCTCAGACTCAACTTCTTGAGCCGGCGACTCTGCGAAACGCCTTTGAACGGCTTGATCTTGAGATAGACCCAGTCGCATACCGCAAACTCCACATTCTTATGGCGAGCATCAAAATACTTTGCTTGCTGGTCCTGGGCAACCTTCATGCGCTCCTGAATGGTTCGCCCCAACTCGCATGCATCAACCACCACTTCTTTTTCCAAAAGTTTGGTGTCTCCCGCCTCTATCCAAGACATTGACGTTCGACACCGCCTTCCATACAAAGTTTCGTATGGCGCCATCTTTATACTTACTTGGTAACTGTTGTTATAAGTGAACTCTACCATGAAGAGGTGATCTTACCACTTCTTCCCAAAGTCAAGAGTGCACATTCTCAGCATATCCTCCATTGTGCGGTTCATTCTTTCTGTCTGTCCATTAGTTTGAGGATGGAACGTTATACTTAACTTAAGTTTTGTGCCCAGACTCTTATGAACCAACCTCCAGTCTTTGGAAGTGATAAGTCCATCGCTATCACTAACTATACTCTTAGGAATCTCATGTAGTCGCACAATGTTGCGAACATACAACTCTACCAGCTTCTCCACGCTGTCCTCTTTCTGATTTGGGATGAAGTGAGTCACTTTGGTCAAGCAATCCACGATCACCCAAATCACGTCGTTATCCTGCTACGATCGAGGTAAGCTATTCACAAAATCCATGGAGATGTCATCAAACTTCCATTCGGGGATCGGAAGAGGCTTCAGGAACCCGCCCGGCTTCTGACACTCGGCCTTCATTAAGGCTCAAGTTTGGCACTGACTCACGTACAAAGCTATATCACGCTTCAAACCAGGCCACCAGAAGGATTTCTTCATATCCAAGTACAGCTTTGTAATGCCCGGGTGAATGAGGTACTTCGTAAAATGAGCCTCAAACATCAACTCCTCACGGAGCTTGCCGAACTGCAGTATACATATCCTTACGTCCTTCCTCAAGACCCCATCAATCATCTCCCAAGCGCTACCCTCTCCCTTTTGAGCTTCCACCACGAATGACTGAAACTCTTCATCCAAACTAGTCGCTTCCCAAATACGATCGGATAAGTCGTTTTGCAACTCAATTCAGTTCAATCGAGCCATGCTTGACTTACCTCTTGCTATGCACTCAATGCCAAGGGACTCACAGTCCCGCATCAAGCGCTCATCATGAGCTTCGATCCAACTCCCTTGACCAGAGTATTTCCTACTAAAGGCATCCGCCCCCACATTGGCTTTGTCTGGCGTATACTGAATCGTCACTTCATAGTCTCCAAGGAACTCGACCCATCTGCGCTGCCGCATATTCAAGTCCTTTTGGTCTAGAAGATACATCAGACTCTTGTGGTCCGTGAAGATCTCCAGCTTCGCACCATACACATAGTGCCACCACAACTTTAATGCACAAATTACCGCCGTCAACTTCAAGTCATGGACGGGATAATTTCTCTCGTGAGACTTCAACTGCCTCCACCCAAAAGCTATAACACTGTCATGTTGCACCAACATGCAACTCAAACCGCATCCAGATGCATCACTGAAAGTTTGAAATCCTTCAGTTCCTTTAGGCAAACTTAGAATGGGAGTTGTCATCAGCCTTTCCTTCAGGGTGTCAAACGCCTGACTGCACTCTTGAGTCCACACAAACTTTTGGTCCTTACGAGTTAGAGAAGTGAGGTGTAGAGCTATCCGCGAAAAGTTTTCCACAAACCTTCTATAGTACCCCGCTAGTCCAAGGAAACTTCGGACTTCCGCCATGGTTCTCAAAACTGGCCAATCTATAATGGCCTCCACTTTTACAGGATCCACCATCACCCCATCACTACTAATCACATGACCCAAAAATATCACATTCTCTAACCAGAACTCGCACTTCGAGAATTTGCGTACAGCTGGTTCTCTCTCAACACCTGCAAGACTACTCTCAAGTGAGTCTCATGCTCCACCTCCGATTTGGAGTAAACCAGAATGTCACCAATAAAGACAACTATAAAAGAGTCCGAGTATTCCCGAAATACTCGATTCATCAAATCCCTGAATACTGATGGTGCGTTCGTCAACCCGAACAGCATCACTAAGAACTCAAAATGACCATACCTCGCACCAAAAGTTGTCTTGGGTATGTCCTCATCTCGAATCCGCAACTGATAATATCCTGATCTAAAGTACAACTTAGAATACACCACTGACCCCACCAACTGGTCGAACAGGTCATCTATCCGAGGAATCAGATACTTATTCTTGACAGTCAATTTATTCAACTCTCGGTGGTTTATGCACAACCGCATACTACCGTCTTTCTTCTTCACAAACAACACTGGCGTGCTCCATAGTGAAGAACTGTGTCTAATATACCCCTGCTCCAACAGTCCCTGCAAATATACTTTGAGTTCGACCAACTCTTTTGGTGCCATCCTAAAAGGAGGACGTGACACCGGCCTAGCCTCTAGCACCAACTCAATCGAGAAATCAATCTCCCATCGAGGAGGTGCTCCAGGAAGCTCATCGGGAAACACGTCCTCGAACTCTGCCATAACCGACACGTCTCCAAGTGACAACCTGGAAAGACGAACCTCCAACAATGCTACAGGAGCTACTCCCTGGTTAACTGCCCGCACCAACTATATGGCCGACATCAGGGAGCAGGCCACTCCACTAAGGCCCTCAAACGTAACTTATGTCTGCCCTTCACTTCTCAGGGTCACCATCTTAGATAGGCAGTTAATACTGGCACGCTACTCTGCAAGTCACTCCATACCCAATATTAAATTGAACTCAACCAACGGTAGAACCGCCGCTACCAATGTGAAGTCAGCTCTGTCCAGACTCCAACAAATACGCCCCTTCGCCCCGGTAGTCATGGATGACCCATTGGGCATGCGTACCTTCAGCTCTGTGTCCGTCGAGAATGGCTCAACTCCAATCCTCCGGATAAAACTTTTCGCAAGGAAGGAGTACGACGCTCCCGTATCAAACAATATCTTGGCAGGGTACCCAAAAACTAACACAAAGCCTAAAACTAGGCAACATACATAAACAATCTTGAAAGTCTAAACTAAAAGATTAACTCAAGCTTTCATGACTGTCACTACATCGTGTTGGAGGATCGCTTCCTGCTGTCCAAGGTTGTACGCTTTTGGCTGTACGGGTTGGAAACAAGAAGTGCTAGACTCCGCCATCTTTCCCTTCTCTACTGCGCTGGGCCCGAAGCGCACCGACTATTCTTGTTTCGGCTCCTGCTCAGCGCCACCCTCAGTACAGAAACGAGCTATGTGGCCTGGTTTGCCAGACTTGTAGCACGATCGTGGTCCCTTGAAGCGAGACCCCCCCCCCCCCCCCCGACGTCGTACTATTCTTCTCCTAATTCTTGTATGGATGAGACTTCTTATTCCACTTACTCCCGCCAATCCTTCCTTGAGATTAAGAAGACTTTACTTCTCCCTGATTGGCCGCAAAACCCTTTCGACGTTGGGTTCGCTCCAATTCACTCTTCAACGTTTTAGCAGGCTCAACCAGTTCATTGAAACCAGCATTCTTCATAGATATGAGGGGTTGTCTCAGATTCTCCCTCATCCCATGGTAGAAGAGGTTGTCCCTCTCCATATCGTCAGCCATGGTCGTTCCAGCATAACGACCAAATCGAGTAATCTCCTGAACATACTCGTCCATCGTCTTGTCCCGCTGCACCAAGTGCAGAAATTGTCTCTGAAGGGCTAACCTCATCGACACGGGAATGTACTTTTTTAAGAAAGCATTCCTGAACTCCTCTATGGACGAGGTGTGTCTAGGAAACTGGCGATCGCTATGGCTCACCCACCACAGCTTAACATCACCTTCCAACATGAAACTTGCAAACTCAGCTTGCTTATCTACCGGCGTCTCGGCCGCCCTCAGCAGTTCTTGAATCCTTTCCCACCAATCCTCTACATTGGTTGGTGTGCCGACACCTTTGAACGTTGGAGGATGGAAGCTTAGAAAGTATTTCATTTATCAGTCTCCAAGTCCGACAAACACTCTTTCTGCTAACGGCACTGCTTGTCTGGCTCCTCTACCTAGCACGATTGTTGCTGCATCGGGGTTAGCAGGAGTTGCTACCTGTGCAACAGGGGTCACAGCATGTGCTACCGCTGCAGCTTGGGCAACTACCATCGCTTCTGCAAGTATGCGACAAAAATCGGTAGGGGTTACCCCCATGCCCAAAGGACCCGGAGCAGTAGCACTGCTCGCCGAAGGCTCTTCTCTTGGCCTCGACATCCCTGCCGTGTCACTTGTATCTTAATAAAAGCAAGGTAAACCAAAATCAGCTTCTAGTCACAAAACTAGACACAAGGACACTCACAGTCCCGAGATACTCCTATGTGGATAACTTCTTAACGCGGTCTGATTAGGATGTTAGACCACAAAAACTCACCTTGGACACTAACCTGGCTCTGATACCAAAATGTAACACCTCCCATATAATGATCATATAATATGGGTCCGGCCGGGGCCCCACAACATACAGACGTCACAGCTTAAACATTAAAAAATGATATAAATCTACCCAACTCAAAACTCAGAATAAACCAGTGAAAACAAACAAACAAAACTAGAAGTTATCCACCATACCAGGAGTATCAAAATGGCCTTAAGGCCTTACACAATAAGAGTTCAAAGCTGAAAAGCAATCCTATCAATGTGCAAAGCACTCCTAGGCTACCTCGGCATGCAAGCCGGAATACAACTCAAGGATCATAGCATAGCATCAAAACATAAGCAAATAAAGGTTCACTTCATGAGGCATAGGCCCTTTTGGCCGGCGAGCTTGCTCCTGCTTGCGATCCTTGCCCTGTAAAAATTTGTAATAACATGGGTCAGCAAAGGCTGACCTCAACTGTGTAACCAACACATCTCCTCATGGCCATCCCTAGCGGACCCCGGGTGTAACGCCCCAAAATTTGAAAGAAGGACGAGCAGCGTCGAGAGCAAAGTTTGGGTCTTAGTGAGGGTCACACGGCCTAGGACACGGGTGTGTCCATGGCCGTGTCATACCGTGTTCGTCGAGAGCCCGGGAAGTCGATGATTTTTTGCTCAGTTCGTCGACTAGTGGGGGACACACCCTCCGACACGCCTGTGTCGGAGCCCGTGTCGCAGGCGTGTTCTATCGAGTGTCGACACAGAGGTGTCAACATTGTGGTGTCGACACAATGGTGCCGACACAGAGTAAGTGTCGACACAGGCAGGGAACACGGCCTAGGACACGGGCGTGTCCATGACCGTGTCTTTCCGGGTTCGTCGAGCGCCTGTGGTTTCGACGTTTTTCGCTCGACGAAGTGTCGAGACAGTGAAAATGGTTCGGGACACGGGCGTGTCCAGGGCCGTGTCGAGCGTGTTCGACGAATTCCTGCGAGTTCGACGAAGAGGCAGTCGACGATCGTCGAGACGTCGAACACGGCCTGAGACACGGGCGTGTCCCAGGCCGTGTCCTCCTCGGGTTGTGAGTCGGGACTTGTGAGGGGTTGGACACGGCCTGGAGCCCAAGCGTGTTCAGGTTGGATATGGCCGTGTCAAAAGTGACACGGGCGTGTCAAGGACCCGTGTCCTGTTTTGGGTGTGACGGTTTAGGCGTCGATTGGGGAACACGGCCTTGGACACAGGCATGTCACAAGTCGTGTTCGGCCCAGATATTTTGTTTTTCAGTTCGGATCGTGGCCGTTCTATCCCTTCTTTTGGGATCTGATGGTCCAGGGTCGCCCTTACTGAGTTAAGTCTGAGAATAGGGTTAGAAACCCTCATTCTTCTCCAAGCAATCTCTTTCTAAGATCTAGAGAGTGGAGAGCAAGGAAGAAGGTGGAGGAGAGATCCGGCTGTTGGAGAGGCTTCGGTGCTCCAAATCGCGAGCCGAGTCCAGATCCGTGGAGGCAAGATCGTTGTGAAGGTTTTCATCTGGCTAAGTTTCCATGGCTAGGAAGAGGGGTCGGAAGGTAACGACACCTCTCCTCTTGGTTTTAGGATGCATGTTTTAGCATCTTTTATATTCTAGTTTTTGGGCACCAAACTCTCAAATGAGAGGGGTTTGGGTCGCCAAGGTTCAAGAGGAACCTCCAGGTCGATTGAGTCCGTCCCCGACATGTTTTTGCATTAGAGATTCGCTCCGTTAGTGGATTAGGCATGGTGGGTGAAGTCGTAGTCACGACCATTAGTCCGACTCGGTGATGCTGCATACGAGCTTTAAGGATTCATAGAGATCCGTTGCGGCAAGATATCGTTTGTGATGTTTGTGATGTTTTCCCCCTTTTCTCGAGTGAGTATGTGTAGTCGGAACCGGACAAGGTTAGCTCCTCAATGACGGTAGATGGTTTCCTTGGTGAACAAGGTTAGCTCCGCATTGGTGGTAGATGGTTTCCTTGGTGCGCGGGAACGCTGCAGTATGAATGAGGGACTAGTGTGGAATTGTCTTGGATTATGATGTGTCAAGGCGTGGTTGTGTCTCTGTGATCGGCTGGCTATCCCGTGACGTGCACGTCATGTGTGGAGAGTGTCCCAGCGAGACTAGTCCTCTTCTATGAGACTGACGAGAATGCCAAGCTTGGGGGAAGCCCGGGCAATGAGGCCATGAGCGGGTGGGGTCCAGCAAGGCTTCTTAGAATCGGTCTATGTGTTTGTTGGAATCCTGACATGAGAAGTCAGAGCTTGCAGGCAAGCCCGGGTCTAAGATCTTGAGCGGGTGGGGCCTTTGCAAGAGTTCCGTGTGGCGGTTTGTATGTCGTTGGGGGAATGTCGGTAACCCCCCTTTGTTTGCGGCTTTATACCAATGGGGAAATAATGAGTACCCATATGATGTGATGATGTGCTAGTTGCATACGCGATAGGGTGCCTTGGGTGAAGCCCGGGTTTTTGCATACATGCTGCATAAGTAGGCCCTTTCATTATATGCTCAACAATAGAGAACGTGTATGTTGTTTGAGACATCCAAGCCTGTTCTTAGTGCATTACTTGTTTTTATATATATTGCATACGAAGTGCTGACTTGCAGGTTGGAGGGGTTCCCCGGGTCCGTTAGGGGCGGCCGGGAGGAGATGTGTTGGTTACACAGTTTGAGGTCAACCTTTACTGACCCACGTTACAATCAAATTTTTACGGGGCAGGGATCACAAGCAGGAGCTAGCTCGCCGGCCAAAAGGGCCTAAGCCTCATGAAGTGTTACCGTTTTGTTGTAGCTCTACTTTTATGACAGTGTATGTTTGATGCTCATGTTTTCCGGCTTGCATGCCGAGGTAGTCTAGGAGTGCTTATGCACATTTTTGACTTGTGTTATTATTTGAGTTTTGGACTCACTTCTATTGTAAGGCCTTAAGGCCGCTTCGATACTCCTATATGATGTGGATAACTTCTAGTCTATTTGTTTTTTTTTCGCTGTGCTGTGGTTATGAGTTTTGAGATCGGGTAGTTATATCATCTTATAATACTGAAGCCGTGGCGTCTGTATGTTATGGGGCCCCGGCCGGACCCATATTATACGGTCATTACAGGGGAGGTGTTACACCGGGGCACTCCATCACCCTGCAGGTCTGTACTTCGTATGCAATAAATAATATGTAAATCTATAAAACAGGTTTGGATGTCTCATGAAGCAAACACGTTTCTATGTTGAGCATATAATAAAAGGGCCTACAATGCAGCATGAATGCAATCCTGGGTTTCACCCAAGACACCCTAAAGCGTATGCTTCTAACACATCATCACATCGGGTACTTCCAATTTCTCCATCGGCGTTCAAGCCACAAGCACAACGGTACTTCCAATTTCCCCATCGAAGTTCAAGCCGCAATCACAATGATACTCTAATTTCCCCAAACGATATACAAGCCCCCACACGGAACGCTCGCCTAGGCCCCACCCGCTCATGGGTCTCAAACCCCGGGCTTGCCTGCAAGCTCTGACTTCTCACGTCAGGATTCCGCCACACAAACAAACTGATGTTAAGAGCCCTTGTTAGACCCCACCCGTTCACGATGACCCAGGCCCGGCTCCAATATCGGGACCAATTCCACCGAAGGAGACCCAGCGGGACCCAGCTGGGATCGTCCGGTCTTGTCTAAAGCTTGGTGTTCTCGTCAGTTCCATAGAAGGGGACTTGTCTTACCGGGACACTCTCCACACATGACTTTGCAATGTCACGGGCTAGCCAGCCGACCGCAAAGACAAACCACGCCTTAGCACATCACAATCCCTGTCTTTCATACCCTATTCCAATACTTGTACTATACCATCCCTGTGCCCCCGCGTGTACTCTAATTTCCACCCGGTCCGGTTCCGTACACACGTACTCACACGAGAATAGGTAAAAACATCATCACAGGTGACATCTTGCCGCTAACGGATTTCTACAAAATTCTCAAGGTTCGTAATGCAACATCATCGAGTTGGACTAACGGTCGCGACTACGGCTTCACCCGCAATGCCTAATCCGCTAACAGAGCAGATCTCTAATGCAATATCATGTTGGGTACGGACACAATGGACTCTGGTGGCTCCTCTTGAACCATGGCAGCCCAAATCCCTCTCACTTGAGTGATTCGGTGCCTAGAATGCTTGAAAGGAAACAAGAAATGCGTAGATGTCATGCATGCATCCTAAAATCGAGAGGAGAAGTGTCATTACCCTTCGACTCCTCTTCCTAGCCATGAAAAATTGCTTTGCACGGATAAAAACGAGCGCCTCCAAATCCTCTCCACGGATCTGGCCTCAGAACGACGATCGGAGGTCTGAAACACCGTCAATGGCGGAAGAAAGCTCTCTTCTTCCTCCTCCACTCTCCTTCTCAAAACCCTAAAACCCACTTCTCAAATGAGAAAATGAGGGGAAACAACTGATCAGCCCTATAAAAGCACTCTAGAGGGAGAGTCTTGGGCCATAGGATCAAAATCTAAATGAAATCAGACGGTTAAAAAGCTAAACGACGGATCTGCTTCCGTACGCTATCGTCGGGCGTTAACGCTAACGCCGGGCGATAACTTCCTGAGCCGAAGGCAGAAAAATAATGCCGCGCTAACGCCGACGATAAGGCTAACGCCGCGCGATAGCGTTTTTCTCGAGAACTTGACGTTTTCTTGAAAGCTCAGCTTTCGACGAACTGGGCCCTTCGTTCGACGTTCAATGAAACAGCACTATCGTCGGGCGATAGCTACTATCGTCGGGCGGTAATCCTCCAGCACTCGACGAACGGATCTCTCGTTCGACGCTCGACGAAACAGGGCTATCGCCGAGCGGTACCTAGCTAACGTTGTGCACTAGCATTCAACGCTCTCAATGCCTGGCCACTCAACGCTAAGCTACCGCCGGACCATAACTTCTATCGTCGGGCGATAGCTTCCAGAGACTCAAGATCTGAAAACTGGGGTGTTACAGGACGCATGACCATGTTAGCAGCAAAGTTCAGCTTGCTAACCGTCTCCATAGTGTGTCTAGTCTGGTTCTCATCCTCAATACAGATGAAGCGATTGAGGTCTTTCAGACTGACCTGCATTTTCTTCTGATACATCTTAGTCTTGAAGGAGTACCATGCCGATGACAACTTGAAAATTATAGCTCCTTCAACAAACTCATCTGGTAGAGGAATGTTGACACTGTTCAGTTTGTCCACGAGAGTTTTAAAATCTGCAACATGAGGAAAAATCTTACTGTCTTCAGTGAAGGTGAAGGCCGTGAACTTTTCCACCACGTGCGTCTTGGACATGTTCTCTTCCTCTCTGAACTGCTCCTTCAGAGCGTACCAAATCTTCTATGTAATTTTCAACTTGTTATATGTCTCTGTCAGTATACTAAAGTGACAATTGAGGAGATAATCACGACATAAATCTTCGTCATTGATCCAGTGATCCTCATACTCTCCACCTTTAAAAGACTCAAAATCGAACTGCACAGTGTAAAAGATATTCAAGTACTTCATACCGAACTACGTGTTTCGCTTCTAGGCGTTGAACTCAGAGTTGGAGAATTTCTCCAACTTGATCATCTGAACGGGAGAATTTCCCTTCGACATTGTGTCTCTTTTCAAGTTTCTGATTTTCACTAGAAAACTAAATCACAAACAGAAAATTAGAAGAGGTCACTTGAGTCGCGGAGATGATGAAAACTTCAAATCCAATCCAGAGAATTTGTTTGCTCCTCTTCGGCTGAAAAAAAAAATCGTCGAAGACTTCACCCGATCCGCAAACTCAACTGTACGTTCTTCTTCCCGGTCCCGATCAGCGAAGATGTTGAGTGCTCGACATGAAGAATCTCCACAGCGGCGGGGATCCTTGATCTCTTCTCAATCAAGAGATGCGGTGGAACCTCGCGATGAACACCGAAAAATCAGGAGCGGGAGAGACGGCTACGGGAGAGGGGGCTAGGGCAAGACCAAGGAAAACTTCAAGAATGTTAGTGCGCTCGAAGCATTCCATGTGGTCGTCAAGTTTGGAACGAACCTCCACGTTGCCCCAGCAGGCGTATTTATAGGCGTAACTCTAAATCCTCAACGATGGGCTATTGGATGTCTAACGGATCCAATCAAACCCAATAAGAACCCGTTACCAATATGAAATATACCTCAACACAAGTGCCATACATTTTTTTTGCGCGTGGAGACGAAGTGAGCAGAAGCAGTCTACATTCACGGCCTTGCCTTTCATGGAAGGAAAACACCAGTCAAGGATGTTATCCCTCCCCTTCTCCAGACAATGTGTACAAGACTACAACCACTAGCATTCATAGATCTCCAACACCATCATCCCATAATCTTCCAGATCTTGCGACACCTGGACGTTGCCCACCTAGTGATTCTCATGATACGCCGTCCGTAAACTTCGGACTAGATCCGACGTCAAAATAACTAATTGCAATTGAAGCGATTTGCCTACCTTAGTGTTGCTGCGGGCATAGGAGTCGACAAGTCGACAAGTCGACGGCATGAGAGATGTTGGGGGCATGCTCAAGGAAATACCTATTACTGTCTCACAATTGCCCAAAATGTGTCATTGTTAAGTTTGATTTAATTACGAAAAATTCATTGTGCCCTACGTGACAGTATCCCTATAGTTCAGCTTCTTATTTTGAAACAAATCTCAAACATTTAGTTCAGTTGAAAATTATTGCAACAATAATCTTTAACGGCATTGCATCACTAGAATAATAGGCACACACTGAGAGAGCCGGGAGGGCAATTAAGCCTCGTTTGGGGCTTCAGCGGAACTACATTGCGGCATGTAGCAGAGGGAAAAAAATTGTGCGCTCGACGCACAAGAACTATGTGCACACGGGAGAAATCGGAGCCGCTCATCTACTTTTCACACGAATATTGACACGTGCATAGTCAAATTCCAAACTGTCCAGCTTATTTTAGATTGTTGGATTTTAAGTGGATGGATCAGATTTCTGGCGAACATAAAACTGTGCGCGTCAGACGCACCGAAAAATCTCTCGTGACAAAGGGAAGATCAAACAGCGCGGCGAAGTTACCGTTCACTGACAGTGGGTGGCGGCATACTAAACCAGCCCACAATGAAAAAATGGGTCCTTTCAATTGAAGGGAAATGGAATTGGTGATAGAAATTCAATTGGAAATAGTAAGCTTATTACTTTAGAGTGTTTGATAGCTTAATAAATAACTCTCCCAAACTTCAGAATAGAACTGAACATATAACTCACCTCTTTATTTTTGGTTCAGCTCATTCTATGCCTCATAGCAGTTCAGATTTTCAAGCAAACCAAACCAATAAAACCACCAAAAAACCGAATGAATCCCCTCCTCCTTATAGTGTAGTTTAGTTGGGTTCAGTTTAAAATATGCATAAACCGAATAAGCTCCGTTTGGGGGGACTTATTTTCACCTGTCAAGCGGTTACGACCGCATGAATCAGATCATAATTAAGATCTGATTCATGCGGTCGTAACCGCTTGACCAGTGAAAATAAGTCCCCCAAACGGAGCCTAAATAGTTTTCCAAATTAAACCAAAGTGAACCAATCAAAATCAAAGCATCATCCTATACCCCAACACCAAACATTAATTAAATCGGATCAAATTGATTCATATTTTATTCAGTAACTTAGGCTCCGTTTGGGGGAATTTATTTTCACCGGTCAAGCGGTCATGACTGCATGAACCGGACCTTAATTTAGGTCTGGTTCATGTGATCGTCACCGCTTGACCGGTGAAAATAAGTCCCGTCAAACGGAGCCTTACTCTCTTGAAGTGGTTCAGTTCAGGTCTAAATTGATAATTTTTCATTTTCATAACCAAAAATATGACATCAAACCCCATAAAAATAAAACATTTCGAAATGTCCCTGCGAGAAATTCATGTATGCCCTCTCAAAGCTCTTCTTCCTTGAGGTCATCTTCTGCTACTAGGTGCGCAAGAGGAACTTTCATCTTCTTAGCATCTGTTGGATTTTGATCCAACACATCTTCGCCTTTCCTCTTTTCGCTCCCATCTATACCATCCGTGTTCTTATTGCCCTCTCTCTCAGGCAACTTTGACGGAGGCTCGTCAGCTTTATTCACCCCCACTTGATCTCTGCTGTTAGGAGAATCCACGCATTTGGCAATGAACAGTCGCATTTCCTCGCTTTTTACGAGATCAAGAGGAGTATCGCCGCTTTTGTTCTTGGTATCGAGGTTGGCTCCTTTCCTGATCAGATACTTTACCAACTCGAAATGTGAACCTTGAATGGCAAAATGTAGAGGGGTCATGCCTTTCCGAGTAGCAGATTTAGCGGACACTCCGAAAGAAATCAGGACTTTGACTACTTCGACGTGGCCTTTCTGAGACGCAAAATGGATGGCGGACGTATCGTCCGCCGCCGAGGCTCTGGCATCGGCCTTGTGGTTGCATAGATAACTTACTATCTCGGGATACCCGGACCACGCAGCAAGATGAAGTCTAAATTTGCATTCAAAGTATTCAAATCAAGGAAACATGTAATCAAATTTCTAAAGAGTGACCATCACATATTGTTAGACCATATTCCAACTATTTACAGACACTGGTGTTAAAAGCTAACCACCCTTAGACTGTTACAAAATTTAAACTAAAGGCTGCGTTTGTCGCGACTTATTTGCTCCGATGAGGTTGGACAAAAATGTCATTGTCATACCAAAATTTTATGTCTCAAACTAGTTTCTTTGTAACATTTGTGATACCAAACATACATTCTATGACAATGACGTTTTTATCCAATTTCACCGGAGCAAATAAGTTGCAATAAGCCGCGCCAAACGCACCCTAAATAAATTAAAAAAAACAGTGGGATAATGAGGCATAGAGGAAGGGAGGATAGATTGTGAACAAATTATTTTATATTTTACTAACAATAAAAAAGGGCGGCCAGATGCACAAAGCATCCCACGCAGCGAGGGTTTGGGAAAGGTCCCACCACAAGGGTGAAATGTAGGCAAACCTTACCCTTCATTTTTGCAAGAGGCTGCTTCTAGGACTCGAACCCATAACCTCATGGTCACACGGTAACAACCGGTGCACCAAGGCTCCCTTTTTTATAGTTAATAAAATTTATATTTTATTAACTATAATAGCAAATAATAACACACTAATTGACAACTAATATCATTTGAAGCATTTGAACTTAGAAAGCATATATGTCACAAATTAAATAGAACATTAAATTTCATTTAATTTTTTTTTTCAATTCTCAATCAAGAACGAGATGAATGATTTATTTTCTCTTAGAAACTCAGAACTGCGAAACAAAATTCTACAACCTTTTTCCCCCCTTTTCTTTCCTTCTAAATCATTTCTACTATATCCGCAACTCCAAATCGAAGTGTGGAGGAAAGTCAATGAACTGAATAGAAAGCTAAAATAGGCTGTGAATATCTTGAACTTATACCTGAGAATAAATGATCACTCTTAAGAGTATTATTAACTATGTTGTAGCACTATAGCAATATGAACGATGATATTTATTGAATTAAAGTATAATACTAAAGTGCGGATATTTTCTACACATAATTTATCAGTGCGTTCTAAAACAACTTTTCTCAAGGAAAAAAAGTGGTCTAACCCACTGGCTTTTTCATTCAACAAGCATATTCATCACTGCAATCGCCATTACTATCCTAGTTATACTTATTTAGGGTTGGTATCTGTAGGTGTCTCGAGTGACTCCAATAATGTTGAAAGATGGGATTGACTGATTCCTAGGGAACTTCTCCCTTGCCCCTATGATCTCTAGGGTTCCCAATCACAAAAAAATGCCAGACGAGGATTACTAGAAGTAGCAGGGAGGGAGGGAGCGGGGTGCACTAGTTCATGGGAGCAACATGCCAAATGTCCAACTTTCACTCATCACCAAACTTAAAGTATTGCAAGTTCAAAGTGTAAAAATGCCCCGCGCAAAAGTCATTTATAAAGTACCTAATTTCATGTGGGGGCCCAATAGGACTTATCAGGCTCCTGATACAACCCAAGACAGTTCTGAAACAAAGTAAATTTACTGGGGACCTGATTGAACTCTATCGAATTCCAGATAAAGATAAAAAGATCAGCTCCTATTCATAAAACTCTCACAGGGGCTGGATAAATCTATCAGCTTCCTGATAGGTACATAAATGTCATCATCTGATATAAGTTGTCTTGATTTCCTCTTTCATGTGCTCTCCCATAGTGGATCTATAACACGGCTCTCGCTTCATTACATTGAGCTTATCTTGGACCATGAAAGAGGGTATTTTGTAGTGAATATCGGCTATGGTTCTTATGAGGCTTTGATTTCAGTTTGATCAGCTTAGTGGACTAGGAACTTTAATTGCCAGCTGATTTTGATGGTAGCGGAGGATTCAAAATGGTTGAGGAAGTTGTTACAGGTCAACCCGTAGAACTTTTGTCATTTGGCCGAAGGGTGGCTGGAGGTGGAGATGCAGAGATACTATGGAGTCGGAACGGCGGCTACCTAAGCGGAGTGTGCTCAAAAGAGTGAGCTACCAAAATCTCATATAGGGGACAAGGGAAATAGATTATTTTTGTGCATACCTCCTTCATGATCCAGGAGGTCACTTAAATAGAAATACATAATGACATAAGAGTAACAAGTTACAACACTTGGACTAATTGTGACGACCACATCGACTCGTAACCTCATTCAAGACACAGACATAAGATGATACATTAATTAAAAGAACGACTACTCTATGCCCATAACACAACATACAACAAGACTCAACGGACTCGTGCATAATAAAATAACTCAACTCAAAGCCCATAACAGAAGTATGCAACCCTCGCTAATTGAAGGCAAGGCCAGGAGATCGGGAGGCGTTCCAAATATAATACATAAGTTTGGATACATGGAAAATGTTGTGGTTCTTTGCCTCGAAGAGGAGATGCCGACGGTAATCCACAACGTCTATCTTGTCGGATACTTGGAAGGGCACATTGAAGCGTGGGAGAGTTTGGGGTTGTATTGCATTGTGTTGTTAACGGTCTATAAGTACATAATTTTGTCCAATCTCAAACACATTAATTGAAATGCACATTAAGGCATGTTTTATCATAGTAGCTCTTCATGCGCACTTATGCCTAGAGTAATTTGCTCTCCTCGTTTCCTAAAATGGGTGCTCTAGATTACAAAATCATATGTTAAGTTTGAAATCAAGTATAGCTTCTCTCATTGTGTTTCAATCATTTTTCATATCAACTATGAATCCTCTAATTGGTCATCTTATTAAATATGTCATTTACCCCCCCCCCCCCACACACAATAATTTGCTACGTATGTAAGTAACGTATATATGCGTTGTAACCCAAATAGCGGGTGCATTAGTCTAGTTGAGCCCATTTGGACTAAAAGGAGTGTTCTTATAATTTGTAAGTTGAATGCCTATATAAGTAAAGGAAGCATTTGTGTTTATTTATTATTTTTTATTCTAAGGTTTGGAATCAGTCTTTAAGGATAGAACCAGCGATCGATTGTATCTCGGCGGGATCGATTAGAATCAGGCTTTGCAAGTGTCCTTTATTCAATCTCATCATGAGCTGACAACTTGGTACAATATGTCGGGCTGCCCACTGTCGATGCTGGCTGCAGGTTTGCTAGCTGAGTCTATCACCCAGCTCTAGCCTCAAGTTCCTTTTTATGCATGGACTCAGCTATCCATAGTCCCCCCTGTGACCAGCGTCCAGATAACTGATCAACTTCGACATAGACCTGCATGAAACTCATGTGTCAATCTTTGAGTAATGGGTCGACGTCCCTCGCATCTACTCTTCTTGTTGTTCGCTGTCAACGTTGCCATCAACAGCTAGGCTTCAACCGTGTCATCGGCTCTGCATTTCGCGAAGCGTCGATTCACCACACGATCCGTTGAGCCTCTTGAACATCATCTGACACAAGCTTTGTTCACCTCCAAGGCACGCCTCATTGTCGTCTACATAACGGATGTTGCACTCATTTCCCAACCACCACTCTAGGTTTGCAGCGAGCTTTTGATTCAACCAATTGAGAGCTCCAGATGCAGATCCTCCTTCCCTCATATCCTCCTGTGTTGTTTTAGTGAACGATCCTTGCCGCGACATGTCCGACAAATTTGATGATCTTGACCGCAAGGTCACAACCATTTCAACCCATATGGATAACGTGGAGGCATTGGTCGACATTTTACACATCTTAAGTTGCAAACACCAGCGCACTACAATATCACCCCACTCTAATTCAATCAACATCAAACTGAGCAATTCATCCCTTACTAACCCCGCCTTTTCCACTTCTTATCCTTACAAATATTTGCACTGATTGGATATTCTGAT
This sequence comes from Platanthera guangdongensis, assembly GCA_039583875.1. NCBI lineage: Eukaryota > Viridiplantae > Streptophyta > Magnoliopsida > Asparagales > Orchidaceae > Platanthera > Platanthera guangdongensis. The sequence goes on along the minus strand of CM077163.1, from coordinate 217,704,475 downwards.
ATTCAAGGGCACATATTCTCATGGTTGGGCTTGCACGTGCTGAGTTTTTCTTCAAATTGTAATCCACACAAGACGACCACAAGGTACCACTCTCCATGATATATATGGAAAGGTCGGCCCTCCAATAATTTTGTTGATTTTGACAAACGAACCCCGCTATGCCTTGCAATGTTTAAGGGTAAACTCATCCTCCTTTATGACACCCAACTGTCCGATAATACGCTCAGGCGGCGATGAGATTCAAATGAAGGACTTCTCATCAAAAAAGTAAAGATTTGAGACCCAGCCTCAACAACCTACCATGTGAAATATGAGCGTGGAGAGTTGGTTGGGGCGTGCGGGTTGCAGTCTTGTTATGGGAATAACAAAGGGCCCATAACACGCTCTCTCCCTTGCAATGTAACAATTTCCTTTCATGGAAGCTAAATTCCCTGTAACAATTGACCCTTGCTTCATCCAATCAAATTCTACGCTCTTCAAACATCGTTCCCTTGAGATTCACCTAGAAATATATTGCGGATCCTCCACCACCTACCATTTGAAAACCCACAAGCATCTCCTCAACCTATGCTACTCCTTTGTGCCCTCTAGACACGTATGCCATAAAATTGAACCAACAACAACAATTGTCTTACCAAAAGTACCTTGACCTTTGTCGCAAAGGTTGTGCATGATCCTCAGTGATGAAGATGAAGCATCACCATGTCTGACTTCGATACATTGGTGCCCAACAATGATCCTCGACAGACTTGACTTGTTCTCTTTCGCACGACCTTGTGCGCAATGTCATTTTTTTTGGAGAGGTGTATTGGTACGTAGACGAGAGTCATGCATATGTATGGCGTAACCCGAATAGTCGGTGCATGGTGTTTGTGTTTCTTTATCACATTTAGATCTAAGATTTGAAACCGTGTTTTGCCTTGACAAAGGAACCATCCCTCAAGTGTATCTTGGCGGGAACATGTATCTCGATTTTCTTTAATGCAGGTGCCCTTGGTTCAATCTCCTCGTGTGCTTGCATAATTATCTATTGTTCCCCAGATGTAAGTTATAGTAAGGCATCAGACTCATCCCAAAATTGATCTTCTAATTTGCTTATTAATCCAACCTGAGAAACATAAAAGCAAATCACATGAATAATATACTCACAGATAATGATCTTAATAGCAACCATCCTACTATTTAGCCTATCAATTATCTTCTCCTTTCAACCTAATCTCTTGTAAACAAGCAATTTTTATTCTGTCTTCTGAACATCATATCCACCATCGATTGTTTATTCATTAAAATGACCCAAAACATTATGTAGAAAATCAAATCTTAATCATGGACTTAAATGCAGCTTGTTTACTTTTAACTACAATCAGCTCAATTTGTGGGATGTCACTTAGTGGGGAATGCCTAACAACGCTTGTCTATCTTTCACTACAATCGGGTTAAATTGTGATATGCCACTTAAGGGGTGACGTTCTGTTGTACTCTTGCCTATTTTTCAATTTTCATTTTTCACCATAATTAGGTTAAACGATGGTGCATCACTTCCATGAAACACGTAACTGGAGGACTGGAAGAGGCCCCCAACAATTTGGGTTGGGGAGGCGGATGACGGTAGGGGTGGAGAAAGAGAAGGAGAGGAGCAAGGTTGTCTGATGGCGGCTGAAATATAATAGAAAAGTGGGATCGGGGGACTCGATGAATATGCACATATATACTAAATCAAGGAAGGAAATTCACATATTAACTCTAGTAGCAAAACAAAAAACAGACATTTTGAATTGGGATTCTAGATATTGTGCGAAATTAGGGATGGATGTCTGGATATGTGGCCATGTAGTTGTGAACATGCGAAATTAGGAGAATATTTGGAGAGTAGATGTCGATGTTGTTGCAAAACTAGGACTAGGGTCAATGCTGTAGAGTAAGTGAGTGGAGGACAAGCACAACAACAATGAACCACGATGGTCGCCACCATTACGTGTCATTAGCATGTGGGAATCTCACAATTAGTAGCAATCGACCCCTTGATTTCAATGGTTCGGCCTCTATAAATAGGGAGTGATTGTCAAGGCTAACGATATTGCAGGATTTAATATTTTAAGAATCTTAGAGCCCGGGCATCAACTCTTTAGAGCTATATTCCTCTTTAAAAATAAATTTCATTCTATTTTGTTTTTTTGATAAAGGGATTGCATTCCTGCCTTTTCATCGATAGTTTTGCTAAGAAAAGAGAAAGAGAGTTCCACCAAATAACAAAATCCTTACGTCAAACACCCCTGATCAACCCACAGATTAACTGGTTTCTTCGTGCGACTCCAAGGACTGGGTCAAAGGTGAGATTTTGGAACAAATTTTAATGAGGGACTGGCTATTAAAGTGCTTCAATAATGACACAATATAAACATTTAAGACCCTGTATAATTTGAAGGAATTGGGAGAAATGAAAATGGATTTTATTTTGTAAATATATTTACTGTGCATATGTTTGTTAGTTGATATGATTTAGAACTTACCAAAATAAAAGTTAAACATGACATTTCCATTTACGTTTTTTTTTCATCCAAATTTAATGAAAACAAGTAAAACATTATCGGGTCAATGTCACGGATAATAAGTTTCCCTACTAAGAAACTACATTTCAATTCCTCAAAAACCTAACAAAGACTACAAAAATCACAATAAATCACATTTCAATTCAATCCTTAGACCACTCCTTCCTTTTCCTTTCTATCAGTTATTTCAAACCAAACAAAGGCTACAAAAATCACAATAAAGATGGCAACAAAAGGGTTAATAATGTAGTTCCACTAGGCACTAAGGGTTGTCCATACACCTTGTTCACAATCCCATAGTAAATTCTGTTGGGGTTCAGCCCCTAAAGGTGCAGAATTTGTGCAGATTTTAAGAAGTTGCACCCTGGATATTTTGAGGTTGCAACCTTATTTTTACTGGTTGCTGGGTTGGCAGGGTGGAGCAGTTTTATTTAAAACTGTGAGCAGTTTTTTTCTTTTATAAAGCAGCGTGATTTTAAAACTCATTCTATTCCCCCGATTAAAAGTCTAGGTCTTGAGAAAGCGGAAGCCGAAGCCCCCAGCCCGCGCCCGCGCCGTCCGCCGGCCGCCATCCCCGCGCCCGCGCCGTCCGCCGGCCGCCATCTCCAGCCCGCGCCGTCCGCCGCCCGCCATTCCTGCTGTTGCAGGGATTTTTGCCGCTGCTGTAGGCGGGAGTTCGCCGCTTGAAGGAGGTGTTTCCTCTGTGCTATTTGGAAGGAGTTTTCTCTACCGTTTCAAGGGCTTCTTCGTCTACGGTTTCAGGTGTACCCTTTCTTGTCTTCGTTTGCTATTTTGCTTGAAGAGAGAGTAGGATTTTATCCTGTTGTAGAGAAGTTGTGGTTTGTCTTGGTGGTAGAGAGGAGTGTATTTGTGTGTCAAATCCGGAGGGCTTTCTAGGTTTGGGCAAACCTAGATAAATTTTTGTAATCCTTATTTATTATAGTGGATTTTCGTTATGCCGTGCCCCGTGGTTTTTGACTTTCAAGTGGTGAAGGTTTTCCACGTATATCTCTGTGTTCATCTGTGGTGTTTTTGTTTTGCTTCTTATTGTTTTGACTCTATTGATCGGTGGGGGTTGCCGTTATCTTCGGACCCCCGTTCCCTAACAAGTGGTATCAGAGCCAGGTTCTTTGGCTAGTCGTTTTTATTTCTCGGTTTCTAACTTGGTGCGGTAGGTGACGACCATCGGTCCGCTCCCTATCCTCTCTTGTTAATCCCTTGAAATAAATCGACTTATGGACCGTAATAGAGTTGCTTGTTTGAGAAAGCAATGGAACAGAACACAAGGATGGTCAGTATGAATGGCAAGAATTGGAGCATCTGGAAGCCTCAGATGGAGGATCTCTTATATTGTAAAAATCTTCATGCTCCGTTGACGGGGAGACCTGCTTCAGTTAAGGATGATGAAGAGTGGAAGAAAATGGATCAAAAGGCAGTAGGGTTCATTAGACAGTGGCTCGATGACTCTGTTTTTCATCATGTTTCCACGGAGACCTCGGCTCAGGCACTATGGAAAAAGCTTGAAGCCTTGTACGAGCGGAAGACTGCAGGTAACAAGACATTTCTGATTAGGAAGCTTGTCAATTTGAAGTACCGGGAAGGTTCACAGATGACTGAGCATCTGAACCTTGCTCAAAGTATTATCAATCAGTTGGAGTACATGAAGATCACTTTGGAAGATGAACTCCAAGCTCTAATGATCCTTAGTTCTTTACCCGAGAGTTGGGAGACTCTAGTAGTGTCGTTGAGCAACTCAGCACCTGATGGCGTGGTAACCATGGAGATGGTGTCTGGTTGTCTCCTGAACGAAGAGCTGAGAAGGAAGGATTCTGGATCTTCTACTTCGGGTGTTTTTCTCATGGAGGGAAGAGACCGGTCTGTGAAGAAGGATGTGAAGCACAGGGAGAGTTCCAGGAGTAAGTTCAGGGGCAAGTCTAAGAAGGATATCGAGTGCTACTATTGTAAGAAGAAGAGTCATTTCAAGAAAGATTGCTTCCAAATGAAAAGAGACCTGAAGGGAAAGACCAAGGAGGTTGGAGAATCCACTGGTGATGCGACGACTTCGATTGTGGAGGCTGAGTCGTTATGCTTGTAGTGCAGTGGGTCGTCTTGCCAGGACTGCGTTGACACAGACTGGATCGTGGACGGAGGTGCATCCTATCATTGCACTCCTCACAGAGATTTCTTCTACACCTATTCTGAGGGAGATCTTGGTGTGATCCGGATGGCAAATTTCGGTGAGTCGTTGATTGTTGGTAGTGGTGATGTCCACTTGGAGACTGAATTGGGGAAGATTGTTCTCAAGGGCGTCAGGCATATTCCTGACTTGAGAATGAATCTGATTTCCATTGGTAGGCTTGATGATGGTGGTTTCACGAGCATTGAAGGTGGAGGGACCATGAGGTTGTTGAAGGGCTCTTTGGTGGTAGCCAGAGGAAGGAAGTGTTATGGCCTTTATTGTACTAAAGCCAAGATCTGTGCTCCAAGTGTGAATGCGGCAGAGGGCGACTCTATGGAGTTATGGCATCGCAGACTTGGACATATCAGCGAGAAGAACTTGAAGATCTTGGTGAAGAACAAGGTCCTTCCGGAGCTATCAGGAGGGCTTCCTGATACGTGTGCGCACTGCTTGGCCGGTAAGCAGAAACGTGTTTCCTTTGCTGATTCTGAACTAAAGAGGAAGGCGGAGTTACTATACTTGATACACACTGATGTGTGTGGTCCTATTGAGCCCAAGTCTGTGGGCGGAGCAGCTTACTTTGTCACGTTCATTGACGATCACTCCAGGAAAGTCTGGGCATATTCTGTGAAGCAGAAGAGTGATGTTCAAGCAAAGTGTGAAGAGTTCAGAGCGAAGGTGGAGAAGATGATCGGGAAAGAAATAAAGCGAGTTCGATCTGACAACGGGCGAGAGTACACTGGTGTCTTCGACGCTTACTGCAGAAGGCATGGCATAGTACATGAAAGGACAATCCCGAGGACGCCGCAACAGAATGGGTTAGCAGAAAGGATGAACAGGACGATTATTGAGAAGATCAAATGTATGATTTCTCAAGCTGGCATTAACAAACAGTTTTGGGCTGAGGCTATTCAAACTGTTGTACATCTGATAAATTTGTCTCCTTCTGCACCTCTGAATGGTGATATTCCAGAGCGTGTTTGGTCCGGGAAGGAAGTGTCGTACGGACATGTGCGGGTGTTTGGGTGCAAAGTCCACGTTCATGTCCCCAAGGAAGAGAGATTGAAGCTTGATGAGAAGTCCCGGGAGTGCATCTTGATGGGATTTCCCCATGAGGAGTTTGGCTATAGACTCTGGGATCCTGTGAACAAGAAAATGATCAGAAGCAGAGATGTGATATTTGTTGAAGATCAAGTGGTTGGTGAGCATAATGCTGCGGAGTCACAGGTTCCACAGTTTCCACCTGCGGAGGAGAGACCCTATGCTGATGATGGGCCAGTAGAGACTGCTGCTGATGATGGGCATGCTGAGGAGGAAGTTGGTGAGTTTATTCCTGATGAGGAGATGATTCCGGATGCAGGGGGAGCTCTGCCAGTTGATGTACCACCTGTGGTGGAGGTTCCTCTTGTCAGATCTGAGAGAGTCAGAAGGCCCAATACCAGGTATTCCCCTCATGAGTATATTTTGCTTACAGATAGTGGAGAGCCTGAGTCCTATGTGGAGGCTCAGAGTGCTGAAGATCGTGAGGCTTGGACAGCTGCTATAGAAGAGGAGTTGTACTCCCTTTAGAAGAACGAGACGTATGATTTAGTCACATTGCCTAAAGAGAAGAGAGCTTTGAAGAACAAGTGGGTCTTCAAGTTAAAGTTGGATGAAAATCGTTCTCAGCCAAGGTACAAGGCGAGACTTGTGGTGAAAGGTTTCAGTCAGAAACAAGGTGTCGATTTCGACGATATTTTTTCCCAAGTGATAAAAATGTCCTCTATCAGACTGGTGTTGGGTATGATTGCCTCCATGGATCTTGAAGTCGAGCAGATGGACGTCAAGACGGCATTTCTGCATGGCGATTTGGAGGAAGAGCTATATATGGAGCAGCCCGAATGCTTTGTGGCTAAGGGGAAGCATCATCTGGTCTGCCGGCTCAAGAAGAGCCTTTATGGGTTGAAGCAGACACTCAGACAGTGGTATAAGAAATTTGACTCTTTCATGATGAAGAGCAAATTCCAACGGACCAGGGCTGATCACTGTGTGTATGTGAAGAGGACTGAGAAGATGTTCACTATTCTGCTGTTGTACGTAGATGATATGCTGATTGTTGGGGATGACAAGGCCAGCATAGCTGAGTTGAAGAAGGAGCTCAGTGAGTCCTTTGAAATGAAGAATTTGGGACCGGCAAGGAAGATCCTTGGAATGAAAATTACCAGGGACAGGAGTGCTAGTCAACTATGGCTGTCTCAGTCTGAGTATGTGGAGAAAGTGCTGAAGAGGTTCTTGATGGACAAGGTAAAACTCGTTGCTACTCCTCTGGCCGGGCACTTCAGACTTTCCAGTTCTCAAAGCCTCTCATCTGAGAAGGAGGTGGAAGAGATGAGCCAAATTCCTTATGCATCCGCAGTGGGGAGCCTGATGTATGTTATGGTCTGCACTAGGCCAGACATAGCTCATGTTGTGGGGTCTGTGAGCCGTTACTTGGCAAACCCAGGGAAAGTCCATTGGAGTGCTGTGAAATGGATACTCCGCTATCTCCGAGGTACCTCAGACCTTTGTTTACAGTTTGGTGGAGGTCCACCAGAACTTATTGGGTACTCGGATTCGGATATGTCAGGAGATGTTGACACGAGGAGATCTACTTCTGGATTCGTGGTCACTTTTGGAGGGGGAGCAGTGTCATGACAGTCAAGGCTTCAGAAGTGCGTGACATTGACGACGACGGAGGCTGAATATATTGCGATGACTGAGGCGTCAAAGAAGCTTATTTGGATGAAGAAGTTCATGTTAGAGCTTGATCTCCGACAGGACGTGTACACAGTTTTCTGTGACAGTCAGAGTGCTATATTTTTGGCCAAGAATCTCGTCTTTCACTCCAGGTCGAAGCACATTGACGTAAAGTATCACTGGATTCAGGATGCTGTGGAAGAGAAGCTGTTGGTGGTGGAGAAGATCCACACGGATGAAAATCCTTCGGATATGATGACGAAGGTCATCCCAAGGGAAAAACATGATTTCTGCTGGCGGTTGATCGGCATGATCCCCACCTGAATGAGTCAAGGTGGGATACTCCCCTTTATGGTCTGAAGGGGGAGTTTGTTGGGGTTCAGCCCCTAAAAGTGCAGAATTTGTGCATATTTTAAGAAGTTACAACCTGGATATTTTGAGGTTGCAACCTTATTTTTACTGGTTGCTGGGCTGGCCGGGTGGAGCAGTTTTATTTAAAACTGTGAGCAGTTTTTTTCTTTTATAAAGCAGTGTGATTTTAAAACTCATTATATTCCCCCGATTAAAAGTCTAGGTCTTGAGAAAGCGGAAGCCGAAGCCCCCAGCCCGCGCCCGCGCCGTCCGCCGGCCGCCATCCCCGCGCCCGCGCCGTCCGCCGGCCGCCATCTCCAGCCCGCGCCGTCCACCGCCCGCCATTCCTGCTGTTGCAGGGATTTTTGCCGCTGCTGTAGGCGGGAGTTTGCCGCTGCTGTAGGCGGGAGTTCGCCGCTTGAAGGAGGTGTTTCCTCTGTGCTATTTGGAAGGAGTTTTCTCTACCGTTTCCAGGACTTCTTTGTCTACGGTTTCAGGTGTACCTTTCTTGTCTTCGTTTGCTATTTTGCTTGAAGAGAGAGTAGGATTTTATCCTGTTATACAGAAGTTGTGGTTTGTCTTGGTGGTAGAGAGAAGTGGATTTGTGTGTCAAATCCGGAGGGCTTTCTAGGTTTGGGCAAACCTAGATAAATTTCTGTAATCCTTATTTATTATAGTGGATTTTCGCTGTGCCGTGCCCCGTGGTTTTTGACCTTCAAGTGGTGAAGGTTTTCCACGTATATTTCTGTGTTCATCTGTGGTGTTTTTGTTTTGCTTCTTATTGTTTTGACTCTATTGATCGGTGGGGGTTGCCGTTATCTTCGGACCCTCGTTCCCTAACAAATTCGACTATTAAAACCTTAAATCGATGTCATTCTAGATTCTACTACCAAGATCCTAAACCTCCAAGCCACCACGTTAACAAAGTCTTAATAACTTCATCAATGGTTCATTCATTCCAGATAAAACACGTGCCCACTACTCTACTTTTTCTTACAAAATATCCTTCAAGAAGACTCCCGCTTTTTCCATCCCCTTTAACAGTAAAAATAGTTCAAGTTGTTGAGAATTTCCTAGTTTATACACACCAATCAAATGATTATCAATAACAAAATTACTAAGCTTGTTCCAACCATCCTTTCTACTTCCCAGAGCTGAAGTCGTCAGTCATGAAGATGTTCCCTAAAGTCCTAAACCCATGAAGCACTAAAAAGCTACTGATTTATAGCTTCCAACAGAGAATCGAAGTGAGAACCACAAAAAAATCCCAAAATTCAAGACTACAGAAATTGGAGGAGATAAGCGTAAGGGGAGTGGAGTAGGATACGGAGTTCGGGAATGTTTGTCTCTGGAATTGACGGCAAGGGGGTCGGAACTGCAAATCGATTCAACAGCACGCAGATCGCCTGCTCTTGCAGCGGCGTGGAGCTCAGAATCGGCGCCCGTATTCTTCTTCTGGACTGATCGAGGGTTTCCCATCTGCAACTTCGATTTCGCCTTCGCGGGATTAATAAGTTCGCTTATTAGACACTTCGAAATGCAAGCGTGGGGATTAAATAGATCGCTTAATAAATAATAATAATATAAATACTAAATAGTCTGATAAAGCAGTAATGAATTAGAATTTTATATTTGATAATTAATATAATAAATGAACTTATTTAGTTATTTTAGATTAATTAGCATTAATTATTTAATTTAACTAATAAAAAATGATCATGATAATAACTATACGGGTCTCTTCGTTTCGCAGGAATTAGGGGAATGAATTGGAATTCGGTGTCTCAATTCCAATTCCGCTGTTCGTTTCGACACATTTAGACAGGAATTGGAATTCCTGCCAAAACCCATGAGTTTTCAAAAAATATAAAAAACACTGCAGTCAAAACCTACCTCCCCCCCGTCGGTTTTCTGCACTTTTCGGATAGAAGCTCGCCGACTTCGCAGCCCCATCCTTCTGCCGATCGCCTTTCCCGCGCGGGACTCTCGCTTTCTTCGGCGAACTCAGCATCTCCACACATTGAGGTGAGTATTCTCCTCTACAAGCATGTTTAGGGCAACCTCCGACAGATTCCTTATACAGCACTAGCGACGAAGTAAACAGCGAACTGAACAGCGACCCAGACACCTGTGCAGGATTCAGGTTCTTCTTCCCTTTCCTTCTCTTCTCATCGGCACTTTTGTCTGCTCCGATTAGGTTAACAAGCAGTAATCGAAGTTCTTCATCTTCATCTAGGGCTTCATCCACCAATCTTCTGATTAGGCTTCAGTAATCTGTCCTTTACAGAAAAATGCGCTGCAGTATGAGTCAACTCAAGTTCGGCTCTTATTAAGCACCCGTCAATATCTCTTCTAGAAAAACAAACTTCCTGCTCAGCTCGGCTTCATGCAAATAATTTTTTTTAAAAAAAATCTTCAGTCAATTCCTGTCTCTGAATTCCATCCTACAAACGAACAAAAATAATGAAAACTTCAATTCTTGTGACTGAAAACCTTCCTGCAAACGAACAAAGGAATTGGTTTTCTGTCAAAACCAATTCCTCTGCGTCGTAGGTTTTCGGCCAAAACCAATTCCTGCGAAACGAACGCACCCTACTAGTAATTGATAGAACCCTGAACTTATAAGAAAGATGGGATGCCAATAGCAAGAGGGTGTGGCAGTAAACACACCTTTCCCACTACCTGAGTGGGGAGGGAGGGGTTGATCAAAAAATTCCCCACTAACATCATGGCCGAGAGCCACGTACAAGCACAAAGGGCCCCACGACCACACAACGCCCCGGCTGTACCGGCCGCCCGGCCCGCGAGGCCGCTCGGGCTGCGCGGTTTCCAATCGCACGGCTGCACCAGCCATGCGGCCCGTCGGTTGCGCGGCCTCTCGTGGCACGTGCGCCCGTTGGCGACTGGTCACTCGATCGCAACCGCCGACGCCCGGTCGTCTCTCACCATGTGGCCGCCCCCTCATAACCGCCCCTATCGGGTAATCACCCATTGTCACATCCCATTTTCTGCAAAACTACTCATTATGGGGTGTGCGTACAACAAATTAACATAATCGGCGGGCACATAACAAAATATATGGTTTCAATGTGCATATAGTAAATTTTCATAATTGGTGTGTGCATAACAAAATATATGATTACTGTGGCGATATTTCTCATCACGGGTGTGAATACAACGATAGTTCTCATGACGTATGTGCGTATAGTCAAATATAAGGTAATGGTGTTCGTATAGCAAAATACCCAATCATAGGGGTGCGTATAACAAAATATATGGACATGGGTGAGCGGGAGTTCGGAGGTAGCCGCTCCAAAGCATTTTTTGGGCAAAGATATTGTTGGGGATGAACCCCATTTTATAGGTAATGGGTGTGCACATAGCCACACCCTCATGATCTCCACCCAAAATGAGTGGGATCAAGGGTTTGACCGCGCACGAGATCGCCGCGTCTGATCCCCGGAACGTCGATCCCACTACGCATAATGGGTAAACCGCCACATCTCGTCGGCGGCGGGCGGTCGACCTCCTCCACGGGCCTCCCCCTCGCTCGGTCGTCGATGCGGCTAAGGGGGGTGGCCACTCGGGCCACCCCCTCGCTCGACCGAGGGGGCGGCCGTTCAGGCCGCCCCCTTGCTCGGCCGCCTAGGAGGCCGAAGGGATGGCCGCCCGGGCCGCCCCCCCCCCGGCTCGGCCTTCGAAGCGGTCGAGGGGGCGGCCGCCCGGGCTGCCCCTTTCTCGGCCGCCCGTGCGGCTAAGGGGGCGGCCGACCGGGTCGCCCCCTCCTTGGCCATCGGTGGTTAAAGGGGTGGCCACCCTGGCCGCCCCCTCCCTCGGATGCCGGCGTGCGGCCAAGGAGAGCGGTCGCTCCTCCCCGGCCGCCGGCGGTGGCCCTCCCTTGCCGGGGAACTTGCCGGCAAGTTCGTCGGCCGCCCGTGGAGGCCCACTCCCGGCATCTGATCAAGGGGGAGCGTCCTATGTCGTTCGAACTACACGTAACCACCCATTAACCACCAGGTTAGTGGCAGGAATTTAATTAGTATTTTATTATTTTATTAATGGCGGTCTTCAAATAGCAGGATAACCGCATTTAAAACTATAGTAAAAACATTTATAATGGTGATTACGGTGTGCGGATAGCTGCATAACTACTGTAACCACCTCCCAGAGCTTATAAAAGGAGTCTCAGGGCTACTCATTTATCATCTTTCTCTTCGGAGTCTTCTTCTTCCTCAGGTCGAAGCTCTGCCAATTTCCTCCTACGAGTCACCTTCGAGCCACCTCCGAGCCACGCCCGAGCCACAGGCGGGTCAAGTCGCAACCACCTGGCAAAGCCAAATCGTCTAAGTTCCAAGCGGCTGCAACAACTACAAGACCAAGTGTTCTGCCTCTCATTCAGAATCAGCAGGTCGCTATCCGAAGGCTACCGACGTGAAGCGCAATCTGTAACAACTCCCGACACGACGGTTATCGTCCGCAGCGTGCAAAGTGTTCTCTCACACCATAATTGTAACGAGAGATGGGCTCTCACCCTTGACTTCACAAACCAGCTGTAACCTTCAGAAAATCGTGGATTTTGAACGACACAGATCCGGTCACATAGTTTTTTACCCTATTATGGGGTTTTCTATGTTAAAACTACTTGTGTACAATAAACCTACTCTTTTGATTATGTACGCGCTCGACCGTTCCGAGAGCTAAGACGGTCCAAGAATTCCGGCCCGACCGGGACGTCGAGTTAGTCCGCAACAGTTTGGCACCGTCAGTGGGAAATGAGTTCCCAACATCTTCAGAAGATTGTACCCTCTGCACAACAGTACGAAAAAATAGAACTTCCAACCTGACAACTTCCAAGGAACGAATTCAATGGCAAAAAGAAGCGCCCGGACAGCAGAAGTATCCATCCCAGGGGGCACACTGAGCCAGCCCACTCTCATCTATTAGTAGGAATGCCCCTCAAAGAGGAAACTGTTCTAGCCCCAGTAATAGTGCTAGAGGGACGAATTCGGCAGGAAAGCGATCAACAAAATGCCCAGTTAGAAGGAACCAGCAGCGGGGAATTATCGGGAACATAGAAACCATCGCTGGATTCCAAATTTTCCCTACCCTGGTGCTCTCGGTAAGTCCAAAAGCGTTGAGTGAGCTCAACTCCCTTAACGCCATACAACTAGAAGCGTTGAGCCAAGGTTATCCTGTCATAGCCTTACTGTGAAGAATCCAAAAAATCGACTAAGTCCAGAAGCGTTGAGTGAAGCTTCATCACTCAACGTCATGCCGAGTCTGTCAACGCCAAACTTCAGCAAGAAGGCAAGATTGCATAAAATCGACTTAGTCCAGATGCGTTGAGTGAAGCTTATACATTCAACGCTCTCAACGACATCAAGTAGTAAGCTGAAAATATGGGTAAGGCAAAAAGCGTTGAGTGAAGCTTATACACTCAACGCTCTCAACGCCATCAGGCAGAAAGCTGAAGAATATGGTTAAGGGAAAAAGCGTTGAGTGAGGGATATACACTCAACGCTCTCAACGCCTAGTAGAATAGAAAATTTCTAAGTCCAGAATCGATGAGTTTACCATTCGTCGAGCTAAGCTTAACTTTCGTCGACCGGAGTTCAGAGTTCGTCGATCTCAGCTTTTACCTATAAGAAGGTCTCAGCTATCAGAATCGTCGACTGGAGTTTAGATTTCGTCGAACTCAGCCTTCACCTGAAGAAAGAACTGGGCTGAGAGAATTCATCGATCTCAGCTTCACTGTTTCATCGAACTGAGCTTGAAGTTCGTCGACCTCAGCCTTTACCTAAAGAAGAACTGTGCAGAGAGAATTCGTCGATCTCAGCTTCACTGTTTCGTCAAGCTGAGCTCAGATTTCGTCGAACTGAGCTTGAAGTTCATCGAACGCAGGATTTCAGAAAAGTTAATTGATTTTGGCTAAGTCCGGAATGATGCTGACTCAGCAAAATCAACGGGCCAACAAAGTTCAGATTCGATGCAAATCGACTTTAACGTCGTCGTCAGTCTACAGTGGATCTCAAGTTAATAAAGTTGAGGTTTTAACCACCGTTAAAACTGGGACGCATGTTGATCATCTCGCCAATATGACGGGATTATAAATAGCAGAAGAGATCGAGATCTACAAATAATTAATTGGATTAATTTTTAATTAACTTTCGAGAACGAGAAGCGAAGTTTGTCGTCTTCATCTGACATTGTTGCTGAAGCCAAGAACCTAAAGTTCAAATCAGAAGGGCTTCTGAGTTAGCTGGTGCAATCAACATCCACTCCAGCAGGTTCAGAGTAGTCCTTTGAGAGAGACAAATCATCCTAGGCGTGCCCTAGCTGAAGTTATCTTCTCGATCCATGCTGAGCCAGAATCTGAAGATCAATTCGCTGGATCAAAGAAGAAGGAAGGGCTGAAATCTGCTCTGTCCAGATTGGGAGATATTCCTGAAGAAGAAGAAGCAGATTCATCTGCTAGTTGATTCCAGAATAAGCCAGACATCATTTCAAGATTGTTGTATCATCTTGTTACTGTGAAGAGTAAGTTAGGGCTGACATCTGTTTGGTCTAGGTAGATAGGCACAGAGAATTTTCTCTGGTGTCTATAATTCATTTTCTTGAATATTTCTGTATAAGATTCATTTTGAATCTGAGTGGCAAGGCTAAGGACTAAGTTGTAAGCCCGTGTTATAAAGGCTGAGATAGGGCAGGAGTTGTCTGAGTTGTAGGTGTGTTGATTCATACTGAGGTAAGGCAGGAGTTGCCTGAGTTGTATGAGTGTGGAGTCACTTTGAGGTAGAGTTCTTGGAAAGAACTTGAGTTGTAGGATCTTGGTGATCTGAGTGGTAGGGCTTGCACCTGAGTTGTAGGAGTCGGTTGAGCTCTGATCTATAAGATCTGAGGATCTGAGAAAGATAGAAGGAAGTTTGGCCAAATCTAGTATACTGCTAGATATACGAAGGGGGAAAGTGTATGTACCCATCAATTGAGGAACCACTATAAATCTCTGGATATTATACTGTATACTGTATTGGTATTGATTCTAATAAGATTGATGTGATGTGATTTTAATCGATAAGTTGCCTAAATTTTTATATTGGATCTATTCACCCCCCTAGGTGATTAGTTATTCTTGAAAGTAAGGGCAAGCAGACCAAGACCTCCTTCTAGAGCCTTGATACCAAAGACTCAGTGAGATGTTTATACCTCCTATATATGGATCTATTTGGTCTTATTACAGTTCATAGTCTATGTAGGAAAGTCTACACCCTTGTGGTTATTGATAACTTTTCCAGATTTGCCTAGGTGTTCTTTCTAAGGAAGAAATCTGAAACCTATGATGTCTTCCAGACATTTGTTAGGAAAATTCAGAATGAAATTAACAGTACTGTGGTCAAAATCAGAAGTGACCATGAGACTGAGTTTCAGTATGAATGCATGATAAGATTCTATGAAGGGCTTGAAATTCATCAAGAGTACTCCTCTCCTAGAACACCCCAACAAAATGATATTGATAAGAGGAAAAACAGAACTCTCATAGAGCTGGTAGAATATTATTAAGTGACACATTTCTCTCAGAATATTTCTGGGCTGAGGCAGTAAACACTACATATTATGTCCTTAACAGAGCTTCCATCACTAAAAGCCACAAGAAGACTCCATATGAGATTCTGAAAGGTAGAAAATCAAACTTATCCTACTTCAGGATTTTTGGTAATAAGTGTTATGTTCTAAACAATGGTAAGTTTTATGTGACTAAGTTTGCTATCAAGTCCCAAGAAGGGATATTTTTTGGGTACAACAACAATAGTAGGGCATATAGGATCTATAACCTGACTACTCAAGTTGTAGTAGAATCAGTACATGTTATCTTTGATGAGTCAAACCTAATTAACTGTGAGCTGCCAAGCACCTCTTCTAGTTCTGCAGGTTTAAAGGATGTGATGGACAAGCTTACCATCAGGGAAATGGATCCAGCAGGACAAGATAAGGAAGAAGATGGGTGTTGTCTAGGGGAGCTCAAGACTCACAAGTTGAGGATGAAGAATAGTCAGCTGAAGACAATGCAGTACAGCCAGCTGAAGACAATGAAGTTCAGTCAGCTGAGAACAATGCAGAATAGCAAGCTGAAGCAAGATTGCCTCCAGCTGAGAGACATCTGTGGGACCATCCAGCACACTAAATCATTGGTGATGCAAGACATGGTGTCCAGACAAGGAGTAAGAGCATCAACACAGCTCTATGTTCAATCTTCCTTTCACAAATAGAGCCCAAGAAGCTTGAAGAGGCTATCAAAGACACTTACTGGATTGGAGTTATGTAGGAAGAGCTGAACCAGTTCAAAAGGTGTAGAGTCTGGAAGCTGGTTCCAAGACCAAAGGGACATAATGTCATAGAAACAAAGTGGATCTACAAGAACAAGCTAGATGAGAATGACATTGTTGTCAAAAATAAGGCCAGATTGGTGGTAAAAGGATATAGGCAAGAAGAAAGAATAGATTTTGACCAGACCTTTGCCCCAGTAACAAGGCTGAAAGCAATACGGTTATTCCTTACTTTTGCTACCTATCAAAGATTCAAAGTCTTTCAGATGGATGTGAAGTCAGCATTCCTGAATGGAGACTTAAAAGAGAAAGTATATGTGGATTAGGCACCAGGTTTTGTAGATCCTCACTTTCCTAATTCTGTTTATAAGCTTAAGAAAGCTCTATATGGGTTGAAGCAAGTGTACAACCCCATATTCGCTGAGCCAGACCAGGAGGCACAAACGGTCAGACAGGCTAGTTAGAGAAGTTCTCGCCCAAGTAGGCAGGAGCGCTTGCGCTAAGCGATAAGCTCCCGCCTCGTATGAGCTCTCGCCCGCAAGACGCCCCGTATTCGTCAAGCCCAGATCGACGAGCGCAGCCAAATCGTCGAACAAAGATCAACGCGCGAACGCTTGCGCCAACACCCAGATCGTCTTAAAGAAGCTCTCGTCTATAGGTAGGCGAGACTGCTTCCGCCGGGCTCTGACAGAAGGCTCTCGGCTCGGAGCTCTCTCCGAGTGGGGGCCAGGGCCTTGGGTAAAATGACAAAATTACCCTCGGGTGAAATTACTCTTATACCCTCAAGAGAACAGCGGGATTCGGCTATTAGCAGATCAACTAGGGGCATTTCAGTAATCTCAGGTCAGCAAGATACTATAAATTGACCCATAAGGGCTCTTTGGAAAGCAGACTGTCATTTTACCTTCCAACTTCCAGTGCTTTCTGAGGAGCTCCTAGCCCAGCTTTTGTCTTTGGAGGAGAAGCTCTCAGAGACCTTCTGGGTGTGTGGTGGGACCTCCCTGCTGAGACTTTGGGTCAGTCTTAGGTCCTTTGAATCCAGTCGAGGGTTGAGGCTTGAGAGAAGTAGGTTTTGGCTGCACCCCCTTTTCTTTGAACTCCCGTTGAGGTCATATTTGGCTTCAACAGTTCTGGTACGGTGAGCATGGACAGCAGCCGATACAAGAAAGCCTTGAGTCTTATCTCATGGCTGGAGGTGAAGGTGAAGGGTCAGGTTCTGGAGGCTCCCACATCCGGGGAGAGGAAGCTACAAAGAGGATGCTGGATGAATTCAGGAGAGAGGTCCTGCAGACGATCAGCTTGGCCTTCTCGGCCAGAAGCGAGTGGGCCACACCTCAGGTTCTGATAGAGGAGGTCCCGCTCCTAGGCGAGAACGCCCCGGGGCAGCACCCGGGGAAGGAGGTCCCGACGGAGGCCGGTGAAAGAGATGTGGCGGCGCGGGAGCTCTTCCCAGGCCAAAGCTAGCGCCCGGGCAAGGAGGTTTTGACGGATCTGGGCGAGAAGGAGGCGGCAGTGCGAGAGCTCTTCCTGGGCACAGTCTCGTGGATCGGGCCAGTCAGTCGAGGCCGCGGGACATACCCTCTCGCCAGGCGGGAGGCGAGAGCCCATTCAGCGAGCTCATCATCTCAGCTCCGGTACCGGAGGGGTTCCGAGAGCCTGACATGTCCTACTACTCGGGGAAGGATGACCATGTACAACACGTGTAGTGGTTTGAAGACGTCATATCGATAAGGCAGATGACGGATGCCTTCAAGTGTCGGCTATTTGCCATCACGCTCAAGGAGAAGGCTCGGGACTGGTTCCACCAGTTGCCAGCAAGATCAATCTACTGTTTTGAGGATCTGCGGAGAAGTTTCCTGTTGAGGTTCTCAACCTCGAAGAAGCGGAAGAAGGAGGCGGAGTGCCTGTTTGCGGTGAAGCAGAAGCTGGATGAGACACTGGGTCACTATGTCGACCGGTTTTAGGAGGAGATCCTCCTGGTCCAGGAGGTCTCAGGGTACGCACTGATGCTAGCCTTTACCCCGGGGCTGAGATCGGGATTCTTTAGCATGTAGTTGAAAAGAGTGCCCCCCCCCTCTCCTTTGAGGAGCTCATGGAGAGGGCGGCAAAGGAGACAGACTTCGAGAGAGCAAACCCGACATTCGCCAGGAAGTTGTCCAGGCTGGCGGAGGACGATGTGAAGGAACCAGTAGCAGGAAGAAAAAAGCAGCCAAGGGAGCAGAGGGAGCAGAGAGAAGAAAGGAGAAGGGAAGAGCCCCGAAGGCATGGGCAGCAACAGGGATGGGGGGTCCGGGAGCCGAACAACCAGTTGGGTTGGAGGCCCCAGGAGGGTCGCCCCCAGGGCCAAGGAGGAGACTATCAGGGAAGAGATAACCTGCGGGAACCGAGGAGGTTCGACCAACCGGCGTCGAGGCAGGAGCCAAGGGGTCGGGTCCCGCCGCCGCAGGAGGCCATGGAAGTGGGCAGAGGAAGAGGAGCGGGGAAAGGAGCTCGAGGAGGAGGAAGAAGAGGAAGAGGAGAAGGAAGAAGGGGTGGGGTGGCGTTGCTCTTTTGTGACTTCCACCAGGAAGAAGATCACGCAACGGCCACCTGCCCAGAGTTTTTGGAAATGAGAGAAGCCCGAGGAGCAGGGAGGCAGGATCCGCCGGTTAGGATCGTTGAAGTGCAGCCGGGTGAGATGGAAGATAGGTGCGAAGATCGGGTAGATGTGGGGACCCGGGGAGGAATCAGGATGATTCACGGAGGAGTAGGGGTTGAGGCAACCCGCAAAGGGAGCCTGCAAACCATGTACCGGAGGGGGGTCGCCTCTACCTCCCAGGCTCCCCCACCGGAGGAAAAAATCACTTTCTCGTCAGCGGACATGTCGGACTACGAAGATCCATTCTGTGACGCCCTGGTGATCCAGACGGCGGTGGAGAATTATACGGTCTCAAGGATACTGGTAGACAACGGGAGCTCTGTAAATGTCATCTTCAAGAAGGCCTTTGATGAGATGAGGGTTGAAGGGAAGAGGGTCTTGGCTTCGGATGGACCGCTGTTCGGGTTCTCCGGAGAGAGGAAAGAGGTAGAAGGAGGAGTAGGGCTGGACGTGAGGTTGGGGGGGGCGTGTCACGAAACTGTAGGTTCGTGATCGTGGACGCCCCGAGCAGCTATAACGCCATCTTTGGGCGCCCCCTCATTGGCGCCTTTCGCTGCGTCCCCTCCTCGTTCCATCAGTGCCTCAAGTTCAACAATGGAGGGGTGCAGGTCAGGGTAAGAGGGGACCCGAAGGTGGCGAGACAATGCTATGTTACGACAATCAACACCATATCATGGATGGCAGAGGCAGAGGAGTTGGAGATGGAGATGGCGGCACACGAAGAGGTTGTCGGAGGAGAGGAGGCAGAGGAGCAGCAGGGAGGAGATGTGCAGGAAGTCCAGGGAGGCGAGGAGCAGGAAAGCCCAGAAGGGGCGATGGAGGTAGAGGAGCAAGAAGTAGGAGCTGAAGGAGAGGCCCAGAGGGGCGCGGAGGGCGAGCAGCAGCAGGAGGGGCCGGAAGAGGCGATGGAGATTGGGGTGGAGGAAGGGGAGGAGCTAGAGTTGGAGGAAGAAGCAAGGGTCGGTTGGGAGCAGTCGCGGCTGGAGTCGGCCGAAGAAGTGGTGGAGATGGAGGTCTTCACCAGCACAGGGCAGGTGCAAAGTGTGCGGGTCAGTGGAGGCTTGAATCCCGAGGACCGGGAGCGGGTACGGGCCTGCATTCAAAGCAACATCGACATCTTCGCTTGGAGAGCGGCAGACATGTCGGGCATCGACGCAGACGTGTCCTGCCACCGCCTGAACTTGGACCCCCGCACTCACCTCATACGCCAGAAAATGAGAGCCATCGCCACCAAGCTGGAGGAGCCCATCCGGGAGGAGGTCAGGAAGCTCTTGGAGGCCGGCTTCATCTCAGAGATCCAGTATCCAGACTGGATCTCGAATGTGGTAATGGTTAAAAAAGGGGGTGGTAAATGGAGAATGTGTATTGACTTTTCATTGTTAAATAAATAATGCCCTAAGGATTGCTACCCCCTGCCTCGGATCGACGCGCTGGTTGATTCAGCCGTCGGTTTTTCTGTCATGAGCTTTTTGGATGCTTTTTCAGGTTATCACCAGATCCGGATGCACCCTCCCGATATCAAGGATGTTTCCTTCATCACAAGGGAAGGATGCTTCAGTTACAGAATGATGCCCTTTGGGTTGAAGAACGCGGGGGCTACTTATCAACGCATGATGGATCGGGTCTTCCAAGATCAGAGGGGGAGGAAGCTGGAGGTTTACGTCGACGACCTAATGATCAAAAGCAAATGCGTGGATTCGCACCTGAAAGATCTGGAAGAGACGTTCGCCACCTTAAGGAGGTTCAAAATGAGGCTGAACCCCTTGAAGTGCGTCTTCGGGGCCAGCCGTGGGAAGTTCCTTGGGCATCTCTTGACTCCGGAAGGGGTGGAGCCCAACCCGGATAAGGTAAAGGCCATCCTGGATTTGGAGTCACCTCGCGACGCCAAGGAGGTCCAGCGCTTGACAGGCAAGCTGGCTGGGCTGAGCATGTTCCTCTCCAGGGCAGGAGACAAGTGTTCTTCATTCTTTAAGGTGCTGCGGGGGAATCAAAGGTTTGAATGGACCGCCGAGTGCGAAGAAGCCTTCCAGGGGCTGAAGAGACAACTCTCCCAGGCCCCTCTACTTTAGAGTCCAAAAGAAGGGGAAGACCTGACTTTATATCTTGGAGTAGGAGCGGAGGCGGTAAGCTCCGTCCTGGTGAGGGAAGAAGGAAAGAAGCAACTGCCCATCTACTACGTCAACCGGATACTGAGGAAAGTAGAGCTCCGTCCTGACAGGCAAGCTGGCTGGTCCGAAGGCTCGCCTGTGGGGGATATGTTTGTTTGGTTTGAGATCGTCATCGGCACCCCGAGCTCGGCTCGACCCCAGGTAGACCCGCTGCGCAGGCTCTCATCTAGCTGGCAGGTCCGAAGGTTCGCCTGTGGGGGATAGGTTTATTTGGTTTGAGATCATCATCGGCACCCCGAGCTCGGCTCGGCCCCAGGTAGACCCGCTGCGCAGGCTCTCATCTAGCTGGCAGGTCCGAAGGCTCGCCTGTGGGGGATAGGTTTGTTTGGTTTGGGATCGTCATCGGCACCCCGAGCTCGGCTCGGCCCCAGGTAGACCCGCTGCGTAGGCTCTCATCTAGCTGGCAGGTTCAAAGGCTCGCCTGCGGGGGATAGGTTTGTTTGGTTTGAGATCGTCATCGGCACCCCGAGCTCGGCTCGGCCCCAGGTAGACCCGCTGCGCAGGCTCTCATCTCGCTGGCAGATCCGAAGGCTCGCCTGTGGGGGATAGGTTTGTTTGGTTTGAGATCGTCATCGGCACCCCGAGCTCGGCTCGGCCACAGGTAGACCCGCTGCGCAGGCTCTCATCTAGCTGGCAGGTCCGAAGGCTCGCATGTGAGGGATATGTTTGTTTGGTTCGAGATCGTCATCGGCACCCCGAGCTCAGCTCGGCCCCAGGTAGACCCGCTGCGCAGGCTCTCATCTAGCTGGCAGGTCCGAAGGCTCGCCTGTGGGGGATAAGTTTGTTTGGTTTGAGATCGTCATCGGTACCCCGAGCTCGGCTCGGCCCCAGGTAGACCCACTGCGCAGGCTCTCATCTAGCTGACAGGTCCGAAGGCTCGCATGTGGGGGATAGGTTTGTTTGGTTTGAGATCGTCATCGGCACCGCGAGCTCGGCTCGGCCCCAGGTAGACCCGCTGTGCAGGCTCTCATCTAGCTGGCAGGTCCGAAGGCTCGCATGTGGGGGATAGGTTTGTTTGGTTTGAGATCGTCATCGGCACCCCGAGCTCGGCTCGGCCCCAGGTAGACCCGCTGCGCAGGCTCTCATCTAGCTAGCAGGTCCGAAGGCTCGCCTGTGGGGGGTAGGTTTGTTTGGTTTGAGATTATCATCAGTACCCCGAGATCGGCTCGGCCCCAGGTAGTCCCGCTGCGCAGGCACTCATCTAGCTGACAGGTCCGAAGGCTCGCCTGTGGGGGATAGGTTTGGCTTGGGCAAGGCAAGAAACGCACCCGGAATGCGAAATGGAAAGAGGTGGAGAGGTCTCGGGGCGAGAACTAATCTCGGCAGGGATACCCCCGTCAAGGAGGTCTCGCGGAAGGAGGCTTTCAGCAAGAAGGCCTCTAATAATATTGTTGACAGAGAAGCGAAAGCGTTATGCGACAGCCGTGAACGGTTCGCGTAACCTGAAGGGGGACGACCCCGTCTTAGGGGTTCGTGAGCCATGTTCCCGGCAGATAGTTTGCGTCAGGTTCCCGCCTATTCATCGCTAAGGGAGACTACCCTAGGGAGGCCAGGGGCCTCGGCGGAAGCGTACGTAAGGAACACTCGGCCACAGCAATTACATCAAGCACATTCACAATAACAGGATGAGACATTTACAATAAAACGTTTGCAATATATACTATATAAGTACAAGCTTAGAGCGTCTCACTCTTTACATTAAGGCGAAAAGAAAAGAAAAAGGGGCCCCTCAAGGAGACAAGTTGTACCCCTCAGAGCTCCTGCTTGAGTTCTCGCTGGAGCTTTCGCCGTAGCTTTCCCCGGAGGTCTCGCCACCCGCAGCAGGGGATTTCGGGACATCCGAGGGCGGGGTATCAGGCGCGCCCGGGGGCTTCGGTACAGGCTCGAAGAGCCAGGGAACGAGCTGTGGAGCTGTAATGATCTTGCCCCTCCCGTCCAAACATCTGACATCTCGCAGCGTCTCCAAGGTCAGCTTGAAGGTAGCTTGCGTGTTGGCCTGGAGTAGCTTGTCGATATCATAGACAGAGTAGTGGCGGCTCTTCAGTCTCTCATCCAGCGGGGGGGGGGGGGGGGGGGGGGGGGGGGGGGGCGCATTCGCCTCCAGACGCGCAATCTGCTCCCTCAGCAGGACGTTCTCATATCGCACCTGGGACAGCTCCTCGAGAAGCGCGGCTTGGGCGGAATCCTGAACAGCGAGAGGTTAGCATCAAAGGGAAAAGAGTTAAAGCGGCGAGAGCCAGCGCTGTGAAAGATCTCACTTACCCCTTCCGCCTGGCGCGAAGATAGCAGTTGCTAGGCCTCTGCCAGCTCCTTTGCCAAAGTGGCCACCTGAGCCACCGCGTCGTCCCTGGTCTTGAACATGTCCTGGAAATTGCGGTTTATGGTGATGCTCCGGCGAGCACACATGTGCGCAAGCTCCAGCCCGCGCATCAGGGCGCGAGTGGAATCATAGGCCAGCAGCCGGGTGGTCATCCTGTCGTAGACGCTGGCGTCCTCCCAGCTGTAGAGGCAGTAACCTAAGGCGAAAGCCTCGCTGGTAACCTCGTCTCGCTCTGCTCAGCTAGGCAGGAGGGACGAGATCAAGACCCTGTTGACGTCGGGGTCCCATTGTAGCAGCGGCTTGTTCTCCGCGTCCAGGCACTTCATGCCGAGACCAAAGTTGTGGTGGCCCCGCGGCACCTCTCCAGATAGAGGCTGGCCGGAGGTCTCGGCGGCGGCTCGCTCACCCTCTGCTACACCAGAGGCCGGAGGGTTCTCGGCAGGGGCCTCAGCGCCATCCCTGGTAACTGCAATCTCGCTGACTACATGCAAGATCTCCTCAAAGGAGCGGCCTGCAGCGAGAGGTTGGGAGAGCGGCACCATAACGGCTTTGCCCTTCTCGGTATCAG
This sequence comes from Platanthera guangdongensis, assembly GCA_039583875.1. Taxonomy (NCBI): domain Eukaryota; kingdom Viridiplantae; phylum Streptophyta; class Magnoliopsida; order Asparagales; family Orchidaceae; genus Platanthera; species Platanthera guangdongensis. The sequence continues at coordinate 217,680,666 of CM077163.1, read as the reverse complement.
TTGTCTTGGGCCTCTTGATCGGTTGAGGCGGAGGGGCGCCGGGCTTTCGCTTCCCGGCACCGGTTGAAGGAGGCGGGGGCGGCTCGTTCCGGCAAGCTTGTGTCGCGGCCTTCACAAGAGCCAGCGGGTCTTTCGGAGGTTGGCTCCCGCCAGCGCGAGCCTCGTCAAAAGGTTGGCGTAGGGGGATCTCGCGTTCTCCTACGAAAGTGACAAACACTCAGTTCAAACGTCGAAAAAGGGGAATAACGAGACAAAGGTGAGACCTTACCTTCGCCCGGGAGTACGGGGAGGAGTGAATCAACGTCTTATTGGAGGAAGAGGACGTCGAAGTCCTTGGTTCCGAAGAACTCAAGGAGGGCGCTCTCGCGCGAGCCCAAGGAGGGGGGATTGTAGGCGGCATCCTCATATTGGATGGGCGCGAGAGGCACGTTCCCGAAGTCGCCGGAAACGAAGATGAACCTCTCGCCCCAGTGGTGGTGCTTGTTGGCGAGACCGATCGTCTTGAGCAGTTGTCCTGAGAAGAAGACCACCCCTCCTTTGGCGCGGAAGGTGAACAGCTTGCGGAAGATTGGCAGGCTGAACTCGATCCTCTCGGATCGCATGTAGCATATGAAAGCCACGAGAATCGCAACCGAGTTTGGATTCAGTTGCGCGGGAACCACTCCGTAATACCGGAGGGCCTGGCGCATCTCGGGCCACAGGGGGAGGCGGAAGCCCACCTCGAAGTGCTCAAGGGGGATGACGAGCTCCCCCTCCCCCGCGGTGTTTACCTTATCATGGTTGTCTGGGTTCCGCGCGGTGAAGCCGGCGGGAACGTAGCTAGTCTGGGTTAGGTTGAACTCGTCCACGGTGAGGGTGCAGGATGGGAAAAGGTGCTTCTGGAAAGCTTCCGCACAGTTGGAACGTCCCTCGCTTCCGCCCGGCATCGTGATGAAGAATTTGCAGGCGAGATCCTTAAGAGGGAGGCGAGAGCAAGAACCGTGCGAGAACGGAAGGAGAAGGCGAAAACAAGCGAGAGCTTTTGAGAGACCGCGAAAGCGACAGGAGAGGAGAGAGATTCGGATCGGAGAAATGAATGTGGTAGGTGAGCCCCTCTATTTATAGGAAACCGTGATCATCATGATTTTACAGAAAAGGCGGCGGGGGTACAACCGTCATGACCTGAGGCGACGGAGCTTCATTTTCCCGCCCAAATTTGACTGACTGACAGGTGATTGGCGCGAGTCTTGTGAGATGGAGTTCGACAAACAACGGGAGCAGGCTTGCTCTCGCGGAGCGAGAAAGCTAAGTAAGGAGTAATAATAATAACCGCACACAACAGATCAGATTGCTCTCGCCAAGCGAGAACTAAACAGAGTGATAATAATAGCGTAAATAATTGTTATTCTCGCCAAGCGAGAGCTGAATAAGAGAGTAAGCAACATCAGTTAGACATAAATTAAGCGGGGTACATCTGAGAAGGGGAAGGCCTGGGGAAGAGAAGGGGAGGTCTCGCGATTCAATAAGGCTCCCACCGCCATCGTCCTTGCTCCCGCAGCTTGGTCCTGGGTGGCGCCTGCGAGTTGAAGTAGGACGACAGAACAGTGCATCATAGGTTGACCCGGCGAGACAGGTCCCGGATCCGCGCGATGCACCTTTCAGGAGAAGATCCGGCGGTAGGCCCTCCTGGCCGATCCATCTCGCCGATGAGATAGTCCCTCTCCAGAGTCTCCAGCCTCCTCTCCACTGATTGGCGAAACTCTTTCGCCGCGAGGTCACGGGCCCGTTCCCGCCGGATAAGCTTCGATAGGACGGCGACAACCTTCTTCCCCCGTCTTTTAGCGCTCCCGGCACTGGTCAAGATCTCCTCCATCTCATCAGAGGAAGGGAAGGGGGAGCTCTCGCCATCTTCCCCCTCTCTGTCTTCTTCTTCTTCTTCTTCTTCTTCCTCTGCATCAGCTCCAGACCGCGAGCCCAGATCCCCTGATAAGAATTCCAGTTAAGACGAGAACTAAAGGATAATCGTGATAAACGTACCGACTACCTGTAGCATGGCGAGGACCCCCGATCGATGGCAGGCGAGAAGGCCCAGCCCCCCCCAGTTCCAAAGAGTAGATGGATCAGCTTTCCTTTTCCTGGGAGGTAGATTTTGCGAGTGGTAATTCCGGCTGGGCCGGAAGCGGGGGGGGGGGGTCTCCTCTCCCGCAGGATGGCTGGCATCCAATGGAGGCGCGGAAGATTCGACAGTCTTTCCTCCCGCCGGTAGGGAGGAATCACCCGCGAGGGCAGGCTGATTTGCAGCCCTTGCCTTGTTCTCCCGGGTAGCGAGACCCGGCTGGGCGGAAGCGGGAGCTGCGGAAAGACAGTTCAGCGACCTAAGATTTGAGTTAAGAGCAAGAGTGGTAAAGTTACCTGCAGTTCTCAAGTCAGGCGGAGGAGCCGCCTCCGTGACCTGCGGTTGGCCCTCAAGGGGGCGAGATGATGGGTCCAGGGGTTCCCACGGAGACTCAACAGCGTCGGGAACCGTCTCCTGCGAAAAATATCGCGTCAGATACAGGATACTGGTGTTTTCAATGGTAGGCGAATCAGACATACCTTCTGCGGAAAGGGATCGTCCGCACGGCTTGGGGTCGGGGTAGGCGGGCTCCTGTTCTCGCGGGGCAGGTCTCGCTGAACCGCCTTCGCCTTCTTCTTTTTCTTCTTATGCTGAGAAGGCTCAGCGACTGACGACTGTCTCGCCAACCATGGGGCAACCAGGGCGCTGTTAGCCTTGGCTCGCGCCTGCGCCGCATTGATGCAGTCCTGAAGATCCTGCGGGAGCGGTTTATCGGCTCGCTTGGAAGGCATTGCGTGAGGAGGCGAGAACTCAGGCGAGGAAGGATAGTTCAAGGGGAGAATTATGACCGTCTATCAGCACATATATTTATAGGCATGGTACTGCCCACCAAAAGATTCCCTGACGTTGACACGTGCTCAGCGAATATTTATGGGTTGTACGTGTCTTTTCGAGCGCAGAGCTAGCTCAAAAAAGCGGGGATTGTGTACAACCCCATATTCGCTGAGCCAGACCAGGAGGCACAAACGGTCAGACAGACTAGCCAGAGAAGTTCTCGCCCAAGTAGGCGGGAGCGCTTGCGCTAAGCGATAAGCTCCCGCCTCGTATGAGCTCTCGCCCGCAAGACACCCCGTATTCGTCGAGCCCAGATCGACGAGCACAGCCAAATCGTCGAATGAAGATCAACGCGCGAATGCTTGCGCCAGCACCCAGATCGTCTTAAAGAAGCTCTCGCCTATAGGTAGGTGAGACCGCTTCCGCCGGGCTCTGACAAAAGGCTCTCGGCTCGGAGCTCTCGCCGAGTGGGGGCCAGGGCCTTGGGTGAAATGACTAAATTACCCTCGGGTGAAATTACTCTTATACCCTCAAGAGAACAGCGGGATTCAGCTATTGGCAGATCAACTAGGAGCATTTCAGTAATCTCAGGTCAGCAAGATGCTATAAATTGACCCATAAGGGCTCTTTGGAAAGCAGACTGTCATTTTACCTTCCAACTTCCAGTGCTTTCTGAGGAGCTTCTACCCCAGCTTTTGGCTTTGGATGGGAAGCTCTCAGAGACCTTCCGGGTGTGTGGTGGGACCTCCCTGCTGAGGCTTTGGGTCAGTCTTAGGTCCTTTGAATCCAGTCGAGGGTTGAGGCTTGAGAGAAGTAGGTTTTGGCTGCACCCCCTGTTGGGTACATTGGTTCTAATGTACCTGATTTGAAGAAGCCTCACCCTACTCAATGATATACATCAAAATGTATTTGATGTATTTTTGAGTTTACTTATGCAGGTTAAGTATTTGCAGGAAATATGAAAAAGTTTCTAAGTCCATGTGTCGACACCCAGAGGGAAAGTGTCGACACTTAAGAAGACTTGTGTCGACACCCAGGCAAGCAGTGTCGACACTTGGAGTACTTGTGTTGACACCAGGGATGCAGAGTCGACACCAGACAGAAAGTGTCGACACAAGGAGCTGTGTCGACACTCAATGAAGAAAAGTCCAGTGAATCAGTGTCGACACTTAGCAGTTGTGTCGACACCCAGAAGAACTGTGTCTACATCAGAAAGTGTCGACACTTGGAGGCTGTGTCAACACTCAGCAAAAGTCAGCAGAGTCTAAGTATAAGTGTCGATATAATAAAGAATGTGTCGACACTCAGCAGAAGACTCAACACTTGAAGAAAGTGTCGACACAAGAAAGAATGTGTCGACACTCAGCAGAAGACTCAACACTTGAAGAAAGTGTCGACACAAGGAGCTGTGTCGACACTTAGCAAAGTTCAACAAAATTCTAAGTACAAGTGTCGACACTAAGGAGATGTGTCGACACTCAGCCAGAGTCTCAACAGAAGAAGAATGTGTCGACACATGGAGCAGTGTCGACACTCAGCAAGTATCAACACAGAAGGCATGTGTCGACACCAAGAAGATGTGTCGACACTGAACAAGTTCAACACATGAAGATGTGTCGACAGAAAGGTGTTGTGTCGACACTTACAGGAATTCAACTAAGTGCTAAAGTACAAGGACTTGTGTCGACACACATTATCAGTGTCGACACATGAAGAAGAAGCTGTGTCGAGAAGTGAATTCTACAACACAAGGAGTTGTGTCGACACCTTGAAGGCTAGTGTCGACACCTAGTCAACTTGTGTCGACACTTGGTCTATAAGTGTCGACACTTAAAGACAGACAGTCTCGACACCTTCAGACAGTTACAGAATTTTCAAGAACTGACTGGATGACTTGATAGCTGTCATTCCAGCCGGTCTACTGCACCTGTCAGAGTTGTCAAAAATCAGTTATGAACCGGACCAGCCGGTTACCATGAAGAAGGCCTATATATAGGCTTATACTGTCTACAGAAGAAGTTGTTCAAGTGATAATTCACAAGAGAAACACATAAGAAGATCTAGCTATTCGTTGAAGAATCAAGTGAAGATCTAAGTAGTTGGAGAGAGAGAGCTCCATCCAAGAAGACAGTCGTTGGAACCAGGCTGAGAAGAAGGGTTCAGATTTTGTTTTGAATCTTAAGTAGCAGAGATCAAGGATCAACTGCAGAGGAGATCAATCTTATTATGTTCTACATTCAAGAAGCTTTGAAGAAAGCCAAGTCAGGTTGATCTCAGCTGAGTTCTTCCAAGAACTCATCAAGAAACTCACAACTCTTCTCTCTTGTCTCTGAGTTGTAGGGTTTATATTTTGTATTCATATTATCTTGTAGGATCCTTAGGGATCTGAGTTTGTAAGCCTATAATTATAAAGGCTGAGTGGTAGTGCTTGTGTGCCTGAGTGTAGGAGATTTGTATCTCTGAGTGTAAGCCTGTTGTGGCTGAGTGTAGGCCTGCTGTGGCTGAGTGTAGGCTTTGTGAAAAAGCTGAGTGTAGGTCTTTGAAGAAGACTGAGTTGTAGGGCCTTGGGCCTGAGCTGTAGGAACCTGTTTTGGGGTTCTGAGTGTAAGATCTGAGGATCTGAGATAGTGGAGGAGTTTGGCCGAATCTAGTACACTACTAGATAGGTGAAGGGGGAAAGTGGATGTACCCAAACCTTGGGGAACCACTATAAACCTGGGTGTTCACTGTGTGTATGTGTTTTGCTGTGATAGCTGATAGATTGCTGTGCACAAGTAGTTATAATTCTGTGTTATAATCTGAATTCTGCCTAAAAAGTTAAAAAGATTTAAGTCACCTATTCACCCCCCCTCTATGTGATTAGGTACAATATCTTTCAAGTGGTATCAAAGCGAGGTTTCTCAAAAAGGGACATAACTGTCTGAGTAGATCCTGTTGGCAGATTCAGTCTAAGTAAAATTGCAGAATCAAGAAAATCAATAACCATGGGTTCCACTGAGAATCATAAGGAATTGAGATCCATGAAGCTACCCATTTGTAGAAAAGAAATATTTGGCATTTGGAAGGAAAGGGTGAGACTATTTATGGAAGCCTCAGACCCTAGAATATATATCACAGTTAAAGAAGGGACATATGTGCCTATGAAGGTTTCAGTCTTAGATGCAAATTAGAGAACACCTAAGGATTTTTTCTGAAATGACAAATGATGAAATAATTCTAGCCACAATGGACAAGAGGGCTCAGAATATCATTGTGAGTGCTATAGATGATGCTACCATTCAGAATTTGATACACTGTAAGACATCTAAGGAGATGTGGGATACTCTTATTGTGTACATGGAGGGTTCTGAAGAAGTGAGGCAGGACAGAAAGTCCTTATTAAACCAGGAATATGAAAGTTTCAGGCAAGGCAAGACTGATAGCATAACTGAATGCTATAAGAAGTTCTATAGGATTGTGAATGAGCTAATATCCTATGGCAGAGAATTCAGTAATTATGAGTTAAATGATAAGTTCTTAAGGTCCCTTACAAAAGATTGGGACACCAAGATCTGTGTCATAAGGGAAATGACAAAGTTAGCAGAAATTCCTCCTCCAACTTTGTTTGGAAAATTGCTATCCTATGAAATGCAATTGATTGTGAGGAAAGAAGAGGAGAAGACTACAAGAAGTGAACATAAGGAAAGGACAGTGACATTTAAAACAGAAGCCCACAGAAAATACAGAAGTAAGTCACCAACTCCACCTCCTAAAGTAGCTGAGACTGAGTCAGATGAGTCAGCAAGTAGAAATTCTGAGAGCAGTGAAAGTGATGAGGACTTTGCAGCCTTCACAAGATACTTTCAGAAGTTCTTAAAGAAGAAACAGTGGAAGACAAAGCCATCTACTTCACAGGGTAAAAAAGACTATTATCAGAACAAAAAGTCATCAAAGAAAGACAGGAAAAAGACCAAGTCTAGCAAAGCAACTCTATCAAAAATTGTTTGTTATTGCTGTAATAGACAAGGACATGTTATTGCAGACTGTCCAGAGAAAAGAAAGGAGTCTAATGATAAGAAAAAGACTCAATTCAAGGGCAAGAAGGAAAAATCTTTTGTTGCCAAAAAGGATAAGAGCCTGTCAGACATATTTTCATCAGAAACTGAGTCAGATGCTGAAGCATACATAGGACTGTTTGCTGAGGAAGAAGAAGAAGAGTTCATCCAGATCATGAACTCTATATATGAACAAGAGGACAGTTAGTGCCAATGACTGATGGCATTGACAGAAAGTGACAAAACCTAGGAATAGCCTGAACCTAGTAAGGTACAATATTGTTCTTTAAGTTCAATTTCTTGTGCTAGTTCAGAATCAGATTCACCATCATCAAGTGATGAGAGTGCATCTGAGTCTGAAGAGGATATTCATCAATTGATAGATGAATATAAAGTTCTGTTGCAAGCTTTTAAGAAGAGCAAGTCCCTAGCCAAGAGTCAGGCTAAGGAAATTACTAGTCTCAAAGTTGCTGCAACTGATTTTGAGAAGATGATTGATCAAAAGCTAAATGAAATAGCCAGACTAAAGCACATAACTGTGATTCAGATGGGGACTATATCATTTAAGAATGATCAAATCAAAAGTCTGGAGATTAATCTTCAGAAGGAGAGAGATTTAGTTGCTAGGTTTTCTAAACCAAAGTCTGTTCTATCCTTAATTGATGAATTTGTTCATCAAAAAGGTAAAGCTAGACTGGGGTTTTCTAAACCTACTAGGACTGTCAAGTCCAAGTCCAAGGGCAAAGCCCTAGCTCTCAACAAGCCAGCTGTAGATAAAATAGCTAAGAATGTACCTAAGCAAAGGTACAATAAGTTTGAGTGTTGGTGCTGTGGCAAGGTAGGTCACTTTGACATGGACTGTTGGCACAATGCAAGTGCCAAAGTGAGTAGCAAACTGCCTGTTGGAAGACCTGCAGGTAGCTTTGTTAGGAAGCAAACTAACCAGTACCAAGGACCCAAGAATTCTTTGGGTTCTAAGGTTCACTAATCTGTTTTGCAGGTAAGTCCAAGTGGTCATGCCCCAATATGGTACTTGGACAATGGATGTTCCAGACACATGACTGGAACAAGGGGATTGCTAAAGGACTACACACCTATCAAGGATGGTCTAAAAGTCACCTTTGGTGGTTCTGAAAAAGGAATCATCAAGAGTTTTGGTAACATTTCTAGCTCTCATATAACTATTACTCAAGTGGCCTATGTTAAAGGTTTGAAACATAACCTTATTAGTATAAGTCAATTGAGTGATTTAGGATATGACATCTCATTTGTCAAAGATGGGTGTCATATCAGGAGGTCAAATGATCAAGAGATCATTTTGACAGGTTATAGAAAGAGGAATGTCTATTGCCTAGACATTATGGTTGAGAACAATGGTTCTCCAGTGTGTCTTGTAGCTGATGAGAAAGTCTCTCATTGTGTCAAATGACACAAGAGGATAGCCCATCTCAACTACAAGACAATTAGCCAACTTTTTAGCAAAGAGTTAGTGAGGAATGGTTCTCAAGTTAAGTGTATTAAAGATGGAATATGCTCAGCTTGTCAAAAGGGCAAGCAGACAAGATCCACATTTAGTAGCATTGAAAACAAAGATGCTGTGAGGTGTTTATACCTCTTGCATATGGATCTCTTTGGTCCTATGCCAGTTCACAGCCTAGGTAGGAAGGTCTATACCTTTGTGGTTATAGATGATTACTCAAGGTTTTCCTGGGTGTTCTTCCTTAGACAGAAATCTGAAACACCTAGTATCTTCTATAGCTTTGTCAAACAGATTCAGAATGAACTAGACAGTACAGTGGTCAAGATAAGAAGTGACCATGGTACTGAATTTCAGTCTGATAGTATGACAAAACTATGTGAAGAATTTGGGATATTTCATGAGTTTTCTTCACCAAGAACACCTCAGCAAAATGGCATTGCTGAGAGGAAAAATAGAACCTTAATTGAGGCTGGTAGGACCCTATTAAGTGACACATCTCTTCCAGAATATTATTGGGCTGAGGCAGTAAATACTGCATGTCATGTAATTAATAGGGCTACCATTACTAAAAGCCACAACAAGACCCCCTATGAGATTGTGAAAGGCAGAAAACTAAACCTATCCTATTTCAGGATCTTTGGTTGTAAGTGCTTTATACTTAACAATGGAAAGTCTTACTTGAATAAGTTTGCTGCCAAATCCCAAGAGGGAATTTTTGTTGGGTACAGCAACAACAATAAGGCTTATAGAGTCTACAACTTATCTACACAAGTTGTAGAAGAGTCTGTACATGTAGTATTTGATGAAACTAGACTTATTAATAATGAGTTGTCTAGTAGTATATGCAGCTCCACAGGTATAACTAAGAAGATGGACAAGCTCACTATAGAAGAAGATCCTACTGCAAGACAGCTAGTAGAAGATAGTGGCTGCTGTCCAGGGAGAGTACTACATGTACCTAATGAAGAAGAAGTCCAAGGAGTGCAGCAAGATGAAGAAACTGAAGAAGTTCAACCTGAAGCCAGGATGCCTCCAGCTAATAGGCATCTTAGAGATCATCCAGCAGATCAAATCATTGGTGATCTAAGACAAGGGGTACAAACAAGGAGTAGAAATCTGAGTGCAGCACTCTACTCCAGTTTTCTATCCCAAGTAGTGCCAAAGAAGTTTGAAGAAGCCATCCTAGACCCTCATTGGATTGAGGCAATGCAAGAAGAGCTGAATCAGTTCAAGAGATGCAAAGTCTGGGAGCTTGTTCCTAAACCAAAAGAGCACAACATAATTGGGACCAAGTGGATCTTTAGGAACAAGATGGATGAACATGGAGTAATTGTCAAGAACAAAGCTAGATTGGTTGCTAAAGGATATAGGCAGGAAGAAGGTATTGACTTTGATCAAACCTTTGCTCCAGTGGCCAGACTGGAAGCCATAATGATGTTCCTGGCCTATGCAACCTTTCAAGGATTTAAAGTTTACCAAATGGATGTTAAGTCAGCCTTTTTGAATGGTAATCTAAAGGAGGAAGTATATGTGGAACAGCCATCAGGTTTTGTTAATTCAACTCAACTTAATCATGTCTATAGACTTAGGAAAGCATTGTATGGGTTAAAACAAGCCCCTAGGGCTTGGTATAAAACCCTGTCTAGTTTCCTCATTGAGAATAAATTCACAAGGGGGAAAATAGACAAGACTCTATTCCTTAGGGAATTCAGAGGCAAAATAATACTAGTCCAAATATATGTAGATGACATAATATTTGGGTCTACTGAAAGTAGTCTTTGCAAAAAGTTTGCAAAACTAATGCAAGGACAATTTGAGATGAGTAGTATGGGGGAACTTAAGTTCTTCTTGGGTCTCCAAGTTAGACAGACTGAGAATGGATTATCCATATGCCAGTCTAAGTTCACCCTAGAACTTATAAAGAAGTATGATATGAATTCATCCAGTACCATGAAGACTCCTATGGGGTCAAGTATGTCACTTAGCAAAGATGATGCAGGGAAACCTGTAGATGAGACTTTGTATAGAGGGATAGTTGACTCCCTACTCTATTTGACTGCAAGTAGACCAGATATCATGTATGCTACATGTGTCTGTGATAGGTACCAAGCATGCCCTAAAGAGTCTCATTTGACAGCAGTCAAAAGGATACTGAGATGTCTAAAGGACACTCCTTATCTAGGCCTTTGGTACCCTAAGAATGGAGACTTTGATCTAACAGGTTATTCAGATGCAGACTTTGCAGGATGCAAAGAAGACAGAAAAAGTACAACTGGAACCTGTCAATTCCTAGGTGGTAGACTGATTTCATGGAGTAGCAAGAAGCAAACAAGTGTGGCTATCTCCACTGCAGAATCAGAATATGTGGCTGCTGGAAGTTGCTGTGCTCAACTTCTATGGATACAACATCTGCTTGAGGACTATGGAATTTAGGTAAGTAGAACTCCACTATTTTGTGATTCTACTAGTGTTATATCAATTACAAACAATCATGTTTACCATAGTAGAACTAAACATATTGAAATAAAATATCATTTTCTTAGGGAGCATGTAGAGAAAGAAGATATTTTACTGGAATATGTTAAAACAGATAATCAACTAGCTGATATGTATACTAAGCCCCCAGAAGAAACAAAGTTCAATATGTTTAAAATTGAACTAGGTATGATAAACTTAGAATAAGTTTATAGAAATGGCTAAGTAAAATAGTGTCGACACACAGAGTTGTCTGTGTCGAGACAGAAAATTGGTGTCGACACTTCAGTGAAAAGGTGTCGACACATCTAGGAAGTTGGTGTCGACACTTCAGAAAATTAGTATCGACACATGATAAGTAGGTGTCAACACATCAAAGGTGGTGTCGACACGTAGTCTTTACTCAGAATTAGTGAAGTAAAGTCTCGACTATGTGTCGAGCTGAGTGGTGTCGACATATAAACAAGTGTCGACACATATATTCTGTTGACTAAACTTGTGTCGACACATAGGTGTCGAGACATTATAAGTCAGTGTCGACACTTATCCTCAGTGTCGACACAATTTGAGTTAGTTAACCCGCCCATTCATCTTCAATCCTAGAAAGGTATAAATAGGATTTTGCCATTGTCTGTCGACACGCTCACTAACGTTTCGAGACCAAACTTGTGTGTCTACACCTCTCTTCTCTCCAGTCAAATTCTTCAAACCCTAATGACGCCAAAGCTCGAGGAGAACGTCAATGAAGGCTATGAACTGGTGCGGCATGCGTTTGACGATGCAGAACAAGAGATCAAGGATGTGGTAACCCTAGTCGCAAACTCATGGTTAGAATTTCTTGTTTCAGAGCCGACTAAGATCTGGAAGAAAGAAGTCTTGGAATTTCTAAATGGAGCAACCCTAGACGAATCTGGATTCAAGATCAAGTCAAGGGTACATGGAGAAAAGGTGAAGGTCTCACCTAAAAGTTTGACAAAGGTCCTGAATCTACCAAGGACAAAAGAAGAGGATGAAGTTACTGCTTCTAAAACCAGAGATGCATTAACATGGTGTGGCCTGGATTGAAAGATGAAAATTGGTTCTGTATTCAATAGGAAAGGCATGAACAGCCAGGGAAAATTTCTATCTGAAATTGTTGGAAAAGTGATCTTGAGTAAGCCTGGAGGGCATGACAGGGTCTCAGCCCATATGTTTAATCTTATGACAAGGATAATCTTCACAGTGAACACAGATTGGTCTGTTGTTTTCTTTGAGAAGATTAAGGAGAGTCTGAAGAAATCCAATTTGGGTAGAATTCTCAGTCTTTACTTGGCTGGTAGTATACCAGAAGTAATGAGTCAAGCTGCTGGAACTAAGATCAATCATATGAGAAAGATGGACATGAGGATATTCTCTAGGTGGGACAGAGTTTTAACCAAGGAATTGCCCACACCAGAGAAAATAACTCCCCAAAAGAAGAAGAAGAAGCCTGCCCCAGTGGCTCAGGATTCCTCTAGCAGCTCTGGTAGTGAAGAGCAAGTTGTCTTTACTCCTGATGAGGATGTAGAAGGAAATGATGAGAAGTCTCCAGCTCAACAAGATGCTGCAGAGAGGTAGGGGGAGCTACCTCCAACTAGCCCCATACACCAGGATCAAATCCAGGGGGAGCCTCTAGTGGTGGAAGAGCCAACTCCTCTTGAAAGTGAAAGAGCCACCCACATCATCCTTGAGGTAATCACTGAGATTAATGCATTAGATTTTCCTATAGAGGATATTGATTTGTCTGATTCCTTATCTGATGTTTATCAGCAATCTCAGATTGATAGTCAACCCCCAGATGTTGTCATGAAGGACACATCTGTTACAGCTCAAGTTGTATCTGATCAAGTTGCTGATGAGCCAAGAGAATCTCCATCACTTCCTCAACAAGAATTTACCATGGAAGATCTATTCCTTAATCTGGATCAAGAAGACCTTGAGAAAGAAAGTGCTGCTGCTGAGGGGGAGAAGTCTCAAGTTGAGGGGGAGCCAGTGAAAATTCTAGAAAGGCAAGAACCTGAGAAGCCCAAGGAAGTTGAGGAGCTACCTAAGGAGAGGGTAGAAATTGCAAGTACATCAGCTTCTGAAGATGAGGAGGCAGCAAGAGCTAAGAAAAGGAAGTTTCAAGTATTTAAAAGAAGAAGCCAGAATTATAAGAAAGCTCTGCAAACTATAGCACCACGGCCTGCACTACAGCCAGCACCAACTGTAGATTACAGTGCTTTGATGGTTGCTATGCAAATCAAGCTTGATGAGCACAGGAAAGCTATAGAAACATATGTGGATGAGGGGCATAAGTCTCTACAATTTGATCTAGCCCAGGATATAAAGTCTATAAGATTTGAAATGAATCTCAATAAAAAGGAGATGACTGACTGCTTCCACAAGGGAGGGAATGCAGTGGTGTACTTGGCTACCCATCAAGAGAAAATAAAAGCTCAAGTAGATGACATTGCACTGAAGCAAGGGTATATTCTTGAGAACCAGATCAGAATGAATGACAATTTGACTGCTTCACACAATGCAATTGTCACTGAGATGAAGAACATAGCTACTGGACTGACTACTTCTAATGCTACTGCTAAGGCAGAGTTTGATAAAGCATTGCAAAAAAGTTTAACTGATGTTACTTCTGCAATTCAAGACTCTCAGAAGTTGATAACTGAAAAACTCCAAAGGTTGAAACCTTTCTTTAAAGATGGAGTCAACTATTTGGATAACCAAGTCAGATTTCAAAAGGATGATCTAAGAGATCACATGGAAAGAGAAGTCATAAAGGGGGAGAGGGTGTTAGTCAAAGCCAGCTCTGATCATGCTAAGTGGATTTCTAATTCTATCAGAGCTACTCTTGGTTATCCTCCTTTATGTGATGATGACAATGTAGCAGAATCTGGGATACATCTTGCATATCTAGGAGGGGAGCAACCTGAAGTGGCTCAAGTAATCTACCTGTACAACCCCGTATTCGCGAATAGTGGACCCTAAACAAGGCATGCACGTTTTTAAGCTTTTTGGGAATTTTGCACTCCGAGTGGCCAATTTTGGGTGAACATGTATAACATACTTGTAGGAGGAGAAAATATTTCTCCCCCCCAAGGCACTCTTGAGAAGTCGGTCAAGCCATCCAGGCCGCCGAGCTGATCCCAGGCCGCCGAGCTCACCCCAGGCCGCCGAGCTCACCCCAGGCCGCCGAGCTCCCCCAGGCCGCCGAGCTCCCCCCAGGCCGCCGAGCTCCCCCCAGGCCGCCGAGCTCACCCCAGGCCTCCGAGCTTACCCCAGGACGCCGAGCTTACCCCAGGCCGCCGAGCTCCCCCAGGCCCCCGAGCTCCCCCAGGCCGCCGAGCTCACCCCAGGCCGCCGAGCTCACCCCAGGCCGCCGAGCTCACCCCAGGCCGCCGAGCTCACCCCAGGCCGCCGAGCTCACCCCAGGCCGCCGAGCTCACCCCAGGCCGCCGAGCTCTCCCCAGGCCGCTGAGCTCACCCCAGGCTGCCGAGCTCCCCCGGGCTACCGAGCTCACCCCAGGCCGCCGAGCTCACCCAGTCCGCCGAGCTCACCCAGCCCCAGGCCGCCGAGCTCACCCCAGGCCGCCGAGCTCACCCAGGCCCCCGAGCTCCCCCAGGCCGCCGAGCTCACCCCAGGCCGCCGAGCTCACCCCATGGCCGCCGAGCTCACCCCAGGCCGCCGAGCTCACCCCAGGCCGCCGAGCTCACCTCAGGCCGCCGAGCTCACCCCAGGCCGCCGAGCTCACCCCAGGCTGCCGAGCTCTCCCCAAGCCGCCGAGCTCATCCCAGGCCGCTGAGCTCACCCCAGGCTGCCGAGCTCCCCCACGCCGCCAAGCTCACCCCAGGCCGCCGAGCTCACACAGTCTGTCCGAGATCACGCAGCCCCAGGTCCGCCGAGCTACCCAACCCCAGGCCGCCGAGCTCACCCCAGGCCGCCGAGCTCACCCCAGGCCGCCGAGCTCCCCCCAGGCCGCCGAGCTCCCCCCAGGCCGCCGAGCTCACCCCAGGCCGCTGAGCTCACCCCAGGCCGCCGAGCTCACCCATTCCGCCGAGCTCCCCCAGGCCGCCGAGCTCACCCAGTCCGCCGAGCTCACCCAGTCCGCCGAGCTCACCCAGTCCGCCGAGCTCACCCAGTCCGCCGAGCTCACCCAGCCCCAGGCCGCCGAGCTCACCCAGTCTAGGCCGCCGAGCTCGCCCCTTGCCGCCTGCTCGCCCGACTCGAGGGGCTGCCCCTGGAGGACTGCATTTAGCTGTTTAGAACAGCGGGATTTTGGCTGTTGGCAGGCCAATTTGGGGGCATTTCAGTAATTTCAGAGCAATGGAGGTTAGTTATTTGCAGACCATTCCCAGAAAACTATAAATAGACCCCCCTTGGGTGCCTTTGGAGAGGACTTTTGCTTGCTTCCTACTCCCTTAGCTTCTTCTTGGTAGAGTAGAGAGAGCTCCCCCAAGGCACCCTAGCTAGAGCATTGGCTAGGGAGGGGAAGTGCTCAGGCAGCCTTCCGGGTGTGAGGTGGGACCTCCACGCTAGAGCCGAGGGTCTGTTTCTAGCTTCTTGATCTTTGGTCTGTAACGTTCCTTCGGGTGCAGTAGGTGTGAGGTCACCCCTTTCTAGGGACCCCGAACTCCACAGAGACCAAATTTTTGTTGTCAACATTTTGGTGCAGTGAGCGTGGAGAGTGACTAGCATAGAAGATCTCGGGAGAGTGTCATGACAGGAGGTCAAGGAGGTAGTGATGATCTCGGCGAGCTCCCCACCTCAGGACCCTTTGTGGGAAGGCAAGAGTTCATGGCCTCCATCCAAGGCATCATGGAGATGCTGCGTAGCATTGCTCCTCAGGGTGGAAGCTCCACCCCGACCCCCCAGGAGTTAGCTCCCCCTCTCGACGAGCTGACTCCCAGTGGTCTAGGAGAGATGACCCCAATGGGGAGAGAAGGAAGTGCACCAGGAAGAAGGCCAGGGAAGGAGAGGATGGGAAATGGGGTCGAGCGAGACCTCACCGGCCGGGAGCTGTTCTCCAGCCCGGCGAGTACCAACCTCCCAGGCGAGCAGGTCGCGCGAGTAGAAGTGGCGAGACCACCCCTTAGGGGGTCACCCTTCAGCGAGCTGATCATCTCAGCTCCCGTTCCCGAGGGGTTCAGAGAGCCAGACATGGCTTACTATTCCGGGAAGAATGATCCCGTCCAGCACCTGCAATGGTTCGAGGATGCGGTCTCCATCAGGCCGATGACAGATGCCTTCAAGTGTCGCCTCTTTGCGATCACGTTAAAGGAGAAGGCAAGGGACTGGTTCCATCAACTCCCTCCAAGATCGATCTACGGGTTTGAGGACTTGAGCCGGAGCTTCCAGCTTCGCTTCTCCACCTCCAAGAAGAGGAAGAGGAGTCTGGAGTCCATCTTCCTGATAAGGCAGGGGGTCGAGGAGTCGCTGGCCCGCTACGTTGACAGGTTCCAAGAAGAGATCTTGGAGGTCCAAGAGATGCCCAGGTATGCTCTCTAGATGGCCTTCACCGTTGGGCTGAAGGAGGGCTTCTTCAAAATGAGCTTGACCCGGAAGGCCCCCCTTTCCTTCGAAGAGCTGATGGAAAGGGCGGCAGAGGAGATAGCCATGGAGGCGGCCAACCCGTCATTTGTCAAAAAGTTGGCAAGGCTAACATAGGCGGAGTCGAAGGAGCAAGGAGGCGCAAGACATCAGGAAGGAAGAAGGAGAGAGAAGCAGAGAGCTCAGGGGTTTCAGGGACAGGAGGGTCCAGAACCAGGTTGGAGGCAGCAGGGAGGACCCATTCAGGGTCCAGGAAGAGGTCACAACCAAGGTGGGGGGGGGGATTTTCATGAAGGCCGAGGGAGGTTCAACTTCCAAAGGCAAGCCCCTAGGCAACTCCTACCCCCACCACAACAAGCGATGAAAATTGGTCGAAGGGAGAGGAGGAACCTCACGGGAAGGAGAAGAGTCAGAGTAGAGTTACCCTACTGTGAGTTCCACCAGGAGGAAGGCCACGCAACATCTACTTGCCCCGAATTTCTGGAGTTGAGAAGGACAAGAGCTCCAGCACCGCAACCTCATCAGCCTCAACAAGCGCAAGACCCGGTGCGGATTGAAGAAGTCCGACCCGAGGCAGCAGAGGAGAGATGTGAGGACAGGGTTGATGTGGGCACCCGGGGAAGGATCGGATGATTCACGGGGGAAGAGGGAGGTAAGAGAGAAGTGAATCATCTCTTTGTAATGAACTTAGCTTGCGTTGTATCAGCTATGATTAATGGTAGAAACCATCAAAAAATATTTATGGTCCATGAAAGGTCTCACTCCGAGATGGATTCCGTTGTCAGACTCTCACTAGCTGACAGGGTAGGTTGATCTCTCGTGGAGGCTAAGTCCTTTTAGCTCCGAGATGGATTCCGCTGGCAGGCTCTCACAAGCTGGCAGGGCAGGTTGATCTCTCGTGGAGGCTAAGTCCTTTTAGCTCCGAGATGAATTCCGCTGCCAGGCTCTCACTAGCTGGCAGGGCAGGTTGATCTCTCGTGGAGGCTAAGTCCTTTTAGCTCCGAGATGGATTCCGCTGTCAGGCTCTCACTAGCTGGCAGGGCAGGTTGATCTCTCGCGGAGGCCAAGTCCTTTTAGCTCCGAGATGGATTCCGCTGGCAGGCTCTCACTAGCTGGCAGGGCAGGTTGATCTCTCGTGGAAGCCAAGTCCTTTTAGCTCCGAGATGGATTCCGCTGCCAGGCTCTCACTAGCTGGCAGGGCAGGTTGATCTCTCGTGGAGGCTAAGTCCTTTTAGCTCCGAGATGGATTCCGCTGCCAGGCTCTCACTAGCTGGCAGGGCAGGTTGATCTCTCGTGGAGGCTAAGTCTTTTTAGCTCCGAGATGGATTCCGCTGCCAAGCTCTCACTAGCTGGCAGGGCAGGTTGATCTCTCGTGGAGGCTAAGTCCTTTTAGCTCCGAGATGGATTCCGCTGTCAGGCTCTCACTAGCTGGCAGGGCAGGTTGATCTCTCGTGTAGGCTAAGTCCTTTTAGCTCCGAGATGGATTCCGCTGCCAGGCTCTCACTAGCTGGCAGGGCGGGTTGATCTCTCGTGGAGGCTAAGTCCTTTTAGCTCCGAGATGGATTCCGCTGCCAGGCTCTCGCTAGCTGGCAGGGCAGGTTGATCTCTCGTGAAGGCTAAGTCCTTTTAGCTCCGAGATGGATTCCACTGTCAGGATCTCACTAGCTGGCAGGGCAGGTTGATCTCTCGTGGAGGCTAGGTCCTTTTTAGCTCCGAGATGGATTCCGCTACCAGGCTCTCGCTAGCTGACAGGGCAGGTTGATCTCTCATGGTGGCTAAGTCCTTTTAGCTCCGAGATGGATTCCGCTGCCAGACTCTCACTAGCTGGCAGGGCAGGTTGATCTCTCGTGGAGGCTAAGTCCTTTTAGCTCCGAGATGGATTCCGCTGCCAGGCTCTCACTAGTTGGCAGGGCAGGTTGATCTCTCGTGGAGGCTAAGTCTTTTTAGCTCTGAGATGGATTTCGCTGCCAGGCTCTCATTAGCTGGCAGGGCAGGTTGATCTCTCATGGAGGCTAAGTCCTTTTAGCTCCGAGATGGATTCCGCTGTCAGGATCTCACTACCTGGCAGGGCAGGTTGATCTGTCGTGGAGGCTAAGTCCTTTTAGCTCCGAGATGGATTCCGCTGTCAGGCTCTCGCTAGCTGGCAGGGCAGGTTGATATCTCGTGGAGGCTAAGTCCTTTTAACTCCGAGATGGATTCCGCTGCCAGGCTCTCACTAGCTGGCAGGGAAGGTTGATCTCTCGTAGAAGCTAAGTCCTTTTAGCTCCGAGATGGATTCCGATGTCAGTCTCTCACTAGCTGGCAGGGCAGGTTGATCTCTCGTGGAAGCCAAGTCCATTTAACCCCGAGATGGATTCCGCTGCCAGGCTCTCACTAGCTGGCAGGGCAGGATGATCTCTCATGGAGGCCGAGTCACCCAGGCCGTGTGAGCCAGAAGCTAAGTGTTTTTTACCCCGAGGCCGTCCCGTCACCCAGGCTCTCATTAGCTGGCTTGACAGGTTGACTCTCCTGGGAGGGGCCAGGTACTTTCCGGCTCAAGGCCACTCCGCGATTACGTTGGGTTGGATGTTTCTTTCCGAGCTTGTGCCAACCTCGAAAAGAGCGGGGATTGTGTACAACCCCGTATTCGCGAAGAGTGGACCCTAAACAAGGCATGCACATTTTTAAGCTTTTTGGGAATTTTGCACTCCGAGTGGCCAATTTTGGGTGAACATGTATAACATACTAATAGGGGGAGAAAATATTTCTCCCCCCCAAGGCACTCTTGAGAAGTCGGTCAAGCCATCCAGGCCGCCGAGCTCATCCCAGGCCGCCGAGCTCACCCCAGGCCGTCGAGCTCACCCCAGGCCGCCGAGCTCCCCCCAGGCCGCCGAGCTCCCCCCAGGCCGCCGAGCTCCCCCCAGGCAACACTTGAAGAAAGTGTCGACACAGATAACAGGGCAAACATAAACATGGAGCAGTGTCGACACTCAGCAAAAGTCAGCAGAGTCTAAGTATAAGTGTCGATATAATAAAGAATGTGTCGACACTCAGCAGAAGACTCAACACTTGAAGAAAGTGTCGACACAAGAAAGAATGTGTCGACACTCAGCAGAAGACTCAACACTTGAAGAAAGTGTCGACACAAGGAGTTGTGTCGACACTTAGCAAAGTTCAACAAAATTCTAAGTACAAGTGTCGACACTAAGGAGATGTGTCGACACTCAGCCAGAGTCTCAACAGAAGAAGAATGTGTCGACACATGGAGCAGTGTCGACACTCAGCAAGTATCAACACAGAAGGCATGTGTCGACACCAAGAAGATGTGTCGACACTGAACAAGTTCAACACATGAAGATGTGTCGACATAAAGGTGTTGTGTCGACACTTACAAGAATTCAACTAAGTGCTGAAGTACAAGGACTTGTGTCGACACACATTATCACTGTCGACACATGAAGAAGAAGCTGTGTCGAGAAGTGAATTCTACAACACAAGGAGTTGTGTCGACACCTTGAAGGCTAGTGTCTACACCTAGTCAACTTGTGTCGACACTTGGTCTATAAGTGTCGACACTTAAAGACAGACAGTCTCGACACCTTCAGACAGTTACAGAATTTTCAAGAACTGACTGGATGACTTGACAGCTGCCATTCCAGCCGGTCTACTGCACCTGTCAGAGTTGTCAAAAATCAGTTATGAACCGGACCAGCCGGTTACCATGAAGAAGGCCTATATATAGGCTTATACTGTCTACAGAAGAAGTTGTTCAAGTGATAATTCACAAGAGAAACACATAAGAAGATCTAGCTATTCCTTGAAGAATCAAGTGAAGATCTAAGTAGTTGGAGAGAGAGAGCTCCATCCAAGAAGACAGCCGTTGGAACCAGGCTGAGAAGAAGGGTTCAGATTTTGTTCTGAATCTTAAGTAGCGGAGATCAAGGATCAACTGCAGAGGAGATCAATCTTATTGTGTTCTACATTCAAGAAGCTTTGAAGAAAGCCAAGTCAGGTTGATCTCAGCTGAGTTCTTCCAAGAACTCATCAAGAAACTCACAACTCTTCTCTCTTGTCTCTGAGTTGTAGGGTTTACATTTTGTATTCATATTATCTTGTAGGATCCTTAGGGATCTAAGTTTGTAAGCCTGTAATTATAAAGGCTGAGTGGTAGGGCCTGTGTGCATGAGTGTAGGAGATTTGTATCTCTGAGTGTAGGCCTGTTGTGGCTGAGTGTAGGCCTGTTGTGGCTGAGTGTAGGCTTTGTGAAAAAGCTGAGTGTAGGTCTTTGAAGAAGACTGAGTTGTAGGGCCTTGGGCCTGAGCTGTAGGAACCTGTTTTGGGGTTCTGAGTGTAAGATCTGAGGATCTGAGATAGTGGCGGAGTTTGGCCGAATCTAGTACACTACTAAATAGACGAAGGGGGAAAGTGGATGTACCCAAACCTTGGGGAACCACTATAAACCTGGGTGTTCACTGTGTGTATGTGTTTTGCTGTGATAGCTGATAGATTGCTGTGCACAAGTAGTTATAATTCTGTGTTATAATCTGAATTCTGCCTAAAAAGTTAAAAAGATTTAAGTCACCTATTCAACCCCCCTCTAGGTGATTAGGTACAATATCTTTCACCCCCTTTTCTTTGAACTCCCGTTGAGGTCATATTTGGCTTCAACAACAAGCTCCTAGAGTATGATATGAAACATTGTCTACTTTCCTCATTGAGAACAAATTCTCAAGGGGGAAAATTGATAAGACCATATTCCTAAGGGAATCTAAGGGCAAGGTCATCCTAGTCCAAATATATGTCGATGACATTATCTTTGGATCTACTGAAAATAACCTTTGCAGGAAGTTTGCCAAACTTATGCAAAAGAAGTTTGAGATGAGCAGCATAGGTGAGCTAAAATTTTTCTTGGGACTCCAAGTAAGACAGACTGATGATGCTTATCCATATCCCAGTCTAAGTTCACAAGAGAGTTAATTAAGAAATATGGTATGGAGAATGACTTCACTATGAGAACTCCAATGGGGTCAAGTATGCTTGTAGGAAAAGATGAGGCAGGGAAACTTGTTGATGAGTCTTTGTATAGAGGGATAATTGGCTCCCTTCTATACTTGACTGCTAGTAGGTCTGACATCATGTATGTTACATATGTCTGTGTTAGGTATCAGGCATGCCCTAAAGAATCTCGTTATTCTGCTGCAAAGAGAATTTTAAGGTATCTTAAGGGGATGCCAGATCTTGGTCTATGGTACCCTGAGAATAGAGATTTTGAGTTAACTGGATTTTCAGATGCAGATTTTGCAGGCTGCAAGGATGACATGAAAAGTACCACTGGTACATGTCAATTCTAGGCGGAAGACTGGTGTCATGGAGCAGCAAGAAGCAGACTAGTGTTGCTATCTCCACTGCAGAGTCAGAGTACATTGCAGCAGGTAGCTGTTGTGCTCAATTGTTGTGGATACAACATCAACTTGAAGACTACGACATTAAGATAAGGAGAACTCCTCTATATTGTGATTCTACTAGTGTAATTTTTATTGCTAGGAATCCTGCTTCACATAGCATGCTAAACACATAGAAATTAAGTATCATTTATTAGGGAGCATGTTGAGAAAGATGACATTTGTCTAGAGTTTGTCTCCATTGATAAACAAGTGGCTGATATCTTCACTAAATCACTAGATGAAGCCAAGTTCAACACCTTCAAAATTGATTTGTTTATGTTGAACTTAGAATAGCTTTAGGGACTCCCTAAGGTATTAAACCCAATGTGGCGTACCACTCCCAAGGGAGTAAACTGGGAAATCGGCACGCCGCAGAACTTCAAAATCTCGACCTCTTCCTCGCATGGGGGGAACCGAAATCCCGATCTCAAGGTAGTCTCGCAGATCGTCAACCAGCCACGGGGAGGATTTTGCACCCTCTCCTCAACACGCGGTATCCTCACTTCAAAGTCAGCAGGAAGGCTGGTCCTCCTCCAAATTACAACTTGTTCCACGATAAGATAAGAGCAAAGACGCATCAGCCGAGCAGTACGTTTCGAGCCCTGTCACAAAGAATAAACATTTAGACTAAAAAGTCTGGTCTAAAATCATCCACCCTCGTCATGCACAAAAATGTTCGCGACACGCCAGAACGCATACACGTGCCCCGACACGCATAGAAAGCCCCAGCACGAGCGTCCGCGTATGGCCACAAGCATGCACGCCCGCAGCCAGACACACACAGCAAGGACCGCGCGCGGCCAGGCCCACGCACGGCCTGGCCCACAAGTGCGCGAGACGTGGCGCGCATGCGAGCCCGGTCGCAAGTGACGGGCCTGCGAGCGCGCCCGGTCGCACGGGACGGGCGAGTGCGCCCGGTCGC
Source organism: Platanthera guangdongensis (assembly GCA_039583875.1). Taxonomy (NCBI): domain Eukaryota; kingdom Viridiplantae; phylum Streptophyta; class Magnoliopsida; order Asparagales; family Orchidaceae; genus Platanthera; species Platanthera guangdongensis. Next base: position 217,657,900 of record CM077163.1, on the reverse strand, counting down.
GCGGGACGGGCACGCGACCACGCCTGGTCGCGCGGGACGGGTGCGCAAGCGAGCCCGGTCCTGCATGCGGGCGCGCGCCCGCGCGCTGGATTAGGTACATGCACGCGCGAGCCCCGCGCGACCAGGCATGCGCCCACGCGTGCGCCCACGCGCGCGCCCGTGCACTGGATCGGGCGCGCGCCCGCGCGCGCTCTGTAGCACCTCTATCTGTCACATGAAAAAGAATAGAGGGCCCGCCCGGGGCCCCACACCATATTCCACAAATAGGCAGTATGATTACATGTGAATATCAAAAGACTACTGACACCATAACTCAGAGCATTATAGCGGAAGCTTTAAGGTTGCATGAAATCATACCAATAGAATGTCCACTATATATAAACCAAAACATTTATATATATATAACAGGAATGTCGATTACAAATGCACAAAAGTTTTGGCCTTAAGGCCTTACAGTTATACTTCACAAGTGTAGTTTACAAGCATCGTCGCGTAAGCCGACCATGCATGAAAATAGTAAAACTTCTTCACTCGTCCTTCGAGGGTCAGCATAGCAGCAAGGATTTCAGCCCGCTATTTCCCGCTCGGCTCTCCAGCACCTGCACAGGGACAATCCACCACAAGGGTGGCAAACAAGACAACGGTCAACGTTCAGCTGACCGTACAACAGTGAGAACTCCGACCGGAAAAACATTATATAACGTCTGTTATGGAACAAAAGCAATCATCCTAGTCGACATCGACATCCCAAGCCCGTGAGTCACCAATTTCAACCAAGAAAAGAATGACGAGATCCTCCGAGAAAATTTGGATCTGATCCACAAACTTCGAAATACGGCGGCTCTCCGCACTGCCACTTATCAGCAACGGATAACACGACATTACAATCGAAAGGTGAAATCCCGACCTATCGACATAGGAGATTTGGTCCTTCGAAGTATAGAAGCTGCCGGTAAAGAAGCACAAGGAGACAAACTCTCACCCTCATGGGAAGGACCGTTCGTCGTGACCGCAATCATAAAACCAGGAACCTATAAACTAAAAAGCGCAGAGGAAAAGATCCTGCCCCGAACATGGAACCCGCAAAACCTCCGGAGATTCTATCAGTAACTCCTTGTGTAGAACTTCCAAAAGTGTTTCAATCATGATCAAACTCTATGATAAGTAAGAACCGTAGGACCGGACACATATAGACAATAAGTTATTCAAACACAATGTTTCCTCTTCTAACAATGTCCAAATAGTTTAAGGTAAGACTAAATCGCGAACGTTCCTCGTGCGAACTAAGCTGCGGGCGATCCCCGTGCGAACTAAGCCTCGAATGATACTCGTGCAAAAGGTAAGACCGCGCATGCGTTTTGAATACAAAAGCTATTCACTGAACCTGTCCTTCTACGCCAGGACGTTGTCAGGGCCCGCCCCCTCACGACCAAACCGTGAGTGATCCTCGTGCGAACTAAGGCGCGAGCAATCCTCGTGCGAATTAAGCCACGAGCGATCCCCGTGCAAACTAAGCCGCGAGCGATCCTCGTGCGAATTAAGCCACGAGCGATCCCCGTGCGAACTAAGCCATGAGCGATCCTCGTACGAATTAAGCCGCGAGCGATCCCCGTACGAACCAAGCCGCGAGCGATCCTCATGTGAATTAAGTCGCGGGCGATCCCCGTGCGAACTAAGCCGCGAGCGATCCTCGTACGAATTAAGCTGCGAGCGATCCTCTTGCGAACTAGGTTACTAACCAACTACAAGCACAATTATAGCCCCCACAAAGCAACACTACGAGCCAAACAATGCTCATGCAAGAAAAAAGACATTATCATCATTACAATAACATACAAACACATGCGCAAGCACACCAATCAACAACCATCAAACAACAATGATGACCCGCTGGAAAAGCAAGAAAAAAATACAAACACACACAGATAACAAGAAAATAGCGTCGCTACACTTCAGCCGCATCAACATCAGAACTCTCGTCGCCAGAGATATCATCAAAACTAATATCGAATACGTCACATCCCAAGATCCTGCCGACGAGACGAAAAGCCTTTGAGACTCCACGCCTGAGGGCCTACTCTCGGACGTCTTCCATCTGAGGCTCCACCTCCTTGCTCCAGATCTCCTCGTGAACTTCTCGTTGATCAAGCATCGGTCCCGCATATAGCCAGAGACTCCATATACTCTGCAAGGCCAACAGCCTTCAACTCCGACACACGGCTATCAGAAGACAACGCCTCCACTCGGGCCTTCGCCGCACTAAGCTCCGTCTCTAAACGTGTTGAGACTATATTAGCCAGCAGGACACGTGTGTGTGGGACCGCATGTTTGGGCTTTCCCCACCGCGTTCCAGGTCTGGGTGTTGACCCCGGTGGGCCCCCTTGTGTGGCGGAATATCGCCGCAGTCCTGTGGTTGGGGTTAGTCCCACATCGCCTGTAGTAGGCGATCCTTTGTATTCATGTACCCCCGTCCCCCCTTACCATCACCTCGGGGTTTTGGGAAGATGTGTGGTGACGGGTGGTTTCCACATGGTATCAGAGGGAGGTTGTCCTGCTGCGGGGGTGTGTTGAGACTATATTAGCCAGCAGAACACGTGTGTGTGGGACCACATGTTTGGGCTTTCCCCACCGCGTTCCAGGTCTGGGTGTTGACCCCAGTGGGCCCCCTTGTGTGGCGGAATATCCCCGCGGTCCTGTGGTTGGGGTTAGTCTCACATCGCCTGTAGTAGGCGATCCTTTGTGTTTATGTACCCCCGTCCCCCCTTACCATCACCTCGGGGTTTTGGGAAGATGTGTGGTGACGGGTGGTTTCCACATGGTTAATATAATCTCAACAAAACGAGAAGTCTCCTCTTGAGCGCGCTTCAACATCTGCATAATCCTCTCCACCAGAGACTTCTCCACCTCTAGATAAGCCCAAGTCTCCTCCAACTCCGCCTTCGGCTCCGATCCAATATGACGAAATTGAGAAATATCCTGGTCATGATCATCCTTCAAGGCGACAAGAGAACCCGCTGTGGCTTGGAACTTCTCCTGAAGGGTCAGATATCCATCCTTCAAGCTTACATAATGATCATTTTCAGGTAACGACAATCAGAACCTGGGCCTCAATCTGCAAAAGAAGAAGGATGGAAAAGAAGTTAGCACAAAACAACAATAAAGGAGAGCCAAAATGATTAAGCTCACTTACCACTTCATTCATCGCCTTCAAAAAAGAAGATAGCCTCAGAGTCACTGCCTCCACAGGGAAAGACTGGGGGCAGACAAACCAAGCACATGTACCTCGGGAGGCGAACCGCCACAGCCATCGGATGGAGAGTAATCACTCGGAGAAGACAAACAAGGCGCCGAGCAACAACCACCTCGAGAAACTACAACGGCCTTCTGCTTTCAACTAAAACCCAAAGACGTCTCAATGGTCCACCTAGAGACTGAACAAATGTCTCAACGCAACAAGCGATTCTCTTCCACGAATGAAGAAATGCAAAACAGACGGTTCACCAACTCGCAAGGCTCCGAAAATTCGAGAATCGGAGAGAACTCCCGCTCCTTTCCCTTTTGGCGATGGCAATGGTCAGGCAACACGTTCCACAGCTTCGGCAAGCCACAAGAATTCCTGACATAACAAAACAAAGTAATTCTGTGGCAGCGGTCCGTCCAAATTTCAAAATCAAGACAAATCTCATTGCTGCAAATCTCCACCCGCTCGCTACCATCAGAATGAACATCGCACTAGTCTCGGAAGCAGTCCAAAGAAAGTTTCTTGCCATGCTCGCGAAAGAAGACAACCAACCCAATGTGGCGTACCACTCCCAAGGGAGTAAACTGGGAAATCGGCACGCCGCAGAACTTCAGAATCTCGACCTCTTCCTCGCATGGGGGGAACCGAAATCCCGATCTCAAGATAGTCTCGCAGATCGTCAACCAGCCATGGGGAGGATTTTGCACCCTCTCCTCAACACATGGTGTAACGCCCCGAAACTCAAAGGAGCGACGGGGGACGTTTGGGCCAGTTTTGGGTTCTGGCTGCAGGCACACGGCCTGGGACACGGGCGTGTCCCAGGGCGTGTCTAGCTTGTGTCGACACTCAGCCAGGAAGTCGACACTTTGGTCTCGACATTGTGTCGAGACAGGGCACACGGCCTGCGACACGGGCGTGTCGCAGGGCGTGTCGACCCGTGTCGACACTTAGGCGCGCAGTCGACACTCTGCGTTCGACGAAGTGTCGAGACATGGCACACGGCCTGCGACACGGGCGTGTCGCAGGGCGTGTCAACCCGTGTCGACACTCGTCTCGGAAAGTCGACACTGTGGTCTCGACATTGTGTCGAGACAAGGCACACGGCCTAGGACACGGGCGTGTCCAAGGCCGTGTCAGCAGGTCGACGATCTTCGCTCGACGAAGTGTCGAGTGTCGAGACCGTGTACACGGCCTGGAGCCCAGGCGTGTCAAGGTGACATGGGCACGGACACGGGCGTGTCCTAGAACCCGTGCAATGCTCGGGTTGTTTTCGGGGAAAAATGATGGGGGTACACGGCCGGCCACACGGCTGTGTCAGGTGGAACACGGGCATGTCAGGTCGAACACGGGCGTGTTCGATACCCGTGTGTTGTTCCAGGCGATTCGATTTTGACGGCGAATGAGGCACACGGCCCTGGACACGGGCGTGTGCCAGGCTGTGTTCGGTCCAGATTGAGCATTTCAGTCCCGAATCAAAGCCGTTCGTTTCCTTATTTTGAGATCCAACGGCTGGGGGTTGTTCCTGAAGGGATATACCCGGGATTGGACTTAAAAACCCTCACTTTTCATAAGTTATCGTCTTTCTAAAACCTTAGAGAGAGAGGAGAGCCAAGGAAGGAAGAAGGAGTTAGATCCGGCCATTGGAGGAGCTTCGAAGCTCCGAATCGCGAGCCGACTCCGGATCCACGGAGGCAAAGCTAGTGCGGTGCTTTTCATCTGTTTACTTTTCAATGGCGCCAAAGAGGAACGCTAGGGTAACGATTCTCTTCTTGAGCATGAGTAGCTCTCCTTCTTTGCATAGGAAGCCCGCTCTCGCGAGTTTGCGGAGAGTTGGAGGCGTTCCTTCGGGTAGATATGTGAAGTCCCCATTATTTAGAGTCCGTAAGCGAGAACGGACATAGACATGATGTGTGAAGCCTACCCGGACATGTTGGTCTGGATCGGTGATGTTGCATTGCATAAATGCCGGAGAAGACTCCGTGCTATTGATTGTTTTTCGGGTTTTCTACACGGTAGATTGCAACAGGGAGCCTTGGGGATTAACCCTAAGGTGCACCCGGAAAACTGGGCTGATGCGTGATCTTGCCAGCATGGAGGCCTGAGAGCCAACTTGAACATAACCGAGTTATGTGAAATTGTGTGACGAAAATGGGACTCGGGAGAAGTTTGACCTGCGCAAATGGCTTAAATTGTCGTTGCGACGTGAGCACGGGTTAGATGGAACCGTACCCATATCTATGTCATTCGGGTTAAAGAGACCTAAGGTTACGTGGCACTTGCCATTGGCATAGATGAGAGTCTTCGGCGGTCCATGGCTTAAATTGACGTGACCCATGCCGGGAAGACAAATTGCTCATATGTTTGGCCGTCAAAGTGGCGGTGGTGCGTCCGGAATGTCCATGGCTTTAACTTACGTGACATCGACCAGTTCACCGAGAATGTGCCCTGAGTGCACGGGGTGTGTGGCCGTGTGAGCCTACGCCTGTGATGAAATGAACACTATTATATTGCTCGCTTGTGCTAATAAAACTGCAGGGAAGGAGCATTGCCGCCCCGAGTTGGGGGCGGGATCGTTATAATCTGGTCAGCATTGCTGACCGTTGCCTTTTTGTTTGCCACCGTGCGGTGGTTATGTTGCTTGCAGGTGCTGCTGGACCATGCGATCAATAGCGGGCTAAAGCTCAAATTGCGAAGCCGGCCCTTGAGGGCCTATTTGGAGTGTTTACTGCTTTATTCATGTATGACCGGCCTGCGTGTCGTGGTTTGTAAATCATGTAATATTAAGTAAACCTTGTTGTAAGGCCTTAAGGCTAGTACTGGTGTATGTACTTCATTTCTGGTTGGCTATTCTAGTGGACATTCATGCTTTAGTGCTGGGTTCTTTATTTCAACTTAAACTGCTTCCGCTAGAATGCTCTGTGTAGGACGTTATGATTAGTTGGATGATTTCCATTGAGTAACCACCCGGTCTGTCTGTGGTATATGGCGTCGGGCCCCGACCGGACCTACTGCTATATGCTATGCGACGGATAGGGGGTTTTACAAATTGGTATCAGACTACTGGTTTTGGTCGGACTTACGATGAATTCGTGGGCGAATTCTTTTTAAGGGGTGGTGAGCACATTGTGTGCGTCATCGTTATAACAGTAAAAGAACCCATGAATGTCCACTTAGGAATGAACATACACGTGTTTGAGGAACCTGTGTGTTCCTATAATTGCTGTTTGCAATTTTATTTGGTCGCTTAACGGTGTTTTGTACCACTATAGGTGACCGGAAGCGGTGCTGGACAGCCAGAATGTCCGGTTTCTGAGGAGCATAGTGCACTCGGTGAGGTGTTTGAGCCTCCTCCTTCGTATGAAACCGTTAGAAGGATCGTAGAAGCGGTGTTCGCTGTGACGGGTGCACAGCTTGGAGGAAACGTACAACCCTGCGCCCCTGTTGCGGCTTCAACGCCGGTGGGCGTGATGCAGCAGATGACCTTTGGTAGACAGTCAGGGCAGCAGCTGAATATGCATTTAGTGCAGGGAGCGCACACAGTTGAGGAATATTTGCAAGCATTTCTTATGATAAGCCGCTACCCATGCTTTGAGTTGGATAATGAGCAAACTACAGTCGATAGATTTTGTAATGGCCTGCGCGCCGAGTTACGAGTTCTACTGCTAGGACCAAAGTTATTTGGATTCCGAGCCTTGGTGGAATCAGCTGGATCATTGGAGGCAGATTTGAGGAAGACCCTCCCGATGCCAGCGACCATGGTATCGAACTATGCAAGCCCCATAAGAGTTGCATCCGTAGGAATGCTGGAAAAAGGGGCTATGACATCGACTAGCAAAGCTACTTACACATGTTTTACTTGTGGAAAGAAAGGACACTTTGCCCGAGACTGTTGGAAAGGTGCTAAGAAGGACAATAAAGCTATGTCAGGAGTAATCAAGGACTCTAGTGCAAAGAAGACGACATTCAAAGTGCCGAGCACCTCAATGTCTGTATATCGAAAATGGTATAAGAAGCATAGGACTTCGGGTCCAGCTCCTTCTGGTGCTTCTGGGGCGACTACGGGTCAGACCCCGGGCACATGTTTCAACTGTGGGGAGCCGGGGCATTATGCTCGTGAGTGCCTAAAGCCCTGGAGAAAGCACGTCGTCGTGACGACAGGTATGGGTTAAAGATAGTTTTGCCTTAAACACTTGTCGCCCTTGTGCATGTTAGCTCAGAACTACTGGTGCTAAGCCTTGTTATGACTTTACTTTATCTGCGAGAGCACCGTTCGTTTAGGGAGCTTCACATTCCTTTATTAGGAATTATATTGTGTGTCGGAGTACCTCCTTCGATGCTAAGAGACAAATTGGATGCGTTATAGTCCAATGGTGCTCATTGTGCGTGGGTAGAATTGGTTGCGCTTAGTTTTGGATTGGGAATCAGGAGTTCGATCTGCAAGCGTCGTTACTACCGCTAGGGGAGTTCGACGTAATATTTGGCATGGACTGGCTCTCGGAGCAGCAAGCCTATATCGATTGCGGTAGCAAGGAAGCCAAGCTGGGAGCTAGTCGTGAGACGACCTTTACGGGCTCGAAGAGGTCGAGCAAGACGTTGGCGTCTGCTCTTCAGGTGGTGAAGGCGGTTCGTGCTGGTGTAGAGCTGTTCTGTACACTAGTGGAGGTTGTAAAGCCGAAGCCCGCATTGGTTAATATTTCAGTGGTATTGGAGTACCCTGATGTGTTCCCTGAGATCTTCCTGGAGCCCCGCCTCGACGGGAGATAGATTTCATGTTTGAGCTAGTGCCAGGTGCAAAGCCTGTGTCACGCTCTCCATATCGGCTAGCGCCTAAGGAAATGGCGGAACTGAAGGTGCAACTTCTAAAAGTTATTGGAGTAAGGGTATGTGCGTCCAAGTCCTTCGCCTTGGAGCGCACCGACCCTCTTTATTAAGAAGAAGGACAGAAGCTTGAGGCTATGTATTAATTATCGGGAGCTCAACAAGTTGACGGAAAAGAACAAGTACCCAATCCCAAGGATCGATGATCTTTGTGATTAGTTGTCCGGGCCAACGGCGTACTCTAAAGTAGTTAACGGAGAGTGATATCCCTAAGATAACGTTCAGTACAGGATACGGGCGTTACGAGTTTACGGTCATGCCGTTTGGGCTGACTAATGCGCCGTCAGTGTTCATGGATTCGATGAACAGGACCTTCCGGGAGTACTTGTACCAGTTTGTGATTGTCTTCGTCGACGATATTCTGGTGTACTCGCAGAGTAAGGAAGATCGCTTCAAGCAGCTTCTTTTGGTTTTGGAGACGTTAAGGAGGAATTAGTTGTATGCCAAGTTCTCGAAGTGCGAGTTTTGGTCATCTTCAGTGGCGTCCTCGGTCTTACAGTGAGTGAGGAAGGTATTGCAGTGGATCCGACGAAGATTGTTGCGATGCGGGAGTGGCCTGAGCTTTATACGGTAGCGGAAGTCCGGAGTTTTCTGGGGCTTGCCGGCTAATACAGGCGCTTCGTAGAGAACTTCTCGCGGATAGCGTTACCCCTCACTACTTTGACGAGGAAGGAGCAGAAGTTCTTTTGGACGCCGAAGTGCGCACGAGATTTTGAGGAGTTATAATGTCGGTTGACCACGCCGCCTGTGCTGACTTCGCCGAGTGGAACCGAAGGCTATGGGATTTAATAGCGAAGCTTCGGGCAGCGGTTTGTGTTGCGTGCTACTGCAACACGGAAGTGTAATAGCTTATGGCGCGAGACAACCAAAAGTGCACGAGAGGAACTATCCGGTCCATGACTTGTTGTTAGTGGCCGTGAGTTTTGCCTTGAAGCTGTGGAGGCATAATTTTGTACGGTGTGAAAATGGATCTCTACGCTAGTCACAAGAACGTGAGTATTTGATTAATCAGAAGGAGCTGAAAATGCGGCAGCATAGATTGATGGAGTTCTTGGGAGGCTATACATTCAAGATCCACTACGTGCCTGGTAAAGGCAATACGGTTGCAGACGCGTCGAGTCGCCGAGCCCCAGCTCAAGCCAATTGGCTATCGATGCATGATGAGCGGTTGGTGCGGGAGTTGGAGGCGTTGGAGATTGTTTGTGTGGATAGGCAATCAAGTGCTGAAGTGGTACTGAATTGGACTGAAGTCCAATGTGACCTGGCTTATCGGATTCGGCAGGCTTTGGATATGGATGTCCTTATGAAGCGGTTCGTGGTAGAAGCTCCAGATGGGTCAAATTCCCAATTCGTTGTGGAGGACGGATTGCGTTGGAAAGACGGTTGTCTTTGCGTCCCACGTGTGGGCAATTTGCGGGTGGAATTGGGGTACGAGGCACACCATACCAAATACTCGATTCACCCGGGGAGCACGAAAATGTACCGCGATGTAAAGAAACTGTTTTGGTGACCGGGTTTGAAGAAAGATGTGGCGCTCTACGTAGCGAAGTGCCAAACTTGCGCCTTGGTGAAGGCAGAGTGCCAAAAGCCGGGAGGATTTCTTAAGTCCTTGCCTATGCCGGAGTGGAAATTTGACGACATCTCTATGTACTTTGTGCACGGTTTGCCAAGGTCGCAAAAGGGGGAACAATGCCATTTTGGGTGGTTGTTGATCGGTTAACGAAGGTGTCGCATTTCATTCCGCATAGGAAGGATGATCCGGTGGAGAAGTTGGCAAAGCTTTATGTGGATAACATAGTACGGCTTCATGGTGTGCCCCGCAGCATCGTGAGTGACCGAGATGGGCGGTTCGCGCCCAATGATTGGAGGATTGTGCAGCAAATGTTGGGAACAAAGCCGAAATTTAGCACAGCCTTTCATCCGCAAACGGATGGGCAGACCGAGATGGTCGATAGAACTATGGAAATCATGCTTCGCATGTGTGTCTTGGACTTTGGAAAGCAATGGGAAGACCATCTTTATATGGTAGGAGATGTCGCACGCCGTTGTCCTGGCTGGAAACGGGTGAGTCAAATTGTGTAAGCGATTCGAAGTGGAGAATGTTACTTTGTCGGTGCGAAGCGTTCGAGAGAGGTTGCTTATCGCTCAGGACCGGCAAGCGAAGTACTATAATGCAAAGCACGGGAACGTGGAGTTCGCCGTGTGCGACTATGTGTACTTAAAGATCATACGGTCCAAGGGTGCCTGGCGGGTGCGGTGATTGAAAAAGCTAAGCCCGAGGTACCTTGGGCCGTTTGAGGTTCTGGAGCGGGTTGGTGAAGCGACCTATCAATTCTAGCTTTCAGTGGAGCTTAGTGGTCTACATGATGTATCCCAAATTTCGGTGCTACAGAAGGCGGTGCCAGAGCCTACGCGAGTGATCGCGGTCGATCAAGCGCTAGTTGGTAGTGGGTTGGCGACAAAAGTAAAGCCCGTACGGATTGAGGACTCGGAGGTCAAGCGGCTACGCAATAACGAGATCAGGTTGGTCAAGGTCCGGTGGGTCAATCGCGGTCGTGAGGAGCTCTCTTGGGAGCGAGAGCAGATTAGGCTTGACGAGTATCCGGAGTTGTTCCGCTCAGGTACAAATTTCGGTTTTGTACATGTCTTTCCTTTATATATAATTTCGTGGACGAAATTCTTTTAAGAGGGCGAGAGTTGTAACGCCCCGAAACTCAAAGGAGCGACGGGGGACGTTTGGGCCAGTTTTGGGTTCTGGCTGCAGGCACACGGCCTGGGACACGGGCGTGTCGCAGGGCATGTTTAGCTTGTGTCGACACTCAGCCAGGAAGTTGACACTTTGGTCTCGACATTGTGTCGAGACAGGGCACACGGCCTGCGACACGGGCGTGTCGCAGGGCGTGTCGACCCGTGTCGACACTTAGGCGCGCAGTCGACACTCTGCGTTCGACGAAGTGTCGAGACATGGCACACGGCCTGCGACATGGGCGTGTCGCAGGGCGTGTCAACCCGTGTCGACACTCGTCCCGGAAAGTCGACACTGTGGTCTCGACATTGTGTCGAGACAAGGCACACGGCCTAGAACACGGGCGTGTCCAAGGCCGTGTTAGCAGGTCGACGATCCTCGCTCGACGAAGTGTCGAGTGTCGAGACCGTGTACACGGCCTGGAGACCAGGCATGTCAAGGTGACACGGGCACGGACACGGGCGTGTCCTAGAACCCGTGCAGTGCTCGGGTTGTTTTCGGGGAAAAATGATGGGGGTACACGGCCGGCCACACGGCTGTGTCAGGTGGAACACGGGCGTGTCAGGTCGAACACGGGCGTGTTCGATACCCGTGTGTTGTTCCAGGCGATTCGATTTTGACGGCGAATGAGGCACACGGCACTGGACACGGGTGTGTGTCAGGCCGTGTTCGGTCCAGATTGGGCATTTCAGTCCCGAATCAAAGCCGTTCGTTTCCTTATTTTGAGATCCAACGGCTGGGGGTTGTTCCTGAAGGGATATACCCGGGATTGGACTTAGAAACCCTCACTTTTCATAAGTTATCTTCTTTCTAAAACCTTAGAGAGAGAGGAGAGCCAAGGAAGGAAGAAGGAGTTAGATCCGGCCATTGGAGGAGCTTCGAAGCTCCGAATCGCGAGCCGACTCCGGATCCACGGAGGCAAAGCTAGTGCGGTGCTTTTCATCCGTTTACTTTTCAATGGCGCCAAAGAGGAACGCTAGGGTAACGATTCTCTTCTTGAGCATGAGTAGCTCTCCTTCTTTGCACAGGAAGCCCGCTCTCGCGAGTTTGCGGAGAGTTGGAGGCGTTCCTTCGGGTAGATATGTGAAGTCCCCATTGTTTAGAATCCGTAAGCGAGAACGGACATATGCATGATGTGTGAAGCCTACCCGGACATGTTGGTCTGGATCGGTGATATTGCATTGCATAAATGCCGGAGAAGACTCCGTGCTATTGATTGTTTTTCGGGTTTTCTACACGGTAGATAGCAACAGGGAGCCTTGGGGATTAACCCTAAGGTGCACCCGGAAAACTGGGCTAATGCGTGATCTTGCCAGCATGGAGGCCTGAGAGCCAACTTGAACATAACCGAGTTATGTGAAATTGTGTGACGAAAATGGGACTCGGGAGAAGTTTGACCTGCGCAAATGGCTTAAATTGTCGTTGCAACGTGAGCACGGGTTAGATGGAACCGTACCCATATCTATGTCGTTCAGGTTAAAGAGACCTAAGGTGACGTGGCACTTGTCGTTGGCATAGATGAGAGTCTTCGGCGGTCCATGACTTAAATTGACGTGACCCATGCCGGGAAGACAAATTGCTCATATGTTTGGCCGTCAAAGTGGCGGTGGTGCGTCCGGAATGTCCATGGCTTTAACTGACGTGACATCGACCGGTTCACCGAGAATGTGCTCTGAGTGCACGGGGTGTGTGGTCGTGTGAGCCTACGCCTGTGATGAAATGAATACTATTATATTCCTCGCTTGTGCTAATAAAACTGCAGGGAAGGAGCATTGCCGTCCCGAGTTGGGGGCGAGATCGTTATAATTTGGTCAGCATTGCTGACCGTTGCCTTTTTGTTTGCCACCGTGCGGTGGTTATGTTGCTTGCAGGTGCTGCTGGATCTATTGGTCAATAGCGGGCTAAAGCCCAAATTGCGAAGCCGGCCCTTGAGGGCCTATTTGGAGTGTTTACTGCTTTATTCATGTATGACCGGCCTACGTGCCGTGGTTTGTAAATCATGTAACATTAAGTAAACCTTGTTGTAAGGCCTTAAGGCCAGTACTGGTGTATGTACTTCATTCCTGGTTGGCTATTCTAGTGGACATTCATGCTTTAGTGCTGGGTTCTTTATTTCAACTTAAACTGCTTTCGCTAGAATGCTCTGTGTAGGACGTTATGATTAGTTGGATGGTTTCCATTGAGTAACCACCCGGTCTGTCTGTGGTATATGGCGTCGGGCCCCGGCCGGACCTACTATTATATGTTATACGACGGATAGGGGGTGTTACACGCGGTATCCTCACTTCAAAGTCAGCAGGAAGGCCAATCCTCCTCCTCCAAATTACAACTTGTTCCACGATAAGATAAGAGCGAAGACGCATCAGCCGAGCAGTACGTTTCGAGCCCTGTCATAAAGAATAAACATTTAGACAAAAAAGTATGGTCAAAAATCATCCACCCTCGTCATGCAAAAAAATGTTCGCGACACGCCAGAACGCATACACGTGCCCCGACACGCATAGAAAGCCCCAACACGGGCGTCCGCGTATGGCCACAAGCATGCACGCCCACAGCCAGGCACGCACAGCAAGGATCGCGCACGGCCAGGCCCACGCACGACCTGGCTCACAAGTGCGCGGGACGGGGCGCGTGCGCGAGCCCGGTCGCGCGTGACGGGCCTGCGAGCGCGCCCGGTCGCACGGGACGGGCGAGCGCGCCCGGTCGCGCGGGACGGGCGCACGACCACGCCTGGTCATGCGGGACGGGTGCACGAGCGAGCCCGTTCCCGCATGCGGGTGTGCGCCCGCGCGCGGGATTAGGTGCACACACGCGCGAGCCCCGCGCGACCAGGCGTGCGCCCACGCGCGCGCCCGTGCACTGGATCGGGCGCGCGCCCGAGCCCGCGCACGCTCTGTAACACCTCTGTCTGTCACATGAAAAAGAATAGAGGGCCCGACCGGGGCCCCACACCATATTCCACAAATAGGCAGTATGATTACATGTGAATATCAAAAGACTACTGACGCCCTAACTCAGAGCATTATAGCGGAAGCTTTAAGGTTGCATGAACTCATACCAATAGAATGTCCACTATATATAAACCAAAACATTTATATATATAACAGGAATGTCGATTACAAATGCACAAAAGTTTTGGCCTTAAGGCCTTACAGTTATACTTCACAAGTGTAGTTTACAAGCATCGGCGCGTAAGCCGACCATGCATGGAAATAGTAAAACTTCTTCACTCGTCCTTCGAGGGTCAGCATAGCAGCAAGGGTTTCAGCCCGCTATTTCCCGCTCGGCTCTCCAGCACCTGCACAAGGACAATCCACCACAAGGGTGGCAAACAAGGCAACGGTCAACGTTCAGCTGACCAATTTATAACGACCCTACCTCTTTCCCGGGACAGTGGTATTCCTTCACTACAGGCATAACATTTTTATAAGCAGATATATCACAAGAACGTGCACTCACACACAGTTTAATATATCGCAAATGCTAGCCTTAACTGCCGACGCTCCGTGCACTGAGGGCACATTTTCGGTGTGTTAGTTTCCCGAATTACACCACCGTTCCGAAGTTCAAGACTTGACGGTCAACTTTGAGCATTTATAGTTTTATGACACCCAGGCCTAAGACTCTTATTATGCGCCCAATGAGACCAATAACCTTGGCTTTCGATTCAGTCAGACATAGCATGGGTACGGTTCAGCCTTTGCCCGTTGCTTAAATCGTTAGTTCAGAAAAGACTGAAGCGGGTCGGCTTCCCCTTGCCCGTTCGGCACGATGGACTTAGAGCTCATAGATCACACTAACCACACTGTCTCCGAGAGACTGGCTTTGCAATCAAAAGGGTATATGGGAGCTATCGCATACGATACTCACAGTCGCTAGGCGTTAACAACATAACTTACTTTCTGTATCCAAATCCAGCAAAAACTCTACAATAACCTACAGTGCCAGAAACACTGGACTTTCACAGCACACAATACAAATAGTTCACCAAGAACTATCACCATTGGCAATACTCACTATCGCCCGGCGATATCCAACAGGTCTTAAAACCGTGGAATTTCGTGGGTATTTTCCTTGAGTGCAACTCCAGTACTTCATGCTACTCTCGATTCACAGGTAAAACCCCTAATAACCCATAAATTATTCGTTTATACTCGGAGTCTTCTCCGTCACGGAAAAGAAAACATTACCAATCTAGACCAACCTGTCCGGATGAGCTTCACATAACATGTCTATTCCGTACTGCGATTTCCGGATCTATATGCAAAACCAAACCCGGGGATACTACGTATCGACCCATCAGAATCTCCTCGATTCTCCATCTTTTGGTGGGGGATTCCATACATATGCCAAAATAAGAACTTCATTTGTCCAAGAAGGAAGATCGTTACCCTTGTAGTTTTCTTCGGAGCCATGGCCGCTTTTTTGTCCAGTTGGAAAGGAGCACCGCGACATCCTCTTCACGGACCAAGCCTCGGATCTTGCTTCTGACTACTGGATCTCCTTTATCAAGCTATTCAATCTCAGCTCTAGCCCTTAGCTCCAACCCTTAGCTCTTTCTCTCAAGAACTTGTATGAAAGAAGGAGAGAAAGTGAGAAGAAGAGAATGAATTCTCATTCCTCTCTCCTCTGCATAAGTGGCCTTGGGATTAATCGCAGCTACATGATCATTTCATCAAAAGGGAGCAAAGGCCACGATTTGGTCCTTCAAGTCAAAAAAGAACGCTATCGCCACGCGATATCGTTATCGGCTTGTCGCCTGGCGATATCGGCTTTTTCGCCGCTTTGACGCCAGTCAACCACCGCTCATCGGCCACCGACCGGCCAGCTGACACGTGTCTATTGTTATCGCCTAGTGATATCGACTATCGCTACGCGATATCTCACTCAACGCTCCCTGACGTCGAGTGTGTTGAGCTCATTCAACGCTTCATGGCGTTGAGTGTTCTCGCTATCGTCGTCGACGATACCCACTGTCGCCCGACCATAGCGACCAAATGTTCTGATGTCAAATTTGGGGTGTTACACTCGCACTCGAGCGCGAGCTCGCGCCCGCTCCCTCGCGCAACCGCGCACGCGATCTGTCATGTGCCTGCATACACGGCCAGCCGCGCACGCTCCAACGAGGGCGTATCCGCCCACACCTCCACAGGTACGACCACACACTCCCTTGTACGTGTCCACACACGCACACTCACGCTCACCCATGTGCGACTCCGCACACCATCATGACTAAGGGAGCAATAACTTCCTCCCCTAGGTACGGTTATCACCACCCCTATACCATAATATATGCTAACATTTTTTACCCGAGTTTGCAGGGCACAACCACTCGCCGACGCAAGTCTGTCACCATTGGCCACCATCACCGCCATAAAAGGGAGCAGAGGAAGATCCTTATTTTTCTTCGTCCGAAGCGATCTTGTGCAACAAGGATCTGAGGGACATTTGTTGGGGATGAACCCAATTTTATAGGTAATGGGTGTGCACATAGCCACACACCCATGATCTCCACCCAAAAGGAGTGGGATCATGGGTTTGACCGCGCACGCGATCATCGCGTCCGATCCCCCGCACGCCGATCCCACTACGCATAATGGGGAAACCGCCACACCTCGCTGGTGGCCGGCCTCCTCCCCGGACGCCGCCTGCCCGCCCCCATTCACTACCCCGTCCCCGACCGTAGCCGACTGGCCAGGGCCGGTGCTGCCAAGGGGGGCGGCCGCTCGGGCCGCCCCCTCGCCCGGCCGCCGGAGCGGCTGAGGGGGCTGCCGTCCCCTTGCTCAGCTGTTGGGGCGACCGAAGGGATGGCCGCCAGGGCCGCCCCCCGGCTCGGCTGCCGGCGAGGCCGAGAGGGCGGCCGCTCGGGCCGCCCCTTTCTCGGCCGCCCGTGCGGCCAAGGGGGGTGGCCGACTGGGCCGCCCCCTACCTTGGCCGTTGGTGGCCAAAGGGGGGGCCACCTCCTCCCGCGGCCGAGGAGAGTGGCCGCTCCTCCCCGACCGCCGCCAGGGGCCCTCCCTCGCCAGCGAACTTGGCAGCAAGTTCTCCGGCCGCCCGTGGAGGCCTACTCCCGCCGTCCAATCAAGTGGGAGCGTCCTCGGCCGTTCGATCCGCGTGTAACTACCCACGAACCACCCGGTTAGTGGGGGGGGGGGGAATTTAATTAGTATTCTATTATTTTATTAATGACGGTCTCCAAATAGCAGGATAACCACATTTAAAACTATAGTAAAAACATTTATGATGGTGGTTACGGTGTGCGGATAGCCGCATAACCACCGTGACCACCTCCCGGAGCTTATAAAAGGAGCCCAAAACCTCCTCATTTCTCATCTTTCTCTTCAGAGTCTTCTTCTTCCTCAGGTCGAAGCTTTGCCAATTTCCTCCTACGAGCCACCTTCGAGCCACCTCCGAGCCACACCCGAGCCACAAGCGGGTTAAGTCGCAACCACACGACAAAGCCAAATCGTCCAAGTTTCAAGCGGCTCCAGCAACTACAAGACCAAGTGTTCCGCCTCCCATCCACAATCAGCAAGTCGCTATCCAAAGACCACCGGCGCGAAGCACAATCTGTAACAACTCCTGGCGCGACGGCTTGTCGTTCGCCGCGTGCAAAGTGTTCTCTCACCCCATAATTGTAACGAGAGGTGGTCTGTCACCCCCGACTTCACAAACCAGCTGTAACTTCCAGGAAATAGTGGATTTTGACCGACACAGATCCAGTCACGTGATTTTTTACCCAGCTGAAGGTTTTTTTCCGCATTAAAGCTGCTTGTGTACAATCAACCTATTCTTTTGATTGTGCACGCGCTCTACCGTTCCAAGAGCTAAGACGGTTCAAGAATTCCGATCCGACCGGGACGTCAAGTTACTCCGCAATAGATATATTTGTAATTGTATCATTATGATAACCCTACACTTCAAAATTTAAGAGAGTTTCCTTCACGTTTATATAACGGAAAAGCCAATAGACAATAGAAAAAGAAAGATCTTTGTGCGGCCATGAATATAGGCAAATCTTCTAAATTCTCTACTGGAATATTTCTATTTTTTTAGCTCACCAACTGCTCACACACTGCATGAATTCCCGATCCTTTATTCTAGTCGGCGCTTCGTTGCTAATTAGCGCGGGGTATTTTTGAGTGGGAACATGGCGTGAAGCACTGCTGTTCATTAGTGCTTCGGCGAGGTCTGTTGAGATGGTGGCCATCGTTGGAATCCCTTGTCACAAGCCGGCTCTTCTTCATCCTCCACTTTGCTCGCCTCCTCATCCTCAATTCGCAGGAAAGTCTTCTTATTCTGTCACCATATTTTCCTCCCGTCACCATCAATCCTCATTCCCCACAATCCACTACCATTCACCATGCATAAACCCTAATCCGCACTCTTCTGTTCCCCAATTCTTTCCATCATCCCCGCCATTAGAGATCGCGATACTTGACAGCGGCGTAGGTAGCATACCTGGTAACGGCGGTAGCCGAAATGGGAACAAAAACAACCCTAGATCCTGGCGGTGGTGGTGGCGCCGGCTGTGGTTTTGGGAAGAGAACACTTACCCTTTTGATCCGGATGATCGGAACCGCCACGGATGTTCTTCTCAAATCCTGTTTGCATTATTGTGCTCAGCTTATCACGGTTTCCTCCCTTCTCCAGCCCTTGCATCATCTGCGACGAATCCTTGCAGCGGCACGGAGATGTGGGAGGTGAAGGGAGGAAAGTGGACGAGGTTATTGCCGGATTCATCTTCCGATTCCTTTAATGTCGCTGGCCGAGAACGAGGTGGTAGCACCTCTTATTCCGGCTTACCGGTTTCAGCCCCCGGCGTGGATATTTTCTGGCAGCGATGCCGGGAGCTTTTCTTCAGGCTGATGCTACCGGAGGGATATCCTGGCAGCGTCAGCCGCGACTATCTAGAGTATTCTCTCTGGCGAGCGGCCCAGGGCGTTGCCAGTCAGATCAGTGGCGTTCTTTCAACCCAGGTCAGTCTATCTGTTATTTCTTAGAGCAGATTATTGATATGTATTCATAATTTTTTTTATATGAAAGCAATAGGCTTTCCTTGTTCAGTTGTTTGGCAGTAAAGCAACCCACCGGCTATCTATGACAATAAGGAACTAGATTCTACTAATTTCTATATCTATGTATATGAACGCTAGTTCACAGATTAAAATGCACCTCCGAACTGAGTGAACACCCAATACCATGCATTCTATATGAGTTGCAGCTAGTCGTTCATATTGCAGTGCATGAGTTTGAGCCTTTGTCGGATTTGAAATGCATTGATACCAATGTGATCTCAAATTGCCGGCTTCAATCCACGAAGTGACAGACTTGTCGTCCCCTTGTCTCATCTGGATGATTGCAGGTTCATACCGCAGGTTCCTTTTTGTTGTCGCCATGGCAAAGAAAACAAATCCTTATTCACCACCTTCTATCTCTCTGCCTCTCTTATTGTAGCCTATCCCACCAAGTCACAACTATTAAATAGCAAGCGACTAGCTTAACTTGCCTATCCATTGAAAAGCCAATCCATAATTGACCTCAAAATTCCAATCCATAAACTTTCAATAATGAAGTCTTCATAAAATATGAGGATATCCATTCTTAGTTTGAACTCATCGCCACGATCATGAGGAGCCTTCTTCAGTCGCTGCATTGATTTTCATATCCACTAACAAATCGATTCCATCATCTTAGTAATCATTCCTTCTATTATTTCCACATAGAACACTTCTGTTGAATTTGCGTTGACTGACTTGTTGGCTCGACCTCCGGCCGTCATAGTAGTCATTATCTTTATTTTAGCTCTGCAAAAACATTAACCTCCTCCTCAATCAAACTAGTGGAATTTTGTTGAGGCTTTGATGGAGGTTATCTCTACGCCGATCTTTGATCCTAATCTGTGAGGTCACAGGTGGCATTTGCCCGCTCATTTCAAGATCCCATACCGTCTGTGTTGCATTTCTTACAGTGCTACTACATTATAACTACACGCAATTATCATAAATGAATGGATGAGCTGGCTTTTATGTGTCAGGACATTCTAAGGGTTTTGTTTCAATAAACTATACGTCGGCATACTATATATACTAATGCATAGTATCTAAAGATAACAAGTAGTTAATAAATATTTTTAGTTTTCTTTTATGACCCTTTCTCTCTCCTTTCATTCTTAGTTTCTCTCCTCCTAATCCACTTGGCCAATTCTTGTCGGAAATACTCCAATTGATGTAACAAATTGATGCTCCCTTTGAGTGCCTCCGTAAGAGGCACCACCAAATTCCTCCCACGATTTTGTTCCTTCCCAGTCTAACCAGCCGGTGATCTGACAATATTTGGATAAGCGCCATGCCGTTTATATGGATCAACACACATCTCTTGGCGATTTAATTCAGGCAACTCAAGAAAATTTTCTCAAAAACTTCAACTAGTGACAAATTCTGTAACTCAATCCCATCTACAACATGAGTGCTCTCAAGAACATCATCGGGAGTTCTATCAAGAATTCAAAAAAAATCAGAGTGAGATTCAGTTGTTCATGTGGATGCTCACAACGACCAATATCGGGGAGTTGCAGTCTAGGCCGTGGGCTCATAATATGGATCATCTTCATCGTCATTGCTAGACATTGGGCTCGAACCATTATGATCCCTTCCATTATCATCTGGAGTTCTTGATGGGCAGGCTCGGTTTCGGTCTCCGATTATCAAAACTTGCGGTTCTGATTCCTAATTGCCCAATATTCTTGGGTCACAGCCACCCGCCCGATCAATGAAAACATCCACAATAACCTCACACATTTTTTTCAATAATTCTGTTCTGCCACCAAACCCAGTTCCAACCCTCAATGATAATCACGTCAATTTTCAATTTCCACCATTAACGTCTCATTCAAGCCACCACCAAAAATGCATGGATCTTGGTCAAGATTTGATTACCAGCTGTTAGGTCTTGATACCTTTAAACATTCCCAGGCCAAACTGAAATGCCCAAGATTTGCATTCAAAGATTCATCAGATTGGCTATATAACGCCGAAATGTATTACAGGTACAATACTATTAATCATATGGATTATCTTTTAATTGCCTCTATTCATTTGGACAGGCCTGCAACCTGACGGTTCCAAGGTTTGTTTGGAGACAACCAGTGCCCTGATTGGCAAACTTGTAAATAGGATATACAAAAAGTAATTGAAGATTTATCTTCCCAAATTTCCTATTTATCACATGATATTTTGCATTGAAATTTTATTTTTGGTTTAAAATCCCAATATTAAACGTGCTTTAATTGCTCAATATCCCGAGCCATTATGTAATACAGGTTCTCAATACAGACTTCAGAGTAAGAAATAACAATCACACAGATTGAATGCCTCAAGCCAACAACAGTTGTTCTCAATACAGGTTCTGTGTTAATTTAGTACACAGGTTTAATTAAACACACATATATCTCAATATAGGTTTTGTATAATTTACACTATGTATTCCATGAATCATGATATCTCAATACTCGAGAAAAATGAAATAGAAAAGTGAACACAAGAATATCATAATATAGTATTATAGTCAAATCCAAAATGCCATCAACATGAAACACAAGAAAAGTGAACCGACATGAATAATGTTCTTAACAAAAACTTTAAATAATCATAAAAGATCAAATAAATAGAATAAACTGCGGTAAAAACCTAAAAAGTCGAGGTAATAAGAAAAAGTTACTGTCACGATTTTAAAATAGATAGAATATACCGCGGTACAAACCGCAGTCTATTCTAGTATAGACTGCGGTTTTTTATAAAAAACAGTTTTTTCCCTTTTTTTTTAAAATAAGGCGACCAACGCCTTGTGCACAATTGAGCGCCTGGACGTCTAGGCGATGCCATGACAAGAATGATCACAGATAAATTTCAAGAGAAATCCGGCAAGAGAAGGACCGACAGTGGTGAGTGAGAATAAGAGAGGAAGAATAAGAGAGGAACTTAGGGAGCAACCCTAAAATCTTTCATACATCCATCATACCATCACACATACTCCTCCCCCTTATATAAATGAGGGAGGGAAACCAAACAAAGAAATACAAAAAAAAATCTAATAAAGAAATACAAAATACTTACTTATTTGATTAATATTAATTAATATTCATATGCGCGCTCCATGATAGCTTCCATATGCACGCTTCATAAATTATGACGAGGGGGGTCCACTTGAGTGAATGCGCCCACGACCACGACGACTTCCATATGTGCGCTCCATAAATTATTACGCGGGGGGTCCACTTGAGTGAATGCGCTTGCGACACGCGGATCAGACCACTTGTTAATATCACAGATAAATTTCAGGAGGAATCCGGCAAGAGAAGGGGACGGCGGTAGTGAGTGAGAAAAAGAGAGGAAGAATAAGAGAGGAACTTAGGGAGCAACCCTAAAATCTTTCATACATCCATCATACCATCATACATAAACCCCTCCCCCTTATATAGATAAGGGAGGGCAAGCAAACAAGGAAATACAAGAAGCAATCAAACAAAGAATACAAAACACTTAATTGATTAATATTAATTAAAATTCATATGCGCGCTCCATGGTGACTTCCATATGCGCGCTCCATAAATTATGACGAGAGGAGTCCACTTGAGTGATTGCGCCCACGACCACTGCGACTTCCATATGTGCGCTCCATAAATTATGACTAGGGGAGTCCACTTGAGTGAATGTGACCGCGACACGTGGACCCGTAACAACAGTGGTCATGTTCATGTAGCCTCATGGTCATGGCGTGACACAAGCCACGCGTGAGTATTCGTCTCCTGTTGCCCAATGATACATAGAATTACATACTCAGTGCGGTCAGTAGTTTAGTGTGACATGCCACCTCATGAGAGATGAAGTCATGACTTGCACCACTGTTAATCATGTTGATAATTTGGGAGCCCTAAATGTGGTTGTAGAGTTTCATGACCGTGCAAATGTAGTTAACATGAGCGTGTGGCGCCGAGACGTCTGGTTTTTGTGGGCAGGATGAATGTGGCGTCCATGTAGGGACCGCATATGGTGCATGGGGAAATAATATAAAATAAGAAATAGCTTAAAGTGACCCACCAAATTGACTTAGGTGTTACACGTGCCTAGCTTAGAAACCATCCCAGGGTCCGCTCTCGGCTTCTCATGATGTTAAGTAACATATCAAAATACACATTGTCGCATATTGTATACGTAATTGATAACCGCTCTGTTAGGTTCAAGTTTTAAATGCCCGACCTTGACCAATGAAACCAAACCACATGATATGTTCTTTGTTTTTCGGATCCTTACATGAACCACAAATCACGAGAACCGACCCAATTAATCGGTTTTGTTTAGTTTTTGGGTCAATTTCCCGGTTTTTTTGCATACCCCTAGTAATTGAGAAAAATATCAAAGACTTGCATGTAAACACATTTATGCATCAGATACACGCATGCTATAACTTTTACAATCCGTGCGATGAGACAATTTATGAGTTTATTTGGATTAAAACACTTTCAAACTTCCTGTAGCACTAAGGTGCTTAAAACCTGACGCAAGACTAATTTATCGCCGGTGGATGAACGATGCCCTAACCTTAATGCAATGCAATGCCCAATGGAGAAATCAAAATCAGATAATAAATTATCAAATTACGGGTAGATAATTTTGGCAAAAGACAAATAATTTATTTAAGCAAGCGGGTTTAGTCTTTCCTCTGCGTGAAGGGCCAAAGCAAAGCCCGCGACGAATGATTCCTGTAAATCACAAGATATCTAAAATAAAATTCAACAAATACAATAGATCCCAAAGAACATAAGATTACCACACCATATATTAATAATAAGAACAAATATCCATACAACAATAACACTCACAAGATATGGGGGCTGCTTAAAGCAATGGAGATGTCGAGGACTACGGTGCTTCGACGGCGATCTGATGCGGAACCGGAGGCGGCACTACGAGGGCATTGTTGGATCTGAGGCGGAAACAACTGTTGGGTTGGAAAAGGGCGCCATTGGTGGATCTGGAGGTGGACTGTTTCCACCACAACAAAAAGGGGGGAAAGGGGGTCTGGCTGGACTTGGCGGCGGCTGGATTTGAGAGGTACTGACGGGGTGGGTTTCTGGATGGGAGATTGGAGGCTAACGGTGGAATCTGATAGGGTAAAGATGTGGCTTTAGGATGGGGGGAACTTTCATATTTATTTTTGTTTGGAAATAGAAAAATTCATGGACGTGGAGACTCGCATGTCTAAGGACCCAGAAGGTCTCCTTCAGGAATTCACAACTGAATGAATTAGTGGGATGCAGGGAAGGCTTATGGGAAGACACTTTTAGGCTTTGCTGCTGCAGTGAAGGCTTACGGGAAGGCAAACTGGGATTCACAGGATTTGAAGAATCGAAGGCTGTTGTTGTGCGTGGATTTACTGTTGAAACGGAGAGTTTTTGTAGGAAAACAGGGTGGCTGACGGTTTGGGAAAAGGAATGCTGTTTGATGGTGTTAGATAGGGTCGATTAGGGTTTTGGAAGAGGAAAAATGAAGGTTAGCGATAGTTGATATCTTGGGAAGGAAGATAACCAGCTATGAGTCGTCACCTAGGGTTCCACGGAGTCGGCACCGCAGAGTGATCGCCGGATTTCGGGATTCCTTTTCTTCAAAATCTGCAATAGCCTATAACAGCCCCATACACCTCTATTTATAATCAATAGATATTAGGGCATTTCACCATTAATGACTATGATTGGCCGGAGATGGGGTAGCCCGATTACAACAAAAATAAAACAAAAATGGCAATATAATATATGAAGCTGCGTCGAAACGACGGGCCGGACGCATCTGTGGAGTCGAATCATCGATCAGGGTACGCTATATATGGTAAGTAGCCAATCGGCCTCGAATGAGCCCAAAACTTGTCCCTCGCTGCGGGTCCGCATCTCCGCTCCGCACCATTCTTGTCGGCTTGAAAGAATTCATCTCCTGATGAATAGAGACCAAAATTCTCTCGATGTATGCTAGATACGACTCAATGAGATCCAACAGAGATCGTCTAAGTGCCGTCGATGAGAAAGTATCCTCTCCAATGGTACTCCTGCGTCCGTCTGACTGGCGCGGCTATGCATGCATGAGCCACAATATCAATAATACTCTCAATAATCCACTGATGTGTTGGAAGTCTCGATGCGATCACTGGTGCAGACAGTGAAGCCATAAACGACTGATCCAAGGGCAGGTTGGGCTCAAAAGTGGACTGAGTGCAGGGTTGAGGATGTGGGGGTGTAGGCTCCAAAGGATGTAGGGTGTAGGATCAAAAGGATCTCCACAAAATGAGTCCACATGCTTATGAGGCTTGTAGTACGACGTTAAATCCTCAGCAAATATATGACAGATACTCATACTTGTCGGGATATCATGATCATAAATATTTCCTCCGATCTGTCTCATAATTGTGTAGGGATCATTCGCCTAATGCTCAAACTTTTAGCAGGCCTCCCACGAAGCCTCACAACGCGGATTCTCACCATCACCCGCTCGCCTTCATGAAATACATGTTTTGCCAGTGAACACCTGCATACGATTTATAAGATTTATCACTAATATTGATCCTCCGTCAGACCGACTCATGACACATGCAAACGATGAACAAACAACTCAACAGACACATGCAAATGATGAAGAAACAACTCGACAGACTCATGCCAATGATACAAATAAAACACGACATGCACGACACATTCGCTAGAGGAAAATAATGACCTGGGTGTCTTTAAAATGTTGTGGCCTATTAGCAGGTTCTTTCAGTGGAGAGTAGAAAAACTCATCGAGTGTGCGACGAGTATCCAAATGACCGCGTGAGACGTCAACACTCAAGTACGAGCTCGTAAAGAGCCAAATGTCTCTCAGGGAACGTGACACTTCAGGGGGCTCACTGGGAGGTATGCATGAAAAATCATCGCGAATGCAACGACCACCTGAGTGAAAATCATGCACATCGACTAAAAGACATGACTCTAGAGTGTGGCAAGTGCCCCTGAAAGGAAAGAACTTGTCTGGTGGGTCAGCAGACGGTGTGTCCCAAAACTCATCAAGATGCGATGCGTCATAAGGCATGCTCTCAAAATAACGGGAGTATGCTCAAGTGGACTTAAGGAAAGCCCTGCATACTTGACTCTCCACTCAAGATCCATTCTTTGAGGCAAGATCAAAAGCAATAATGAGAGAGACGTCAATAAATCGATACTCACAAATGAGTGGCTTGCCTGAATCTCATCCTCACCGAGACGTGGTGGTTCATCAGGAGGCTTAATAGTAGGCTCGTCATAGAACCCGTCAACAGGGTCATGATCCTCCAGATGAGTACCAACATAAGGGGTAATGTCCTCATAATGGGTGAGATAACCACTACGAGATCAACACCAGACTCTGGGCTCTCGATCGTGATGTGACTCGGAGCAATGACAAGGAGAGAGGAACATAGACCTACTCTCAAGAATGGATCTGTAGGTGAGGTGTCAAGAAATGAGTCTTTGGTAGGGGTGATAACTAACCCGGTGCATGACAAAAAAAGCGGTGTAGGTGAGAGACACTACACTATAGAATCAATAGGTCGCTCAAACTCACTTGTTGAGTACATTGTAAATTGTGTACCAGATTTGGGAAAGTCTCACATAACTCAATGATATATGTCAGTTTGTATTTGATGACATTTTGAGTTTACTTGTGCAGACTAAAGATTGCAGAAATTATTCTAAGTACAAAAGTGTCGAGACACTTATTTAGTGTCGACACATTTGAAGGAGCTGTGTCGAGATAAGAAGCAAGTCTGTGTCGACACACAGGACTTGTGTCGACACCCATAGTTTAAGTCGACATCAACTGTGTCGACACTCATAACTTGTGTCGATACACTTTGACCTTGTTGTACTGACAATTATAAAAAAGCAACTATGTCGACATCCAGGACTTGGGTCGACATTTGGAGAAGCTGTGCCGACACACAGGTCTTGTGTCGACACATTCTAAAACAACTGTGTCGAGAACTTGATGAAGAGCTGTGTCGACTATTTTCTGAAGATGTCGACAACATCAAAGAAGCTGTGTTGACACATAGGAATTGTGACGGCACACATTACATTTGTGTCGACACCATCTATATTTGTGTCTCGACACATTCAACTGAGTTAAATAACTCTAAGTGCCAGATCTCAAGATTGAAGAATTGACGTCTGTCAGAATCGTCAAGGCTGTCAGATATGTCAGAACTGTCAGATGTCGGTTAACTACCGGATCAGCTGGTTGCTTCTGACGAGATCTATAAATAGAGCTGATCTATCACAAAATAGAAAAAAAAGAAGAGAAAAGGGAAAAAATAAGAAGTAGGAGAAATCATTCCAAGAAAAAATCACAGAATTATATACAACAAGTAGATTCTGATTCAAGATCAGAGAAGTTGACAACATCTCATCAGATCTGTCAGTGTTTGCAGATTTAATTCTGCAAGGAGGAAGAAGCTGGATCTACACCAACTTCTCAAGAAGATTCAACCTAGGTTCTCTCTTTCAAGAAGCTTTGAATAAGCTAGGTCAGGTTGAATCAGATTCATTACAACAAAGATCAGGAGAAAGCGGATCCATCAAGATCTGATCAAGATTCCTTCACCTCTCTCTCTATCTGGGTGAAGGAAGAAACATACTCTTAATTAATTTTGTGTAAGATCTATTTTAGATCTGAGTGTAAGAGATTTCAATCTCTGAGTTGTAAGCCTGTAATTATAAAGGCTGAGGTAGAGCTGTTTGCCTGAGGTAGGAGATTAAGTTCTCTGAGCTGTAGGTCTGATGATAAGGGCTGATGTAGGGTTTGATTGCCTGAGTGGTAGAAGTGTGGATTCACTCTGAGGTAGGGTTCTTGGGAAGAGCCTGAGTTGTAGGACTTGTTGAAGTGTGAGCTGTATGAACCAATTTGGGTTCTGAGGTGTAAGATCTGAGGATCTGAGAAGGTGAAAGGAAATTTGGCCGAATCTAGTGTACTGCTAGATAGACGAAGGGGGAAAGTGGATGTACCCATCATTTGAGGAACCACTATAAATCTGTGTGTATGCTGTGATTGGATTATTGTGTGCTGTGGTAGTTGTAGAATTTATAACTGTGCTGTGATTAATTTATTAACTGCATATGTGAATTGAAATTGAACCTATTCACCCCCCCTCTAGGTGTTTAGACATTCTTGAAACCAATTCTTTCAAATGCTATCAGAGGGAGGTTACTCAAATTTAGACTTAACAGTCTGAGTGTATCTCCAAGGCAGTAATAAGATAGCCAAGATGAGTTCAGGTGAAAATCACAAAGAACTTGGATCCATGAAACTTCCCATTTGTAGAAAAGAAACCTTTGACATATGAAAAGATGATCAGATTATTCATGGAGGCATCTAATCCAAGAATTTACATTACAGTTCAAGAATGACCTTTCATCTCTATGAAGACATCTGTTCTAGATGTAAATCTGAAAACTCCAAAGAGTTATTCTGAGATGACCAAAGATGAGATCATCTTAGCCACTTTGGACAAGAGGATACAAAACATAATTGTTAGTGACATAGATGATTGTACAGTTCAGAATTTAGTCCACTGCAAAACTTCAAAGGAAATGTGAGATACTTTGATTGTCTACATGGAGAGGACAAAAGAAGTAAAAGAGGATAGAAAATCTATGTTCAATCAAGAATATGAAAGTTTCAGACAAGGCAAGACAGATAGCATAGCTATATGCTATGAAAAGTTCTTCAGAATTGTCAATGAGCTGATGACTTATGGAAGAGTCTTCAACATTTATGAACTGAATGACAAGTTTCTTAGATCATTAATCAAGGATTGTGATACCGAGGTCTGTGGCATCAGAGAATTAACCAGAATTGCAGTTACTCCTCCATCAACCTTGTTTGGAAAATTGCTGTCTTATGAAATGCAACTAATTGCCAAAAAGGAAGAGGAGAAGAGCAGCAGGTCTTTTGCCAAAGATAAGTCCGTGGCTTTCAAAGTTGAAGCTATAAGGAAGGGCAGGAGAAAGACTCCTCCTCCCAGAAAAGTTGTTGATACTGATTCAGAAAGTTCAGACACAAGCACAACAGATGACCATAATTCTGATGAGGAGCTTGCTGCCTTTTCTAGGCAATTACAGAGTTTCTTGAAGAAAAAGAACTGGAGGAGAAGGCCTTCCTCTTCTTATTACTCCAAGGATGACAGCTACAAGGGAAAGAAGAAAACCTTTAAAGAGGATAAGTATGGTACTAAACCTGAAAAACAAATTTCTACTAAAATTATTTCTTATTGTTGCAGCAAGCCAGAACATGTTATAGCAGACTGTCCTGTCAAAAGAAAGGATTATGGTGAGAAAAAGAAATACCAGCATAAAGGCAAGAAGGAGAAATCCTTTGTGGCCAAGAAGCAGAAAAGCTGGACTAATTTTTCTTCATCAGAGTCAGAAAATGAAGAGGATGTTGAGGCCTATATTGGGCTGTTCTCAACTGAGGAAGATTCCGTAGAAACAAAATTCTTGCAGTTGCTGGATGGTATCAATAAAGCATAAGACAACAAATGCATAGGGCTGATGGCTATAGCTGAGGATGGACTCAGCTAGGAGCAGACTGGTCCTAGTAAGGTACAATCTTCACCCTCAGTGTCAGATTATGTCACTAGCCCAGAGTCAGAAGTATCTTCATCAAGAGATAAAGGTGGCTCTAAATCTGAAGGAGACATCAATCAACTGATTGATGATTATGAAGAGCTCCTGCAAGCCTTTAAGGAAAGCAGGCTCCTAGCCAAACAGCTGGCAATGGAGAATGCCAGCCTGAAGTTGGCTGTTTCAGACTCAGCAAAAGTGCTGGATCTAAAGTTAAAAGAGATTAGTAAATTGAAGAACATAGCTTTTATTCAGATGGATACAATTACTTTCAAGAATAACCACAT
The DNA here is from genome assembly GCA_039583875.1 of Platanthera guangdongensis. NCBI lineage: Eukaryota > Viridiplantae > Streptophyta > Magnoliopsida > Asparagales > Orchidaceae > Platanthera > Platanthera guangdongensis. The sequence continues at coordinate 217,628,066 of CM077163.1, read as the reverse complement.
TAGGAATCTTGAAAGTAGACTCCAAAAGGAGAGGGAGCTAGTGACCAAGTTCTCAAAACTTAGTTTTGTGTTACCTTTGATAGTTCCTTCTTTTCCTAAAAGGGTAAGAATGGATTAGGTTTCAAAGGAAGAACAAAAGCTGCCAATTCCAACAGGAAAGACAAAGCTCCAGTTCAGCCACTTGCTTCCAAGCCTCCAATTTTTTTTAAAAAAGTGATTCAACCTTCTAACATGTATGACCATGATAGTATTTATAATCACTGTGAGCAAGACAGTAGAAATGACAAGGGTGCTAGTGCCTATTGGGCAGCCCATGAGAAAACCCAAATGGCTCATAATGGACCATTTGTGTTTGGTGTACCAGCCCTAACACTCAAGAACAAGGTAGCAGTTGACTCACAAAGTCTGCCAGCCCATTTGCAAGCTAAGGGAAAGTCTGTTAGCAAAGCAGAGTTAGGAATATCTGAAGCTATCAGGAGTATGCATTCTGAAAAGAAGACAGCTGCAGATAGGTTCAAGATATCCCAAGTACTTCTGCTATCAGACATGTCCATAAGCAAGCATTGACTAAAAAACTTAAGAAAAGAGCTGATGTACCAGCTGGTTTGAGAGCTGCAAACAACATTGCTATGAAACCAATTCTTAAAAGAAGGTACAATGTGCATGAGTGCTGGTGCTGTGGCAAAGTGGGCCACTATGCCATTGATTGCTGACACAATGAGAGTGTCCAGAGAAGTAATGGTGGCTTACCTGTCAGAAGAACTACATACATGCATGTTCAGTTTAGGTCTAACTTGCACATAGGACCCAATAAAATTTGGGGTCCTAAGGTTAGATAATATATTTGTTGCAGGTAAGTTCAAGTGACCATATCCATATATGGTACTTGAACAGTGGATGTTCCGGACACATGATTGGAACAAAGAGCATGCTAAAAGAATACTCTTATTAAGAATGATCCCAAAGTTATCTTTGAGGGCTCAGAAAAATGGGTAACTAATGGTTTGGGTAAAATACCTAATGACATAGTAACTATCACACAAGTAGCCTATGTGAAAGGTTGAAAACATAACCTTATAAGCATAAGTCAAATATGTGATCTTGGTTATAACATTTCTTTCCTCAAGGATGAGTGTCAAATTAGAAGGTCAAGTGATCAAGGACTTATCTTGACAAACACGAAGAGAGGAAATGTTTACTGTCTAGATTTTGAGTGTGAGAGTAAGGACTCTCCTATATGCCTTGTTGCAGATGAGAAAGTTTCTCATTGTGTCATATGACACAAGAGACTAGCTCACCTGAACTATAAGACCATAGACAGACTCTATAGTGAAGAGTTGGTGAGGAATGATCCTGAGGTTAAGTGCATTAAGGAGGGAATCTGCTCAGCTTGTCAAAAGGGCAAGCAGATCAGGTCTTCCTTCCAAAGTATTGATAACAAGGACTCAGTGAGGTGTTTATACCTCCTGCATATGGATCTATTTGGTCCTATGCCAGTTCATAGTATAGGTAGGAAAGTCTATACCCTTGTGGTGGTTGATGACTTTTCCAGATTTGCTTTGGTATTCTTCCCGAGGAGAAAATCTGAAACACCAGATATCTTCCAGACTTTTGTCAAGCAAATTCAGAATGAACTTAATAGTTCAGTGGTCAAGATCAGAAGTGACTATGAGACTGAGTTTCAGTCTGAATGCATGACAAAGTTCTGTGAAGGGCTTGAGATTCATCAAAAATTCTCCTCACCTAGAACTCCCCAGCAAAATAGAATTGCTGAAAAGAAGAACATAACTCTAATTGAGGCAGGTAGGACTTTGTTAAATGACACTTCTTTCTCATAATATTTCTGGGCTGAGACAGTAAATACTGCTTGTCATGTTCTCAATAGAGCTTCCATCACTAAAAGTCACAAAAAGACTCCCTATGAGATTCTAAAAGACATAAAATCAAACTTATCCCATTTTAAGATTTTTGGTAGCAAGTGTTTTGTACTTAACAATGATAAGTCTCATTTGACTAAGTTTGTTGTCAAGTCTCAAGAAGGGATATTTGTTGGGTACAACAACAATAATAGAACATATATGATCTATAACTTGACTACACAAGTTGTAGAAGAATTTGTCCATGTAGTATTTGATGAGTCTAAGTTAATTAACTGTGAGCTGCCAAACACTTCTTCTAGTCCTGCAGGTTTAAAGGATAAGATGGACAATCTGACCATCAGGGAAGATAAACCAGCAAGCCAAGAGATTGAAGATGATGGTTGCTGTCAAGGGGGAGCTCAAGACATACAAGCTGAGAATGAAGAACAACCAGCTGAAGACATTGAGGATCAGCAAGCTGAAGAAAATGAAGAACAGCTAGCTGAAGAAGGATTGCCTCTAGCTATGAGATATTTAAGAGACCATCCAGCTCACCAAATCATTGGTGATGCAAGTCATGGTGTAATGACCAGAAACAAGAGCTTGAACTCAGCACTATGTTCAAGCTTCCTGTCTCAAATAGAATCAAAGAAGTTTGAAGATGCTATCCAAGATTCATACTGGATTGGTGCTATGCAGGAAGAACTGAATTAATTCAAGAGATGCAAAGTCTGGCAACTGGTTCCCAGACCTAAGGGACATAATGTGATAGAGACTAAGTGGATCTACAAGAATAAGTTAGATGTAAATGACATTATTGTCAAGAACAAGGCCAGATTGGTGACAAAAGGCTACATGCAGGAAGAAAGAATAGACTTTGACCAGACCTTTGACCCAGTAGCAAGGCTCGAAGCAATAAGACTATTCCTTGCCTATGCAGCCTTTAAAGAATTCAAGGTCTTTCAGATGGATGTCAAATCAGTATTCATGAATGGAGATCTAAAATAGGAAGTGTATGTGGATTAGCCATCAGGTTTTGTACATCCTCACTTTCCTGATCATGCCTATAGACTTAAGAAAACTCTATATGGGTTGAAACAAACCCCTAGAGTATGGTATGAGACATTGTCTACTTTCCTCATTGAGAACAAATTCTCAAGTGGGAAAAATAGACAAGATCCTATTCCTGAGAGATTCAAAGGGCAAAATTATCTTAGTTCAGATATATGTTGATGACATAATCTTTGGATCTACTGAGAACGACTTTTGCAGAAAGTTTGCCAAACATATGCAAAAGAAGTTTGAGATGAGCAGCATGGGTGAGCTAAAGTTCTTCTTGGGACTTCAAGTAAAACAGACTGATGATGGTTTGTCCATATCCCAGTCTAAGTTCACCAGAGAGTTGATTAAAAAATATGGCATGGAGACTGCTTCCATCATGAAAACTCCAATGTGGTCAAGTATGCCTTTAGGCAAAGATGAAGCAGGGAAGCCTGTTGATGAGTCTTTGTATAGAGGGATAATTGACTCGCTATACTTGACTACAAGTAGGCCTGACATCATGTATGCTACATGTGTCTGTGCTAGATAACAAGCATGCCCTAAAGAGTCTCATTATTCTGCTGCAAAGAGAATTTTAAGATATCTTAAGGGCACACCAGATCTTGGTCTTTGGTATCCTAGAAATAGAGATTTTCTGCTAACAGGTTTTTCAGATGCAGATTTTGCAAGCTGCAAGTAAGATAAGAAAAGTACCACAGGTACATGCCAATTCCTAGGTGAAAGATTGATGTCATGTAAAAGCAAAAACAGACAAGTGTTGCTATATTCACAACAAAGTCAGAATATATTGCAGTTGAGAGTTGCTGTGCTCAGTTGCTATGGATACAACATCAACTTGAAGATTATGACATCAAGATAAGTAGAACTCCATTATATTATGATTCTACTAGTGCTATATCAATTGCTAGAAACCCTGTTTCACATAGCAGAACAAAACACATTGAGATTATGTACCATTTTATTAGAGAACATGTTGAGAAAGGAGACATAAGTCTAGAGTTTATTTCTACTGATAAACAGGTAGCTGACATATTCACTAAACCTCTAGATAAAAGTAAATTCAATTATTTTAAAATTGAATTAGGCATGTTAAACCTGGAATATGATGAAGTTTTTTTTAAATTTTTTTTTCCTCAACATATGACTAAGTAAATTATGTGTCAACACAAGTTAAGAGTTGGTCAACACACAGAAGTTGATGTCGACATATAAAATAGTCTGTGTCGACACTCAGAAGTTGGTGTCGACACATAGAGTTGTCGAGACTCTAAACTCACTGTCGAAACTTTAGCAGTCACTGTCTACACAAACAAACTTGTGTCGACAAACGAAACTCTAATTTCTGCGCGCCTTTTGACCCACCATATTTAGAAAATTATAAATAGGAGGACACGAGATCTTGTCGACTACGCTCTCAGAAATTTCGAGACTAAACCCTCAGTGTCGACAAGAAATTCTTCTTCTCTCTCTTCAACTTCCACTTCTTCTCTCTCCAATGACGCCCAAGATAGACAACAATATTAACGAGGGTTATGAGCTTGTCCGATACACATTCACTAATGCTGAACAAGACATCAAGGAGGTTGTGGACCTAATCCAAGACGCTGGATTGGATTATCTGGTTTCTGAACCAACGAGGATATGGAAGGACGTTATTGCATTCTATTCCAATGCTTCAATGAATTCCAAGGGAAACAAGATCAAGTCTACTGTTCACGGAGAAACGGTGAAAATAACACTCAAAAGTCTGAGTAAATCCTTTCAACTTCCAAGGATTAAATAAGAGACTGAGGTTGATTCTAATTTAACTGCTGAAGCTCTTAAATGGTGTGGGCTGTCCTTAACCACCAACATTGGATCATCCATGACTAGGAAAGGGATGAACTCCAAAGGAAAGTTTCTGTCAGAAATTATTGGAAAAATAATTCTCTGCAAAACTGGGGGTATGATAGAATCTCTTCCTACATGTTGAGCATCATGACAAGAGTCATCTTCCAGGTAAAGACTGACTGGAGTGCTGTAATCTTTAACAAGATTAAGGAAGGTATTAAGAAGACAAATCTAGGCAGAATCTTAAGTCTGTATCTGGCTGTCAGTATACCTCATGTACTAAACCAGATTGCTGCTTTCAAAATTAACCACATGAGTAGAATGGATATGAGAATCTTGTCTAGGTGGGACAGAGTATTGTCCAAAGAAGAATCTGCACCAAAGCATCAGACCAAACAGGTCACCAAAACAAAGAAAGCTGTCCAAGAAGTTGAGTCCTCCAGTGACTCAGAAGAAAGGGTTGATTTCAGTTCTGATGATGATAACACTGAACTACCCAGGAAGTCTCCAAATCTCACACCTGACACCGAAGCTCAAATCCAGGGGGAGACTGTCCATCTGACAGATAATCAAGCGATATCAGTCCCAGGGGGAGCTGTCAACGAACCTGAGCTAGACAGTGAGACTGTAAATCTCACTGTAATGGAAGTGGTTCAGGGTATCAACACAGCTGTTGAAACTTCTGAAAAAGAGGTACAAGATGTGCATATTTCTGTTATGACGGCACAACCTCAGAATCCTGTAAATGAGATAGTCCAAGAACTGGAAACTGACTTCCAGGGGGATCATGAACAAGTAAACAACGAAGACACTCCTGCTGATATTCAACTAGATGCAAGGGTTGAGGGGGAGGTACCTGAATTAGCACCAGGTCAAGAAGCAGATGCTCAAGAACAACTAGTGGAAGTTGACAGTTCTTCTGATTCTGCTGATAAGGAAGCAACCTCTAGGATAAAGAAAAGGAAGTTTATGGAGCTAAGGAAAAAGAGCTCTGGATATAAGAAAGCCTTAAAGGCCGGATCCTCATCTACTGCTCTTACAATGGATTGTAGTTCTCTGTTAGTACAGCTGCATGTCAAACTTGATTGGCAAAGACTTGCAGTAGAAAAGTATGTGGATGAAAGCCACAAGGAGTTGCAGTTCAGTCTGACACAGGATATCAAATCTATAAGATTTGAGGTAAATTTGCCTAAGAAAGAAATGACAGACTGCTTACATAAGGGAGACAATGATGTGGTATATATTGCCAAATAACAACAAAACACTAAAACTGAAGTAGATGATCTGGTTGTCAAGCAAGACTTTGTTCTAGAAAATCAGAAAAGAATGAATGAGAATTTGATGGAAATACATTTCATCACTCTGACAAAATTGGCTGAACAAACCACTGCCATAGAAACACATATGAACACCAAAGTATCTGCTATAGAAGCATAAATCAAACTGGATTTGGCAACAGTTGCTACTGCTATCAAAACTTCTGAGTCTGCAATTTCAGCTCAAGTAAAGAAGTTTCAAAACTACTATACAACTGAGAACTATTATATTACAGATTAACTAAGGTTTCAGAAGAATGATCTCAGATATCATATTCATAGAGAAGTCATAAAGGGGGAGAGAGTATTAGTTCAGACTAGCTCTGAACATGCAAAATGAGTATCTAACAGTATCAGAGCTATCTTGGGATATCCACCCTTATGTGATGACAACAATACTTCAGAATATGGATGCTAACCTGCATTCTTGGAGGGGATGCAACATGAAGTAACTCAAGTCATATATCCCCCTCCTGAGTTTGAAGAAATTCAACAGACAGTCCAGAATATGTACAGTCCTCTACTGGAAAAATTGCCAGTAATTTCTGAGGAAGTGAACATGGCTGATTCAGCTTTACTTAAAGAGCAAGAGACCCAGTTATCCAAGAAAAGATTCAGAGAACAGGCTGAGGTTAGACCTGATTTTGAGAAATGGAGTCCAACCTTCAGAAGCAACATCTTAACTGCATGGAATGCAGTTAATAATAATCAATATGACAGGGGTAAGTGGTACTATAAACAAGAATGAGACAAATATCTTGCACAACAAGAAGTAATCTGCAAATTCAGGAAGGACTTGAAGGTTGGAGAAATCCATGCAAATTCCATAGAGCCCTGCAAGTACTTCCCTAAACCATTCCACTACTTTGAAAGGTAAAAGCTGAAAGCTACTCAACTTAAGGCTAAAGACATCAAAGGTAAGAAGCCTATTGCTGATGCTAAAGCTGAAGTCAAAGCTACTATTCAGACAGACAAAGACATTGTTATCAAGGAACCAGACCAATCTTAACTTTAGATTGACTAGGTTTTAGAAGAACTATGCAAACTTTTTGTTGTTCTTATAAAAACCTTGTAATCTTACTCTGATTAAATGACATAAAGAAATCCTTGGTTGACAACAATATATCTACGTCTCTGAGTTTTATGTTTTTCCTTTATGATGTTTCATTTTGAATATTTGTGTGTAATATATTATTTCTGCTTATAAATAACCCTGTTTGAAATGTCTGTATACATCATGTTTATTACTTTTGTTATATTGGTGTATATCATTGGTTAAGAGTTATGACTTCTCTAAATAAGGAGAGATTGTTGAGTACATTGTAAATTGTGTACCAGATTTGGGGAAGTCTCACATAACTCAATGATATATGTCAGTTTGTATTTGATGGCATTTTGAGTTTACTTGTGCAGGCTAAAGATTGCAAAAATTATTCTAAGTACAAAAGTGTCGAGACACTTATTTAGTGTCGACACCTTTGAAGGAGCTGTGTCGAGACAAGAAGCAAGTCTGTGTAGACACACAGGACTTGTGTCGACACCCAGAGTTTAAGTTGACATCAACTGTGTCGACACTCATAACTTGTGTCGACACACTTAGACCTTGTTGTACTGACAATTATAAAGAAGTAACTATGTCAAAATCCAGGACTTGGGTCGACATTTGGAGAAGCTGTGTCGACACACAGGACTTGTGTCGACACATTCTAAAACAGCTGTGTCGAGAACTTGATGAAGAGCCGTGTCAACTGTTTTCTGAAGATGTCGACGACATCAAAGAAGCTGTGTTGACACATAGGAATTGTGACGACACACATTACATTTGTGTCGACACCATCTATATTTATGTCTCGATACATTCAGCTGAGTTAAATAACTCTAAGTGCCAGATCTCAAGACTGAAGAATTGACGTCTGTCAGAATTGTCAAGGCTGTCAGATATGTCAGAACTGTTAGATGTCGGTTAACTACCGGATCAGCCGGTTGCCTCTGACGAGATCTATAAATAGAGCTGATCTATCACAGAATAGAAAAAAAAGAAGAGAAGGGAAAAAATAAGTAGGAGAAATCATTCCAAGAAGAATTCACTGAATTATATACAACAAGAAGATTCTGATTCAAGATCAGAGAAGTTGACAGCATCTCATCAGATCTGTCAGTGTTTGCAGTTTTAATTCTGCAAGGAGGAAGAAGCTGGATCTACACCAACTTCTCAAGAAGATTCAACCTAGGTTCTCTCTTTCAAGAAGTTTGGAATAAGATAAGTCAGGTTGAATCAGATTCATTACAGCAAAGATCTGGAGAAAGCGGATCCATCAAGATCCGATCAAGATTCCCTCACCTCTCTCTCTATCTGGGTGAAGGAAGAAACACTCTTAATCAATTTTCTGTAAGATCTATTTTAGATCTGAGTGTAAGAGATTTCAATCTCTGAGTTATAAGCATGTAATTATAAAGGCTGAGGTAGGGCTGTTTGCCTGAGGTAGGAGGTTAAGTTCTCTGAGCTGTAGGCTTGGTGATAAGGGCTGAGGTAGGGCTTGATTGCCTGAGTGGTAGGAGTGCGGATTCACTCTGAGGTAGGGTTCTTGGGAAGAGCCTGAGTTGTAGGACTTGTTGAAGTGTGAGCTGTAGGAACCAATTTGGGTTCTGAGGTGTAAGATCTGAGGATCTGAGAAGGTGGAAGGAAATTTGGCCGAATCTAGTGTACTGCTAAATAGGCGAAGGGGAAAAGTGGATCTACCCATCATTTGGGGAACCACTATAAATCTGTGTATATGCTGTGATTGGATTATTATGTCCTGTGGTGCCTGTAGAATTTATAACTGTGCTGTGATTAATTTATTAACTGCCTAAGTGAATTGGAATTGAACCTATTCACCCCCCTCTAGGTGTTTAGACATTCTTGAAACCAATTCTTTCATCACTCTCAGTTAGGGTCACCAGAGAAGTGTAGGAAACAAAAAATAGACTACTCACATGACTAAGTAGCTCACTGGGGTGAGAGAAGTCCGTATTAGGTATCATTTCTGTCGTGTCTGACAGGACAATGGTAGGCATAGTGTTGACCTCGCTATGAGAGAAACTCGTACTGCGGAGGTCAATGATGAATCAAATCGACCAGCTCTTGCAGATCTCATGGACTGTTCATGATGAAGGGCGAGCTGATATGTCTGCTCAAGGGACTTCGAGTTGTGATAAACAAACTCAGTACGTATGTCAGATCAAAGTCCAGACCGAAATCGGAAAGTGGTCATAGTCGGCTCCTCTCAGATATCACTCCTCACAACTAACTCATCAAAACGATCCATGTACTCAGCGACAGACACAGATCTTTACTGAAGAGAAAATAATTACTCATGTAAGCAACTCCGATATGATGGAGACACATATATCTGACATAACATACACTTCATATCCACTCAACTCGTGATGCGATGATGATAATTTCGCTCGCGGTTCCTCTCAATGCTAGACCAATATGCTCTTGCCTTATCTAGATGTCTAAGTTTCACAAACTTGATGCGTCGCTCACCGAATAACTCAAAATGGTCGAGATAATATTCCATATCCACGATCCAATAACTGAAAGATTCGGGACTCGATAAGCCGCCAAAAGAAGGGACATCAGTACAAAACTGTCACTCGAGATCTCTCTCATAATAATCATTCCTGAGGTAATGAAGTCGTGTTGAATGATCAACACAATCCGCTCACGTGCATGGATATGAACGACGACAATCATCATACTAATCGTCTCTAGCATAGTGAGATCGTGTCAGTGGATCAACACAATCTCTAGAAATGATGCGCTGCGATCGAGAATAATCATCGTAGTAACGTGTGGATCTCCCTGAAGGGGCTCTATGAGAGCGGGTGTAAGTGGACTCGGGATCCCCAAATAGAGGAGAGGAATATTGGTGATACCTAGCCATGAAGGAACGTATCGACTCTACAATTGCGTATCAAAAGAATGCTCGTAACCTGGCTCTGATAGCAATTGACACAGGACGACTCTAAACCACTTGGAAGAGGAATATTCTTTAAAATCAGTTGTAGTTAATGTTGAGTTTGAGTTCTGTTCAGTAGGCTGTGTAATTTGTTAGAAGCCTGGGTCTGATTTTTGTTCAGTAGTCCACATGATTTGTAAGGTGATTTGGATAAAAAAATGTACTTGAAGAATTGAAAGTTTCCATCATCTCACCAATAAAAGTCTATTGTGAAAACAAAACTACAATCTCTATTGTTCACAATTTAGTCCTTCATGATAGAACAAAGCTGGTGGAAAAGGACAAACATTTCCTTTAAAAGAAATTTGACAAATGAATAACTTGTATGCCATACATTATAGTATTTGATCAAGTTGCTGATATTCTTACAAAAGCATTGTATAAAAACCATCCCGAAAATTCAGTTTGCAAGCTTGTCTTGTAATATATCTTCTAACTAGATTGAGGATTGAGTGTGGAAGCCAATTGTAAGTAAAAAAAAAAACTAATCAAAGAACGTTCCCACACATGATGAAACTAGCTACGGTTCCTGGCAGTTATATATTCATTGTAGTTATTCTCGATTCTATTATTTAGTTATTTTTGCTTTTACTTGATAGATTTTTGACTAATTATTTTTCCCTGTAGTTAAAGATTCATTGTATTTATTCTTGTGATTCTATTCTTTAGTCATACATTTTCCTTTTACTTGATTGTTTTGATTAGTTCCTAGTTTGTTATTTTCCATGGATTGTATTGCATTTCTTCAAGCAAGCAAATAAAAAGTTTATTTACTTTACCTTTTTATCTCGCATCCAATGCTTTTATTAGTGCACCTTCTGTAGAGGTGATATATTGGTTTGAAATTGAAATATATGTCCTACACTTGTTTTGCTTGCTTTTATCCTACCAGGCTTTGCTCTATGCTGTTGGCTTGGGAAAAGGTGCAATTCCTACAGCGGCTGCAATCAATTGGGTGCTAAAGGATGGGATAGGGTATCTAAGCAAGATATTATTATCAAAATATGGTCGTCATTTTGACGTAAACCCTAAGGGATGGAGGTTGTTTGCAGACCTTCTAGAAAACGCTGCCTACGGAATGGAGATCCTGACTCCTGCTTTTCCTAAAGCTTTTGTTTTGATTGGAGCAGCTGCAGGGGCTGGTCGTTCTGCTGCTGCTTTGATACAGGTGATATTTTATATTTCTTAGTGTATTTCTAATTATTACGTAATGCTTTCATATCTCCATCAACACATTACAACCTTTTTTTTACTATGACTTATACTATTCGTTTAGTGACTACATATCCACAATTATGACTATGCTTTACTAATACATAATGGTTGCATGCCTACTCATGTGAAAGTATCACACTTGTATGTTATTCAATATTCTTTGTAATTGTTGGAAATATAGTCCCGCATTAGTAAACTCATGTAATCTTGTCGACTTTATATTGATTTTGTGCTCCCTTCCACTTATAACCAATTGGTTTTAGGTTGGCTACGTAAGTTCTAACATGGTATCAGAACATGCTAGGCTTAATGGCCCACTCCAAAATAAATAAAAAAATGAAGTCCATGTGTTAAAGGCCAAAGACCCTACATGTGATGAGGCGTGCTGAGAGTATCTTATCTATTATGAGCGAACTAACTATGATTGTGAAGGTATTTATAAATTACTTATACAAGCTATGATGCATAATTTAATAACTTTTGCAGTTATTTGGACAAAAAGATCATCTCTATTTTGTTATGAATCCTGATATGATTCACAGTCATGGCCGTGAGGACTGCGGATTGAGGGACCTCAACCCTAGACAGAGTGTCCTTGAGGCAATTAGAGGTGAAGCTGATGTAGGCAGAGATACTATGGAGCTTTGTCCCGACTATCTAAGCGGGGAGCTAAATGACGAGATACCAAATCCATAATCCTAGAGGAGGAGAAATCAAGAGGAGGAAGAAGAATAGAGAATTCTTCTTGCTTGTGCATTTCCTCGCCCACAGGCTCTTTAAATAGAGTTACAAGAGATGCTTTTGTAATACGGCCCCTAACAATTGGGCTAATTAAAAATACATAAAGAATTCAAATTAACAAATACTAAAAACACCTAAAATATTACTCATAATTAATTAGACCTAAACATGACTCCTAATTAAAGAATCTTAGGACACCACAACACTCCATTCCTTCAGTTCAAGCTTGAGGATAAGCTCGGAAGGCACTCAAACTGAACTTTTTAGTTCCTTAATCCCTCGCCAGAAGAGCGCTTTATAATAAATATGCGAAGCCGAGACACTTATCACTAAGTGAGCACCATTCTTGATCGTTGATGATACACATGCGGGGTGTATTTAGTCATGTAGTATTTGTCCTGTAGTGGGGTCTCCATCTATATAAGAAGCCCCTTAGGGAGTTATGATTTATCTTTGGAGTCATAGTGTTTTGGGTTCTCTTGGAGAGTGGAGTGTCAATGACGACCCAACCTCCGGAATCCGAATGCTTGGCAGTAGTTATCTCATGATTGTATCTTTATCTTTGTTTAATGTAATGCAAGTTCCTTGTCCTCGTTCTTGATGCGAATACTGGGTATCAATTGGTCCAACCTGCCACCTAATTAGGGTTTTCTACGGAACCCTAATTGAATCTTCCTTCCCTGCTTTCGCCGATTCCGAGTCGTGGAAACTCGCTCGGGCATCGCTTGATTCTTCGATCCGCCGATTCTAGAGCTCGTTGCTCCAGCGAGTCCAACGTCGCTTTCGCTCGATCACCAGCTGTCCGCCTGATCTGATGAATTGATTCCCCCGATCCTTTGTTCGCCGGTGTCGGTTCTGCTCCCCTCCCTCGCTATTCGACACGCAGCTCACGCCACATCGTCTCCGCGGCCCCCAATCCTCATCCCTGCCGTCTTATCCAGCCATTCCAACATCGCCTTCTGCTTCCAGCAGCGTTTCTGCTGAATCCAGTGCCCGTCAACCTCTGCCAGTGGGTAATCTCCTTGTCATGGATCTTGAGATTCATCGTCGGGTTCTTCCACATGCCCCTTACAACCCCTACTCGCCTCTTTGCTTTCTAACGAGCTGCCTCCTCTCTCCATCCCACCACTACCCTTCAGTGAGTATGTGACCATTGGAACTGTTTCCACTTCCTCCCTTCCCAACATCCCCTTCGTTCTCCCACTGCAGACCGTGGCATGTACCCCCCTAATATCCCCCATCTTCCGATTAGCACGAATTTCGCTCCAGTACGCTCGCCTTCTGTGTTCTGACAAGTCCGTGATAGAGGCTACACCTGGCAGCTTGCCAAATTTTCACACAGAGTCGCATGTTTTTTCGCTTCCCACCGTTTCTTGGAGACCTCCTGCCACCTGTCAGCTCTCTTATCTCCCAACTCTTCACTCCAAACATGTCTTGAGCCCATTGTTATCCTATCCTCACATCTGGTCTCTCTCCCACTCTGACCAGACTTCCCATCGAGTTTCCTTCCCAATCATCACCACCTACTCCTCATCGATCTAATGTTCAGCCGCACGGTCATCGTTCAGAATCTGGATGGGTTTCCGCTGCCAGTCTTCATAGCATCTGACCTCCGATCGAGGATCTGGCCCAACTGGCGTGCACCTCGCTCGATCTTGAGGAAGAGATATTTTGTTGGCACGATATTTCTTCACCTCTCGACAATCCCATGCCGAGTTCTACGCTCGTTTTGGTCACATGTACAACAGATTTGCAACAATCTGCCCGCCACTACGCCTCCACACTCCTGATGTCTCATCTGTTCCGCCCACCAGAGGAGACGCCCGAGTCTCGCCGGCACACACATGAGACCCTTCTTGGCTCGACCTTGAGGACAAGTTCACTTTTCAGGACAGGTGTATTTATACGCGCGCATGGTGTATTTAGTCATGTAGTCTTTGTTCTGTAGTGGGGTCTCCATCTATAAAAGGAACCCCTTAGGGAGTTATGATCTATCTTTGGAGTCGGTGTTTTGGAGAGTGGAGTGTCAAAGAGGACCCAACCTCCAGATGTTTGGCATGAGTTATCTCATGATTGTATCTTTATGTTTGTTTAATGCAATGCAAGTTCATTGTCCTCATTCTTGTTTCGACTACGACGTATCACTTGATGAAGTGAAAGATGAGAATGTGGGATGTTTTTTTGCTTGTGCAACTATGTGATTGAGTCTGCACAATAGAGCTAAAGACGTGTAAGATGTTGAGTGAGATTAATGACGTCGACGTTGAAGATGGTGCGCTTGAATGACGCTCAAGATTGAGCATGCGGGTAGCAGGGATGCGGTTACAATTGTTATCGCCGACCAAGTTTGAATTCCAGAGACGAACGACGCCCGTTGCCAAGTTTTCATTGTTGATTGATTTCTCAGAGGAAGTCACATCCAAGCGTTCATAGAGTTGATCTTGTCTAGACTAGATGACAACACATAAATGAGTTAGGGTGGAATTGGGCGAGCATCTTGTAAGTAAGTTAGTAGGATCTGAGGGGTTCGTGGTGGACAGTGGGTTGCAGAGGGAAGCACATGCAGCTTAGAATATGAGAAATTGGGATTGAGGTAGCCCTGATACTTAAAGTTGTGAACTGCGGTGGAATTCACGGTCGTGGCCTTGAGAACAGTGGATTGGGGAATCTCAATCTTGTAGGGGAGTTTCTCAGAGGTGAAGATGTCGATAGTGATACTATGGAGCCTTTCCTTGACTTCCTAAGCGGGGAGATTGTAGGAGAGTTACCAAATCCCTAATCCCAGAGAAGGAGAACTCAAAGAGCAGTAAGAAGATAGAACTTTCCTTGTTTTTACATTTCCTAGCCCAAAGGCTCTTTAAATAGACTTACAATAGATGCATTTGCTATTCGCCCTAACAATTGGGCTAATTTTAAATATATACAAACTTCAAATTAAATAATACTAAAGACACCTAAAATACAATTCATAATTGATTAGACAAACATTTCTACTTAAAACTCTTAAGATACTGTAACATTATAATGTAACAATTTTCAATGTATGAGTAGTGATAATTGATATTTTTAGTTGTTGCTTGGTGTATGTTTCATATTTTCTTTATTCATTGACTTCTATTGTTGATGGGGATCATAGGTCATGGACGTGCCGACCCTTATCGGAGCCCGTTCGGGTTTACACTCCTAGGAGGATTTAGGATCGTTGTGTGGACAACTAGAATCCTTAGTCGCATTTAGGGCAATAACCGGACATTTTTATATATTGTCTTTTTTTGTATTTTATTTGGGCATATTTCATGTATGTTTTGTAGCGGCCAATCACAACCCTTTGTTGTTTTCTCTAGCATATAAATAGGATTTTAGAGGTCATTTTCAAGCATTACAGAATTTGACAGAAATTTGACGATCCTGCTATCCCTCTATTGTGCCAAAGCCATGAATTCTAAGTGTCGAAGCCTAGGACATGCCCCTCTCCTCGATTTGGCCGGCCACTATCACCTTTCTCCATATACATCCACCGGCCACCATCATCCTCACCGCCAGCAGCCCCAATCCCTCCCCCATCCATCCAATTCCTCATTTAACTACCCCTAAATTTTAGTTATATTTTGCCCTTCAACATAACTGCCTTTCCACTACTGTTTCTAATAATTCCTTGCCGTTCAGTCTTATAACCGCCCACTATAAACCCCTGTTACTGCTGCCCTCAGTCCAACGTGACTTATTCTTCCACAAAATTTCCTCAGGTGGTGTCCCTGGTTCATGATTCTAGCACACAAACAGCCACCTGCTTCATGTCCTGCTGTTAACCATATACAACAGCCGTCCGATCTCTGTTCTGCACTGCTGGAACAGTCCAGCAACTCCCTCCGTCTGCCATCTAATCCACCAATCCTCAATTCCAATCACCAAATCATCTAGCTGACCAAGCACTTTCCCTTTCCACAGCCCTACGACTTCCCATATTACAGTTTAATCCTTTTGGAAATCCAAATCCGCGCATGAACTCTAAATCAGCAACTCAACCACCTCGGAACTGCTGTCCTAGTCTGTAAATTGTAGAAAAACTCTATATTGTACTTTAATTACTTGTGTAAGTTCTAATTTGGATGTCTATTTTACTTTGTGTTGATTACTTGTTGGAATATATACAATTTGGGATATATATTTCCAAACTTTTGCTCAATATTTTTATCATACTTGAAAGATTTATTCGTTGATTAATTAATCGAAGCACTCTCACTCTAATTTTTATTAGAACTTGTTTTTTCTAACGCCTAATTTATATCATGATTGTAATTTATTATGTTAATTTCAGAATTTATTACAATTGACCATTGGACTATGCATGCTCATTACGTAATTTTAGATTCCCTTTTCATCAATATACTCACACTCATTCATTAGAGTTACATTATGACATAATTACTTCACAACCTTCACCTTATCCTACGTCAATTGTACTATACAATACAACTTTTCAATTCTTATCATATTTGCACATTGAGTCACATTGTTCAGCGGATAGTATTTATTATCTAATTCAAGTTGTGGACACCAAATAGTTATGTAAAGACTGATGATCAGATTCAGGAATTGTAATTGATGTATCTTTCGAATTTTATGATTTGGAAGTACTTTTGGATTAAATTTAGCTTTATTTCTTCACAGGCTGCCACAAGAAGCTGCTTCTATGCAGGTTTTGCAGTGAATAGGAATTTTGCGGAGGTAAATAAACATATATGGATTTCTGACAGCATATATTTGCTGTTCTTTTTTATAATAAAATCTCCCAAAACAGAGATTTATGATGTCAATTTTTTCATTTCTCTCTCAGTGGTTTATGCATGACCACTCCAGCCTTATGTGGCTTTGATATATGTTGATACTGGAAACATGAAATGAAGTTTATTTTATTGATTTCTGCTTTCATTTTTATTCAGGAGGTGGTAAAGTTTGGTTGTGGTCTGGTGGACTGGATATTTTCATATGGTTTAGTTAGTTCTCATTGATCTAATGTAATAGCCTATGGCATTGTCGTTCTGCCAGTTACATGAAGAATTATAATTTGGACTGCACATGGAGCTCACAGTGGTGTGCTATAAAATAAAATCTCAGTTCCCTTCTTCCCTTAATTTTGTATTTCATTGAAACCAAGCCTGGCTATTCCTCTATAGTTTTTATTACTGCTTTTTCCTCTATGTTTATGCTCAGTTTAAGGTTTGTGCATCCATGCAGGTTATTGCAAAAGGCGAGGCCCAAGGAATGGTAAGCAAGTTTCTTGGCATCATGCTTGGGATTGCCTTGGCTAACTACATTGGTTCCTCCACACCAATGGCTCTTGCTTGTTTTAGTGCTGTAACTGCAGTCCACATGTACTGCAATTTTAGATCATACCAGTCAATTCAACTGAGGACGCTAAATCCGTACCGTTCAAGTAATGTTGTTATCATTCAGTCAATTTTCTGATTCTTTGTAAAACATTTTATACATTTGCAGTATTGACCCATTTCCTACAGTGACTGATCTTCTTTGTAGAGTCTTTGTTCCTTTTTGTTAGAATTGTGGATAAAACCTCAAACTTGTATATACTTTCTCAATAATGAAATACAAGGTATGAATACACATTTATAGGAGGGAGAAAGAGAGAAGAGATCCCTATACATGATGTGGGACTAAAGAGGAGAGAAGAAGAAACATAAACAAATGGGCTCCATCATGGGCCTCTATACATGGGCTTTTCCAACACTCCCCCACAAGCTGGAGCGTACAAGTCATAGACACCCAGCTTGGACAAGAACTGATAAAATAGAGTACTCGGTAGGGCCTTTGTGAGGATATCAACAACTTGTTCAGTACCCGGAACATGCTTCAATTCTATCTTCTTCATTTGAACTTTCTTTCGGATAAAGTGACAGTCCACTTCAATATGTTTCGTTCTTTCATGGAAAACCAAATTCTTTGCTATGTGTATTGCCGCTTGGCTGTCACAAAACAGGATGGATGGTGAGGGAAGTTTCACTCCTAGATCGGCGAGGAGACTTTTAAGCCACGTGAGCTCAGAGACAACCGATGCCATCGATCGGTATTCTGCTTCAGCTGAGGATCGAGCAACTACGACTTGTTTCTTACTCCGCCAGGTAACCAGATGACCTCCAAAATAGGTACAAGACCACTGGTTGACCGCCGATCATCCAAGGAACCAACATAGTCTGCATCAAAGCATGCAACCAACGTTGGAGTAGATGATGCGGTTTTGTATACCAGCCCTTGACCTGAAGCTGTTTTAAGATATCTTAGGATGCGTTCGACGGCTTGAAGGTGAGATATTCGAGGGGCATGCATAAACTGGCTGACCACCCCAACCGGAAAGGATATATCTGGTCTTGTGACCGTTAGATAGATCAATTTTCCAATAATTCGTCGATAATATTCATGATTTTGAAGAGGAAGATCTGTATCCGAAGCATGTGCACACTGCTTATGATTTGCATCCATTGGAGTAGCAGTCGGCTTGCAATACAGAGTAGCCAACATCTTGAAGGAGATTAAAGCAGTACTTCCGTTGGTAGAGGACAAGTCCATTCAGACGTCTCGCGATCTCAAGACCAAGGAAGTATCGAAGGTGCCACAGATCTTTTGTTTGAAAGACGAAGCTAAGGTGCTGTTTGACCGCTTGGATTCCCTTTGAATCGTCTACAGTGATTAAGATGTCATCAACATATACTAACAGAAGAACCGTTCCGATTGCCCGATGTCGAGTGAACAACGAAAAGTCTGCTAAGCTCCGAATAAAACAGACGTTCCCAAACTGCCTTACTGAATCTGTCAAACCATGCCCGAGGGGATTGTTTGAGACCATAGATGAACTTCTTAAGATGACAAACTCGGGACTCCCCCGTGGTCTCAAACCCGAGAGGTTGACACATGTAGACCGTTTCCTGGAGATCGCCATTCAGAAACGCATTCTTGATATCCAGCTGATGTAAGGGCCAATGACGATGCACGGCCATGGAGAGGAGGATACGAACGGTGTTGAGCTTGGCTACTGAAGAGAATGTTTCCTCATAATCGAGACCTTGCTGTTGGGTGAAGCCACGAGCCACCAGGCGGGCTTTCAGACGGTCAATTGTCCCATCAGGAGCATGTTTGATGACAAAGATTCATTTACACCCAACCGATGTCTGAAAAGGGAAAGGTACCAGGTTCCACGTCTGGTTAGCTTAGAGAGCAGTCATTTCTTCTTCCATGGCCGCCCGCCAGCCAGGATGTTGGAAAGCCTCCTGCACAAAGTTAGGTACAGAAATCGAGGATAATGAAGTGACAAATGTTTGAAGTTGAGAGGACAGACGATGTAAGGAGACATAGTTTGTCATGAGATGAGCGGTTGATTCTGGTGCCGGAGCAGCAGGACGCGGTGCATCAGAGGTCAAAGTCGACTGCATTTGGACAACGGAGCCAGGGTGGCGACGAGTGTAGGTATGTATAAGAGGCGGCTTGGAAAGAGTGGGAGCCAGGTCAGGAATTTTTGGTGGTGGAGGAGTGGTAACGGGAATGACAGGTCGTAGGACGGGTGGTGGTGGAGGAGGTGGCGTGGAAAGAGTCGTTGGATCTGGGGCAGAAAAGAAAGGAAGATCATACCGAAAGATAACATCAGCAGAAACAGTCACCTTGCGGGTAGAAGGAGAATAGCACACGTAGCCTTTTTGAGTTCGTGAATAGCCAACGAGATGTGTTTGGCCGCCTGTGGATCCAACTTGTCCGTGGATGGACCAAGAATGTGAACGTAGCAAGTACAACCAAAGATGTGGGGTGTAAGAGAAAATGCCAGAGTAGAGGGGAAAATGATGCTAAACGGAGTCGCATTGTGTATGGGGGAAGAGAGACAGTTAATCAGATAGCATGTCGTTGAAAGCGCAAAGTTCCGATAAGCTTCGGGGACCCGCGCGTGAAGCATGAGAGAGCGAGTGACATCAAGCAGATGTCGATTCTTACGTTCCGCGACCCCGTTTTGTTGGGGGGTATAAACACACGATGTTTGGTGAATGACCCCAAATTCAAAGCATAGATTCGCAAATTCGTGGCTAGTGTATTTGCGAACATTATCTGTGCGAAAAGTTTTGATGTTCGTGGAGAATTGCGTGCGGGTATCAAGGAGGAATGCCCAAAAGACATGTGGAAGCTCAGAGCGATCATGAAGTAAATATAGCCACGACATTCATGAATAATCATCAATAAAAGTTAAAAAATAGCGATACCCAAAAATGCTAGTGATTTTGTACGGACCCCAAATATCAGAATGTACTAAAATAAAAAGAGCAGAGCTCCGAGTACAATGAGATGGAAAAGGTGAACGAGGTTGTTTGCCGAAAATACAAGATTCACACTGAAAAGGAGGAAGAGATACATCTGGTAGAGCCTTTTGGAGGACCGGTAAAGGGGCATACCCAAGACGCCGATACCAATCGATGGAGGAGACAAAGGAGAGGATAGTAGGAGAGTCATCATGAAGGTAGAGCCCGTTCTGCAGTCGTCCCTTACCAATGATATTCCGCGTTCGTCGATCCTGTATCGAAAAAGAAGATGATGTAAATGTTACAGAGTAGTTTAAATCAGCAGTGAGCCAACCAACATAAAGTAAATTAAACGGAGAGCCCAAAACATGAAGAGCCGAGCGTAGGGATAAAGAAAAAGTGAGGGGATATCAGCAGAGTCGGAGACCGGAACAGTGTCCCCATTGACCACTGTGATACACTTAGGATGAGGAAAATCCAGGTACTGATGTGGCCACGGGGAGGTGATGTGATGAGTGGCTCCTGAATCCACTATCCAGCGCGGACTAGTGGAGAGACAAGCGATGCCTTCATTTGAGATGGAGGCAGCGGAGGCAACGGAGGCCGGTGGGCGGCTGAGCAGACCCTGAAGTTGTTGAAGCTAGAGCCGGACCTCTTCAAGGTCAGTACGAGTGAAAGATGAGTCGTTGGCAGCAACATCGGGAAGCGGACGAGGAGGAAGCCCATGCTTGCGGTAGCAAGTGGCCTTAAGGTGGCCGTCCTTACCGCAAAAGGAACACTTAGGTCGTGGCCGGCCACCCCGACCTCTGCCCCGAGAACCCGAACGTCCCCCACGAGCAGGAGGAGGGAGAGGCAGTAAGGGCGCAAAAGTCTGCTGAAGGAGGGCCGGTGACGGAGGTCCAGAACTGGCAGGAGGTGGTGAGACCTTCAGCTATATGGAACACACATCAGATAGGGACAGAGTAACAACAAAGGAGAGGATCTGAGCCCGAACACTCTGAAGATGAGGCGGGACACGAGTCATCATCATGACCACACCAAAGGCTTCTTTTTGGGCACGTTGGACAACAAGATCCATCGTAGGGGGCTGATGTTGAATTCAGGCTTCAATCAGAGTCTTGACCCGAGCAAAAAAGGAGGTGAGGTCGGCGGCCCAGCCAACGTCAAGAGTCTGAAGATCTGTTATTATGTCATACAGGTGCTAGAGACTATCTTTGCCGGAATAGAGAGAATGGAGCTCATCCCACATCGCCTTAGCCGTCTCGTGATACATGGCCATGCGATAAGGTTCGCCATCAAGGGAGTTGAGGAGCCACGTCTGAACGCGACCATCGTTGCGCAACCAGTCTTCAGTAGGAGCAACGGGAACAATTTGAGTCAAGTGATGTAGAAACCCTTTGGACTGAAAAACACGACGAACAAAGTGCACCCACTACATAAAGTTCTTCTTCCCGGCTAAAGAAATAGTGGTGATTCGTAATTCATCCCAGAGTCCAGGGACAAGGGATGGACGGTCTGCAGAAGAGGAAGCCGCCTGTCCGGTAGAATCAAGAGATGACCCCATTGCTAGGCGGTCAGAAGGCTAGATCGGCGGCAAGAAGACCAGCGAATTGAGAGGAGACCGCGCGAGTAGATCGGCGATCAGAACATCGAGCAGGAGGCCGCACGGTAAACCACACAAGAAGACTGCACGGTCTCGGTGACAACACAACAGCGACAAGGCAATGAAGAGGCCACAACCAGAATGCTGAGCGGTTAGAGGGGAGAAGGCGCCGCGACTAGAGAAGAGGAGAAGCCGCACGGTCACGGTGATAACACACCAGCGACAAGGCAAGGGAGAGGCCGCGACCAAAATGCGGAGTGGGTAGAGAGGGGAAGCCGCCGCGACTAGATAAGAGGAGAAGCCGCACGGTCACTGTGACAACACACTAGCAGCAAGGAAGATGCCACGACCAACATGCGGAGCCCGCAGCAGAGAGAAGAAGCCGCAGCGATAAGAAAAGTCGCAGCGACCAAGCAGAGAAGAAACCGCGCGAGAAGCACACACAGTCACAGTGAGCACACCAGCGACAAGGAAAGATGTCGCGACCAAGATGCGGAGCCCGCAGCGGTTAGGGAAGCCGCAACGACCAAGCAGAGAAGAAACCACACGAGAAGTCTGCATTGTCACGGTGAGCACACCAGCGGCAAGGAAAGATGCCGCGACCAAGATGCGGTGGCCGCAGCGGTTAGGGAAGTCGCATCGACTAAGAGAAGTCGCGGCTAGAAGAGAGGAGAACAACGAGAAGGCGGGTAGAAGAGGCACGCGGCGAGAAGGCGAGAACTAGGCGGCAAGGCGAGTAGACACGGAGACTGCTGCGAGTAGACAGAGAGCGGGTAGATGGGAAGAAACCACGTGGTTAAAGGGAAAAGAGAAATGGCCCCACCTGACAGAGAGAGTTATAAAAGGGCCAAGAGGAAGAAGAAGGGGAGGTGGAATCCACGAGAGAGAGAGAGAGAGAGCGGGAGGAGCGGTTAGAGAGGACTTAACCGCGCGGGAAGTAGCGGTTAGCAACCGGCTTAACCGCACGGGAAGCAGCGGTTAGAGGAGTTTACCGCACGGAGGACCTGTTCCCTCTGATATCATGTGGATAAAACCTCAAACTTGTATATACTTTCTCAATAATGAAATACAAGGTATGAATACACATTTATAGGAGGGAGAAAGAGAGAAGAGATCTTTATACATGATGTGAGACTAAAAAGGAGAGAAGAATAAACATAAACAAATGGGCTCCATCATGGGCCTCTATACATGAGCTTTTCCAACAAGAATAATATAGGAGAATGTGGAAGGAGGAAATAGTATACTTAGATACAAACAGGAGTTAAGCCTGCCACCTGACACAACTTTGATTACAAACACTTGAGGGCAGATCCTTGCACAGGGCAAGGCCGATACTCATTGCAAACAAATAATTTCCTACGCTGTAGGTAAACATGAAATTGAAAAAAACAAGGGAATAATTTCAATTTTATTTTTCTCATATATTTAATATACAAGCCTTTGTACATATAGTAAGAGAGAGGGGAGAGGAAATCTCCACAACAAAAAAAAACTGTGCTCAAATTGGGCCTTCATTATTGAGCATTTTTTACATTGTTTTCCAAACACTCCCCCGCAAGCAGGAAATCGTAGGCACCAAACTTGGATAAGAACTGATAATATAATGGTCATGGTAATGTCTTTGTGAGAATATCAGCTTCAATTCTAATTTCTTCAATTGAACCTGCTCCCGAACGAAGTGATAGTCAACTTCAATTTGTTTGGTACGTTCATGAAAAATAGGATTCTTGACAATATGTATAGCCGCTTGACTATCATAATAGAGAATGAATGGTGAGGAAAGTCTAACACCATGGTCACTTAGAAAACTTTCCATCCAGGTGAACTCAGACACAACAAAGGCTATTGACAGATACTCAGCTTTGGTTGATGAGCGAGCAATTACCGACTGCTGACGCATCCATGTGATAAGGTGTCCACCAAAGTATGTATATTATCCACTTGTGAAACGATGATCATTCAGTGAATCAGCATAATCAACGTCAAAATATGCAATAAGTGATAAGGGAGACGAAGAAGGCTTGTATATACGTTTTTGTCCAGTAGAAGTTTTCAAATATCAGAGGATTCACTCGATGGCTTGGAGGTGAGGATTCACGGAGTATGCATTAATCGGTTGAAAAATCGAACAACAAATGATATATCAGGTCTTGTAACTGTAAGATAAATCAACTTCCCTACAAGACGACGATAATACTCTGAATTCAAAAGAAGAGAATCAGAGTTAGAGACGTGAGCACACAACTTTTAACTGACATCCATAGGTGTATCGGTCGGCTTGCATACATAATTGTCAGCATCTTGAAAAAGATCAAGATAATACTTCTATTGAGATAGGACAAGACCATTAGGATGTCTTGCTACCTTGAGACCAAGAAAGTTTCGAAGATTACCCAGATCTTTAGTTTGAAAAATCGAGTTCAAGTGCTGCTTGATCATATGTATTCCTTTGGAATCATCACCCGTAATCAAAATACTGTCTACTTAAACCAAAATAATCACCGTGCTTGTTGTATGTTGACGAGTAAAGATATAAAAATTACCCGAGCTTCGAGTGAATCCAACATCACGAACAACCTTACTGAACTTGTCAAACCATGCGCGAGGAGACTGTTTGAGATCATAAATAGATTTTGAGGTAACAAACAAGAGAATCCCCCGTAGTCTCAAACCCGGGAGGTTGGTGTATGTAAACGGTCTCTAGAAGGTTGTCATTGAGAAAGACATTCTTGACATTCAATTGATGTAATGGACAATGTCGGTGAACAACTAGGGAGATCATGACACAAATAGTATTCAACTTTGCGATTGTTGAGAAGGTCTTGTTGAAGCCAAATTTGACCTCTGTGGAGTTCGGGGTCCCAAAATAGGGGTGACCGCGCACCTACTACCCTCAAGCGAACGATCTAGGCACAAGATTAGGAACACAAGGGACAGACCCAAGGTCTCAGCGTGGAGGACCCACCGCATACCCGGAAGACTAACAAACTCTTCCCCTCCCAAGCCAAAGGCTGAGCTAAGACACCTTCGGAGGGCGCTCTCGGCCGACCGGAATATCTGAGGAGGATTTCAAGACCAACTCTCTCATATCCAGATGTGTCTCCTTGGGTCTACACAAAAATGCTCCTCACCCACCCTACTGATGACGCAAACTCGCCGAGCAATGCCACGACACGCTGCCCAAACTGGGCCACTAACAGCGTAATTCCGCTACTCTGACTGGCTGTCAACATGCCATGAGGGGCCTCCCGACAACTATACCTCGGGGCCCCCACGGGGCGAGCGGTTCTCGAGAACACCGCCTGCCTAATAAAAAGAAGAAACCTACACATCCTCAGAGCATCACAGATATTAAAAGAATATTACAGGAATATGAATTCCATACTTCGGCACGCAGGCCGGCAATATAAATATAACTGAAAAAGGCCTTCGAGGGCCGGCACAAGCTTGGGCTTAAGCCCGCTACTCCCCGCCTGGTACTGCAACACTTGTACGTCAACGTCTCGACAAGCGGCGGTCAGCTAAACGCCAGTTGGTTAACATAAGCTGGCCGAACACATTGCACATACCCCTTTTTCGGGGCTATGGTGCGCATTCCCTGCAAATGGAAAATATACAACATCCTCGGAGTCTTCTCCGGGATCCCCAGAACATCACCAATCCGGCTCACACGTCCGGATGAGCTTCACACAACATGCCTAAACCCGTGCTCACGCTTCCGGGTGCTAACACAGTTAATTGCGGGGACGTACACGTCAACCCGTCGGAGAGCTCCCTTCCTCCACCCGTTGGTGGAGAAGGGCTTCCAGGCAAATATGGAAACTGAGGGCTTCACCTGCCCAAGTAGAAATTTCGTTACCCTTGACGCGTGTTTGGCGGGGCCGCAACCGCGCTCATTGCCCGAGGCTCCACGTCTAGCATCCGTAGTGGTTGTCCGTGCCCGGATCCGACCACCGTTAACTGTTGAAAGCTCTGAATGATTTTTCCCCTCCATGGCCGAGCCTCTCCATGGCCGACCGTGCTCCAAGTGGCCGGAGAAAGAGGCGGCCGGGGCGGGGTGTTGCTGCTCCTCGCGGTCGGAGAAAGAGGCGGCCGGGGCGGGGTGTTGCTGCTCCTCGCGGCCGGAGAAAGAGGCGGCCGGGGCGGGGTGTTGCTGCTCCTCGCGGCCGGAGAAAGAGGCGGCCGGGGCGGGGTGTTGCTGCTCCTCGCGGCCGGAGAAAGAGGCGGCCGGGGCGGGGTGTTGCTGCTCCTCGCGGCCGGAGAAAGAGGCGGCCGGGGCGGGGTGTTGCTGCTCCTCGCGGCCGGAGAAAGAGGCGGCCGGGGCGGGGTGTTGATGCTCCTCGCGGCCGGAGAAAGAGGCGGCCGGGGCGAGGTCGGGTGCTGCTGCTCGCGGCCGGAGAAAGAGGCGGCCGGGGGCGGTCGGGGCGGTCGGGGCGGCTCCTCCTTCAACCCTAAAAGCCCGATCTCCTCTATTTCCTTTTTTCTCTTCCTTTTTTCTCCCCCAACCCGAGCCCCCCTGCCTTTTCTTATCTTCTTTTTTTTTGTCCCCCTTCTCCCCCCATCTGCCAGCATCTATATATATATATATATATATATATATATATATATATATATATATATATATATATATATATATATATATATATATATAATTCAATATCCACAAAATGCCTTCAATATAAATTCTCCGCACGCACGCACAACTACTTGCACGTCCTCGAACGGGGCTGCACCAAAACGTCGCTTATAACACGTCCTGAGTGCGCCGTTTGGAGAGGATCCCGCTCGACCGGATATGAGGTTGTACACAATCCCCGCTCTTTTCGAGGTTGGCACAAGCTCGGAAAGAAATGTCCAACCCCAAGTATCCGGCGAGTGGGAGCCGACCCAAAGAAAAATTTTAGAGAAAAACTCATTTGGAGATAAAGGGAGCTCCACACCAGGGCTTAGATCAGAAACAACTCACTATCTTGAATATGGTTTTATAAACATGATTATTCTTTTTGAATCTCTTTCTGTAACGGTGGTATAACAAGGAGCAAATTTTATGAGGAACTAGCATAGAATGAGGATTTAAACGCAGGAGCAGGTAAATGTATAGAAGGACCGAAAAATCTTAGCATACCCGCTCGATCAGCATGGACAGGTAAAGATCATGGACAGGTAAAGATCAACCTTATAATGATTTATTAACACGACCAATAGTTACTCCTCTAGTTCCCATCACTACAACCTTTGCTAATCCCTTGGATGAATTCACTGATATGTTCTATATGGATGTTGAAACACTAGATGATGATGATGAGGAATACGCAACCGCTTTATCAAAGATAATAATAGGTGAATCTAGCGCTGCTGAGAATCTGTAAAACGAAATGTTTAAAACATTATCCCATAATCTAGACACACGAGCTTGTAAGAACCCTTAAGCAGCAGGAAGAATAATACAACACATGTATCTATAATCAGTGACTATTGAAGATTGTCCGCATACGATAAGACATTTAAAATCCTTAGCTGGCAGAATTACTTAACAAATACATTTTATGATAGTTATCTGTTGTCGTCACGTAGTCTGAGTCGTATATCATATTATACCGAGAATTACTTTTGGTCGAGTCATGTTCGTTGACTAGTATGTATATTTATATTTCAATATATAAAGAACCTTCATCTGTTATAAACATACACCTATCCCAAAACCAAGAACCAGGACCTCTCCCCCGCAGGCGAGCCTTCGGACCTGCCAGCTAGATGAGAGCCTGCGCAGCGGGTCTACCTGGGGCCGAGCCGAGCTCGGGGTGCCGATGACGATTCCACAACCAAAACCTATCCCCCACATGCGAGCCTACGGACCTGCCAGCTAGATGAGAGCCTGCGCAGCGGGTCTACCTGGGGCCGAGCCGAGCTCGGGGTGCCGATGACGATTCCACAAACCAAAACCTAACCTATCCTAGCCTATCCTAACCTATCCTAACCTATCACCCACAAACCAAACCTATCCCCCACAGGCGAGCCTACGGACCTGCCAGCTAGTAGGAGCCAGGCAGCGGGTCTACCTGGGGCCGAGCCACGCTCAGGGTGCCGATGACGATCTCAAACCAAACAAACCTATCCCCCACAGGCGAGCCTACGGACCTGCCAGCTAGATGAGAGCCTGCGCAGCGGGTCTACCTGGGGCCGAGCCGAGCTCGGGGTGCTGATGAAGATCTCAAACCAAACAAACCTATCCCCCACAGGCGAGCCTACGGACCTGCCAGCTAGATGAGAGCCTGCGCAGCGGGTCTACCTGGGGCCGAGCCGAGCTCGGGGTGCCGATGAAGATCTCAAACCAAACAAGCCTATCCCCCACAGGCGAGCCTACGGACCTGCCAGCTAGATGAGAGCCTGCGCAGCGGGTCTACCTGGGGCCGAGCCGAGCTCGGGGTGCCGATGAAGATCCCAAACCAAAACCTATCCCCCACAGGCGAGCCTACGGACCTGCCAGCTAGATGAGAGCCTGCGCAGCGGGTCTACCTGGGGCCGAGCCGAGCTCGGGGTGCCGATGACGATCCCAAACCAAAACCTATCCCCCACAGGCGAGCCTACAGACCTGCCAGCTAGATGAGAGCCTGCGCAGCGGGTCTACCTGGGGCCGAGCCGAGCTCGGGGTGCCGATGAAGATCTCAAACCAAACAAGCCTATCCCCCACAGGCGAGCCTTCGGACCTGCCAGCTAGATGAGAGCCTGCACAGCGGGTCTACCTGGGGCCGAGCCGAGCTCGGGGTGCCGATGAAGATCTCAAACCAAACAAGCCTATCCCCCACAGGCGAGCCTTCGGACCTGCCAGCCGAGCTAGATGAGAGCCTGCGCAGCGGGTCTACCTGGGGCCGAGCCGAGCTCGGGGTGCCGATGAAGATCTCAAACCAAACAAACCTATCCCCCACAGGCGAGCCACGGACCTGCCAGCTAGATGAGAGCCTGCGCAGCGGGTCTACCTGGGGCCGAGCCGAGCTCGGGGTGCCGATGACGATCCCAAACCAAAACCTATCCCCCACAGGCGAGCCGACGGACCTGCCAGCTAGATGAGAGCCTGCGCAGCGGGTCTACCTGGGGCCGAGCCGAGCTCGGGGTGCTGATGAAGATCTCAAACCAAACAAACCTATCCCCCACAGGCGAGCCTACGGACCTGCCAGCTAGATGAGAGCCTGCGCAGCGGGTCTACCTGGGGCCGAGCCGAGCTCGGGGTGCCGATGACGATCCCAAACCAAAAAGCCTATCCCCCACAGGCGAGCCTACGGACCTGCCAGCTAGATGAGAGCCTGCGCAGCGGGTCTACCTGGGGCCGAGCCGAGCTCGGGGTGCCGATGAAGATCTCAAACCAAACAAGCCTATCCCCCACAGGCGAGCCTTCGGACCTGCCAGCTAGATGAGAGCCTGCGCAGCGGGTCTACCTGGGGCCGAGCCGAGCTCGGGGTGCCGATGAAGATCTCAAACCAAACAAGCCTATCCCCCACAGGCGAGCCTTCGGACCTGCCAGCTAGATGAGAGCCTGCGCAGCGGGTCTACCTGGGGCCGAGCCGAGCTCGGGGTGCCGATGAAGATCTCAAACCAAACAAGCCTATCCCCCACAGGCGAGCCTACGGACCTGCCAGCTAGATGAGAGCCTGCGCAGCATCGGGTCTACCTGGGGCCGAGCCGAGCTCGGGGTGCCGATGAAGATCTCAAACCAAACAAGCCTATCCCCCACAGGCGAGCCTTCGGACCTGCCAGCTAGATGAGAGCCTGCGCAGCGGGTCTACCTGGGGCCGAGCCGAGCTCGGGGTGCCGATGAAGATCTCAAACCAAACAAACCTATCCCCTACAGGCGAGCCTACGGACCTGCCAGCTAGATGAGAGCCTGCGCAACGGGTCTACCTGGGGCCGAGCCGAGCTCGGGGTGCCGATGAAGATCTCAAACCAAACAAGCATATCCCCCACAGGCGAGCCTACGGACCTGCCAGCTAGATGAGAGCCTGCGCAGCGGGTCTACCTGGGGTCGAGCCGAGCTCGGGGTGCCGATGACGATCCCAAACCAAAACCTATCCCCCACAGGCGAGCCTACGGACCTGCCAGCTAGATGAGAGCCTGCGCAGCGGGTCTACCTGGGGCCGAGCCGAGCTCGGGGTGCCGATGAAGATCTCAAACCAAACAAGCCTATCCCCCACAGGCGAGCCTTCGGACCTGCCAGCTAGATGAGAGCCTGCGCAGCGGGTCTACCTGGGGCCGAGCCGAGCTCGGGGTGCCGATGAAGATCTCAAACCAAACAAGCCTATCCCCCACAGGCGAGCCTTCGGACCCGCCAGCTAGATGAGAGCCTGCGCAGCGGGTCTACCTGGGGCCGAGCCGAGCTCGGGGTGCCGATGAAGATCTCAAACCAAACAAACCTATCCCCCACAGGCGAGCCTACGGACCTGCCAGCTAGATGAGAGCCTGCGCAGCGGGTCTACCTGGGGCCGAGCCGAGCTCGGGGTGCCGATGACGATTCCACAAACCTAACCTAACCTATCCTAACATATCCTAACCTATCCTAACCTATCACCCACAAACCAAACCTATCTCCCACAGGCGAGCCTACGGACCTGCCAGCTAGTAGGAGCCAGGCAGCGGGTCTACCTGGGGCCGAGCCGCGCTCGGGGTAGTGCAGAACCAAGAACCAGGACCTCTCCCCCACAGGCGAGCCTACGGACCTGCCAGCTAGTAGGAGCCAGGCAGCGGGTCTACCTGGGGCCGAGCCGCGCTCGGGGTAGTGCAGAACCAAGAACCAGGACCTCTCCCCCACAGGCGAGCCTACGGACCTGCCAGCTAGTAGGAGCCAGACAGCGGGTCTACCTGGGGCCGAGCCGCGCTCGGGGTAGTGCAGAACCAAGAACCAGGACCTCTCCCCCACAGGCGAGCCTACGGACCTGCCAGCTAGTAGGAGCCAGGCAGCGGGTCTACCTGGGGCCGAGCCGCGCTCGGGGTAGTGCAGAACCAAGAACCAGGACCTCTCCCCCACAGGCGAGCCTACGGACCTGCCAGCTAGTAGGAGCCAGGCAGCGGGTCTACCTGGGGCCGAGCCGCGCTCGGGGTAGTGCAGAACCAAGAACCAGGACCTCTCCCCCACAGGCGAGCCTACGGACCTGCCAGCTAGTAGGAGCCAGGCAGCGGGTCTACCTGGGGCCGAGCCGCGCTCGGGGTAGTGCAGAACCAAGAACCAGGACCTCTCCCCCACAGGCCAGCCTACGGACCTGCCAGCTAGTAGGAGCCAGACAACGGGTCTACCTGGGGTCGAGCCGCGCTCGGGGTACCTCTACCCGGTCAATCTCTACCCACTACGGGGCACATCTACCCGCTACATCCACCCTCCTGAGAACGAGGGTCGATCATATAATATTCTCCCTAAGTCACGTCTTGGTCTCCAGGATCGAACATCCTACCGACAAAAGGGGAATGAGAGGGGACTTCTTTCATCACATGACCCTGGTCGTCACTTGGTTCCTATTCTATAGCCACGACGTTCGACTGAGTTTTTCTGTACTGGTCACTCTCCACGCTCACCGCACCATAACTGTTGAAGCCAAATTTGACCTCTGTGGAGTTCGGGGTCCCAAAATAGGGGTGACCGCGCACCTACTACCCTCAAGCGAACGATCTAGGCACAAGATTAGGAACACAAGGGACAGACCCAAGGTCTCAGCGTGGAGGACCCACCGCATACCCGGAAGACTAACAAACTCTTCCCCTCCCAAGCCAAAGGCTGAGCTAAGACACCTTCGGAGGGCGCTCTCGGCCGACCGGAATATCTGAGGAGGATTTCAAGACCAACTCTCTCATATCCAGATGTGTCTCCTTGGGTCTACACAAAAATGCTCCTCACCCACCCTACTGATGGCGCAAACTCGTCGAGCAATGCCACGACACGCTGCCCAAACTGGGCCACTAACAGCGTAATTCCGCTACTCTGACTGGCTGTCAACATGCCATGAGGGGCCTCCCGGCAACTATACCTCGGGGCCCCCACGGGGCGAGCGGTTCTCGAGAACACCGTCTGCCTAATAAAAAGAAGAAACCTACACATCCTCAGAGCATCACAGATATTAAAAGAATATTACAGGAATATGAATTCCATACTTCGGCACGCAGGCCGGCAATATAAATATAACTGAAAAAGGCCTTCGAGGGCCGGCACAAGCTTGCGCTTAAGCCCGCTACTCCCCGCCTGGTACTGCAACACTTGTACGTCAACGTCTCGACAAGCGGCGGTCAGCTAAACGCCAGTTGGTTAACATAAGCTGGCCGAACACATTGCACATACCCCTTTTTCGGGGCTATGGTGCGCATTCCCTGCAAATGGAAAATATACAACATCCTCGGAGTCTTCTCCGGGATCCCCAGAACATCACCAATCCGGCTCACACGTCCGGATGGGCTTCACACAGCATGCCTAAACCCGTACTCACGCTTCCGGGTGCTAACACAGTTAATTGCGGGGACGTACACGTCAACCCGTCGGAGAGCTCCCTTCCTCCACCCGTTGGTGGAGAGGGGCTTCCAGGCAAATATGAAAACTGAGGGCTTCACCTGCCCAAGTAGAAATTTCGTTACCCTTGACGCGTGTTTGGCGGGGCCGCAACCGCGCTCATTGCCCGAGGCTCCACGTCTAGCATCCGTAGTGGTTGTCCGTGCCCGGATCCGACCACCGTTAACTGTTGAAAGCTCTGAATGATTTTTCCCCTCCATGGCCGAGCCTCTCCATGGCCGACCGTGCTCCAAGTGGCCGGAGAAAGAGGCGGCCGGGGCGGGGTGTTGCTGCTCCTCGCGGCCGGAGAAAGAGGCGGCCGGGGCGGGGTGTTGCTGCTCCTCGCGGCCGGAGAAAGAGGCGGCCGGGGCGGGGTGTTGCTGCTCCTCGCGGCCGGAGAAAGAGGCGGCCGGGGCGGGGTGTTGCTGCTCCTCGCGGCCGGAGAAAGAGGCGGCCGGGGCGGGGTGTTGCTGCTCCTCGCGGCCGGAGAAAGAGGCGGCCGGGGCGGGGTGTTGCTGCTCCTCGCGGCCGGAGAAAGAGGCGGCCGGGGCGGGGTGTTGCTGCTCCTCGCGGCCGGAGAAAGAGGCGGCCGGGGCGAGGTCGGGTGCTGCTGCTCGCGGCCGGAGAAAGAGGCGGCCGGGGGCGGTCGGGGCGGCTCCTCCTTCAACCCTAAAAGCCCGATCTCCTCTATTTCCTTTTTTCTCTTCCTTTTTTCTCCCCCAACCCGAGCCCCCCTGCCTTTTCTTATCTTCTTTTTTTTTTGTCCCCCTTCTCCCCCCATCTGCCAGCATCTATATATATATATATATATTAATTCAATATCCACAAAATGCCTTCAATATAAATTCTCCGCACGCACGCACAACTACTTGCACGTCCTCGAACGGGGCTGCACCAAAACGTCGCTCATAACACGTCCTGAGTGCGCCGTTTGGGGAGGATCCCGCTCGACCGGATATGGGGTTGTACACGTCTCATCATAATCGAGATCCTGTTGTTGGGTAAACTCCCGAGCCACAAGACGAGCCTGTAGGCGTTCAATTGTTCCGTCTGGAACATGTTTAATAGCAAAAACACACTTACATCTCACATAAGTCTGTCCCGTAGGAAGGACAAGATCCCAAGTCTGATTGTCCCAAAGAGCAGACATTTTCTCATCCATGGCCGCACACCACCTCGGGTGTTGAAGAGTCTCCTAGAGAGAGTTAGAAATAGAAATAAAGGATAAAGAAATTGCAAATTTTAGAAGTGTTGGGGAAAGGCGATGCAAGGATACATCATTAGTCAAAGGATGAACAGTAAATACTGATGTCAGATCTTCAGGCCGAGATGTATCACTAGTAGAGGGTAACTATCGTAGAGCATCAGAACAAAGAGGACGATGAGTGTACACACAAAAATGTGTTTTGGAGGGTACATGAATCGGGGTTGGAAGGAGTGGTGGAAGATGAGACGTAACTGGAACGGTGAGACGTGGTAATAATGGAGGTACATGAGGAGATGGATAGAGAGAGTGAAAAAGTTAGTCTTTGATGAAAGTCGTATCCGCAGAAATGACAATTTTGCAATCGTCGGGAGAGTAGCACATATATCCTTTCTGATTGCGGGAGTAATTAACGAATATATATTTTGTAGCATAAAGATCATGCTTGTTAGTGGAAGGGACAAGACAATGAACACAACCAATACATCCAAAGATGCGAGTTGTGACGAAAAAGGGAGGGGTAAAAGGAAATAGAAAAGTAAATGAGTCGCAAAGTTGAGAATGGAGGAGAGCATGCGATTGATGAGGTGGCAGACTGTAGAAACCACAAAATTTCAGTAAAGTTTGGGAACCTGCATTTGAAACATCAGTGAGCGTGTGACCTTAAGAAGGTGATGATTGTTTCACTCAACCATACATTTTGTTATGGCGTATAAGCACATAAAATTTGTTGGATGATCCCAAACTCAGTACAAAAATTAGTTTAAGCACGACTTGTGTATTCACGTGCATTGTCGGTGCGAAGTGTCTTAATAGGACTTGAAAACTGAGCATGAGTCTTAGTAATAAAAGCACTACAGACATAAGTTAATTTAGAACGATCATGAAGTAAATACAATCACGTCATGCGAGCATAATCATTAATAAATGTAATAAAGTAAAGATAATCATAAACACTAGATATTTTATATGGTCCCCAAATATCAGAGTGCACTAAAGCAAACTGAGCATTGCTCCGAGTACAATTACGAAGAAAAGACAAACGATCTTATTTTTCGAAGATACATGATTCGCAAGTAAAGTAATCGAAAAAGATATCGGGAGGAGCTTTCTTGAGGATCGGGAGAGGGGCATGCTGAAGACGTTGATGCCAATCAACAAAAGTGATCGGTGAGAGAACTGCGAGCAGAACATCCAAGATATAAAGACCATTAGATAGTCGTCCTTTACCAATGATATTCTGCGTCCGTCGATCCTGCACAACAAAAGATGAAGAAGAGAAGGTTACACAATAATCAAGGTTCTGAGTAAGACGACTAACAAAAAGAAGGTTGAAAGGAGATGTAGGAACATGAAGAACTGAGCAAAATGAGAGTTGAAGTGAAGGGTAGCTTAGCAGTGCCAGAAACCATGGTGGTGTCACCATTAGCCACCGTGATGAACTTGAGATACACAAATTGTAAGTACTGAAGCAGTTTTGGCGAAGTAAGATGGTGTGTGACACCTGAGTCCACACCAAGTGAAGCTATGAGAGAGACAGTAGATACCTCCATTGAAGATCGACGTAACAGAGCCTGGAGAGCAACTGATCATCTCCTGAAGATGCTGGAGCTGGGTGTGCAAGACATCAATGTCGTTAAGGGTGGTGGAGGTAATTATTGACCGTAATGAATGCATGTTGTTGTGGGGACATACCATGCTTACGATAACATGTTACCTCAAAATGACCATCCCGACCCCAATGATAACACGTAGGATGAGGCCTTCCGTTGCGTCCCCTTCCCCGAGAAGTTGTGCAACCTCCACGAGCCGAAGGAGGAGCAGGGGGAGATGTCAAAGACTGCTGGAGCTTGGAGGAGGCCTGAGGATAGAGTCTCAGGAGCATCGGGTGGAGGAGTAACCTTTAATAGTATGGAGCACACATACAAAAGAGTGGGAATTGTAGAGGAAGAAAATTTTTGAGCCCGGACACTGTGGATATGTGGTGGAACACGGGCCATCATCATTGCAATCCCAACTGCTTCTTTTTGTGCACTTTGTGCGGCGAGGTCCGTTGTTTGAGGCTGATGTTGAATCCAAGCCTCAATCAGAGTTTTGGATCACGTAACAAAGGAGGTTAAGTCTCCTACCACTCCGGAGTCAAGAGTTTGAAGATCTGTGATGATGTCGAAGAGGTGCTGGAGGCTGCCCTTGCCAAAATAGAGAGTGAAATTCTTCGCACATGGCCTTGGCTATTTCATGATACATGGTCATCCGATATGGTTCACTGTCCATAAAGTTGATGATCCACAATTGGACATGTCTGTCATCACAAAGCCATTCCTCGGTGGGCTCAGTAGGGGTTGCCTTTGTCAGATGATGGAGGCCTTTGTTCTACAGAACAC
This sequence comes from Platanthera guangdongensis, assembly GCA_039583875.1. Taxonomy (NCBI): domain Eukaryota; kingdom Viridiplantae; phylum Streptophyta; class Magnoliopsida; order Asparagales; family Orchidaceae; genus Platanthera; species Platanthera guangdongensis. Next base: position 217,592,029 of record CM077163.1, on the reverse strand, counting down.
GGCGAACGAAGTGCACCTACTCAACAAAATTCTTCCCACTAATAGAAATAGTGGTGGTATGAAGCACATCACGGACATCAGGAAGGGGAATCACAGCACAGGCAGGAAGAGATAGAGCATCAGTCGACTCCATGGATGCGGACACACACCGCTAGGACAATTGACAGAGGAGCACGCACGGCTAGGAAAAGCTGCAGACAAGTAGAGGAGCTTGGCAAGGAGTGCAGCAAGCGCAGAATAGCTGCAGACAAGTTGCAAAGCTCGATTGGGACGAGTAATAGCAGCGAACTGGCGACGCGCGGACAAGCACATGAGTTGTGATCAAAAGCTGGGAGTAGGTTTCACGAGCAGACACAACGAGTAGGGACTGCGATCCGAAGTTGCGGTCAAGTGCAGAGGAGTTGTGGACATGCAACAATAACGGCGAGCAGGCGACGTGCGAACAAGCATAGGAGCTACGAGCAGGAGTTGCAAGGAGACATAGAGAGCAGGAGCTGCGATTAGATGCTTGTCGAGACACCACCGATGATTGCAGGAGCGACGAGCAGGAGTTGGCGGACAGGGGCTAAGATCAGACGTTGTGAGCAGGAACGGCGAGCAGAAGGTCTGGCGAGCAGGGGCTGCGATTAGACGCAACGTGCAGATGCCTGGCGCAATCAGGAGGACCTCGACGATAAGGCGGTTAGAGAAAAGATCCAACGGGTGACCTATAAGCACGTGGGTCCCGGTTGAGAGCGAGGGAAAACTATAAAAGGAGGAAGGGAGGGAAGCTTCTGAGGGTAGCAGGGAGAGAGAGACGGAGCTCGCGGTCAGAAGAAGGGAGTTCGCGGTCGGGAGAGAAAAATGAAATTTTCTTTAGGAGGTTTTTCCCTCTGATATCTTGTAGGAAAACATGAAATTGGAAAAACAAGGGAATAATTTCTTTATTATTTTTCTCATATATTTAATATACAAGCCTGTGTACATATATAGGAAGAGTGGAGAGAGAAAATCTCATTCTAAGATGTGAGACTAAACAACAACAAATAAAGTGGACTCAAACTGGCCCTTCCTTATTGAGCCTTTTTTACATTGTTTTCCAACATACATAAATTTGTTATTGATGACTTCTTTTTTTCTAAAATAGACTGCTGCCCATATCCCCATTCGTTTAATATTACTTGTTCCCTAGAATGCGAAAGTGCGGTTATGCATTTTTCTCTTTTCTGGTTGAAATCCACCCGGAGCGTGTACAGTAGATCATCTTGGACATTTGTCTTATCCCCATGCCAATATGAGAGAAAAAGTTTGTCTCAATTCTTCAAATTGTAATATTGAAGCAAAAAAATATGTACATGCCATTAACATTTTTTTCGGTGTATATAATATGGTCAATTATCCGTGAACTCTTTAGGGCTAGATGTTGGCATTAGTAGTGTATTGGAGGTCGTTGACATCTGCGTCAAGGTTGGTGGGCCTGAAACAAAATGAAGTGTCAGAGCAAAAACTGCGATGTAGTAAGGAACCATGGTGGCAGAGAATGGCTATGAAGCATTGTTGGAATGTTGAATGCAACCTTGGACGCCAAGATGAAGGTGGATGTGAATTTCTGTTGAGAAGGCATGACTGGAGATGTAATAACGTTTTGCTAGGTCGTGGCAAGTATGAGATCAATCATATTTGTTGCAAAGGAAGTCGCTGGTGGTTGACGATGTGTTGGTGAGAAAATTGTTCCTAATGATGACTATTGAAAGTGATGTCTGGTTGGAGGAGGTTGCAGAAGGTGTTGTAGTGGGCTTTTTTGGGTCAGGTGTTGTAGTGGGCTTTTTTGGGTCAGGTGTTGTAGAGGGCTTTTTTGGTTAAAGTGTTGTTCAGGGAAAGCTGAAGTGGCAGGATATGGTATGTAATTGAATGCATACAAAATCAATGTGATTTGGAGGCTCTCGATGAGGGATGAGTATTGGACGAATGATATTTGAGATTTTTAATTTTAGGTAATGTAATTGTGTGAACCTCTGTGTTGGCTGAGTGTCAGTGGCAGTGTCATTGGAGGTTAATCAGAGAAGGCTTGGGTTCATTTTGGTGAAGGTGAATGTGGGTGGACGAATTTTGGTATTGTTCACATTAAATGAGAATGCTTGGAAAAAAGTTGTTGTGGGGATGTAGACTGGTTTGCATGTGTTAGTTTAGGCGGAAAGGGGAGGATGTTAGAGAGCTTGTGACACAGGGAAAGGTCCTAAGGGAACTTAGGATAGATGCGTACACAATTTCCAACGGAATTAAGCTTGCAATAAAGTACTTTTATAAAACCAAGTACTTTTGATTTGCCACAGAAAATAAAGCTATTAAATTAAGGAAACAATAGAGGAGTACAAACGCAAGAGCCCGCAAAAACAAATGACGAATTAAATGACAGTATTACAAAGACTTAGATAACTGAATTCAAAAGCTTAAAATCCAATATCTCTTTGAGTAGTGACCAAACACAATATACAACTAAAAGAGAAATGACAAGCAAACCTTGGACTCGCACTATACTTAAGGGGAATGGCTGGAGGCTTATTTGTAGAGCTGTAGGGAAGAGAAAATCATAATCCAGGCGTGGTTTTAAACCTCCGGGTGAGGGCCCAGCTGCTGGACAGCACCCATCACACATGGAAACTGGACATGAAGGACTAGATTCAGAAAGTAGTTACTGAAGATGGCTGTCCTGGAACCAGGACAGCAATCTGGACTTTACTGGAATGCTGTTTGGCAACTGGCAGCAGCGTCCTTTGAGGCTGAAGTCTGTAGGGGAAGTGCAGCGGGTTGGCAGGAGGAATGAGTGGCTCCACGTGTAGGGGAAAGGGGGGACAATGGCTGCCGATTGTTGGGATTAATGGGAAGGGAGGAGGTCTGGCTGCAGCAAGGGGGGTTGGTTTGGCTACACGTGTGAGGGAAGGAAGGGATTAGTGGAGTAGTGGAGTAGTGCGGAAGTTAGGGAGATAGTGGTGTAGTGGAGGGAGGAGGTTATGGAAGTTATGGGGTAGTCGTGTGGAGGTTTTGGTAGTTATGGGGTAGTGAGGTGGTTGTTAAGGTGGTTATGGGGTAGTGGGGTGGTGGCTGGCCAGAGGCGGCCACCAGAGGTGGTTACCGGCGAGAAGGCCGGAGGTAGTGGTGATGGTCGGAAGTGTTTTCTGGCGATCACTGACAAACAAAAAATTGGAGGGAAGTTGAAAGGGGAATGAAGGGGGATCCCCGGAGGTGACTAGAGAATGATTCTGGTGGTCTCTAGAGATGATTTCAAGGGGATTAAGGGAGGGGAAATGGGAAGGCTTTTGGAGAAAAGGAGGGGGAGTTTTGGGCCGTTGTTGGAAGTTGATTGGGCGAGGTGTTTGAAGGGGAAATTGGGGGGGGGGAGGCAGTGGGTAGAGGAGGGGGTTTTGTGATGCTGTTGGAGGAAGATTGGGGTAGGTAATTGGAGGTGAAATGGAGGCGGCAGTGGGTAGAGGAGGGGGTTTTTGGGTTGCTGTTGGAGGAGGTGGAGTGGGTTCACGGCAAGGAGGGATGAGCTGTAGGCTTCTTGCTCGGGGCTTTGGTTTTGGCATCAAAATGATCGAAATGAGGCTTCACAGAGAATCTTTCAATACCTCCAAATGATAGCCCTCACCCTCAATATATAGACACTAGGGGGAACAATGAACGGTAATGATTCGCCGTTCGTTGCGATCCTTAATATAAAAAAATACAACTTGAAATAAAAAACATAGAACAACTAATGCTAAGATCGGCATTCCACTCATGACGAGCGATCTCGGTCATCACTGTACACAAGGTCAACATGAGTAGACCTGAACGGGTCGTGCGGGCTGCTCCCCATCAGCTTGTAGAGTCCATACGTGGGCACTGGATAGCGTGGAGATTGGGATTGATGGCCACACGCGAGGTTTCAGGTGTGCTTGGGGGATTTGATGGGTGGCGTTGATTGGAACACTGCAGTTGAAGTAGTTGGCGGGAGGGGAAGGGGGAAGAAGTATAATATTTAGATACGATTAAGAGACAAGCATACTGCCTGACACAATACCAGTTACAATTTCTTGAGTGTTGGTATGGCCGATACTCATTAACTAGATAGAAGATGTGCACACCTATTATTTATCCATCCTAAGCAAGAAAGAAAAACTAATAATCAAATATATTAGTTCACTATTAATTATTACTCAACCAAATAGTCTCTCGCTCATAATCATGTTCCTTTAACAGTAAGCTCCTTGATATGCCAAAATTGCCGGTTTTGCATTCTCCCCTCATGCATCAGTGGAAAGTTGCCGGGAGTGTGTTCGTAATTAGTTTTGTAAAGAAAATTTAATTTCTAAAACTAGAATCAGAGAAACAATCCTTTCTATTGTTCTTTATTTATCTTTGATATGTACTTTCCTTCTCATGTCTCTGTTGTATTAAGCAGTGTGGTACTGAACACTGAAAACTGCTTTTACTTTGAAAAAATGTACTCATGAGACTTCTTTTCTAATCCTTCTTTTTGTCACGGACTTTGAACTCTAAATTATTTTATAATATCTGCCTTCTGTGATTCTCTCTTAACTCATTCAAATATGCATTTTGTTGCACTAAGGCTACCTTAGATTTTGCTTGAATAATTAAAGTGTCGATTTCGAGTTAAATTCATGCATGTATATACACATTTCCTACATTCTATGCTCTATGTGATATAAGGTACGATGAGCGGTGTACGACTAAATGCAATCATAACGTGAAGTGTGGAGAGACAATTCTAATATCCTTGAGTGCTACTATTGGACACATGCATAGATTGATGGTGAAATCAAAACATAGCAATAAATAACTAAATCACATTTAGATAATTTAAGCAAAACAATATTTTTAAAGAAAACAGACTTAACTTTTCTCTGCATGGAGGGTCAAAACGAGAGTGAACGAAGAATCGCTCATGCAAATCGCAAGATATCTCAGACAAACTATACTAAACATGAGATCCAATCAAACATGACACCACGTAACCATAAATGTTAATATTGAAGAACAAAGATTGATACAACAATAAAATACTTACTAAGGGGAGTAGCGTTGGGCGTGGTTGATCCGATAGTAGAACTGGTGTGTTGTCTCGGGGTGGCAATGATGGCGGAACGACGACGTGTATATGGTAGGTGGCGGGTAATGGATGGGAGGGATCTTGAGTAGGTGTGTTGGGCATGGGTTTCCTGAAGGGATTGTGATTGTTGGTGAATTTTGATGTGGGGGAGTATCATGGAGAAGGGTGGGAATCGAAGGCAGGGATTTGGATAGGGACGTAGGGTTGGTGGAGGTAGTGGGGTTTGGAAGCAATGCAGAGTGTAGATTTTTGGCGGAATGCAAAGAGGATTTGGTGGAGGGCGGTGTGGTTTGGAAGCTGCATGGAGTGTAGTTTAGGTGGGCTGCAGGGATGAGTCGGTGGACGACAACGGTTGATGGATTGTTGTATGGTTCTGGGGGTGGAGGGAGTAGGGGGAAGGTTTTGTGGTGGATTTACGATTGAATTTTGGGTATGGGGATGCACGGTGGTGGGAGGGGTTATGTGGGATGCAAGAAAAACACCTAGGAGTCGTTATCTAGGGCCTCATGAGGTTGTCACCGTGAGAGGATTACTGGATTCCTTTCTCCAAAATCTATAATGAAATGGTTGTTACCCTCTTACTCATATTTATAATAAACTACCATAAGACATTCCTTAGATCAACGACTATGATTGACCGTTAATGTAACAGACCTGATTACATTAAATAATGACTGAAAACACAATGTAATATATGAAAATGCAAGTAAACAAAAATCCAGACGCATCCGTGGAGTCGGATCGTCTATCCAATCAAGTCCTCCTATGCGAATACACGAATGTGGACCTCTCTTTGCGGTGAGTCACAACCGGTGGGTGATCCCATCACTATGTCCATCAGATTATTTGTAGGTGAAAATATAAAATGGTTGTTACAATATGCATATTAGTTTTTTTGTCATGCCTTTGTCGAATTAAAAATTTATAGTGTTATTTGGTTTATTGTCTAATGGGGTACTCTATTGAAAATAGGTTTGGTTTTTAGTGAATATCTATGGAGTGGGCGGGTTCCTCCTATAAAAGAGGTCAATGATGAAGAACCATTTCTTATGAATCTTCCACATATCAAGATAAATATGGATAGAGTAAGAAAGTTTACACTTTTTTTAATGTAGTTTTGGCATCTGGTATCTTTAAAATGTGTGCACAAATTTTTTTAGTTGGCGAAATTCATCTGTTCTGACTGGGCTTTGAATTATTTCTCCATGTTCCCATTATACGGTTAAGTTTTGAGTCATAATCAAAAATATGCCTTATAATGTTTGAAAGTATGCCTTTGAATTATTTCTCCATGTTCCCATTATACGGTTAAGTTTTGAGTCATAATCAAAAATATGCCTTATAATGTTTGAAAGTATGCCTTATAATGTTTGACATGAGACACTTTGACTCTTTCATTAATCATGCCTAAAGTATACAAATATATATATATATATACAATTTATTATATATTAGTTGTATATATTTTTATTTCCACATTGGGTTAGGGGAAGTATGTGATTTTCCACCCTCGTGGTGAGACCCATCCCCGGATCCTCGCTCGGTGGGATGCTTTGTGCACTCGGGTGCTGTTTTTTTTAATTGGGTATGTAGAAGCATGAAATTTTCCACCCATTTATAACTATTGTATAGTGTTTTCATTTTTAAGAAGGAAATAAGAAGAAAACCTTCTCACATGGTTTCAGAGCAGGTTTAGGGTTTACTGAGCTCACCGACGATACTCGCGCCTGAAATCGATGGAATAGACGACGTTTTCATCTCTTAGCTACGTCGACGCCTTGTCAAACACAAGGATTTCTTTGTCCACTGGAATTGACTCAATCCGTGGCTAGAATAGTCACAACCAATGAGTGTACTGATTAATCTTTGTTACTGATCCATGATGGAACCTGATAGGGTCACCCCCAATTTATAGGAAATCCGGGTTGCGAATCGTCAAAATTCCCATGCTCCCCACTAACAAATTGGGGAGTTATGGGAAAAACCGCCATGCACGCGATCCGCGCGCCAACCGCCCAAAACAACCACGCAACCGCCGCCTTCGGTCATGCGTCCGCGGCCGACCACTCGGCTAGCCGCCCATGTCCGCCCGCCCCCGACGCACGATGGGAAGGCCTCGCGGCCGGCCCTCCGACCGGCCTTCCCGCGCCATGCGACAGCTCATGAGCGGTTGTGAAGGGTGTGGCCGGCTCCGGCCGGTCTCCCAGCGCCGTGCGGTCTCCTACGAGCGTCCACGAAGTGCGCGACCCACCTCCCGGCCGGCCGCCCCTCACAGTGCGGCCCCCTGCGAGCGGTCGCAAAGGGCGCGGCCGGCCCGCACCGTGCGGCTTCGCGAGCGGCCGCGTAAGGCATGGCTGGCGCTGCCGCGAGCGGCCTCCCAGTCGGCCGCCCTGGGACGTGCGGCCGCGAAGAGTGCGGCTGGCTGGCCGCGCCGAGCGGCTGCGAGGGACACGATCGACCTCATGCCAGTCGCCCCCCCCCCCAATCAACCCCCCCCAGGTATTCGCCACCGACCACCCCTGCCAGTCGGGCCTTTTTTACGGTTCTATCATTTTCGTGCGGCCCCGGTCGTCCGATGTACGACTAATCGCCCATGTAACCACCAGTTGAGGGCAGGTGCGAATAGCCAGATTCACATTGGTCTGCAGATAATTAAATTATTAAAATAATGCGCCCACCGAACTATACAAAAACGGTCTACAATTAGTAAAAATGATAGTTACGGTCTGCGGATAACCGCATAACTACCGTAATTACCCATGAAGCCTATAAATCAATCTCCAGGCCTCCTCTCATACTCACTTTTTCTCCTCCCAGATTTCCTCTTACGACCCTTCTCTCCTCCACTTTCTCCTCCTACTTGGTCTGGTTCTCCACCGGACTTCCTCCTCGAAGGTCTTCAACCGTATTCGTGCAACTCCGAGCGCTTCGCTTCGTGTGCGTTACTCCCACCACAACAAGCGAGCTACCAACAACACGTCCAACATTCAACAACCACCAGTCCAAGTGCAAGCAAAAGCCCGTTGACTCTCCAGTTTGAGTGCGTCCGCCGCCGCCGCCAGAGAAAAGTTCTTAGTCTCGTAAGTGGTGGTTTGTCACCCTCCAAACATCTCACTCTCTCACCTCCAATTGTAATGAGGAGTGGCCTGTCGCCCTCGCCTTCTCTTAAAAGACCCTGTAAAGCAGCACCGTATAGTGGAAGTTTTGTCGGCACCGACCCAACCCGTGGTTTGTCACCCAATTCACGAGTTTTTCACGTAAAAAAATCCTCTTGTTCGTTCCTCTGATTTTCTGACTGTTTGCGCGCTCAACCGCTCAGCCGGCTAAGGTGGTTAGTTTAGTCCAGTCTACCGAGAGCCTTGGGCGGTCCGCAGCAGAACCGTTGGTTCAAATTAACATGCAAAAATACAGAAAATAATAATAATAAGAGCCGTAATGACGTGAATCACTCGTTGCGTGCCTTGGCCTGCCACTGTTATGTGGCGCCCGATCATGGATCCATTACAATATTCTTCCTGTATTGCAATTCAAATTGATATATTGTAGAGCTCTTCTTTACCCAATCGTGCTCCTTGACCCATTTGGTAGAGCTCTTCTCTGCCTACATATTTCCTTCCATGCATCTACTGAACTGGCACAGAACTGATCTTCGTTCTTGCACGAATCCTCACAAGTGTGACAGTGTGGCCCTCGAGCTCTTCAAAATTTTTTGTTCAAAAGGGCTGCGATGTGATATAAGTAGACTCACTATTGAAAGTGATTACAAACGAACCCTAATATATCAATATTTGTCTTCAATATTTTCATTGATCCTTTCTTAAGGTTTAAATTTGAGAACTTAGCATGCATATCATATCTCTTGCCAACTGTTATGTGTCTTAATTATTTGTCTATTAGTTATGAGTTAATTAAGATTTTATTTCATACAATTTTACATTTTGTTATGCTTGAGTATTTTTTTCCAATAAGTCCCTTTGTATGAACTCTTTTGCAAACGTGGGTGTGAGTTGTATTTAAGGACCCTCTTAGGGTATAATGGAGTTAAGCAAGTTGAATATCTTTAAGGAATGACTTAGTTGCTCTGTTCACTGGAGTGCCCCGCCTCAGACAGTGATACGCTATAGACGAGTCAAGATCAAAGAGAAGAAATTGCATTGCATTAAACAATAAAGATACAATCGAGAAACAAGTTCTCGCCAAACATCCGGAGGTTGGGTCCTCCTGACACTACACTCTCCAAGAGAGCCAAAACCCTAGACTCCAAAGTGCTCATCTAAGGAATCTACCACTCATGATTATAGGCAAGTGGGAGAAATACAAAATACAACAATGCTCATGGGCTAAATAGAATAGTAATAGCATGTGGCGGCCGCATCGTATCAATATGTCTCGCCCGAAAAACGACCTTCTCCTCAAGGTCGAGGGGCAAAGGGGTCGTTAGAAAAGCGTCAGTGGATCCAGTTCCCTGGATTTAGGATCAGTATTTTCAACTCCTAGCAACACACATATATTCCTGAGAGGCTAGATGTGGGGTGGGAGAGAACGGTTGTTGGCAACGAAAGCAGAGGCCCTTGCGACAAAGCTCTTCGTGGAGCATTTGAGGGGCCTGTGGACGCGGAGTTGACGGAAGTGGAGGGATATAGGCAGAGGTATTTGCCGGGGCCCAGGTGGGGGCAGAGGGTCCACGTGCAGAAGAGGTGGAGGCAATAGCCGCTGCGGTGGGGGCGGGCGGGTCGAGGAGGATGGTGGGGCTGGATAGAGTTCTTCGTCGGGATACCTAGCCTACTCCATTGCGCGGGAATGAGTAGTCGGGTTGACCCGAAGGCGCGCACGGAGGTGGGGGTGCAAACCCGCCAGAAAAAAGCCCAGGTGGTGGTCGGGGGACCAGGTCAGTTATATGCGTAGCAACCGCGATGAATTCGTCAATGTAGGTGGCCGCATAGTCAGATTGGCGGACTGAGCTGAGGCGCTCAATGGCATTACCCGCCTGACGACTGTCGTAGTGTCGGAGGAGTTCCTCCTTCAAGGTGGGCTGGGAAATGTCAGATACCTGCTGGCGCATCCAACACACTCAATGGAGCGCCGAACCCTCCATATAGATAGTGGAGAGGGGGACCTTTTGGTTGGCAGGGGTGGACTGCAGGTCGAAAAACTGATCGGCGTGGGTGAGCCACCCGAGAGGGTCGATGCTATCGAACACAGTAATCTCAATCCAACGGAGATGGGCCGGGGTGCTATCAGATGCGGGGTGCAAAAATCCTACATGGTCGGGAACAGTTTGAATTGGTGGCGGTGGAGGAGGCCCGGAGAGCTATTAACTGCCACGATAAGTCCTCAAAGGAGGAGCGTGAGATCCGTCAGCTGGGCTTCAATATGATCTATGCGCCGGGAGTCGGAGATGGCCGTGGTGTTCTCGTCGGCGTGGAGGGTCATTGTTCGAGTCGTGGGCATGAAACTGCGTCTAGGTGTTGCGGCGAGGAGCACCGAAAGGCTGCAATAGCTGTAGGAGGGCGGCCTGGCCCGGCGGAAGGCGGCGAGAAGGGGAAGCAGCTGCTGGAAGGCAGCCGAAGCCTCAGGAGAACCTCCGGAAAGCACCGAAGTCGCTAGAGGGCCTCTAGAAGCCGATGTAAACACCATGAATTGTAGGAAGGAGCAGGCTGAAGGCGTATTTGGGTGGAGAATGTGCCGACCGAGGTGGATGGCTCTGGACTCGGCGGAAATCCTTCGGAAAGCAGCCGACGACGCTGGAGGGACTGGAGCAGTAGGCGAAAATGTTGCAGAGAAGGCGCCGACCGAGGTGGACGACGCTGGACTCGGCGGAAATGCTACGGAAAGCAGCCGACGACATTGGAGGGGCTGGGGCAGTCAACGGAACTGAAGATCGGGTCGAATAGACGAAGCGTGGTGTGTGGAACAGCGAGTGGAGTGGAGCCGACGCGAGCCCAAGCGGATCAGACGCGATCCAGAGCGGAGTAGATGTGTGCTCTATGCTTCTGAAGGTTACACCGCCCCAGGATGCTCCTGTGACTCTCTCCAGCTCTTCTACAACAACCTACACCTGCTCCGCCAGCTCGAGGTTCCTCGATCTGTGGGGGACGCAACACGTCTAGGGGACGTGGCCGGTCTGGCGGATCTCCGTTTAAGTGCACGTATTGCGGTCGGGATGGTCATCTTGAGGCTACCTGCTATCGCAAACATGGTCTGCCTCCACATCTTGTTGATCCTGTTATAGCTGATCCTCCCACTTCTCTTGCCACGAATTCTGCAGCCTCTGCTCGGGAAGACATTAATGCTCTACACACTCAGCTCCAACAACTACAAGGGGTGATCTCTCGCTCCTCTGGATCTGCTGCGTCTATTTCAAATGAAGGTATATCTTGTCTCTCACAGGGCTCCCACTGGATTGTGGATTCGGGAATAGCCACACACCATATTACTTCGCAGCGCCCTCCGTAATAGCCTTCGATGCCTACTGCCCCGGATTGCCCCAAGTTCATTACTGTGGCTAAAGGTGGTGATACTACCCCCGTATCCCTCGGCGCTGCTGATATACCTCTTACTTGACCCACCCTGATCTCTCTGTCTTCTGCTCTTCATGTTCCGGGAGGATCACTATTTAACTTGCTCTCCCATGTTAGCCGCCTTACTCAAGATCTTAATTGTTGTGTCACTATTTAACTTGCTCTCTGTTAGCCTTCTCCTTCTCACCCTCTACCTTTGTTGTGCAGGATCGACAAACACAGAATATCATTGGTAAGGGTCGGCTGTCGAATGGGCTCTATCTCCTCGATGTTCCTCCTTCTGCTCTCTCCGTCGTCTCCACTACCGATTGACATCGTCGTCTTGAGCATGCTCCCCTCCAGATTCTCAAAAAAGCTCTTCCGGATGTCTCATTGCATGAGTTTTCTTGTGAATCAAGTATCTTTGACAAACAACATCGTATTTCCTTTCATCCCACTTGTACTCGAAGTGATACTCCTTTATCATTAGTGCACTCTGATATTTGTGGACCTTATAAAACCTCTAGTATGTTTGACTATCGTTATTTTGTTACTTTTATTGATGATTACTCTCGCTTAACCTGGTTATACTTACTTTGAGATCATGCTGAACTGACCTCTACATTTTGTGCATTTCTTATGGAAACTCGTACTCAGTTCTCCTCTCGTTTAGAAATCATTCGCACTGATAATGCTCGAGAATACACTAGCCGGACATTCGTGAACCTATGCACAGAGTTCGACATTATACAACAAACCTCGTGTGCATATACACCTCAACAGAATGGTGTGGCAGAGCGAAAGAATTGTCATCTTCTTGATGTGACTCAGTCACTCATGATTCAAATGCAGGTTCCTACTCTGTTTTGGAACTTTGCTGTGTCCGCAGCATGTCACCTCATCAATCGCATGCCATTCTTTGTGCTCGACTTTGTCACTCTGTTTAGTCTCCTATTTCCGTCCCAATTCCCGTTTCCTCTCAGGACTCGTGTGTTTGGTTGTACTTGTTATGTTCACAATCTTGGTCCGACAACGGATAAGTTTGCCCCTCGTGCCAGCAAATGTATGTTTCTCGGGTACTCTCAGACTCAAAAAGACTATATATGTTATTCTCCAACTACTGACAAAGTGATTGTCTCTGCTGATGTCACCTTTCGTGAGGATCAACCATTCCATGACTCACCGTCTGCCTCTCCTCCTCTCTCCCCTTCCATACCTCGTCCAACCGTTCCTGTCACGTCTTCCCTGCCACCTCTTCTTCCCACTCCACTCTCGACACCTGTTCCACCTAAACCACCCAATCCGTCTCTTCTTTGCGTATACACTCGTCGTACCTCGGTCTCTGGAGCTCTACAACAGCCCCCCTCCACCGGTGCTATCCCGCGAACTGGCGATCCAACATCAACATCTACCGCTCACCCCATGACAAATTATGTATCTCTGCATCGCCTGTATCCACCTCTCCGCACGTTTGCTCTCTCTATCTCCTTCATCTCTATTCCTAACTCTGTGCAGGAGGCTCTTCTTCATCTGGGGTAGCGTGCAGCTATGGATGAGGAAATGTCCGCTCTTTGGTCTAACCAGACTTGGGATCTGGTTCCTCTTCCTCCTGGGCAATTTGTGTCAGTTGCAAGTGGGTGTTTGCTATCAAACATGCTCCAGATGAGACAGTTGAACGCCTCAAAGCCCGACTTGTGGCTCGGGGATTCACTCAACAACAGGGACTTGATTACGATGAAATCTTCTCTCCCATTGCCAAGTTGAACTCTGTTCGGGTGCTGATCTCCGTAGTTGTTCATCGCCATTGGCCTCTCCATAAACTGGATATCAAAAATATTTTTTTAAATGACGATCTTCAAGAAACGGTCTACATGAACCAACCTCCCGGGTTTGAGACCACGGAGGAGTCTCGTGTATGCCATCTTCGTAAATCTATTTATGTTCTCAAACTGGTACAACCTGCGTCGCATCATGTGTCTTATTTTATGTCCCGCAATATTATTTTGGTATTTGTAATGCATGTATTAGCGCACGTGTATTTCATTTCACACATTTTTATTTTGGTATTTGTAAGCGCATGTGTTAGCGCACACGTATTTTATTTGGCGTACTTGTTGCGGCTCATTGGGGGTGATCGTCCAATAAGTCCCTGAATAAAATATTCGTCAAATTAGGGGATAAGTTAATTAAGGCAAACATGCTCAAAATTTAAGATCAAATAAATGAAAAAATATATATTTTAAAAATTATAAAATAACAATTCCATTAATTCCTTGTTGCCCGGATAGACCAAATAAAAAAGATTCTATGTCATTTATATCTCTATATATTTGAGGTATTATTTAATTCCTAAAATAAAAATTTCCTATGTTATAAACCCTTCGCTCCTCCTTCCCCTAACAGAGAGCTTGGGAAAATCGGGACAGAGAATTTCTCTCTGTTCCCGGACATCCAGCTCCGCTGCCTTCCGGAGCTCCGCCGTCTAGCTTCCCCCTCTCTCACGCACGCCCTCGCGAGCTCCCAACCGCCGACAAGCTCCCCTCCACCAACCCAGGCCTGTTCGACGGCCTCGGCATCGGCCCTTGGCGGCTCCGTCATCATCAAGTCGGGCGAGTCCACCGTCCCTCGGCTCAGTTCCTCCGCCGACCATCCTCCACCACTGCTCCAATTCCGCTGCCGTTAGTCTACATGGGCTCCGACAAACCTTACACCTCCAGTCCCCGCCAGCTTTGACGCCTCCGGTGAACCTCCCACCTCTAGCCCCCGTCCACTTCGACGCCTCCACGTCTGGCCGCTGACGCCAGTCTATTCCTCCGCCTACGAGGGCTGGTGGGCTTGCTGGTTTGAGAGATCAATCTGTCCCCGATCTCCAATTTGTCGATTCCCCCGATCCCGTCTCTCCATCTGTGGGCAAAACAGATTTGCCAGACTCGCCTGGTACCAGTCGAACATTTGTGTTGTTTTAACCTATGGTATACCCCTATATTTCTCTCTGAGCTTGTTTCGTGTTGGTATTATGATATGTTAGTTATTTATTTGATCTTAAAACTCAGAGCAAGCTTGCCCTTGATTAATTTGAACTTATTTGTCATTAATTTTCAAATCCACACATGTTCTTTTTCATCTCGTCTATGTTTGTGGAAGATTTATTTCAAGTCGCTCATTACGCTTGAGTGTGAGGTTTATATGCGTATTTATGAAATTCAGATCAATTGTCGCTTACCTTTTGCTCAAAAAAATCACACTGGCGCTACGAGTTTTAAGAAGAAAACAAATTTATTTCATTTAAAATTAACTTGAGACTTCGTATTACATCACAAACAATCTCTCAGAGCTTGGTTTAATAAATTTAGTAAGGCCGTTCGCGAAGTTGGATTCAAGAGGAGCTCAGCTGACTTCTCTCTCTTCACTCGTCATCAATCCGCTGGGACTGTCATTCTCTTGGTTTATGTGGATGATATTTTGATTACCGGTGATGTCTCCACAGAGATACAACAAATAAAACAACACTTAAACTCCGTCTTCCAAACAAAAGATCCGAGGGGCTCTCAGGTACTTTCTTGGACTTGAGGTTGCACGACGGCCTGATGGTGTTGTCCTTTCACAACAAAAGTACTGCCTTGATCTCCTTCAAGATGCTCGCTACTCCGGGTTCAAACCCGTGGAAACCCCTATGGATGCTAATAACAAGTTATGTGCTCATGGGTCTGACTCCGATTCTCTGCTTACGAACCCCGAGTATTATCGACATCTTGTAGGAAAACTGATATATCTGACAGTTACAAGACCTGATATTTCTTTTGTTGTTGAAGTGGTCAGCCGATTTATGCGTGCTCCTAGGATCTCTCATCTCCAGGCAGTAGAACGCATCCTCAGATATTTGAAGATAACTCCTGGACAAGGATTGGTATATAAGCCATCCTCCTCTCTATCTCTTATTGCATATTCAGATGCGGACTATGCAGGCTCCCTGGATGATCGACGTTCCACTACGTGTTTCTGTACCTACTTTGGAGGGAATCTTATCACTTGACGTAGCAAGAAGCAGTCCGTAGTTGCTCGCTCTTCTGCTGAAGCTGAGTATCGTGCAATGACGGCCGTTGTATCTGAACTCACCTCGCTTGAGGGTCTTCTTAGTGATTTGTGGGTCACTTTATCCTCACCAGTAACTTTGTTTTGCGATAGTCAGGCTGCAATCCATATTGCGAAGAATCCTGTGTTTCATGAGCGGACCAAGCACATTGAAGTTGACTGTCACTTCGTCCGTGAAAAGATTCAATTGAAGAAGTTAGAGCTGGAGCATGTTCCTGCGTCAGAGCAAGTTGCCGACATTCTCACCAAGGCATTATCATGAAAAATGTACCATCGGTTCTTATCCAAGCTTGGTGCCTACGACTTGTACGCTCCAGCTTGCTGGGGAGTGTTGAAGAATATTAGGAAAGATTCTGGTTTAGTCCCACATGTTTTGTATAGTTGTCTTTCTCTCTCTTCTCTCCTATATATTTGTACTCATACTTGTATTTTTGTCTTCAAGAAGTATATACAAGATTCGACTCTGTCTTCAACACTTTCATCTACCCAATTACTTACCACACATTGATATTTACTGCGCCCAACAATAGGCCCACCCCCTCCACAACCATCGTTCTCCTCTATCCTCATCCAGTAGTCCCCTCAACCACTGACTCATGTTGTTATCATCCAAATGACCCATCTTCAGCTATCAATTCCACACTCTCTGCCAGCGAGCAACCTCTCTCGCCGCGCTTGAGCTACACTCTGGTCGATCCCTTCTATGGACGAGTGACCAGCATCTTCCCATACCAAGTTGCCAAGATGATGTTAACTTTAGGGCCACACTTTTGTTTCGAGGCATCATTACAAGAAGCTTTTCTGATCTAAGATAAAGTGACCCAATGAATGATCCAACAATCTAATTTCCTTTTTGAGCTTGAGGATAAGTGATACGAACACGATTTCCCAATCCAGCCTCATGTCCTCTTTATCTACGTATGTATCTTATGGTTTTTTCAGTAATTATGTGTATGTCATTCCTGTCTATATCAGAGAGTGTTAATGAGTCTTTTAGAGGATCTTAGATCATTTGGTTTTATGCTTTCTTGGAGCGAAGGATCTTAGAGGGATCTTGCTCTGGAGATTAAATCGAGCTTGTCTCAAAATCTTTTATCTCCCTTCACATTAATCTATTAATTTTCCTTTGTCAATATCAGATGTTATCAACCGGTCCAACTTGTCGCTCAATTAGGCTTACATTGGAACCCTAATTTTTCTTTCACCTTGATGTAGGGTAGGCTACACGGTGCACAAATCTGAGACTACTAAAGTGGAAATGATAGCTTGACGCATTGATCCCTATTATATATGCAATGCAACTGACAATGATGGAGACAAATCAACACGAGCAAAAAAGATAATTAACCCACACAATAATATTTAAACGAGTAAAGTATTCAGTTAGTTAACAACTAATGGTTTCCCTCCGCTCGGTGGTCCAAAGCAAAGCGCGCGATGAATAAGTCCCACCTACAAATCACAAGCGATCTAGAGCGATCTATCCACAGTCAATTTTATCCAGGTAAATATGATATCAAACAATAATATAAAATTGAAAATATAATATCATACAACAAGTAGCTCACCATGTAGTGGTGTTGTCCAAGACAATGGAGATCCCGAGAAACGATGCGTTTTGACGGCAATCTGTGGTGAAACCGGAGACAGGACGATGATGGAGATGACTAGATCTGAATGTGGCAAGTGGGATCGGGCTGTGGGAAGGTAGATCCGGCTGTATATAGACGGTTCCGGGCTGTGGGAAGGTAGATCCAGCTGTATGGAGTCGGATTTAGACCGTGAGAAGGTAGATCCGGCTGTATGGAGGCGGATCCGAGCTGTGGGAAGGTAGATCCAACTGTATGGAGTCGGATCCGGGTGCTGGAAGGCAAATCTGATAGTTGGGAGGCTTGTGGTGGGTCGACGAGAGGTGGATGTTGGCTGGAAGGGGCGGCGGTAGCAGGGTAACAAGGAGTTGACGACTGTAGAAGAACAACGAGGAGTTGGCGACGATAACAGAACAACAGGAAGTTGGCGACGGCGGTAGCAGAACAACAAGAAGTTGGCGACGACGGTAGCAGAACAACCACAGATTGGCGGCGGCGGTAGTAGGGAAGCAGGGAATCGGGGCGGCGACTAGGTGGAGAGGCGTGGGTGCGTCGATTGAAGGATTTGGAGGCAGGGGAAGGTGGCTAGGGGTTGGGGTCTTAGTTGTCAAGGCGCGCGCCTAGGCGCGTCTGAGGCGCCAGGCACACCAGTCGTAGCCCTCCGCGCCTCAGCACGGCTGCGGCGGGCGATGTGCCCTAGACGCGCTCAGGTGCGCGCCTTACAGGCTCCCAGGCGCGCCAAAGGCGCGCCCAGGACTTTCAAGGTATTTTTAAAATTTTTTTTTGATATGAGCAAAAACATGATCTTAGACGCACCCGAGACACCCCTAGGCGCACTTGGGCGCCCAATTCGCTTAAATTGAGCAAACTGGGTGCGCAATTTGCTGAAATTGAGCGAACTAGGTGCCCAGTTCGCTCAATACACGAACTGGGCGCCCAATTCGCTGAAATTCAGCGAATTCGCTCAATTTCAGCGAATTGGGCGCCGAATTCGCTTAATTTCAGCGAATTGGGCGCCTAATTCGCTTTTCAGCTAATTGGGCTCCGAATTCGCTTAATTTCAGCGAATTGGGCGCCCAATTCGCTCAATTTCCTTTTCCCCACATTTTTACGCCTCACGTGCCTCAGGCGCGCGCCTGCGCCTTGTGCCTAGGCTCCAGGGGCTCTTTGCGCCTCGGTGCGCCTTGTGCCTTTGATACTTGGGGTTACCTTTGGGGAGCGGGAGAGGGCCTAGGAGTCGTCACCTAGGATTCCACGGAGTCGGCACGATGAAGTGATTGTGGGAATCCGGGAATAGCTTTCTCCAAATTCCGAAATGTCGTTAACCAGCCCCCCACTCTTCTATTTATAATATAAAAGGCACTTGAGCATTCCACCATCAACAACTATGATTGACCGGAGATGGGGTAACCCGATTACATCAAAATAAAAGCAAACATTACAATATAATATATATAAAAACATGTCGAAACGCGGTTCCGGACGCATCTGCGGGGTCAGATCGACGATCCGATCAAGTCTTGCTCGAGCACACGAGCGTGGGTCCCGCCTGCGACTGTTGGGATTTTTGATTGCGGAAGCGCAGTCCCCAAGAACAACTAAATACAAAGTCACAAGAAAATACGTGCTTCACACGATTTTATTAGCACAATAAAATTAATAAGTACTCAAATTAAGAGATACAAATCCAAAAATATATTACAAAAGAATTCGGACTATGAAAATACGCAGGAGTATTATGAACTTAACTGCAATCCATAAACCATACACAAGATTCGTACCAGAACGAACCTTCGCTGTCGTCAGACGACCAACCACCGCCAACACCACCACCACCGAGAAGAGATCCAAGTCAAGTCTTTATCTTTTCACGAACACTCTGCCCGCTAACGTCACCGTTTATGCACAACCACCACCGCCTACGAGAATGCAACCATCGAGTACCGCTCACCTTGCCGCAGCCTGCAAATTTGACGTCTTTCCACTACCGGCACGCTTTCGCTCTTTGTTGTCGATGCATCCCGCAATTGGATGTCAACGCCCACCGTCGCCTTCGGTCGTGCACTACCGCTCTCCTTTAAAGGTTTTACCTCTCTTTGATTTGACTTTTGGTGAGATCTTCATAGCTTGTCTTTCTATCCTTTTATAGAGTCATTTTATATGCCTTTTTCCCAAGAAGCTTCATCGCAAGTGCTCATTGAAAGCACATGGTCGACTTGGAGAAAAGTCCGCATTGGCGGCCGGTTGGTGGGGATGGTGAAACATGTGAGTTTGATTATTCAAAACCAACTCAACAATTACCACCTTTGTTTGAATTTCAAACACCATATTTTGCACAATGCATCATCTGCACGAAACACTGTCTGCACGAAGCAATGTCTGCACAAAGCACCACCTCATGCCCGAGGAGTCAACCGACTTGTCGCAAGTCGAACTTCATCTCTATTCTTGTTCCCCTGTGGGATGTCGACACACCCAGATCAGAAAAATTGACTCGCCGAACCCGAGCCACAAAAGAGCGATCTACTACACTACCTCGACCATCTAGCATGTCACTCGTAGAAATCATGGGCATACCACCTCGCACTGTGGTCCCCATCAGTCGGTTGCACAACCTTCATGAGCACGATACGTCTACGTGTCACCGTTAGAACTCCTTTTGTCGCCGCAAAACTGCAGCCACACGAGTCCAAACTGCCCAACGATATTAAATTCTTACGCAGCTTGGACACCCGATATACCCCCTCAAGCCCGTGCACCACCCCATCATGCATCTGTATGTTCACCATCCCTATACTTGTAACCTCACAACCTGAGTCGTCACCCAAATAGACCGACCCAATCGTCACCTCCAGAGAACTGAACATTGACGCATCTGAGCATGTCTTGCGATGCACCAGAATCTAATATCCATCCGTGTCAGAGTCGTCATGACTCTTAGTGATGGTGTAGAGACCATCACTCTTCACTCCCAGATCTAGCGTCACCACACCCGCATCCTGGACGTTTCCAAAACTCTGTACACGTTGCAGAAAATTCTCCTGATGTGACCGCTCTGTCTACAATGGTGACAAACTACTCCTTTCTTCTACGTTGACCGAGCTCATGCACCCCTCGATCCCCTGCCAAATGCTCTCCCCCGTCCATCTACCGCCAAAATATGCTCACCCCCAGTAATGCAGGACGACACGTAGGGTTTGCGTGCCTGTCAGTTTTTTTCCTCAAAAAGAGGATTCCTCCTAAGGGTGGATTTTTCTAAGTAGTGGTGTAGGGCTTCGTGATGGGGTCGGAGGAAATGCTCATCTCGAATTTGAAGTAACATTGAAACTCAACGGGGTATTTCTAGACCATTCTCCCTAACACTAAGGTTTTCAAACCTTTCTTGCACCTGATGTATACTCTCAATTAACGCCGCCATTTGGTGGGCGAAAGGTAAAAACCACGGGGGTGGTTCATTCCCTTCGTTCACACGACTCGTTTGACCACGCTCAACTCGACGCATCTCCGAATTTTCCTCTTGAGGGTGTTCAGGGAGTGAATTGTGATGTGGTGAACTCATACTTACCAACCTACTACTACGTGATGCACGCAAAACAAACAAGTATGAATGTATGTTTATGCTGTTAAAAATATATATTTTTTCTGAAAGAAAAAGAAATAAAAATGTTATACGGATTCCTATTCTACGCAAGACGGATTTCGAAACATAGAAAATTTTTGGAACCTAGCTCTGATATCAAATTGATGCAGGACGACGCGTATGGTTTGCGCGCCTGTCGGCTTTTTCCTTAGCGGTGATGAATGAATTTTGGCAAAAGAATTTCAAGTGAATATTGCACAAACTTTAAGGAACAATTTTTAATTTTTGTAAACATAAAAAATCTCTATTTTTTTCAAAATGAATTTCTTGAAAAATGATTCAATTCAAAATCCGGGGAAGGAGATTAACAGCTTTCGTTCCGTTCCCCTTGTCGCTGCAAAACGAAAATCGTGAACTCCAATGATGTTTCCGATCAGAGTTTTTGACGTAGCGTTCGCTGACAAAATACAGGCAAAAACCCAGCAAATGAGTCTAAAATCCTAAAAATAAAATGTAGACGCATACAATGGAGGGGGAAGAAACAAGTTATCCACAGAAAGAGACGTCTTTCCGCAATCAAAGTCGACGGAGATCCCGTGAGGAATTGCTCGTCACCTTCGAGCACAAAGGAGAAAGTTCACTCTGTCACAAGTGGTTCCTCGAAATCTCACAAAAAAGCTGGTAATACCTTTCATTCAAGCAGCAGTTCATCTACTGCTAAAACATCCAAATTTCACAATTTCATTTCCTCTCACAAAGGAAGCAGCAACCAAGCAAAATAATAAAACAGCCTCTGTGATTCACAGGACTTTCACGGAATAATAAAAAAAATCAACAGCAATTTTTTTTTCCAACAGGAGTCAATAACCTCACATTAATAACAAATTTTTACTGTTCATCTTCTACAACTCAATTGAATACAGTAGCAGCAAACACGCAATGTTCATTTTCTACAACTCAATTGAATACAGTAGCAACAAACACACAATATTCATACACTCAACATCAACAATGTTAAATCCCTTTTATAGGGAAAAAGCTTTGAAAATGCAAAGAAAACATATAATAGAAACTTATCCCTGAGTTGCCGTCCCCGTCGAATGCACGAATCATGGCCGGGAGCTTGGACATGGCTGAAACCGCTGGAGAGGGGGTTGTACGCATGAAATAAAATTTCCGCTACCATCGAACTTCTCCATCAAGTACCGAGCCAAAGTTGCATTCTTCCCTGCCATAGTTGTCCTGCGG
The DNA here is from genome assembly GCA_039583875.1 of Platanthera guangdongensis. Classification (NCBI taxonomy): domain Eukaryota; kingdom Viridiplantae; phylum Streptophyta; class Magnoliopsida; order Asparagales; family Orchidaceae; genus Platanthera; species Platanthera guangdongensis. Next base: position 217,569,928 of record CM077163.1, on the reverse strand, counting down.
TATGACTAGGAGACCTGATTGATTCAAGGTTTGATTGAAAGGATGAGAATATGACCTAGTCGTTTACCACCGCAGACAAATCTTTCCTTAAATTTCCAATTAGTCGCCTACAAAATCTTGTTTTGATACCACTTGTTATGATTTTCGATCGCGGAAGCGCAATCCTCAGGAATAACTAAATACATAGTTACAAAAAAATACGTAATTCGAACAATTTTATTAGCACAATGAAATTAAGTACTCAAATTAAGAGATAAAAATTCAAAATATACTGCAGAAGAACTCGAATTACGAAAATCCGCAAGTAATATGAACTTAACTGCAATCCGTAAAACGGATGCACGAGATTCGTACCAGAACGAACCTTCGTCGTCGTCAGACGATCAACCACCGTCACCACCGTCACCACCGAGAAAAGATCCAAGTCAGGACTTGACCTTGCCGCGAACGCGCAGCTCGCCAACGTCACCACTTGTGCGCAACCACCACCGCCTACGAGCATGCAGCCATCGAGCACCGCACACCTTGCCAACGTCACCACTTGTGCGCAACCACAACCGCCTACTTGCATGCTCTGATGGATCCCCATCACACCTCCTTGGCCATACATGATCGAACTATGCCCCCTCCCAGATGAGGATCCAGCTCACGACCGTGTCGCGCACCTACGTGTGATCGACACTTCCTTCGCCTCTGAGTTCCAATTTTGACGTGATCGTCTCCTCCGTCACTACCCTCGTTCGCGACCTTGATCGTGCGAGTGATTTCTGCATGTGCCCAATTCCGCGTCCGCTGCTTCCACCTGATCGAAACCGTCAAACACCAATCTCTTCTATTTCGACTTTCTGTCGCCATCCACGACGTCACAACATCGCTCCAACTTTACCGCATCCATGGGCTTTCTTCTACTTCCCTCCGTCGACATGTCATGCACAGGAGCCAGTCCCCCATCCCTCCTTGACTCAGGCTCTTACAGTCGCATGACGCTCTCCAACAACCGCCAATAGTTTGGAACAACACTATTGTCCTCCTCCCCATCCTCTTCTTTTGGCTCCTTGGTTTTATGCGTACAATGCGTTCAATGACCCTATGCGCCGGTGAGGATACACGTGCTTCGTCCTCGACCGAATCTACTCACTTGGATTGGCTTGAAGCTCTATTAGAAGACCTCACTCCCCTCCTTCGCGAGCCCGTGACCACTGCGGTCAATCATCCATTGGCACGCCCACTACCATCCTCCAATCGGCCCTCCATTGACTACATTGGGTTCCTACACCCCTGCTGAGGGCAACCACCCAACCCACCTCCGCCGGATTGAGATTCTTGTATTTGACGACACCGACCCACTCTGTGGGTTCAGCAGTGTCGAACAATTTTTCAACCTCCAGTCCACCCTATCATCCAGAAGGTTCTTATGTTTACTATCTAAATGGTGGGCCTTGAACTCCATTGGGTGTGTCGGACGCGCCAACATGTCCCAAATTTCTTCTTGCCCACCTTTAAGGAGGAACTCTTGTGCTATGACACGAGCCAAGCGGTAATGCCTACGAGTGTCTCATCTCTATTGCTAGTCCGACATCGTCACCACCTACATCACCAAGTTCATATCGCCATGTGCATCACCAGACTATTCATTGACCATTATTCTGGGTATTTTCTTGCGTGTATGCAGCCCCACATCTAGGCGTGCCTTCGTGCCCACAACGCAGGTATTCTCTTGCGTGTCATGGAGCAAGCTTGTTTCTTCAGTGAAGAACTCTGCACGGCCCAATCGTTCTCCTCTACTCGGCCACCCCACCCGCCAATGCAACCACCAAAACTGCAACCACATCTCCATCGCCTAGATCATCCACCTCTACATGGACCCTATTGGTTGGCCCACCGCCACCAGTTTCGACTAATACCCCCACCACCCCAGCGCTTATGTCACAAGCAGTACTCGAGCCTCGTTCAAAGGGTCTTTGTTATTGCTGCCAACAATCATACTCACCCACCCGCAAATGCCCCCTCAAGGTCTTGTACTTGTTGCTCGCACTATAGATAATGATCCTGACTTCGCTGACTTGAATCCTCTAACGCTCTCCATGGACCCCCACAGATTTCGACCTTGAGGACAATGTCGTTTTTCGTGAGGGGAGTGTTGATACGAACACGACTTCTTAGGCCTTGGGCGATGTCAAGGGTTTGATCATTAAGTCTTTTAACTTTCCGCTAGAACAGCTCCTTGTAGCTTATCGATAAGCTTGGGCGATGTAGCTTATCGATGTTGGAGCTGCTAAGACCGCAGTGAATTTACCCATAATAATTATACTTCATTTGTCATGCACAAATACTTAATCTTTCCAAAATTGATTATATAAATTTTATTCTGATCCAATTTTAAGAAGCTTATTCTAATGCTTTCTGTTGCCTAACTCTCTTAGAAAGAATTCTGCCAACCATTGTTTGATCTTTGGAAGTCATTTTGGAATATTTTGTGCAGTCCTCATCCCAAATTTTGTCCGCTGAAGCCAAGATTGCTGCTACTGAGATATGCCGTCGACTTGAGCTCGGATCGAACCTCAGCGATACTATCAACAACAAAGAGGATGCTTCGGCCCTCTTTAATCTGTTCAGAGATGAGAACTACCTACTTTTGGAAGATAAGCATAAATTTCATGTGAGTAGAATGAATACGGATTTGCGCTCTGTTTACATGCCTGCCTGTTTGGCGCTGGCATGATGGCCACTTTATGGGCCACAAAGACCACAGTTGTTTCCCACCCCTTTCCTTCCGCAAAACTGCTCCCACTTTGATCAGTGGGTGGCGGTGGCACGTCTTCTACGAAATTCGAGCCAAAAGGGCCTTAATGTGCGCTATTAATGTCTATTAAAGAAACTTAAAATTCAATGTTTATGGCTAAATGATCCTTATTTCCGTCTCAATGTTTATCGTCTATTTTAGGATTTCATTCCCTAACGGTTTTTTTCTGTAAGATTTTAGCCCATAAGTTTTATTTCTTAAGATTTTAGTCCCTAACTTAACATTGTCTAACTTTCGTAACCGAAATTTTTGTTTTTGTTGCTTATGTGATAAACATGAGCTGATTAATTATGAGAGAAGAATAGTTGTAAACGAGATTAATAATGTATTTTATAATTAAGGTTCAACATAAAAGAGCCCCATTATGTTCAACCTCAATTATAAAATACATTTTTATTCCATTTATAACTATTTTTCTCTTGTAATCATCTCATGCTTACCACCAAGCAACAAAAACAAACTTTTCCCTTACAACAAGTTAGGCAATGTTAAGTTAGGGAGTAAAATATAAAAATAAAATAAAATTGAAGGACTAAAATCTTAAAGTATGCTGATATTTGGGACTGAAATAAGTATTTAGCCAACCTATATTTAACACTCGAAATAAGTATTTAGCCAACCTATATTGTTTGCAGTATTTTATAACATATTATGTATTTAATTAAGGGCGTTTATATTGGCAGCCCGCATATCGATATTGACAGCCCAATTATAATGCCAACCTAAAATATGGCTATTGACAGTCCGATGGATACTGGTAGCCCAAAAAATAAATTTTTAAATAGACATTTTTAGAAAAAGTGTTCAGCATGAAAGTTGTAGATCTCGGCGAGATCTACACCTTTTATGTTGAACACTTTTTCTAGAAATGTAATATAATAGGCTTATTTTCAAAAGGCGCGGAACCCGGGCGGAACTATGCGAATTCCGCCCGGGTTCCGCGCCTTTTGAAAATAGGCCTACTATATGACATTTTTAGAAAAAGTGTTCACATGAAAGTTTTAGATCTCGTCGAGATCTACAACTTTCATGTTGAACACTTTTTCTAAAAATGTCATATAGTAGACCTATTTTTAAAAGACGCGTGTTCCGCATTTTGGGCTGCTATTAGCGGTCATATTATGTATGTTTTTCATTATTTTCCTGGGCTGCCAATATCGAAAGCTGGGCTGCCAATATAAACGCCCTTAATTAACATACATTTCATATCAGCCATATCTGCTGTGGTCTAAAGATGTTGGATTGTTAATGCAGGTGATACTCAAAGAAGATTGCTCAGCAGAGGACATGCTGAAATCTCTCTTCCATGTCAGCTATCTCTATTGGCTGGAGCGAAATGTGGGAATGGAACGAAAGAGCATTGCCAACGAGTGCGGAGCGGGCGGGAGGCTGCAGATATCGTTGGAGTATGCCCAAAGGGAGTTCGTCCATGCCAAGCATGATGGCTCGCAATGCGGCTGGCTTACGGATGGCCTCGTCGCAAATCCGCTACCAAACAGAGTGCACCTTGGTTACGATTCCAAGTCGTCTGTTCGCTCCAGCTGAGATGCTTCACTATTAGTATTATGCGAGCCGAGAGCGAAAAGTCGGCCCGCTCACATAATTGGTTTTCTACATGCCCCCATAGATTCGTATTTTTAATCAATAACAATCTTGCTCGGCCATTTTCGGGTAATTCTTTTCTATTCAATGCGAAGAATATTTCGTCAAGGTTTGGGGTTGGTCGGATTAATTTTGACTTCATATGTTGTGCATGCCGTAATAAATATGTGGTCAAAATGTTGAACCGAATCATAGTGCCCTTACTAAGGTTTGTTTCTTATTTTTCATTTGCGGCACCTGCTAGGTGTTGTGAAAGTCTAGTTACTAGGCATGTTAGACGGGGAAGGGGTATACCAATAAAGACTTGGAATGAAACTATAAAGAAAGACATGATGTGTTAGGCATTAGTGAGTTTATGACAAAAGATAGGGCACAATGACGACAAATGATTCATATAGCCGACCCCATTATAGTGGGATAAAGGCTTTACTGTTGTTATTTTATTTTCCAAATATTAATTTTTCTCAATCTAAAAAAATAGTAGCAGGGGCAAATCCTGGAATATAATTAGGCGGCGCTGAACATCGTCTTCCTCTCACAAATTTTAACATTTCTATCTTATTGGAGTTAGTTCTCCCTCATCCGGCCATCATTTTTGACGTGCAAGTAGTCAAAATTTATTGATTCAATGAGAGGAATTCAAATCTAGTTTTGAACATAGTAGGAAACCATTTATCCCATTGGAAGGACGGCATCGTTGTGGTTATTGCGAATTGTTCAGAAGGGTTTTTGCTCCGGTGAGCTTGGGCAAAAATGCCATTGTTCAGAAGGGTTTTTGCCACCGCCCAATTATTGTTGTCATCACGAAAAAAATTAGATTTGAACATAAAAGAGAATGAAGTTACTTAGGTGAGATTGGGCGTTCATAAACGACGGTTCATAATCACGGGCAAGAGAAACATGAATTTTTCGTAAATGTAATGATACATGGATTTTTTGTAAAAATTGATCTTGCGAAGGTTACCGCAGTCATGGTAGCCTCCTCATAGATTGGCTCCACGACAAAATTCGCAGATCCAAACCCGCCCTAAATCAATAAGAGAGATTTTTGAGAGAGCTTTCATAAAACCACTTTGAAGTTTGAAATAGAAGTGTGGAACCATCAATAAACAACCAAGTCTTCGTTTGGGAGGGCGGCCGTGCTCCGGTGCGGGAGCAAATGCTACCGGCGTCCCGCTCTAGAGTGATTGTTTTTTCGACAACAACGGTGTTTCCTGTAATTTTCCCGAGCAAACAACGGCTGAACGGAGAGTCTCAGAACCCTGCGCTCTCCCTTAAGTCTACAATGCCAGTGCGGGAGCAAGCTAACCGGAGGGTCACCGCAGTCCCAAACAAACCCTAAGAGAGAGAGGTACTTTCTAGATTGAACATTTTTAAAGTGAAAATGATATATCTGAGAAAGAATCCTATTAAGATAAAATCATTGCAGGTCAGAATTTTTGAGAGAAAATTCTAGTGTTATTTCGAGAGAAAGTTTCAAAAGTGAATACACATATATTATTTGAGTGCAGTAATCCAAATTCCATTTGGACATAATTGATAACCAAGAGTCATGGTTGGCTGCCAAGTCTTCTACAATTGTTGAAGTGCCGTCATGCCACGTTGATGAGTCCTGGAAGCAGTCTATTGCAAAAATGTAGGGTAAAGTTTGCCTACATTTCACCTTTGTGGTGGGACTCTTTCCCAAACCCTCTGTAACGGCCTCCCTAGCACCCAACTCGCAACGATGACCACCGACACCCCCTGCTTCCAGCTCGAAAGGGTTCAACCTCAACATGTCCGCAGACAGTACACCCCAACCCGTCTCCGGTCCACCGACGGGTTGTCGGAGCCGCAGACACCATTTGATGAGAAATGATCCGTTAAGTGCCCCTATGTGGACTTCCTAGAAGATCACACATCTCAGGACTACTCAAGCTGGAGCACGCTCAACTATAAAGTTTTTCTACTTCTCATCAACAATTGAGCTGCAGCTCAATTGGTGATGAGAAACAAAAGTACTTTATAGTTTAAGCGTTTTCGGGCCAAAGTAGTCTTGGGGTGGGTGACCTCCTATGAAATTATCGTGCTGCCCGCTTAACTGTCGAGGGGCTCCGCTCAAAGTATTCTACGACTATCACATCTATGTATGAAATGAGTATTTATAGTACTTCCAACGTATAACAAGACCCTAGCATGACACGAACCCGTAAACCTATTCCGAGTCGGTCTAACTCACGAGCGGACATATATATAAATATCTAACATTAACTTGACTTTCTCTCATCAAAGGGAGGATGTGACCTCCAACAACCTGTCGGGGGGCATGAAGAGACGTTGAGGTGCATGGTCTATAAATCTGTTGCGGCTTAACCCTTCGAGCTAGATGCCGGCGGCCGTTCTTTGGAGTCGTGTGCTGGGGAGTCCGTTACACCCTGACTGCGCAGAAATGCTTTGTGCAACGGGCTGCCCCCATGTCCTATTCGTAGAGTGGCGCTGCCTGTAATTTTACAAAGCTACATGATGAGTTCGCAAGATTGCCCGGCCCTCAGCTATGGCCTCCATCCCGGAATTCCTCCCGGAGATGGCCCGCTGCCCCCTTCTCCGGTCGCCGCCCTCCCTTCTACGACAGCCCGGATTCCAAGGGGCCGTTATGTCCCCTACTTTGCTGTGCTGTCACCCACTGCTTCATGAGACCTGCCGAGAAAGTCAACTGTGACTGCCATTTAACAACCAAATTAAGCACAATAATTAAAAAGCTCTCGAAACTACTCCCAATCATTGATTAAATTTGCCTCCGCTTCTACCGGAAAATGTTTTTTGTGGGGTCTATTTTCGGTGCATGCCATGAATAATTATGTAACGGATTGCACGATTAATTACTAATTTAATCTCCGTCAACACGTAATTGTCCACCAGTCCTCAAATGTCAACCCCTGTCATTGACTTCAAAAAAAATTGGAATGAATATTGCCTTTAAGTCAAATTTGTAGGCCTGCAGTTGGGTAATAAGAGTACGTTTGCCTTCATTTCTATAAAAAAAAATTGCAAGTAATTCCAAAAAACATCAATAATTGAAGCAAAGTTGACTAATGAGACAATAATCTTTAAATTCAGAGTTATGAAGCTTTGACTTGAGCATTGTATAAAGGGTACGTAAGACCTGTCTTTGGAATATTAATGTTTTTTAAGTAATAATTTTGGAAAGTCGCCGAGGGGACAAAGGCTCCGTTTGGGAGGACTTATTTTCACCGGTCAAGCGGTTACGACAGCATGAATCTGGCCTTAATTAAGGTTTGGTTAGTGCGATCGTGACCGCTTGACCGGTGAAAATAAGTCCTCCCAAACGAAGCCAAAGAGATCGGGCAAGTATGTCAACCATGCGTCTGTGTCCGCTAAGAAAGACTGCCTTTGGGCTCTGTTTGGCAAGACATTTTAGCTCCCATGAGTTCGGACAAAAATTGTCACTGTCATAAAATATATGTTTGGTATGACAATAATTGTAACCGCCACTGAGAAAAGATAACTAATGTTGTGATAATGTCTCTCGAAGCATCAAAATGAAAATCAAGGTGGAATCACCTATATGTTGCCCCTAAGTGAGTATAAATAGGCAAATCCTAAGAATTGGATCAGATGTGCAAACAGTCAAAGAAAAATAATAACAAATGACAAAAGATTTTTTTGATGTAGAAAATCCGGAAAGGGTGAAAACTATGTGGCTGAATTTGTGATGTGCCAAAATCCATAATTTTGTTGGGGCTTTATAAGAGTTGAAAGATTTCCTCGGAGGGTGACAGACCACCTCTCCGTTACAAGTTTAAAATATGAATACAACAGAAATAAACCAAGTACCTGGAGCCTGAGTGGGAGCGCTCCAGTGGTGAAAAGTCGCTAAGTACTGAGAGTCTCGATGGAAGCGCTCATGTTAAGCTGGAGCCTTGTTGAGAGCGCTCCTCTGGAGAAGGAAAGTCGCGCTCTTGAAGTTGAGATGTTTTCGCACGAGAGAGAGTGGAATGAATCCATTGCGAAGGAACGACCTAAGTTTCACGTCCTCGCCGGAAAACCTCAGAGCTCTCTATAGCCTCTGCAGTTGCTTGTTTTCAAATGAAGGACTTTGTGTCAATTTAAAATTTTCTGGAGGGATATGCTGGTAATTGCGTCAGAGCAGAATTTGTGCTGCCGAATGATGTCTCTCTGCTTCAGTCACGTGGATCACCAATTTTAACGAAATGACAAAGCTGCCCCCAGACGGTCCAGGCAGGATGGACTACGACTGAGGAAATTGGCCGTCAGGCCGCCGCCGCTTGCAAGTTGGCCTCCGTCCGATCACTACGGAGCATCCATCGCCGTCCGATCTACAGGCACCGCCCACTAACCACCAGGTTAGGGGGGCACCATAACCACCTCTTGGAAGCTATAAAAAGAGCCACATGTCTCCTTATTTCTCTCCTTTTTGCTCCCAGAGCCTTCTTCTTTCTCAGGTCAGAGCTTTGTGGAACTTCTCTCTCGGGTCATCTTCAAGCCGCCTATGAGCCAGAGGAACGCCCGAGTTCCAGAGCGCGCAGCTCAAGGAAGAAGACAGCCCACCAACGAGCAGCGGAGATGCCCAAGTTCCGAAGCGCGCAGTTCAAGGAAGAAGATGACCATCACCAGCACTCAAACACACCAGCCACCAAGCAGTATCCAACACTCCCTCAGCGCAACCTGTTGCCCGTTGCGAGTCAGGAGTTATCTCTCACCACCAAGTTGTAACGAGGAGCGGCTTGTCTCCCTTGGTTCCTCAAGCATATTGTAACCGCAAGCTGATAATGAACTTTGACCAACACAGATCCGGTCACGTGGTTTTTTACACAGTTGAGGAGTTTTTCCACGTTAAAACATCTTGTGTCAACTCTCTATTTTCATTGACTGTGTGCGTGCTCGACCGTTCCGAGAGCTAAGACGGTCCAAGTGTTCCGATCCGACCGGGATGTTGAGTTAGTCCGCAACACCGCCCGAACTATTTTCTCGTCACAACGTGTACGATCGGACCTTGGAGGACTCGAGATTTCCATCATTTTCTCGGTCCATTCTTCTATTTCATTTTAGTCGTATTGTATGTTTGAGAAATTAATAGTGAATTTATCTCTGACTGCACAGTGGACGTACCCAATTTTGAGGAACAACTTTAGATTTGTTGTTCTTCATTTTTGTGGTGTCTGCTTATTTCTCACGTGCTTATTGCTTTTCGTATTCGTAACTGCACTAACCTTTTGCCGTTAGATTTTATTGGATCGGGAAAAAATATCTGCTCGTGATCGATTTTCATAACAGTCAACCATCTTAGACGAGCTTATCACATCTTCTCTACAATTGGTGCTACTCATGTCTTATCCCTGATACATTCATTCCTAATTTTATCCAATCGCGTGTGTTTACACATCCACCTAAGCATTCTCATCTCCGCAATTCCCATTTTTTGCTCATGCACACAATTCACTGCCCAACACTCAGAACCATAGAGCATCACGGGTCTAATTGCAGTACGGTAAAACTTGCCCTTAAATTTTAGTCAAAAAAAATCTGCAAGATCCCTGTATGTGTTGAGACTTGAGGTAAAATTTTTTATTACTGTTTCATATGCAATCAAATCTTGCCGTATAATTCGTGATTTCAACGGTTGAGACCTTCCGTTAAAAATATGATTTTATTTTCTGTAATACGATCGTATTGAAAAGTAATCTAACACCGTTAATTTCATAAATTTACCGCCGAATTTTCACCAAAAATTTATAGAAATACTTGAGTGCAAAATTTTTACTCAGCTGTAGCAATTAACAGGCCCAGTGGCCTGAACTTCCCTATGAAGATGGCATGGTCAACGGACAAAGGAAGTCAAAACAAGATTTTTTTCATTAAAAGCTTATAACGAAATTAATTTGAATTATTTATACATATTATGAAGATTTAAAAAAGTAATGAGTTATTTAGGCAGCGACTAGGCATCTGTTTGAAACAGCGACTAACATCTATTTAAAACGCAAATATAGCTTTATAACTGATATTTGTGGAGCTTATAGAAAATCACTTACTTTAAATTTTTGATATGTTAGATTTTTCATAACCTATTGGACCAGTTTATAGTTTCTCATAAACGATTATATTTTTAAAAAGTCATTTGGGTGAATTTTTTTAATCCAAATATAATTTTTTATCTGGACGCGATTTTTTTACCCGATCGCGAATTTCTCGTTCGCGAGAGAATTTCGTACTTGAGCGCGATTTTTCCAATCGGGCGAAATATTTTCGTAAGCGAGCGTTTTTTTCAACCGGGCGCGATTTTTTTGCCCGGATGTAATTTTTTCGACCAGTCAGGAATTTCTTCGCCCCAACACAATCATTTCTCCAGGGCGCTATCTTTTGCCCAAACGCAATTTTTTTAGCCATAGCGTGTTTTTTTGGCTCTTAGGCGTTTTTCGCCCAAGCACGATAATTTTCGCCCGGGCGCGATAATTTTGCCCCGTGCGAGTTCTTTTCGCTCGACCGTGATTTTTTCACCTGTGCGTGTTTTTCCCCCGGGCGCGATTTTTTGATTTTTTCGCCCATGTGTGATTTTTCCCACGACGTGTTTTTTTGGCCCAGGAGCATTTTTTTGCCCGACGCGTTTTTTTCGCCCGGGCGCGATTTTTCGCCCGGGAGCGATTTTTTTGCCCGGGCGCGATTATTTTTGCCCAGGCGCGATTTTTTTTCACCAAAAGCGATTTTTTGCCCAAACACGATTTTTTTTCGCGCGCACGATTTTTTTCGCGCGCACGATTTTTTTTGCTTGGACGTGTATTTTTTGCCTGGGCGTATTTTTTTCGCGCAGACATGATTTTTTCACCCTGACGTGTTCTTTCGTTCTCCTGGGCGAAAAATCGCGCCACGGCGAAAAAATTGTGTTGGAAGAAAATTGCGCCGGGGTGAAAAAATCGTGCCCAAGAGAAAAACGCGCTCTTTCAAAAAAAAGCACAGAGGTGAAAAAATTGCGCCCGGGCGAAAAAAACGAAACCTGGACGAAAAATGTGCCAGAGCGAAAAAAGTGCGTCTGTGTGAAAAAACGCGTCCGGGCGAAAAAAACGCGCCCATGAAAAAAAAAACACGCCCGGGCGAAAAAACACGCACTAGAGAAAAAAATGTGCCCGGGCGAAAAAATGTGACCGGGCGAAAAAAACCGCGTCTGGGCGAAAAAAAACCGCGCCTGGGCCAAAAAAACTGTGAACAGGGCGAAAAAAGCTCTTCCGGGCGAAAAAAACACGTCCAGGCAAAAAAAAATGCTCGTGCGAAAAAAAACCGCGACCAGACGAAAAAAACTGCGATCAGGCGAAAAAATCGCGCACGGGTGAAAATAATCGTCGATACGAAAAAAATCAAGCTCTGGAGAAAAAAATCGAGTTTGGGTGAAAAAACTCGCGACCGGGCGAAAAAATTCGCGATCACGCGAACAAAACTCGCTTGGACGAATAAATCGCGCTCGGGCGAAAAAAAACGCGTCCAAACGAACGGACTCTTATGAATGAATGAAATTTTAGAAAAACACTTATGGAGCAAACTATCCAAACAGTCGAATACTTATTCATCATTGATTTTATAAAATCTTTATGTAAGCATCAATTTTCAATTTGAGACTTATTCATCATCGTAAGTTGTTCCAAACAGAGCAAAAGACTTGGATGTTGAAATTATAAGAACACATAACAAGTTTTATATACTGGTTTGTAAAGTATTTTCAGATTATTTACTTAAATGCAAAGCTAATTAGGCTCGCACGGTCGTGGCAGTTGTAAGCGTATGAGTTAAATCGTCATTCGTTAAGGATCACCTAACAAACGTTATCCGTTTGAATATAAAAGTGAATGAAGTTTCTTAAGTAAGCGTTAACAAATGACAATTTAACCCCTATATTTATGACCGTCACCGCCATGTCAAACGGAGCCTAATTCGCTTTGGCTTGAGAGTGAATTGAATATGCGCAAAATGAAAAGATTGTCGACAACATAATTTTAAGATGAAAAATATGGAAAGAAAAAATCAAGAGAACTCTAGTTCTAAAAAATTAACATGCATTATTATGAGTACAAATTCATATCTTCGTGGGAGTGACAGACCATCACTCATTTTTATATTTGGTGCTCGGCTTAGATTTAGCATGAAGGAGTGTTCACCTGATGAAACCGTATTGCTAAGAGGGTAAATTGAATTTATTTCAGTGTCCTAAGAACAATCGTCAGGTAGAGTAAATGAATGATCCGCACAACTGAAGGATCCGTCCCAGAAGGACGCACTGAACCAGCACGCTCTCACTCTCTGGTGGACGTGCCATTGACCGCATAAGCCACTTTTGCGCCTGTCACTGCCCTCGAGAGGCGAGTTCAAAAAAAATGGAGGAGCAGCAAACTGAAATGCTTGCTCTGCTCAGGAATCTGGGAGGGCATCCCGCTCCACCTCTAGCACCAGTTAATCCGTCACAGCCAAATCATGGTAGGGCGCAAAAACCTCCAAGACAAGAGGCGCCCGAAGAATACTCTGACGCCGTCAGATCCACTCACCCGACTCGTGGAAAAACTAAAACTGGGCTACACCGCCACAACCAGGGAGACGAGGTCCGACTTCCACCACTCGAAAGGTTCAACCGAGAAGAAATTCAGGAGGTGATCGCAGCAGAATACCGGCAAGCGGGTCGCGGGATATTCATACTCACCGGCCAT